>CAJQZJ010003694.1:15900627-15963549 GCA_907164525.1 Lophiomys imhausi
CTTGAGTTGAGTTGACACAGTGTTCCAACAATCATCAGAGATAGGCATGCCTATTTATGCCTGTCACCCTGGCTCTTTCAGAAAGCTGAGCACATGGTAAGGGCCAGAGGGGACTTGCCCCAGTACAATGTCAGACAACCTTGTCCGACCTGGCACGATAAGATGATTCCCAAGAATAAATCCCATCTGGTACATAGATAGGAGTAAATTAGCTCAAGCCAGAAACCATTTGTCTCCCATATGAGACCTCACAAGGAGGAAGAATCATTTCATCCGTAAGAGCTAATGTGGAGAGTGAATGCCCGGTAGAGAAAGTTGTTACCACACTCACTGTCTGCATCACCTGAGGAAACTGTTTTACTCTTTGGTGCCTCAACAACAATAATGTAAAGGCAAGGATGGTAATAGCAACTGTGTTGTACGATTGTCCTAAGGATGAAATGTGTATTAGTTACAAATGTACAGTAGTAATTGAGTAGAACTTGGTGGCTAAGTGTTACTTATAATTGCAGGTGGAATGCATCAAACAGTGGTATATCAACAGGGATCAGCATCCAAACACTAAGCCTAACTTTGCAGGTGGGTTGCTAGATCCTGGAAAAGGAGAATAAGGCAGACCTTTCATCATGAAGATACAAGGAGCCAAAGAATAGGCCTATTTATCTTGTTTGGGGCTTCGAGTCAGGTTTGAAGAGGCAGCGATGATGGAGGTAATAAGTTGTGAAATGTAAATCTAGACTTGCTTAATTACCCCATACATCAAGGCAGGACTGAATTGGACGCTGACATTAGAGTGAGCCTAAACGGGAGAAAACCAATTGGTTTTTCAGAATGGTTAGGGAAATTAGTCCCATCATTAAAGAGTGACTTAACAGTCACACCCAGTCCTCTTCTTGACATGCCTCCCTTAAACTGAAATGATTCAACTTTGTCAGCCCTCCTGTTTGTTGGTTAAGTGGATAACATCCTTATCTAGTTTGGAAGGTATGGGTTTAGGGCTGAAACATACAGTCTTCAGAGTAACATGAAACTTTTTTAGGGTTAGATAAATTCCAGCATATTTGAGAAATACAACTCCATAAGAAAAGATTACCCTTAACTTAACCGTAGCTCCAAGAACTTCCAAGGGACTGACCAGAAACAGGTTTCTGAGGACTTGGCAATGTATCCACCCGGGCGTGTGTTCTCTTCAGAGACTGCAGGCCCACAGATACTATCTTGTTTCGTTTTTCACCTACCTGAATTCCTGGTCCCTGTGTCATTATGTTGAGGGTTCTAGGTCAATGGCACTGTATCTTTCTTAGCTTCTCATTTGGGAAATATCATTGACACTTTGTCATCCCTTCCTTCAAATATTTTGACCTTCCACATCTTCCCCAAAACTGGACACAGACACACAGATAATATTATTGAAATCATCATATATGAATAGCAGTGTGTCATTAGGATTCATTTTGTTGCTATGATCATTTAGTAGAATAATAATAGTAGGTTTTCCTTTGAGCCCATGACCTATCTACTCTCATTTTCAGAGTCTCATTAAGAATATCAGTTATGGATTCCCTCTTTTGGAGTGAGCCTTAAATCCAATAAAAACATTGTCTGGTTGGTCCCCTACCGGGGCTATCTATACCAGTGGGCATATCTTTCAGGCAGGTCACTGTTATAACTCATAGAATTCTTAGCTGGGTGAGATCAATGATTCCTTTTTGTTGGGTATCAAATGTGGGACAAATGGCAGAGGTGCATATTTATCATAGTAGAGTGGATGCTGTCCTCCAGGTTCTCCATGCATCCCTCAGTCCCTTTTTGTTACAGGATCCTGATGGCTTGCACATCCCACAGTGTACCCTGAACTCTCCAGTCCAGAGGTTTGATCTGGTCTTCCCTAAATAATCCCACCATTTGGTGATCAGCCCTCTTTGTACCTTTGGACGTCCTGGCTGCTGCACCTAGTTTCTCTCTCCTCTCTATCCCATCCCCTCACACAGATGCATAGCTCAGTCTGGTCATGTCCACTCTGGACTCTCCTAGATGTCTCTGCCTCTGGCTATGTTCTTCCACATACCTACAATAAACTTTCCTCTCTTTTTTTATTTCTTTTTATTGTCATTTATCTGCTGCTGAAGCCTGAAGTTATTTTCTTTTCCTTTTTATTTCTTTTTTTCCCCATTCACTTTTCTCCTCTGATAGTATGTATAGTACCTGCTAGCACCACAAAAGTCAGCCAGTAGGGGTGAAGCTTCCAGTTGATTACCAGCTAGATTTCTCCAAGATCTATGTCATAAGCATGTGGTGTCTTTAGCAATAGGGCCATGCCATCAAGTTGTGGATGGTAACCAAAAGCATTGCAAATACTTCATAGAGTTTGGATGGTCTATGGAAAGACCGCTTTGCCCAACTACTTAAAGAGATATAACCTGTTACTAGAAGTTTAACCTGGTAGCATAAGATGTTTAGTTTATATATTGTGTTACTTTTATACATGTGTGTATTTTAGGAGCTTCACAGTAGCCTTTTCAAAAGGCTTTTAATGTCAGTTATTTCATTCCCTCCCCTCCTTCTCCTGTCCATCCTCATTCCTCCTCATGCTTTAATCTTTCCTTTATCCTTTTTAACACTAGACTTTCTGTCCCCTTTCTTAGAAGTTGCTCACCCCCCATCCCGTACCAGCTACACATCCTCCATAGATGATATGAGCAAAACACACATTTCTAAAGCATAAAATCTAGTATCCCCATAGAAGAGAAAACATGAAAAGTTTGTCTTTCTGGGTCTAGATTACATCCCTCAGGATTAATGTTCTAGCTCCATGCATTTACCTGAATGCATTTTATAATTTCATTTTTCTTAATAGCTGAATAATATTCCATTGTGTAAATGTGCTATACCCATAGATCAGTGCATTGTTGAATCTTCATTAGAGATGCTTCTCCTTGAAGTAGACAATAACTAACACAGAGACCTACAACTGACAATGTGCAGAGAGTAACAAATCTTAGAGCACTCAGCCCTGAATGGGATGTCTTCACTATACCCCCCGCCCCCAAGGCTCAGGAATCTATGCAGAAGAGAAGGTGGAAACATTATAAGAGCCATGGATAGTGAACAATTTTAACAAAAGAGCATTTTCTAGACACAATAGGGCTGATGCACATATGAACTCATAGAAACTGTGACAATATGCATAATGCCTGTATAAGTTGAGCCAGGAAAAAATCCTAGCATGAAGAATGGCACAAAGTCCCATCCATAGTTAAGAACCTATTTGTTATTTTTTAATATTTATTTATTACTTCAGGTTACATCTCCATCACAGTGTCCTCATTCCACCCTTCCCCATCCTGCCCTCCCACCTTCTACCGCCTATCCCTTCCATCCCACTCCTCTGGAGTGGAGTGTCCCTACATAACAGTCCCCCGCCCCAGTTCAGCAAACATTATGAGGGCCAAGAGCCTCCTCATACACTGGGGGCCTACAAGGCAGCAACACTAGGGCAAAGTGTCTCATTGACAGGAAACAAAGTCTTTGTTCATGTTCCCTTTGGTGAATTGGTTGTAGTATAGTTTTTCTGTACTATATGGCTAAAATCCAATTATAAGTGAATAGATGCCATTTGCATCCTTCTGAGTCTGGGTGAGCTCACTCAGGATGAGCTTCTCTAGTCCCATCCATTTGGCTGCAAATTGCATGATTTTGTTGTTTTTGATGACTGAGTAGTATTCCATGTCGCGTCGACCTCGACCAGCAAGAACGACACAACTCGCAAAAGCTCTTCTCAAGCAGTTTATTCAGGTCCCTTGAAAACAGTCTTCCGAATAATCCGGGCAGACCCAACCCACAGGCTAAATACTATATTAACAGCCAATCAAGTAAAGCCACGTGGTGCTATCTTACAGGCCCACATATGCGGAAGCAAGCCAGATCAGTGGTCTTAACCAAATATGGACTTGTTTACCACCGAGAGTGCTCACCATCGGGCTGGTGGAAGGCGGAAACCGGCGCCATCTTTAGGGCGTGGCACGTCGCAGCTTTCTACAATTCCATTCTGTAGATGTACCACAGTGTTTTTTATCCATTCCTCAGTTGCCCAGACACACTAAATCTATTAGAAGAGAAAGTGGGGAAAACCCTCAAACTCTTTGGCACAGGTGACAACTTCCTGAACACCAACAGCTCAGGCTGTAAGATCAACAATCAATAAATGGGACCTCATGAAAGTGAAAAGCTTCTGTAAGGCAAAAGACACTGTCATTTGAACAAAATGGCATCCTACAGATTGGGAAAAACATCTTCACCAACCCCACATCTGACAGAGGGCTAATATCCAAAATTTACAAAGAACTCAAGAAATTAAATGCCAAGAAACCAAATATTCCAATCAAAAAATAGGGAACAGAGCTAACAGAGAATTCACAAAGGAGAAATCCCTAATGGCTGAGAGACAATTTTAGTAATGCATCCTTAAGCATCAGAGAAATGCAACTCAAGATGACTCTAAGATTCCATCTCACACCTGTCAGAATGGCTAAGATCAAAAGCTCAAATGACAGCACATGCTGGTGAGGTTGGGGAGAAAGGAGAACCCTCCTCCATTGCTGGTGGGAGTCCAAGCTTGTGCAACCACTATGGAGGTCAGTCTGGCGATATCTTAGAAAACTTGGAATAGCTCTACCTCAAGACCCAGCCACACCACTTCTGGGTAGACATCCAAATGATTCCTCACCAAATCACAAGGAAGTTTCTTCATCTATGTTCCTAGCAGCCTTATATGTAATAGCTAGAAAGTGGAAACAACCCAGATAAGAACCTATTTGTAAATGATAACTTCTGGGAAAGGAAAAATCAGTTTTCTTTAATGAAGTGACACCGGGCATATCAACCACATTCCAGGGTAGACCATATGCTCAGTCAACATAATTTGGACTCTATGAAAGTGGCTTTTCTTTAAGAGAGAGAAAGTACATGAAGTTGGTTATGTAGGAAGGAGTGAGGATCTGGGAAGAGCTGGAAGAATGGAAGAAATATGATAAAAATATACTGTATAAAATTCTCAGTGAATAAAAAATATCATGAGGATTTGTTAGTTGCACCCAGTAAGTGTTTCATTATGACCTCACCATATGTACACATACTATTTTTATCTCCTCTGTCACCCATTTATCTCCCAGATAGACAGTCCTGCTTTTCAAGAAGCATGGTTGTCACGATCACAGTGTCACATGGTTGCACAACTCCTGACACAAGCCATGCTTCTTATCTGATGTCATTATCATTAACTGATTTGTCAGTAAGCTGTGTAGTAGGTTAAATACAATGGATCCAAAAAAAAAAAAAGGCATTGAGAAAAAAACGCTTCAACTAATTCCTACTTATTGTGATCTTAGTCATCGGGTAAAAGCAAAGAAGGATTTGATACATATTTGGATGAATCCTGAAGAAAGAGAAATACTGCCAGAAAATTCGACTTCTATGTCATGTTTCTTTCTGACCTGTAGGAATGAAAGGTAAACTCTAGCAGTGTGGTGGTGAACATACCCGCACTATTGGATGATACCTTGGAAGCTGTGCAAAGAAAATGTGCAAAGGTGACCAGCACTCATGCCTTTTTTTGATGCCTGCCTAGTATTGTATAGTTGGGAAGTTTTATGGACCTGAACAAGAACCTAAAGGTTCTGCCACCTCTGCGTGGGGCCCTTTGCTCGGCTGATGCCTGAGCTTGGCTAGCTCTTCAAGCCTCTTGCTTTGATGGGTCTTCTTTAGCTCCCTGGGTTTTTCTCCACTCATCCTGCTACCACTGGTCTTTTCCTTCTCATTTAATTATTATACTTCTTTCTTTTCCTGTTATATTTCTCATTTGTACAGCTTTTCTCCCTTACCCTATCCTCTTTTCCTAAAGATTAACAGCATCCCTCACTATCCAGACATCAGATCACCCTGATCTTTATACAGTCGCTATATCTGCTACTTGCCCTTACTCTGCCTCCCACCCGCCTCTAGCTTGTCTTGAGCTCCAGCTTCCCCTCCCATGTACCCTTCTTGCTTGCTTTCCTCAGAGCACTCAGGATGACAGAATGGGGACACCGAATACAGTTACAATAATGTCAGCGGCTCAGGGGAGAGGAATGAAAAGGGGGAAAAGGGAAAAATACATACGGTTTTAATTAGGTATCCGTGCCACTGACTCACACTTAATATGCAAATTTTAGCCTGTCCATTGTTAAGTGAAAATGAGAGTTTTACCTAAATGTGCAAATGGCTGGGAGATGAGGAAGGGTAACTAAGTAACACTGAAATGTAAGGCCATGTTCCCATGATGCCTGTGGTAGCACATGGAAGCACAAGCCTTTCTGCTCCACAGGCAGTGCTCGGGAGGGTGATTGTGCAGACACACTTTGCTGTACCTGGCTTTTCAGGAGTGCACGGGGTCCGAACTCATGCTTATGCAGCACAGACTTTCCACACTAACGAAGCAATCTCGTCAGATCCTTGACCACCCCACCCTGCTCTTGCTCTCTCCATGGCTTTCAACCTGTGGGTTGTGACCCCTTTGGCAAACTTCTATCTCCAAACATATTTACATTATGATTCATAACAGTACCAAAATTATAGTTATGAAATAGCATTGAATATTATTTTATGGTCGGGGTCATCACAACATGAGGGACTGTATTAAAGGGTCACAGTCACAGCATTAGGTAGGTTGAGAACAATTGCTCTAGAGAAAGAAAGAGAGTGAGCAAGGCTGGACACACACACACATATAAACAGAGAGAGAGAGAGAGAGAGAGAGAGAGAGAGAGAGAGAGAGAATCTATGTAACTCTGGTAGCTCTGAAACTTTCTAAGTAGACCATGCTGGCCTTGAGCTCACAGAAATCTGCCCACCTCCACCTCCCCAGTGCTGGAATTAAAGCCATGCATCACCACATTCAACCCAACATCCTAGATGCTTAAGAAAATAAATTGTGAAAAATTTGTAAATCTTATTCTAAAAATTTAATTCAAAAAATGATACCCACACTTTTTAGGAATATCAAGACTAAAGAAGAACCTACTGCCTATAAACACTGGAAATAATATTATTTATAATATTGGAAATAATATTAATATATATGTTAAAAGAAGATTGAGTCATAGAGATGACTTTTTAATCATGGAGTAATTTATCTTCATGAAACAGATACTATTAAGATGTTAAGTAGTTAAATAAGCCTCTATAACAGTTTTCCTTCCTAGATAATAACATATCAACCAAAAGAGTGAATTGAGTAGCCATTAGCAACAGAAGAGATAACCAAAATGGATGCATTGGTTTTCTATTGTTAAGTAATAGTCACCTTGAAATTTAATGTTTAAACCAGAGAGCATTATCATTGTACAACATTTCCTAAGATCAAGAAAACTGAAAAGCTGCTAGGATCTATTTGGGTTCTTCATGAGAGTACATCACATATGATTCAGGGTTACAGTTGTCCAAAGGGTGCAGATTGCACAGTCCCTTCCAAGGCTTGTTCTCATATTGGGCAAGTTGAAGTTACTGTTGGCTCTTGGCCAGGGCCTTCTTATCACAAGCAATTTTTGTGTCCTCATGCCATGGCTGCAGGGTCCACTCAGAATTCAAAAGACAATGCAAGGAAGTGGAGGAAGGCCTTATGACTTAACCTAGGAAGCCTCGTGCTATCCCTTGGCTGTGTGCTATGATCACAGAGGTCATCACTGATGATATCTGCTAGATAATCAAACATAAGCATGAATATTAGGATTTAGGGCTGATGGGACTCCTCTTGGAAGGCAGGCTACCATCCCGGGGGAAAATAATGGATTTGCAGTATCCATGCAACTTTAACCAGCTTAGGAAACAAATGTCCCTAGGATCTAAGCCAACCAAAATTGTCAGTTATTAATGTGTTTTAGAAAGTAGGATTCCAATAGAGCAAATGGGAAGAGGTGGGAAACAAACCTGTAGCCCCAGAGCAGGATATCCATTTACAAAGAATAATTTAAAAGGATTACAGAAAGGACAGAGTTGGAAGTAAGGCAGTATCCACTCTCCACATAGATTTTTACCACTTTTGAGAATGTGTATGCAGACAATATAGAAGGTGACAGGAAAAGGAAGATTCTTCACAAACATTCCAGAAGAACAGAGCCATGTGAACACATTTGACATGATAGGAGTGCACGCTTCAATAAGGCTTAACTCACATGTTTCATATTATGTCTTCAAGAGGAGACTTAGGGAGGCAAAGTTGAGCAAGAACGACTCTCAATCCAAGAAGAAAACTGAACAAGATGAATTTCAATACATATCTTAATAACTGTTGAAAGAACACATATCTTCAGAGCACTGTTCAATTTAAAACTATAACAGAACAAAACGTATTACATAGATAAAAGGATTCAGGACATCAAATCAAGAGGGAGGATTCCCATCCTAAGAGGCTCTTCAGGTATATCCTGGCAAAGACAAACAGTGTGATATGATGAGGGAGAGGAAAAAAAGTGACTAATAAGAAAATCCAAACCACTGGTTCTCAGCCTTCTTAATGCTGTGACCCTTCAATAGTTCCTCATGTTGTGGTGATCCCCAACCATTTAAAATTATTTTTATTGTTACTTTATAACTCTAATTTTGCTACTGTTATAAATCATAAGTCAATATCTTTGGAGGTACAGGTTTGTTGAAGGGTTTGCGACCCACAGGTTAAGAACTCCAAGTCTACATACTATCCTCAGAATAAACCCATAGAACCAACTAGGAGGTATTTAACAGATTCTCAGATTGAGGAAAAACTGTGCGAAACCACACGTTAGAAGTCAGTTATTTGTAGAGAACACAGTGACAACTCTGGGGGAGAGGTATGAACCACATAGATTAAAAAAAAAAATGAAGTGTTTAAACCTTCAAAGTAGTAAGTGGATTACTCAGAAAATCACAAAAGTAAGAAAGTAAAGCCCTTGAGTGCTCTATTGCATTGTTAAATGTTAAACACAGTGCTGTGGTAAATACAGGAGTCCTGAGGGTAATGGTGACAGTGAAGGCCTTCATCCACTTGTACCTGAAAATGCTCTCTCTTAACATTTGATGCCAAGAGAAAGCTCTTCCAGACACAATCCTGAGGCACTCTGCCTATTGCTGGTCATTGTGCCTCTAGAAACTACCACAGCATCTATAGTCTCCCTTATGGAAGGAAGCACCTCCTCTAAGTTAGAACATGCAGCTCTCACATAGCTTGCAGCATTTGCTCACTGGCATGCACTCTAGCCAAACAAAGATGAAGGAAGAACCAATGGACCCCTTAATGGGGATACCTGAGTGAAAGGTCCTGTGAAACCAGGATTTAGAGGGATAAGGCTATGCAATTTTTTATAAATCTAATTATCTCAAGGATAATAGTCATGTTTTAACATGTAATTTCTGATTTCTAGCTCATAATGTGACTTTTGCAAGGTCCAGAAACACAAGTGTTAGGAGTTACTGTGACCAAGAGGCCCCTGGAGTTTTTGTCCCACACTGGGGCATGGAAACCATTCACTGAGCTTGAATAATGACATCCTCCTAGCATGAAAAGTCTCCTGGGGAATGTAACTCTAAAGACCAGTATGAATAAAAAAGTATATTCATTTCAAATAACTGCAGACGATTAAATCAAAGAAAATGTGTTTCAAAGAGCAAAGGTATAAAATACAAAGCCCATGAGACAGAACAAAAAGCAAAAGACAAAGGATGACAATGGACAAACACATCGATTCAACAGTATCTGCAAGTGGGTTAAACTCATCATTAAAAGGGAAGAAAGGAACAGGCATTACCTGGAAAGGGGTGGGGGAGGAGCATCTCCTTGCCTGTTTACAAAGGATACATGTAAGCCAGATTCATAAACATATTTTTGAAGGGTACACTGTGTGTAAACAAAATCAAAGTGGGAAAATAATAAATGTTACAGATTTAGAGTGAGAAAACTTACATGTAAGACAAAAATGTTTAAATTACAGTGAAAGGATTGTTTTTATAATGTTAAAAGAAACAGTAATACATACTTAAATAATTTATTTTTCTATGTGATTATGAACTATGTGAGGCAAAAAGTATTAACAAAGCACAGATGAGCAGGAAACACTAAAGATTGGCGTTATTTGCATTCTTTAAACAGGATCCTCTTTCTCTATATATAGTATATGGAAGTTATGATGAATTTTTATAGTTTAGAAGTTATATATATATATATTATGTGTATACAATTACACATACTTTTTATGGTATACTCATATAGCCCATATTATTATGCCCTTATATATTAACATAGACATCTATATATTTGAACATTGTTGCAAGTTATCGAAATTGATCAAACACTTTTCCAAAATTCATTCAAGAGGCAGAATTTCTGAAAAATAATTAGCAATAAAAGGTTAGAAACTAAACTGTGGATTTTCATGGAACTCCCTTGGCCATGTAGTCCAGGGATGGAAGCAGGTAGGCTAACTGCACAATCTTCACTGCTCTCTCCTCTCCCCCAAATCCAATCCCAGTCTCATGTCCAGCTGCATAGCAGACTACCTGCCTTGGCCTCTCCTCACTTTCTGACCTCATGCCCAGGGGACTAAGAAGATCCTGCTTCCCTCCCTCCTGTAGACCTCCTCAGCTCCCACCTCCTTCTAGGGAACTCTCATTTGTAAGTGTCAGCTCCTAAGACCTGGAAACATAATTGTACCTAGAATCCCTACTGGCTACACTTGCCAGGATCTTAAAATCATTCCTTACCAGACAACATACAGTCCCAACTGTCTTCTAAGAGCCAGAGAGGGCAACATAAACCAGAGAACAAAACACTCATAAAACAAAGACAAGATCAGATATCAGCACCTAGAATTACAATCATCTCAAACACAGAGACCTGGAGGCCAGCTTAAACACACAATCAATAATAACAAGAACAGGATGTCTCCACTATATTTTAGCAAACCTACTATATCAGGTCCAGTCACATAGCTAATTCATAGGAATGTATGTTATACCTTACAATTTTCATAATTGTGGCCTAATTGTTCTTATCGTTTTGTATTATATTTATTGTTACAAGAAAAAAAAGACTTTTATTGGACTAAAAGGGGGAGGTGTTGAAAGTAAAAAGATGCACCTCAAATTTAAAAGTAAAGAAAAACAGGTAGGAGGGAGAGGGAGTAGAGGGTAGGAGGGTGGGACTGGGAGGGGGAGCAGGGAGGGAACTGTGATTGAGATGTAACATGGAGAAATAAATAAATGTTGAAAAAAAAAGGAAGTTTACAGTATCACACACAGTGCTTGCCAGTTGCTGCATATATGAATATTTGTGTGAATAAACTGGTGTTGCAATAATATGTACACAAATCCATGCATCTATTTTACAGGTATCTGAGATGTTATTATTGGGAAATTTGAACTTTGATTACTATCAGGGGCCTTCCAGAGCCACAAACTTCATTTGAAATTGTCTTTCAACTCTTGAATTCTTTTCTGGAGTTTTTCTGTTCTCCAGCTTAATTGGTCAGGTAAGCTGATGGTGAATCCCGGGATACAAAGTGTGTTCATTTTTAAGAAGCTAATAAATATTTCTAAATTTTATGGAGGAAATAGTAAAAAAAAAAAAAAAAAAAAAGATAAGGACATCAACATAGCTATTGTGAACATAATAGAGGTCCTTAAAGAGGAAAGGGAAAAAAGTGCATTAAAGAAATCTATGGAAATGTAAACACTAGAAAGTAATGAATAAAACAGTTCAAGACCTAGAGATGGAAATAGAATCAATAAGAAAACCCGACTGAGGGAAATTTGGAAATGAAAAACTTAGAAACTCAAACAGGAACCTCACAGGCAAGCCTCATCAATAGAATAGAAAAGATAGAAGAGAGAATCTCAGGCACTGAAGACATTATAGAAGAAATGTATACCTTAGTTAAAAAAAAAAAGGAAAATCTAAAAATACTCCAGGCATAAAACATTCAGGAAATCTAGGACATTGTGAAAGAATCAAATCTAAGAAAAATAGGAATAGAGGAAGAAGTAACCCATATAAAAGGCACAGAAAATATTTTCAATACAATTATAGAAGAAAATTTCCCTACCTAAAGAAGATGCCCGTCAAGGTGCAAGAAGCACCCACAACACAAAATGGACTGGAGCAGAGAAGGAATTCCCATCGGCACATAATGATCAAAACTGTGAATGTACAGAACGGGGTGGAGGGCGCGTCGTCAGGACTGCAAGGGGTGGAAAGAGGGTACTGAGATGGAGATGTAACCTGAAGTAATAAATAAACATTAAAAAAGAAAGGCAAAACATGTACAGAACAAAGAAAAGATATTAAAAGCTATAAGGGAGAAAGACCAAGTAACATAGAAAACCAGACCTATGAGAAGAAGACCTAACATTTCCATGGAGACTATAAAAGCCAGAAGGACCTGGATAGATGTTCTACAAGCCTGAAAAGGCCACTGATGCCAGCTCAGACTACTATACCAAGAAAAACTTTCAATCTCAATAGATGGGAAAAGAAATATGTTCCACAATAAAACCAAATTTAAGTGGTATCCATCTATGAATCCAGTTCTACAAAATGTACTAGTAGGAAAACTTCAACCTGAAGACGTTAACTGCACCCAAGGAGATGAAAGGAATAAATATCTCAGGGCAATAAATTAAAATAGAGGAAAAAATTCACACAACAACAACAACAACAACAACAACAACAACAACAAAATAACAGGAATCAACAATTCTTATGGATAACTCTCAACATCAATGACATCAATTCCCCAATAAAATGGCACAGACTGACAGAATGGATGTAAGAACAGGATCCATCCTTTTGCTACATCCATGAAACACAGCTTAAAATCAAGTATAGACAGCTCCTCGGGGTAGAAGGTTGGCAAAATATATTCCCAGCAAATCTACCTAAGAAGCAAGATGATACAGCCCATGTAAATATCTGACAAAACAGACTTCAATCCAAAACTATCAGAAGAGATAGCGAAGGATACTATGTACTTATCAAAGGAGGAATCCACCAATTGGACGCTGCAATTGCTAACATGTATGCACCAAACACAAGGGCACACAAGTTCAAAAAAGAAGCATTGCTATAGCTTAAATCACATATGGACTCTCATGTGCTGATAGTAAGAAACTTCAATACCCAACTCTCACCAATAGAAATGTCATCCAGATAATACTTAAACAGAAAAAGCCTGGAGCTAATTAATGTCATAAACCAAATGAACCTAACAGATATTTGCAGACAATTTCACACAAACATAAAACCCTTCTTTTCAGCAGCTCATGGAACTTTCTCCAAAAGTGACAACATACTCAAACACAAAGCATGTCTTAGCAGATACAAGAAAATTAAAATAACACCCTGCATTCTATCTGACCACCATGGATTAAAGCTGAGTATCAACAACAACACTAACAACAGGAAGCTTACAAATTCATAGAAACTGAATAACTCACTACTGAATGAAAAACAGGTCAAGAAAGAAATTAAAAACTTTCTAGGCTGAATCAAAGTTGAGAATACAACACACCACACTAGTGGGACACATGAAGGCAGCTCTAAGATACACCTTAATGGCACTAAGTGTCTGGATGAAAAACTGGGCAGAGCTCATACTAGTAACTTAATAGCACACATGAAATATCTAGAAAAAAAGAAAAGAAATCACATCCAAAAGTAGACAGCAAGAAAAAATCAAAATCGGGGCTGAAATCAATAATATAGAAACAAGCAAACAAACAGCAATATAAAGAATCAATTAAACAAAGTTAGCTATTTGAGAAAATTAATAAGATTGACAAACCATTAGCCAAATTAACTAAAAAGGCAGAGAGAGTAACCAAATTAACAAAATTATAGATGATAAGGGGACAAAACAACAGTCACTGAGGAAATTCAGAGAATCATAAGGACATACTTTAAAAATCTGAACTCCGCTGAAGTCAAAGGCATGGGCCAATACCACAATTCTCTTGAATTTTACCTTAGCTCCACATCTTCTCTACACCTGGAGGTCTGCAAATCCAGGCCGAATGGCTGTATCCTCTGTTCCATTCACAGTGTTTCAGCACTGCCCCCTGCCCTTTTTTTTTCTTTTCTTTTTTTTTTTTTTTAGTTGATAAATTTATTTGTTTGTTGCTTCAGGTTACATCCTTATCATATTGTCCTCTTTCCCCACTTCCTAGCCCCACCCTCCCATGCTCTACCCCCTGACCCTTCCGTCTTGTTCCTCTGGGGTGGAGTGTCCCTGCCTAACAGTCTCTCACCACAGATCAGGAGTCATATGGGGGCCAAGAGCCTCTTCGTTCACCGGGGGCCTACGAGGCAGTACTGCCAGTGAATGGTGTCTCATTGCTACTGGGGGAATACTAAAAAAAAAGACCAACAAACACACAAACCCACAAAAACAAACAATATCAACAAAAAAAGAGAGGAAAAAGAGAAGGGAAAAGGAAAAGAGAAAAAAAGAAAAAAAGAAGGAAAAATAAAAAGATAAAAAAAAAAATTATGTCCTTGTTCCTTTTGATGTGTTGGTTGTAGTACAGATATCCTGTACGATATAGTTAAAATCCTACTATAAGTGAATAGATGCCATGTGCATCCTTCTGAGACTGGGTTAGCTCACTCAGGATGAGCTCCTCTAGATCCATCCATTTGGTTGCAAATTGCATGATTTCATTGTTTCTGATAGCTGAGTAATATTCCATTGTATAGATGTACCACAATTTTTTAATCCATTCTTCAGTTGAGGGACATCTGGGTTGTTTCCAATTTCTAGCTATTACAAATAAGGCTGCTATGAACATAGATGAGGAGACTTCCCTATGTCTCCGTGAGAGGTCCTTTGGGTGTATACCCAGAAGTGGTATGGCTGGGTCCTGAGGCAAGGTTATTCCTAGATTTCTAAGATATCGCCAGACAGACCTCCATAGTGGTTGCACAAGCCTGCACTCCCACCAGCAATGGAGGAGTGTTCCCCTTTCTCCACTCCCTTGCCAGCATGCGCTATCATTTGAGCTCTTTATCTTAGCCATTCTAACAGGTGTTAGGTGGAATCTCAGGGTCGTCTTGAGTTGCATTTCTCTGATGATTAAGGATGTTGAACATTTCTTCAGGTGTCTCTCAGCCCTTAGGGATTCCTCCTTTGTGAATTCTCTATTTAGCTCCATCTCCCATTTTTTGATTGGATTATTTGGTTTCTTGGCATTTAGTTTCTTGAGTTCTTTGTAGATTTTAGATAATAGCCCTCTATCAGATGTGGGGTTGGTGAAGATTTTCTTCCAGTCTGTTGGTTGCCTTTTTGTTCGAATGACAGTGTCCTTTGCCTTACAGAAGCTTTTCAGTTTCATGAGGTCCCATTTATTGATTGTTGATCTCAGGTCCTGAGCTGTTGGTGTTCTGTTCAGGAATCGATGAGGATTTTAAGGTATTTTTTTATAGTTCTGTGAAGGATGCCATTGGGATTTTTCTAAGATTATATTGAATCTGTAGGGTACTTTTCATAATGTAGCCATTATCACAATAATAATTCTGCCTCTGCATGAGCAAGAGAAGTCTTTACACTGGTAACTTTCTTTCTTCAGTGTCTTAAAGTTTTCATCATAGGGGCCCTTTACCTCCCTGGATAGGTTTACTACTAGGTTTTAAAAAGCATTATAAATAAGATTATTTTACTGATTTCTTTCTCAGGGAGTTCATTATTAGCTTATAGAAAAGTTATTGAATTTTGTGCGTTGATATTGTGTTTTGCTACTTTCCTGGATGTGTTTACTGTGCTTTAGAATTTTCCGGTAGATTGTTATTATCTTTAAGTATAGAATCATGTCATCTGCAAATAGGGATAATTTGACTTCTTCTTTTCCTATTTGCATCCTTTTTATTTCTCTATCTTTTACTATTGCTGTTAAATAAGGCATTATACACTATATTGAATAAGAGGAAACAACGTTGCTATCCTTATCTCATTCCAAAATTTAAAGGAAACATTCTCAGATTTCCCCAATGTAGAATAATCTTGATTATAGGTTTGCCATACGTTGTCTTTGTTTTATTGAGCTAAGTTCCTTTTGTCAGGTCCAAAGGAAGCTCCAGTTCCCCAAACTTCAAAAGGCAGTCCAAATATCCAGGAATGATCTCAGCCTGGACTACAGGGGGATTTCTGGTGGTTAGACAAAAGCCACCATTCCTCAGGAACTTGGCAAACTAGTTCCCATGTGTCAAAGGAGTATTTCCCTGGCAGAAGGGACATATGGCTACCTGTGGAACCTCACAGGATATCAAAGTGCGAGCTGGCCTCTGGGTTCCCTCAGTGTCACAAGTATCTGTTACACATTTCAAAGTCCACGCTATCATCCTAAACCTTCTTACCTTCTCCTCTATCCTAAACTCCCTCCTGCTCATGGGCTCCCCTCCATACAATTGCTCATCTTTCTTTCTTTTTTTTTTTTTTTTTTGGTTTTTTTGAGACAGGGTTTCTCTGTTTAACAGCTCTGGCTGTCCTGGACTCGCTTTGTAGACCAGGCTGGCCTCGAACTCGCAAAGATCCGCCTGCCTCTGCCTCCCAAGGGCTGGGATTAAAGGCGTGCGCCACCACCGCCCGGCTTCTCTCATCTTTCATATAACCCATGTATTCTCATTATGTTTGTCTCTTGCTATTCTCACTATGCCTTCTCTATTTTCTATCCTCTGGTATTCTCTCTTCTCTCACAAATAGCCCTGGGCATACCCAGTCTGCTGGCCATGTTCAGTCTACGTCTTTCTGTCCCTGCTCTGGACTTTTTCAGATTCTATCTGTCATATCTATTATAAAAACCTTCCCCTTAACCATACCTTTCATCAGTCATGTCGCTAGTTTCTTAATTTCTTCCCCCTTGCATACACACACCTTTTATCACCACTTCTTTCAGGGCTTTTATTATGAAGGAGTATTAAGCTTTGTTGAAGGCCTTTTCTGCATCACTTGAGAAGATCATGTATGTCTGTAAGTCTACTTGTGTTCTAAATAACACTCATTAATGTCCACGTTGAACCAAGCTTGCATCCCTGGAATGTAGTCAGTGTGGTCATGATGTATGATCTTAATGTATTCTTGAATTTTATTGAGAACTTTTGCATCTGTATTTATAAGGAATATTGTTCTGTAGTTTCCTTTCTGTGTTGTTTCTTATTCAGTTTTTCTATCAAGATAATACCGACTTCCTAGAATGAGTGTTGGAATGTTCCTTCCCATTTGTTATTATGCACGAATTTGAGGAACGTTTGTGTTTGGTGATTATTAGACATTGAGAAGAGTTTAGCAATGGGTACATTTGAACTTGAATTACCCTTTGTTGAGAGACTTGCATTTCTACTTTAATCTAATTGATTGACAGGGAAATATTTAAGTTGCTTATGTCCTTGATCAAAATTTGGTAGGAGGTATGTGTCCAAGAATCTGGTCATTTCTTCTGGATTTGCTATTTTTCGGAAGAATATAAATTTCCAAAGTACTACCAAGTGATCCTCTATATTTAACTGTACTCTGTACTAACCTCCACTTCTTCATGTCTAATTTTATTGATTTTGATCTTTTCTTTATTCCTTTTGACTAGTTTAGTTAGTAGCTTGTCAATCTGCAGTTACTATACCAGAAATGCCAACCCTGCCTGATAAATTCTGTGTATTGTTCTCTAAGTCAACACTTTACTAACCTATTTTCTAGTCTTATTTCTTGCTTTCTTCTACTTTGGGATTTTATTGGTTTTATCTTTCTAGGACCTTGAGATAAATTGTTAGATTGGTTATGGCTATATTTCTCATTTTTTTTTCATGGCTATGAACTTTCCTCTTAGAACTGTCTTAGCTGCACATCATAGGATCTGGTAAAGCAGCGGTTCTATTTTCATTTGATTCTAGGCAATTTTTAATTTTCTCTCTGATTAATTTTAAGAACCACTGGCCAATAATTAATGTATTTATGTAGTTTTTCTTGATATTTTGTGTTGTTTTCCTTGCTATTGACTTCTAGCTTTGATGCATTGTGAGCTAATAATCTTCAATGAATTTCTAAGGGGCCAACAGCTTTGTGTCTCTTCGTGATTGAGGAAAAAGACCTTAGAATCCATCATGGCCAACCGTCTCCTCATGTGAAGAATTTGAATTGCTTTTCTACTCCAATCATCTGGCTTGGCCCTTCCCTCACCTGTTAAACTTAATAACACTATCTGTAAAGACAATGAAAGGGCTGAATGGTGTTGCTATTTTTACTCTCATTTAGTTCCCATTCTATCCACAGATACTCAGTAGGAAAGGATAAGAAGATATTTTTTTTAATTACTCATCCTCATGAAGTTGGTTTACACATAAAGCCACAACTTATTTTCAACAGGAGACACTGAATACTACATATAATGTTTCATTGAGAGAGAGAGAGTCAGAGCACTTCTTCCTGTGGGCTTTACTGCAGGAAAATCTCAAGATCAAGATGGGATTTGGGGGTTAGACTGCTAGGGAATTTCTAATGTCTCTTTCAGGTCTGGAAATTCATCATTCTATAATTTAGAGCAGAGCCCAAAGTATTTTATATGTTTTTGAAGTGCTGAGGGTAGGCTGAAATTCGACAAAAATCAAGTATGACCAGTGTTTCTTGCTAACAGAATTAAGTCCATTTTAACACACATATCCTTTCTTATTAACTAAACATTGTATTGGAATAAATGTCATTTTTCTCATTGTATTTAAACATTTTTAATTAAAATAGAATTCCATTACTTACCTTATCCCTTCTTCCCACCATTCCCTCCCAAGCCACCCTCCCTCTACCAACCCCCTACCCCAGACTCTCAAGTTGGTGGTATAGCCTTTTTCTTTGATTGTGTTAGTTCTCTCTCAGTGTGGGTGTAACAGATGTATATAAATACAACCTAAGTCTGTTTTGGTGTGATTTCAAGGCTGATCACTCTGCAGACAGTCTGCTGGACAGCCAATAAGGGGGCTCATTCCTGGGAGATGTTGATTCATCTTCTCCCAGCATTCTGTAGTTGCTTGTAGTTGTTTGTCTAGGGCTGGGACCATTGTCATTGTTCAGGTCTTATTTATACTACTATTTCTAGGAGAGACTGTTTCATGGTAGACTTCCAAGTATTGAGTCATACAATCTTTCTGCCCTCTTGCATGATGTCTCCTGTGCCACAGTTTTAGGAACTGTGACACAGATGCATGTGTTGTGGCTGGGGCCCCCCACCATCCATTGATCTCCACATTTAATTCAGTTGTAGTTTTCTGTGATCGTCTCCATTTGCTCTAAGGAGAAGCTTCCTTGATGATGGTGGTACCTGTATATATCCATGTGTATAAAGACGCATTTACAATGTAGTAAAGAGTTACTCTTGTCGCGGTGGTAAATTCGTTCCTAAAGCCATGACCTCACTAGCCCTGGGAATATGAATAGATTCCTAGTTCCAGAATGGTCCTTAAGGCCAATTATAGAACTGTTGGTTGCCACTGACATGTGAGTACCATTTCTCACACCTTTTTGCGTATCTGGTCATGCTGCTAATTGCATGGTTCATAGGTGTTGCAGCTGGGTAGGGCTGTTTAATTGTTCCCTCCCATGGCAGCTTGCATAGCATTTTCTGGAACTATGAAAGCTGGACCACAGGAAAGAGACTTTCAGGTCAGCTCCAGCTCTAATCATCTGAGTCCTGTGTCCTATTTGTGTGATGTCTTCAGCAATAGGGGTCTGCCTATGACTCTTGTGATGCAACCAAGGGCTAAATGTACAATTTATACTGTTTTGGGAGTCACTTGGACTACCTTGAACAACATTTCAAAAGGAGTTTTCTTATGTGTAGTACCAGGGGTTTTATTTGTTAGTTAGTTTGTTAGTTTATGGTTCTTATGGGGGGCATCATCATCTCATGTGGCTTAACTTTATTTAAAATATATATTTATTTATACATTTATATATAATATATAATATTTACATATGTATCTAAATATACTTACATGTAGTATATTTAGTTATATATATATTTAGATATATGTAAATATAGGTATATATATAAATTTAGGTATAGACATAGGTATATTTAAGTAAATATATATTTTAGTTTATATATTTATATATAATATGTAATATATAACTAAATATACAATAGTATGGTCCTTTAGGTAAATATTATATATTTATATACATATAATATATAATAGTTGGTTCCTTGAGGCATTATCAGTCAATCTTGATATCGTTTGATCTTCCTTCTCCTTCAGTATTAATCTCCCTTCCTCCTTCCCAGTTGGAGTCCCCTCCCTGTTATCCTGTTTCTTCTCCATGTCACCTGTATCTTCCTATTCCCCTCCTAAGTTTTCTACCTCCACCTGTGGTCCCTTTATACTTTCCTCATTTCTGTGGTTACTCTATATTGTATACTCAAACCTGAAGATTTGAAGCTAGGAATCTGTGATGAGAAAGAACATGTAACATCTGTCTTTTCAAATATGGGTTACCTCACTCAATATTTTCTAGGTCCATACATTTACTTGAAAATGTCATGATTTCATTTTTGTTTACAGATGTATATTACTCCATTATGGATAGATGCCATGTTTTTACTATCTATTCATCTGCTGAAGGGCATAATAAATAGCATTTTTAGATAGTTCTCCAGTATTTCATATTCTCTTTGATATGAGATCATTCTTTGTGTTCATTTATAATAGGTAACATATAATATTACTCACGACATGGACAGAACTCGGGTTAAGGAAACTTAAAAGGGGGGCCGGGCATATAACTCAGAAAATCAAGTGCTCCATGCAAGTTCTGGCATCTATGTTCAAAACACATTTAAAAAGCCAGACACGGATGTACATACTTATAGTCCTGCTGTTAGGAAGGCAGAAATAGGTTGCTCCCTAGGGCTCACCAGCAAACTGGCTTAGTTTTACCTGGTGAGCATCAGGTCAATGAGGTTTGTCTCAAAAGGAGGTAGTGACTGAGGAACTGAGTCCTCTGGCCTACACATAAATATGTGTACACACACACACACACACACACACACACACACACACACACACACGATGACCAGGAAGTTATCTATTCAGGTTGGTGTTTACAGGACTTAGATCTGATTAGCAGTAACAGAAACAGGCAAGGAGTCTTATGCTTTCTAAGCTTCCTCTTCATTTTTTCAGACATGTTGGTCTATCAGTCAGGAGAGTTGCATAATCCTCTTGTTATACACCCAACTCTGAAGATAAAGAGGAGCTGGCTCCCTTTATTGAAAACACACATTTCTCTCAAGGAAATTTAGCAGGTTTCTCAAGCCAGACTTTCCTGGAATTTCCAGTGTTTATCTCCTCATCTTATAAGTGGTGTTGCTAGTCCTTGTGAGTGAGTGCCCTTTCTTCTTCCTGTGGGTCACTTGACATTTAAAGTCCCATTAAGAGTTTATCCAATGCATCCCTGTGGGACCTGTCTTAAGAATAATGTTCTCATGTTCTTATCAGCATCAGCAATAAAAACTTTCAAAATAGGAATACATCTTGGATCTCAATGTTAGGGCTACCTTAGCTGAATATTTAAGTCAAAAGAATACTTTATTTCTCTCTCTCTCTCTCTCTCTCTCTGTCTCTCTCTCTCTCCTTTTCTCCCTCCCTCCCTCTTTCTCTCTCTCTCTCCCTTTCTCAGCTTTTATTTAACTTTACTTTTAGTGGAAATCATTTCTAGTAAAATAGTAAACAGGAGAGGAAAGAGGCTTCATAGGTCTCTCTTTATAGACAGTTCCTCAGTGAAGATAAGTAAGCTCACCTCATGGAAAGCCCAGTGTCTTTGGCCATTTTCTCTCTGTATAACAAAATACTTGAGGCTGGCTACTTTCTAAGGAAGATGGGCTTCTTTAACTCATGATGCTAGAAGCTGAGAGGCTCTAGTGAGGCATCACAGTGTGTGTGTGGGGGTGAGGGGGGATGCACACAGAATAGACCATGTAGCAAGACAGGAAGCCTGAGAGAGTTGTACTCATTTATAATAACCAACCTGTACATTAGCTCCAGAAGTCATCTACCACGAGAGAGCAGCACTGGTCCTTCTGTAGGCAGAGCTCCCTATGATCTAATTACCTTCCATCAGACCCAATCTCTTAAAGTTTCACAACCTCAGTATTGACACTAGTCGACAGGCATCAAGCATATGGGCCTGGGGGGTGGGGGGGGAAAACATTCATGACATGTCCAAACTATAGCATGGAATCTACTACAATCCTCAATATAAGATTGACAAGTCTGGCCTGTTAGAATGGGGGAAGATTAACCAGGGCAAAGTTTCACGAGAGATCCACTGTCCTCAACACATTGTCCTGCCTCAGTCAGGCTGTCTCTTACTGACCAGTCCCTACCTGTCTCCTGATATAAAGAAGTTGTTTCAGTGTGACATTCATTCCTAGGTGTGAGCAATCTCGTGAGTTCTTTGGTCTATACCTACTGGATACAGTTTGTTTGGTCCCTGTGTTAGGACAGCTCCCATTCCTAAGAGGTTTCGGTTAGCCACAGTGTTGAAGAACAAATGGCAGGCTCATGCCAGGATGTGGGCAGCCTTTGCAATAATTCAGAAACCAAATAAAGATGGTAGCTTTGGCCCAGTTTTATTCAAATTAAGAAGAGAGAAATTTTGTCCACACAATTTGATGACTGCAGGACCACAGGCTGTCTTGTAAATGGACTCTGGATGGTATCTGAGAGTTAGTAGTATGGAGGGAAACATTTGTCTTACCTCAAGTTTGATCACCTAAATTTCAGACTGAGCACTATTCTCCATTGCTGCTACATCTGCAGCACCAGGAAGCACCAGCAGGCAGAGCTCTTCCCAAGGAGATTGCTGGTGGACCAGCTTCCCAAACCCTTGCTCTCCATCACTCAGGGGGCTGAGCAAAGAGGCCAAAGAACAAACAAGGGGGAAAGAGGGTTGAGGGATGTGTTGGATAGTGGTTTTCAAATTAATAGCATTTCTCATTTTGCATTCAAAACCAAACACAGTAGATCCAATTCAGCTTCGGGCACTTTCATCTGTGAAGTCAGATTGACAGAGTTTGGGAAGAGAGAATGTGGGGGGATACAGGGAACACGCACAGGAATGCATTATTCATCCTGCATTATCAGATAATGAGTTGTTCCAAATGAGTGAACCTTCCAGATAACTGAGTCTTCCTTTTTGAACCTTCAAGCTTCCTTTTAACTTTAGAACATATTTATATATTTTGTTAAGTGTGTTATAGACATTTCTGCCTGGAATACCTGATTATAATTTAATCATATCTTGACTACCATCATATTTCAACTGGGATTAATTATATTTTTTTTCACACACATGCCACCCAGCTCTGCCCTGGTGTGGCTCTACATTTTAACTCCCTTTCCCTGGAGACTGGCTGCACTCTTTCCTGCAGGTGCCCCTTGTCAGGGTTATGGCCCTCTCTCCCTTTCTTCTCATCTTTTGTCCACAGTGATTCAGGAATAAATGGATATCTCCAGGGAAAAGCAAATAACCAAGCCTATTAAATCAGCAACTTTATTTCATTCGTGATGTGAAGTCCACCATTCAGTTCAGATTCACAAATAATTATTCTGTGTCTGTTAAGTGAGGATGCCGTGCTTAGTATTGAGATGAGGAAAAGTGCCTTCGAGTGGTTACCGTCCATTAAGCGAGGAGAACAGATGCTTCTCATTTATCAGAGATGTCAACTAGGTAAAGACCATAAATTGAATTCATTGTGTGAAGTACATCAATAGGAGAACGCACAGGTTAGAGAAGTAGAATACAGTATTTAATTCACTTTGGTTGGAAAGACTCCAGAAAAGTTACAGAGCGGAAATGATACTCAGAAAAGTAGGATGAATAAGAGTAAAAAGAGTGCACTACTCAGAAAAAAAAGGTAGATAAATATATTTGAGACACAGGTAACAACAGTTTTGTCCTTAACTTTGAGAATGCCAAAGCCTATCTCCTTCTGATTCAGATAGTTAAATGGGTTATGCAATAGCATTCATTGTTTATTGCATTTTGGACTTGCTTAATTTGTTAATAATAAAAGACAAATGAGAGGGAAAAGGGGTGTGACATGATCAGTATTTACAGTAGTACAGTTAATATATGAAAATGTCATAAAGAAACCTATTATTATATATAACCAGTATATGCTAATATAAACTAATAATGCCAGGGAATTAGAGTTTCTACCCAGTCTTACTAGGGAGGTTACAGGAAGATAAAAGGATAGGCTGTATGCCATGAAAACACTTCTGCTCTAGGATATCGCTCTCCTCCCAAATGTGCCAGTGTGGCTCCCAAGAACGGCAGAAGGGTCCTGTGGATTGTCTTAGGAGTTGTACCGAATATAACAAAGGAGCAGAGTGGGACTCTGCTTTTTTTTTTTTTTAAAGTATGATTGCTTCAAAATGTAGTTCCCAGAAGAGCAGCAGCAACAGCACCATCTGGGGGATCTGCCAGAGGTGGATATGTCCAGACCCCACCTAAGACCTGCTCCATTTGCTGGGACAGGAGTCTTGCTGTGTATTTCCCAGGCACCCCAGTGATGCGGATGCACATTCATGTTAGGGTACCACTATGCACAGGATGCAGATGCAGAAGGAAGAATGTCAATCCAGGATCTGAAGTACAGGAAACACACAAAGGTAGAGCGTGATTTCGTGTTTTGACACAGAAATGTTGTCCTCATGTCCCACCAGGACTGATTACTAAGCCCATTGCTCTACAATCAGGATGGCAAGAAGCAAACACCTGCCTATGCAGAAGCCTAATCTACAACAAAGGTTTCTGGTAGATTTTATGTGACACTAGGTGGACTTCCCATGTTTGGTGTGGCTGTTGGTCCTGAAGCTTCGCAGTTTTTATTTTGTGATGCACTGAGGACTGGTCCATTTTCCTTGAAGACTAACAATAAGGCCCTTCCAGGAGCTGTGATGGCAACTCAAATGTCACTTAATTGATTTGTAAATGAGCCACTTGCTGTAGTGGCTATCCCAAAGAGTCCCATGCCTCCTCCTTGGCCCATTTACCTTTTCATACAAAGAACAAATGAGAAACTAACTAGAAAATGACAGAACCAGGCAAAGGGGATAGAATTGCCCTGCTCAGCTGTTTCATGGCATAGTCTACCCAATTCACAAATATTATTTTCTCCACAGAAAGCAGGTGTGTGGAGTCTGCAATCTGATCATTACCTTCCCTTGGGCAGAGGAGGATGAGGAAGGTCCCTGTCCCCCTGGCAGACACATATTAGCTTCAAATGTCTGTTTTCTGACTGACAAGGTTTGTACGGAGATGCTGATGCCACAAAACAGGCCAGTTCTTGGCTTCTTCTCCCTGTTAGCCAGTTTGTGAATACAAGGTGACTACGTTACAAGTTTCACTCACAGTGTATGGACTTCATTCACGATCCTATCATCTATATACAACCTACACAGCTAGCAAAATGTCTTCACTCCAATTGCATGGCCATGACATGAGACAGGGGGTTAAAGCTGGAGAAACAAAACAGAATCTGGGAAAGTAGCACATTAGAAAGGGGTCTCCTGGGAAACACAGGAGGGGAGCAAATGGTTGAAGGAGACAAGCCCAAGTCTTGAAGTGGGTGCTTTTATTCCATAGGAGTTGGATATTCTTTGCAAATCAGAAGATCCCTGGAAATGTTATGACTTTTTAATATTTTAACAGAATTGGATAGAGGGGAGTTTATTCATTTCCTGGCTCCACTTCGTTGCCTCTGAGTAAATATTGGTTTTTGACACATAATTATTAATATTGTGTGTTGCTGTATCTAGCTTCTAAGTGTCACTTAATTTGTGGGGAAAATGAACCAATGAATGTAAATGAGCTAGAGTCAGTGTGACACTCCTGCCCTCAATATGTCCTCCTTGGGCCACAGGGTCCCCATTGTTTCCATTATCCTTTTGTTTTAGAGGAAGGTGATGTTGCTGTGGTGGAGACAGCACTTAAGTAATTATTTCTGAGCTAGGAACTTTTCTTCAAAACACCTATTCTCCTGTTCTCCCTGTAGATCCCAGTCTTGTTATTGTCCCTCCTTTGAGTCCCACTTATTTCATGAGCATATCTGACCACACCCTGACCCTAAGCATAACCAGCCTCACTGTTAGAAGGTCTCAGAGAAGGAAGGAAAGAGATTGATGAGTGAGCATCTGCAAGCCCACCTCTGCTGTGAGTCATCACAGAGTTATATCTCTGCTTCAGTAGTTCCTGCTTGGATGGCAAGTACTTTCAGCACTTTGAGAAGTACCACAGCAGTTTCCTAGGCTAAAGTACACTGATGGAGAAGGAAATCCATCCATCGAACACTAATGTTGGAAGGATCATCCCAGGTACCAATGCACATTGCTAATATTGCTAGGCACTTCCAGTAACAACAGATCAGTAGCTAAACATGGTGTCACATCATGAGTGATAAGGTAGGTCAGATGCTTTTTTTTTTTTTAACAGATGTCTTTGCTTATCCATGTCAGAAAAATTAAGAGATATTACCAGGAAAGAGAAAGGGAATGAAAAATGATCAGAATCCATTAATGGAGGTGTGAAAATAACACAAGGAATCCCATTATCCTGTGCAATTAATACAAACACAAGGAAAAGACATGGGCAGCAGAGATACTTTAAGAAAACAATCTAGCCTTCCAATACAATGTGTGGTTGGTAAACTTACCTTTTTCCTAAGACAGCAAATCTCTTGAAGTCTTCGTCCTTATGCTTGGAAGATTTTATCATCTTGAGAAGTAACCCTTTAACCTATCTGCTTGATTTGGAACAAATTGTTCACTTTGCCAAATTACTTATCGGTGGCCACAGCCACACTGTCTTCTTACTGTTAACACACTTGGACCTGGGAACACATCACTCTCTGATGCCCTATGCCTACAGGCTGTTTCCTTTAGATACATCTTGCCTCTTATCTAGAACCATATGTGGATTTTCAGTAAAACAATGAATGTTTATGTGTCATGGTCAACTTTGAAAATTTATTCTGCCTTTAGTTATCTTATTTTCCCTAGTCAGGTTTCAGTATGCCTTCTGCCCTTCTCAAAGATAAAGAATGTGACTGCATTGATTTCAGCATGCCTACTGCCCCGACTGAACATGTGAGAGTTGTTTTTTCATCCTTCCCATCTTGCTGTGTCCTGAGACCCTCAGGCATTTTCCCTGGTAACACGTATGTAAAATGGCCTTGGTGTCCAGGTCTGAAAGAAGGGACAATACAGAGATGTGTTCGTTCACAGAGATTCTTTGTTCATACGAGTCTCCAGAGTGGTTTCTCATCCTGTGTGTTAGTGCAACCATAGAGGCTTTCCTTTGCTTATGTGGATCTGGACCACCTTGCACAATGGATGCAGCACTGATCAGGGTGGGGGCCGACAATGTCTCTATGATTCCCAGTGTTTAAAAACTATCTTATGTGAAGTGATGTGTCCAATTCACAACCATCCTTCATTCCAGGTGTTAGTCATAAATTTATTTTAGGTATAAAAACTTGGTGTGAAAATAAGTTTCGTACTCCAAAATATTGCACAGTCAGGAGGAAGTGGGAAAACCGGGAGAAAGCTAAGTAAGGCCTCTGTCTCCACAGACATAGCTTTAGCCTGCAGAATAAGTTAATTTATCTCTAAAAGATGAGCGTGAGAAGATTATTTACTAAAAATGAGAAACTTGCAGGCCTGGGCAAAGGCATTCATAGAAGGAAGCCCAGATCATCCTTACAAATATACATGGTATAATCAAAATGTGATGCTTTAAAAAATCATTTCTCATTATAAAATTGTCAAAAGTTTCAAAGTTTACAAAGAGGTATTTGTTACTTGTCTTGTTGCTACAACAAGATACCATGACAAAACCAAGTTAATGGAGAAAGGGTTCATTTTTACTTAGTGCTCCAGGGTATTGTTCATTGTTGTAGGAAAGTCATGTTGGTATGAAAGTGAGGCAGCTTTGCCTCCCTGAGCACCTCATGGGTAGATTGGCTTTCTTGATCAGGTTATCTGAAGTAGTAGGAGCTTTCTGGTGAGACAGCAGCATCATGGACTGAGCAGCTACCAGGTTCTCACCATCTCAAGTGTGCAGATGGTCACGTGGATAGCCGGCCTCTGTGGTGTGAGCCACTCTAACTCGGAGCACCTTTATTTATCGAGCCAACTTGCTGGTCTAAGATTTCAGAAATGAAGTTCCAGAAGGAGACAGAGTGAGATTGAGGGAGAGTCAGACAGACAGACAGATACACAGAGACAGAGAGCCAGTGGCTAGTGGAAGGTCCCTGAGTCACAAGGGAATCTAATGAGAGCAGTGCAAGCCCATCTCCTGCCTCACTATGTTTCCTGCTCACGATGTAAGAAATTTTCTCCATCACACACTTCCCCCAGGACATGCTGCCCTTGGCAGAAACCAAAAGCAATGTGTCTATTCTATCTTGCATTGAAACTGTGAGCTTTTCCCTTTGTAAGTTAATTACCTTGGGTATTTCATTATAGCGATGTAACACTGACTAATATGTATCTCAAGAGAAAAAGTCTCCCATCTAGAAAGAAGGAAAGGAAGAAAAAAACAGAACAAAGGCAGGAGGGGAAAGGGAAGAAAATACCTTTAATCCCAGCACTCAGAAGACAGAGACAGGCAGATCTTTTGAGTTTGAGGACATCCAAGGCTACACAGAGAAACCCTGCTTCGAAAAACCAAAAGAAGAAGAATCTATATCTGTTTAGAGTGCTGTATGCTTGCCTTTTTAGGACAAAAAACAAACACTTCTGGGTAAGTGAGAGATGACATTATATAAAAAATGCTTTAAATGTCACAAAATTTATTATTATAAATAAATAAATAAATAAATAAATAAATAAATAAATAAATTTGGTCCTGTCATAAAGATAAAAAAAAAAAAAAAAAAAAAAGGTGAGGAACTGTTCACATTGTATCTGTAATCAGGAACCAGAGAAAGGTGAGTGCTGGTGTTCAGCATGTTTGCTTGTTTTATTCAACCCAAACACCTAACCCACGGGATGGTGCTACCCACAGCGAAGATGGGTCTTGCTACTTCAGTTAACCTAATCTAAATAATCTCTTAGAGGCATACCAGAAACTTACCTTCTTGGTAATTCTAGATCCGCCAAATTGATGATGAAGTTGGTTATCATAGAGGATTTGCTGTTGAGAAGAATTTTCCAGAGGGAAGGTTGTCTTGGATTGTTAGTGGGTGTGAAGATGCTAAAACTCCCTAGAAAAGCAACATATCAACCACTAACACCTTTCCTCTTCCCTGGTAGTGTCCCTTACCTTTTTAAATTTTAACTTGGATAAGCAAAGAACTCTGTGAAAAAGTCGTCCAATCTCATCACTCTTGAGCTGACACTATACTCAGCTTTCTGATCTATTGGTTCTTGAAGTGTCTAGCAATCTGCATTTGTGCCTGATCTTAAGCCATTTCCTTTCCCCTTCAGTGTAGTTTAGGCCAGGAAGCTGATGTGGTTGGTACTTCTTAGAGTGATTTTTTTTTTAAAAGTTTCGAATAGTCTCTATTTGAGAACTCCTTCCCACAGATAAGTTTTCTCATCTCTTATGTGATAATAACATAATTCAAAGAATGGACACCAAAGTTAGCCGTCCATAGGGCCTTTTACATAAACTATCATGCATTTCTACAATGAAATACAATTCAGATCTGAAAAGGCTAAGGTACATTTTTTTTAGTGTTCAATATATAGTTTTTCATTCTTTGCAGTTTTTAAAATTAATTTATTAATTTTACATTCCAATTGCCATCTCCCTTCCACCCCCAATTTCACCCTCTTACCCACTTCCCCATATTCCCCACCACCACCCCATCCAGTACCAGCCCACTCTGGCATATCAAATTGCATCAGAACTAAGTGCCTCCTCTTCCACTGGGCAAGACAAGGCAGTTCTGCTTGGAAAAATGGGATCCAAAGAGAGGCAACAGTATCCAAGTAAGAGATAGACACCACTCCAATTGTTAGGGGATGCACTTGAGGAAAAAGCAGCCCACCAGCTTCATATGTGTAGTGAGCCTAGGACCAATCCATGCAAGTTCTTTGGTTGGTGGTTCAGTCTCTATGAGGCTCCTTGTGTCTCAGTTAATTGACTATGTGGGTCTTCTTGTGGTGCCCTTGATACCTCCATCTCCCACAAACCTTCCCCTAACTCTTTCTCAAGTCTCCCTCATTTTAGCCTAATATTTGGTTGTGGGTCTCTGCATCTATTTCCAATATCTGCTGGATAAAGCTTCTCAGATGGCAGTAATGTTGGGTTCCTGTACAGTTCCCTCTCTCCATGTAATTCCAATGTCTATTCTATTTCTCCTACTTAGAGGGATTCAAGATTCATCCCTTGAGCTTCCTTTTACTTAGTTTCTTTGGGTTTGTGGATTGTAACATGGTTCTCCCTTACGTATTGGCTAGTACTGGCTAATATCTGCTTATGAGTGAGTGTCTTTTGGGGTCTACATTAGCTCACTCAGGATGGTCTTTTCTGGTTCCATTCATTTGCCTGCAAATTTCATGATATCCTTGTTTTAATAGCTCCATTGCGTAGATGTACCATAATTTCTTTATCCATTCCTCAGTTGAGGGACATCTGGGTTGTTTCTCATTTCTGGTTATTACAAATAATGAATATGCTGCTATGAGCATAGTTGAGGAAATGTCCTTGTGATTTGGTGATGTATATTTGGGGTATATGCCCAGGAGTGGTAGCTGGGTCTTGAGATAGAACTATTTCCAATTTTCTTAGAAAGCATCAGATTGCTTTTCAAAGTGGTTGTACAAGTTTGCACTCCCACCAGCAATTGAGGAGTGCCCCCCTTTCTCTACATCCTCACCAGCATGTGCAGTCACTTGAGTTTTTGATCTTAGCCATTCTGACAACTGTGAGATGGAATCCCATAGTTGTTTTGATTTACATTTCATTTATGACTAAGGATGTTGAGCATTTCTTTAAGTGCTTCTCATCCATTAGAGATTCCTCTATAGTGAATTCTCAATTAGCTCTGTATCCCATTTTTTATTTGGATTACTTGGTTTGTTGGTATTTAATTTCTTGAGTTCTTTATGTATTTGGATATTAGTCAAGTTTATTTTTATAAATATATAAGCAATGGTGGTATGTACACTCTACTACCTTCTGTGTTTTGTATTAGGAATGGCGATTAGCATATACTTATGCTCTTTTGCATATGATCAAGCATTCTTTGATAAAGTATACAAGACAAAATAGTGATGACTAATAATAATGGGAAGGAGGTGCCATAGAAAGTAAAATTTTTCAGGATGTACTTCTTTGAGGACTGGGAATGGAATCATATAACCATATTACCTTTCCAAAAGACAAAATAATAATTTGAAAAAGGGATGGTAATTCAGCTTTTAAATCCCAGGGAATGCCGAGGACCTGGCTATAGTATGCTTCTTTTTTAGAGAGTAAGGATAGAGGGTTTTTTGTTTGTTTGTATGGAAAAGTTACTATGTCTTCAGCAACCATCACCATAATTCCAGATCTTTTGATTTGGGCTATGCAAGTGAAGTTTTCTTGTTCATTCTTTCTTTAAGAAGAATGAGGCTGGCTGTTGTTAAATAATAGGATATTTCCTTGCATGAACCAGTTCCTGGAGTTGACCCTCCATACCACAAAGAAAACCAAGAATAAATAAAGGAGGAAAAAATTCAGAAACGTTCTTTCTGAATCTCTCCAACCTTTCGTCTCTACAGTCACGTTCAAGCACTGTGACATTGGCAATGCTGGTTTACCTCTATGATGTACTTGGAGCTAAAGTCTGTGCATGGTAGGTTACTAAGTGCCGGTAGAATTATGTGAGGCAACTGGTTCTCACTCCCAATGACATGTAAGTGACAATTACCTAGGAAGTGAAATATATAAAAGAAAAATAGACAATGCTAAGTGAAAGAAGCAAGTACCCCAATGGAGGAAGGATCAAATAGAATGACTTGAAAATTGCAAGATACTAGAAGTTGCCTTGAGGACATTGTGTATTCATTGACTGTCACTTGGAGAATAACATGAACTGAGACAATCTATTTGTACTCAAGGAAATATTCTCAACAGGTTTTCTGAGTAAAATAAGATATGCTGGCAGGTGATTCTCTCTCTCTCTCTCTCTCTCTCTCTCTCTCTCTCTCTCTCTCTCCTGCCTTGGGTGCTGGCCTACTTTGTGCCAAATAAAAGATGTTAATTTATTGAGTTAAGTGAGGACATTAGTTGTCTTTCTGCACACACATGTGCAGGTACAGAGAAAGTAAGAGAAGAGAATTTTCTTGGACAATGCCATTCATTTGCCCCCAAGAGAACTGGGCTTGAAGCCACTGATTTAAATAGCAATGGTTCTTAATGGGGCATGGTGGTTGAACCTTATTAACCTTGTATCTGTTCAGAGCTACTGATATTGGAGCCTCTTAATATCCTTTTAACCACCTGCCTTCACATTTAATGTATATTAAATATTTGAGGAACAACTTATTTCCAAAAGGGTTAACATAATGTTTTCTGCTAAACTGTCTAAAACATTATAGAGCACTTGTTGCTGGGAATATTTTTGTTAAGATATCTCCATCATTGAGTCATGCTAAACATTAAAATATAGATTCATGTTTGCCTTGCTTTTTGGAGTCAATGTAGGCTTTGGTTCCTGTTGGGAAGGTGATGAGTAGGGAGGCTGGTTCTCCTCAGTAAAGGGTGTGAAATATTCCCTTGGAAACATTAAGAGATGCTGCTGTCTGGACCACAGATTCATTCTCTCTCTCTCTCTCTCTCTCTCTCTCTCTCTCTCTCTCTCTCTCTCCTGTACATTAATTGCTTTTTGCTGAGGCTTGAGATATTTATGGGTTAGGAGATTGCCAAGTTATTTATTAGATGGAGTATCTAGGGATAGACTAATATAAATCACTTAGGCTGGCATTGAATATAGCAGACACTCAGTAATTTAAAAAGCTTTAATAAAAATGCTAAAATATGAGACTTGTCTTTGGCTGTAATGAGACTCAGTTATCATGTTTTTATCAGTGATATTCAGTCACAGACCTCTCCACCTTTTCTCAGTATAAGAAAATGTGAATGCAATCTTCATTTCCAGAATAGCCAGGTTTGTTGGAATTGAGGGAGATTTTAAGGATTTGGAGAACAGCCCCTTAAGAGGTATATATTTGCTATATTTGTGGAGGGCTAATGACTGACTTCCTCACACTCTGAAGTTCAATCAGGTTTGATCACTTTAGGAATCTTGTCTTCCCTGAGTCTGGAATGGTAATAAACAGGAAATGCCAAGGTAAGGATATAAAAGGTTAAATGTGATTGATAGAAAGAGAGTGTGCTATGTTGTCCCTGGGATCCAGGAATCCACACCCAATCCTGTGCACAAACCCTGAGTCAAAATTCACCAAGTTGGAACTGATTAAGTACCTGAGAACTCAAGATATAGTCTATCTTGATTTTCTCTTCCTAAAGGAATTACTATATTTTGTATCTATACTACTTTATAGCATTTACCTTATATCTATTTTGTGTCCACATTTATTCATAGCTGGAAGAATTTAACATTTTATTTATTATTTTTAAATCATGTGCATGTGTGTGTATGGGCGTTATGTGCAAATGAGTGCAGGAGACCACAAAGGGCATCTGAGCCCATGGAGCCAGAATTACAGGACATTGTGAGCTGCCCCATATGGGTGTAAGGAAAAAAATTCAGGTTTTCTGTAAGAACAGCACATGCTCCTAACTGCTGAGTCATCCCTCTAGGCCCCTCAAAATAAAAGAGGTTTTTGTTGTTGTTGTTCTGTTTTTTTTTGTTTTTTTTTTTTTTGTTTTTTTTGTTTTTTTTTTTGTTTTTTTTGTTTTTTTTTTAAGGCTTACCCTCTTCAGACTGCAACACATTAAGAAGAAGGTACCTGGGCTCCAGGTTCTAAAGATTTCTTACAAATCTTGTAACAAAGAACTTATTAACAAGCTCCTAAACCCTATCAATTTCCAGGTGATGAGATTCTGTGTGTTCTCCTAGGACAGTAGTTTCTCAGGCCTGGGCAGTTGATGTCTTCACTTTGAGTACAGTAACAAGGGACAATAATCTACTTTGGCCACACAGAGGAGGTATGAGAGGAGAAGAGGAAAAGGAAATAAGGCATTATAGGAAGAAATATCCCTGAGATTAGTTCTTGATGGAAATCCCAAGAATCAGGCTGCATTTCCAGCTCTGTTGAAACACCATCTAAAGCCCAAGGTTGCTGTGAATATAACTCAACCAAGGACCTGCCACTCTACCCTTAACCTTAGAAAGCTGTAAGGTAGGCTGTGAGTGATGTAAAGCAGACAGGAGCGGGTCAGTTCTCCATGTCACCAGCTACCAGACAACACATGTTCAGGAGAAGTTCAAAGCTGTAGAGGGAGCTAGCTTTGTGCTTGTGTGCTCCCTGAAAGGGTATGATGGGACATTCATGGAGGCTACGTCCTAGACAGAGTTCTACAGAAGGCTTAAAGGGAGGATTAAAGAAAAGAGCATAGGATAACACCTGCAGATTGGGTAAAGAAATCAAGAAGGCCAGAAGTTGTTGAAGGGCAAAGCGAGTCATGAAATATTAGGCATTGACGCACTCAGAGTGATTCTTAGTCCACATACCCTTCAGGCAACACCTTCAACGACAAAATGCTTATAATATGGTGGGGGGTAGGGCAATGTTGATGACCAGTTTCAGAGACACTTGATAGAAATCTAAAGAGAGAGGGACAATGATTTGTGGAGCAGAAAGGCTCTTTTCTGTAGTTTGGACTAGTGTTCCCCCAAATGCTCACCTGGTAAAGGCTTGTTCCCTGCAGTGTAGTTAGCCAGCAACAGATTGTCGAGTGGAGCACAGTGGAGGAAGGGTGTTAGGCCATTGAGAGTGTGTATTTCAAGGAAGCAATTGGATACATTTGATAGGAAAAGGTGAGCAAGCTGCTTCTCTGTCATGCCTCACCATGGGACCCAAGTCAGCAGAGTGAATTGACTGACCTTGAGAGGGAATCTCCAAAACTGTGAGCCAAAATAAACCTTTACTTTTTTTTTTTTTGATTGATCACCTCAATTATTTTGTAATAGTCCCAGAATGCTAACTAAGATATCATTTCAACTTCTTATTTATGTCTGTCACTTGATCACATGTGACCCAGAAGAACAACATCAGAGAGTCAGGAATTAGAGCCAGATAAAGATCCCCACCTACCAGTGAAGCAGGTGCTTTTGTAGTCCATGTTGTTAGGATCAATGGGTTAAGGTGGCTTCTCCCCCTAAATCCTTCAAGGGTACCCCAGGGCCCATGATGCTATGTTCACACTGAACATTTGTCTGCCTGTGGAACATGCTGAGCTGTGGCCTGACAGATATGCTGCAGCTGGATCAGACCTGTACACACACTTGGGCTTCAGCTATTAGACAAGGGGACAACTTAGGTAACCCCTCCCTGTCTGTTTCCTCATAAACACAGCATACTAAAGGAGCTTCATAGAGCTCTCCTGAGGCAGAAGTGAGAGCTTTGTATGTGGTAGCTCCAGAAGCTGAGACCTCATTGAGAGTCCTCAGAGCTGAAGAAAAAGAAGAACATGGAAGCAGAGCTGGAAATACTGGTGCTGGCCACGAGCTCAGTACTGTGGGACCCTCTCATAATCACTTTCCCTTCATTCCTCTTGATGACCCATGAGGTGACCTATGGTCAATAGCCTGTTTTTCAGCTTGAGAAGCAGGTGAAAGAAATTAACAAAGTACAAGGTCACACCATGAATAAGACTGGGCAGGACCACAGATTGTTTTAATAAGAGGTGTCTGTGAGAGGCTTTAAAAGAAAGGGTGAAAAAGAGGAGAGGGCTAAACCATATGCAAGGGAGACCTGAAGTACCCAGGATCCCTGATGTGAGGGAGGCTAGGGTCAACAGAGGTCCCAGGTCTGGGTTGTCTCCTCATAATAAACACTTGACAGAACTGGGGCTAAAACCAAAGTGTTTTCTTATCTGAAAAATGAGGAGAGAGAACCAGATGATCCCTAGGTCTATTTTTGACTTGAAAATGCTGTGATGTAAATTAAAACCTGTGATCCTAAATATGAGTGTGGCTAGAACTCATGGGGGCAGGGGGAGGGGCAAGGCCTGCAAGTCAGGGTTGGACAGAACAAAGGGAGCTCTCAGAGAGCGGCCATCTAGCTGCCCCAGGAAGAGTAGACAACTGCCACAATGATCCTGATACTGTGGGCAGTTTCTCTGATCATGGTCAGTTGCTTGAATTGTGCAAATTAAAAAAGGAAATGTGTGTCTATAAATAACCTCTGTAAGAGACACAGTGGAGACAAGCTTTACAAATGGACGCAGCGGAGCGTGAATGGTTTGTGATGTCACCCCACCCCGAGCAAGTATTCATGTATCTGTAACTCATAATCATTCCTTCATACTCACTATCATTTCTCTCATCAAAATACAGCTAAGAAGAAAAACTGCATTCAAATAGAACAGGTCTTATCCTCTCCAGCATAAAATAAAACAGTATCTCACCAGGGCATGTAGGAAGTCTGCATTCACAGTCAGCCTGAACAACTGAATAGCTAGATCTGGCCATGCTTCTAAGAGCTGGCACATGACCTCCTGCCATTCAGCCCAGTCCCAATGTGACGAAGGGCTCTGTAGATCCTGAGAACCTGTCCCCTGGAGACTCACCTTTCACTAACAGTTAGTCACAGCGAGTACTGAGAGAACTTACTGGACACCAGGCATTGTACTGCCAGGTAATGGAGGGGCTAAAGAAGTGCCTCACTGCTTCAGGGCACTTACTGCTCTTCTAGAACCCAACTTTGGTTCCCAGAACTATCAGGTCGTTCACAACTGTCTGTAACTCCATTCCCAGGAGATCAAACTCCCTCTGGTCTCTGTGTGTGAAAGGATACTGGCCAGTTTATGCATGGTAAATAATGGCTCTGGCAGGCCTTGCCCTTCTCCCCCAATCCCTCTATCTTGCTAAAAACCATTAGATCACCTTTCTAAAACTAGCTCCTCCCCCAGGGTCTATTCAGTTATTTGGCCACTTCCTTCTCCTGAGGTTGACTACCCAGTTCCAGCTATCAAAGTTTTTATTTATTTATTTTTTATTTCTTCAAGTTACATCTCAATCACAATCCCCTCCCTACTCCCCCCTCCTGTCCCACCCTTCCACCCTCTTCCCCCTCAAACCCCCCATCCTCTACCCTTTTCTTTACTTTAAGGTATATCTCTTTCCCCCCAACAGCTCCCCCTTTCAGTCCAACAAATGGCTCTTTCTCTTATAACAATAAATACAATACAAAACAACAGAAATAATTAGGCCACAATTATGAGAGTTATATGGCTTAGCATACATTCCCAATGTCCAGTCCATATGTATTTGGTACCTGACTTTAACATTCTACTGTCTAACCATCTCCATGAGTTTAAAGTTCTATATTCAACTTAGCTTTCATTCTAACTTGCATCACAATTTAAAAAACATCTTCTTAGATCTAGAACACCCTCTTGATTCCTAAACAACTCAAAATTTAACTATGAGACTCTAGCTATCTATTCTTCAACCACCTCAGAGACCTGACAGGGATAAATATATCTGGTTATTCAGAAAGTGCAGGGTTAGCAGCTTCCAAAACTAAGAAATAACATACCAGTGGCTGCCTGGACAGTTCCCATTTTGTCTCCATACATTAGAGCATCAATCTTCAGCCATTTAGCCCCATTTCTCTGACAGACATTGATTGTAGAGCAGGAATTATGAAGGATTTGCCTACCCTGTCTTGGCAGAGCTAGGCTGTCGACTTACCTGCTTCCAAGTTTTGTCCTTTTTGGACAGCATTCTGTCTACAGTTGAAGCAAGGGATTTTTCTTGCCAAGAGATAGGCTTGCCACTAATTCAACCATCTCCAATTGGAGATTCTTCGATGCTCATCTTCTGCTTGGAGTAGAATAGGGGGTGCTGTCAGGAGCAGACATGTCTCAATATCAAAAACAATATCTTAAGTTAATAAAACATCTTTGAATGCCATATTCTGCAGATCTCTTGAGGTTTTTGAAGACCACCTATCTATCTCTTATATTTGGAGAAGCAAATGTTGCTTGTCTCTTAGCAACTTGATTTTTGATTAGCTTAGAAAATAACTGTGATAGACTGTCCTAGTACCTAACAAAATGACATGCTTGAATGACTATTAGTTTGCATTTGTTAATTATCCTAAACAGTTTATGACAGTTGGTAGCAAAAAGCCAAAACTTCACATTTCATTTTTAAGCATTACTTGGGTACAATACCTTAAAAAGAGTTACCCTTAATTTTGTATCAATATACAAAGATCAATACCAATTTAGCCAAAAATAATCTTAATTTTGTATCAATATACAAAGGTATAAGGGCATATTCAATAATCCGTCCTTTTTTCTTTATCATTCCTATATTATGTCTATGTCCCATTTTTTCTCATCTGTTCACCCCTACATAGGAGAGAAAGAAGGATACAGAAAAGAAAAAGAGAGGAGTCCCTGGTTCTAACCTCCAAAACCCATTTAACAAGACTATTTAACAGCTTGTAATCTCTCCCCTTAAATAACAAGATTTTCTATTATCCATCAAATGACCAAAGGGGGGGAAACACCCACCTCACCTTCTGGAGATGGGAAGTTGCTCTCTTAAAATGACTTCCTGATGATTTGGGACATAGTAAACCTGTTTGGGGCCCAAATAAGAATGGAAAAATGATTAAAAATGTCAATAGAATCATTTGATTTTTAGTTCTTTTGTGCTCAGCTATTTAAATGTCCTTTGTCCCCTTTCTCCAGGACAAATATCCCTCCCCCCTGCCTTGTTACCTTCCCCTTCTTCCTTGCTCTCTCTCTCTCCTATCTTTGTCTCTTATTTCCTGCCTTTTTGTCCCTCTGGGGCAAATAAATCTCCTTTGAGCTGAGAACTTAGTCTTGGGGTGTCTTGAGCCAACTAGGAAGTTCCACCCAGTAGACACATGCACACATGTGGTATATATAAATTCACTCAGGCACACACATAAGCACATAAAAAATAAATAAATGAAAGCTTTTTAAAATCATGCAGTTGAGTGATCACTAAATGAGAAAATGCTTCCTAAGAAGCTGAATGTGCCTTTCTCTCCTCACAGTGTTAGAACCACTACTTCTACCTCTCAAGGTGACTGGACAAGCCTGATGTTTTATAATACCTCATGTAGATACAGTTCCCAAACTATAAGAGTCATACAACAAAGTACATATCTCAGTTGTGTTTAGTATATTCACAGTGTTTGACCATAACTAATAGCTACTTGTAGAATATCTTCATCTCAAGGAAAGAAACCACCCCATTACCACAAATCACATGAAATTTGTCTCTTTCCTACCTCCTGACAGCTTTCATATGGAAATCACAGCCACTGCACTGTCCTCTCAGGCTTACCATGTTGTATCACAGACTGGCCTTCCTTTTCATGGCTATATAATATTTCATTATATTGGTGTATTACCACATGGCTATCTCTTGATAGACACTTGGTTCGTTGTATCATTATGAATCTTAGAAATATTGTTGTGGAAATTTGAATATATTTTGTTGAGGTCCATGTTTCTCTTAGGGATTAGATATCTGAGTGGAGACAGTTGGGTCCTATGACAACTAAGTTTGTGAGAAGCCATGAGTCTAACTTCAAAGTCACACCATCATTATTTTCTACATACTTGCCAAAGCCTATGGTTTTATGGCTATTACTAAACTGCTGAATGAAGTGGTATCACCTCTGGATGTTGATTTGCATTTTCCTGGTGCGAAACATTGCTCAGCATAGTTCGATACGCATGTTGGCAATCTTGAAGCCTTCTTCAGCTAGGAGTCCAGTGTGTCCATTTTTGCTTTGCTCTTTGTACTTGTCTTGTCACATTTATAAAACAATCAATGAGCACAAAGAATTCTGCATATGCTTTTACACAAGGAAGTCTCAGCTTTTAAGTCCAAATCTTTCAACCATCTTGAGTTAATGCTTTTTTTTTTTTTTGGTATGGTGTGAAGCTGCCTTCCAAATGCTTACTTTGCACATGGATTTAAGTTGTCCCTGTATTTTTCCTGGAACTGTATTCTTTACTCATTGACATCTTCCTAATTCCTGTTGACAATGATTATGAACATTTCCGTATATTTCTGGATTCTCAATTATGCTTTCTTAATGTATATTCTTAAAGCTTATTCTAATAATTAACATTACTTATTCATGCATTAATGGTTATAAGAACTACATATACATACATGTGGTGTTTTATTTTCAGATAACAAACATAATTATGTTTTGCTACTCCCAGAAGTAACTCACTTGTAGATTAGTCTTGGCTTTTTTTTACTTTCCTCTTCCTCCTCATTTTCCTCCTCCTCCTTCTCCTCCTACTTCTTTTGAAACAGGGTTTCTTGATATAGTCTAGAATGGCCTGAAACTCACGTCATAACCCAGGTTGGCCTTCAACTCCAGCAATCCTCTTGCCTCTGCCTCCGGAGTGCTGGCATTGCAAACATGAGAGACAATACCGTCTTATAAAGTTTGCTTGCAACTACTAGAGGATCATGAATTTACCTTTAGACCAGGGAAAACTTGAGAGTCTACAATCTGATTCCTTCATTTTAAACACCAGCCAAAACAAATAAGCAACACAAATGCATGGACACACACACGCACACACAAACACATGCACACACACACGCACACACACACACACACACACACACACACATGCACAGACAAACACACACACACACACACACGCACACGCACACACAAACACACACACGCACACACAAACACACACACACACACACACACGCGCACGCACGCACGCACACACGCACGCACGCACGCATGCACACACACACACACGCACACACACACACACAAACACACACGCGCACGCACGCATGCACACACGCACGCACGCACGCACACACACACGCACAGACACACACACTCACACACACACGCACACACAAACACACACACACACACGCACACACAAACACACACACACACGCACACACACACACACACGCACACACAAACACACTCAGTACTCAGCAGGTGGCCTGAGTGGCTTGCAAGAGATTGCACAATCAAGAAAGAAAGACTAGAACCCAGTTATTCAGACTCTTCTTATGGTGCAGTAGGTGCTTATTTGTGATTTTCATTGTGAGTAAATTGCTATGCTATTTCACATGCAAAATACTTCACAAGCTAAGCTAGCTTGAATGCTACATTTTCCAATTTATTCTTGACTCCTGCTTAGGAAATAAGCTGCCCTATTAGGACGCAGAAAGGTAACCCCACAAGAATAAAATATGGGACCCTTAAAAGCACTTGTTGTATTATTTTCGTAAATTAGTCCTGAGTGTTTAAAACTATAATGAAAAGTGTTTCATGTTTCTATTACCCTCACAAGATCTCTTAATATTTTGTTATTCCCTGAGCATCATAATAACATTAAAATGAAAATACTAATAATGGCCATTTAAGGCACTTTGAAACCATTCTCTCTAATCTAATCTCCACATACCTGCAAGGCAGAAATTCTTATGCCCATTTTACAGTCCAGGAAGCTAAAATGTAATGGCTTAAATATGTCTTTTTCAGAAATTAATCCAAAACAGAAGGAAATAGTATTCAAATGTTAGTGTCTAGGACTGCAAGTCAAGAGATGTTTTGCTTTTAATCATGCAGCATAGCTAAGATATTTGACACCAAAATCCTGTGAGTGGGTAGAGTAGGGTAGTGATGTTAGAAGGCTGCCTGAGGAAGCCTTGGGGAACAGAAAAAGGACAAATGTAACTAGTAGACAACAGGCCGTGGGGCAGGGCAGTGAGGGACACCACAGAAGCTGCCCAGGTCTCAGTGACTGAGAGAGACACAGGAAAAACCTAGACCCCATGAAGGACTATAAATGTGGCTTCTCAGCTGGGCTACAAAACAAACTCACCTTGAGGACTTCTAAACAGCGTAGCTCTCTGTTGTGATCCTGTCCCAGTGCTCACCCAGTGAAAGTGCTCCCTGACCCCTTGCTGGGATGGGAGCTCTTAGTGCTAGAAAAATAATATGAGTAAGTCTCAGAGTGACCATGATAGCATCACTGTGCACTTCTCCAATGTGTGGCGCCATCCGGAGGACTACAGCCAGGCAGATGGCCTTTAAGTGCAAGGAAGCCATGGCCAAAATCTGGAGCTATGGCTCTAGCCAGGGCTTCCCTACATGGCACCATCTCAAGAGCTGGTCCCCCTAAGCTTTCACGGTCCTTACACTTCAGACTTTCCAACCCATCCAGCTTAGACATGTCATGAGGGTCAAATTAGATAATAAAATCATTGCAAATGAAGGGCCACTTCCAGCTTTCCTAGGGGTGGTAGACTAGACTGACTATAGAACAGCAGCAGTTGCCCCTGAATGTTTCCTCTTTCTGACTTGGCCTCAGCTGAGATGGGCGATATGGTGGGATGGCCAGGATACTGAATCCTGTCCACTGTCTACTGTTCCTTCTAGAAATACTCCCCAAAAGACAAAAGGAGCACCCAGTCATGTTCATGCACGTGAGTGAGATCTGCCCTGTGCACTGGCTCAGGGGCAAAGCTCAGCTGAAGAGGTAGATGACACACGTGCCTGGAGAACTTCCTGCCATAGCCAGAGTATGTGTGCATCTATGACAATTATATATGTGGAAATACCTACATGTGGGTATAGGACATTAGCAGGCATGTAAAATATTTATACCAATATTATTTGGAGATATAATCGTATAGTATATACTCTGTTACTTATGTTATTAAATACTATATGATGATAGTTATTTAGACCAAATTACAAAACTATCCATATTATATGACTTATTGTATGTAATTTAGTTTATCACATTTATTAATTCACTTCATTACCGAATAAATTTAACTTAATTAACTATAAGTAAGTCTTCCCGTGCCAGCCACTGAGGGCAAGTTTCATGCATAAACCCTGACATAAAGCAAAAGAAACTGAGATTTGGAGAATGAGCAGTGAGAATGGCTGGATCTGCTGCTCTGTTTCTAAATGGCACAAGCCCCATCCACAGTGGGCACAGGAAGCATAACTGCAGCTCGCGTTCGAGGAGAACTGGCTTATTTCCAGGCACTGTGCTGGTGTGCTGTGTAAAGTCGCGTTTACTTCTTCCGACAATCAGGCGAGGCACATTTTACCAGCTTTGCTTTACAGATGGCAAGCCAAGGTCCAGGAGGAGATAGGTAAGAGTTGCCCAGGCCATAGGGAGCTCCTCAACTCCAGAACCTGAGTGAGGGACACACAACCTCCCCTATTGTGACCACTGTTTGCAGGGTGGGGGTAATATATGCAAAAACACACAGTGCCATCCCTGTTGGCTTTGTGCAAAGGAAGCCTCCCCTCCGAGAGAAAGCCTTTTCTAACTCAAGCTTGCTTTCTCACAAGAACACAATGATCTACAAAATGTAAGTTTACAGGAGATATTTACTTATTCAACAAGTTCTCGTTATGCATTAAACACAATTCTAAGTGCAGGGCCCATTGTACTTTTTGATAAAGTCTATACTCAAGAGTCCAGAGCAAAAATAAATAAACAGGTCCTATCAATGAATACAAAAGCATAAACTGTAAGTATCATAGAGAAAAATGTGAATGTTAAGAAGATAATGTAACAAAGGGGCCTGAATTAGACAAGCAATTAATTGGGGGAGAGCCAGAGTTATTAGCAATGAGGCTATTAAAACTCATCCCAAAAGAAAAGCTTATACCAGTAGTGTGAACTCTTATTTCAGGAAGAGGCAATTGTCAGGTCTCTAGGACACAATACACTTGACATAGTTTATAAAAAAAAATACTCAACTTGAAAACTTATTCATCTACACATTACATTCTAAGGGAGGTATCAGTACATATCAGGCATTGTGTTGTATAACAGCAATACTAGGACAGGTGTGAGACCCTGGCCATGAGGCAGTTCAGTTGCAAAGGAAAACAGTATGATAAAGAACACCTCGGGAAGAGGAGAGAAACTCAGGGATCATGAAGGAATTGCTATCTTAGTGAAGTGTTGGAGGATGACTGATTCTGGGACACAAATACAGGACTGTATTTTCCAGACAGAGGGAACAAAGTGTGTGGAAAGACACAGAATGAGAGTGACAGAGCCCATAGACATGCACTAGGAAGGAGACTGCCCTTAGGCTGCAGACAGACTGACTGAAGCTGATCGTATAAATCCTGCTAAGTACTTTCCACTGTGTCTGCTGGGAAAAGGGTATATAGTGGGGGGTTTGGACCAAAAGAAAGTATATATAGTAATTGGTGAGCATGTACGGTTTGTTTTATAAAATAGTAATAAGCAGAACCCGAGAACCCGAGTAGTCTTTTGTAATGTTTTGAGCAAGAGATGATGATATTATCAGCTAAGTCAATGGTGGTGGGTTTGAAGATGAAGAAGCAGGCTCCAGATGACATTTGAGGTATCTAAAGCAGGTAGCCATGACATAGATACAGAGATTGTGTACATACCTCAGGGTAACCTGGAACTCAAAGATGCTCAGAAATCCACCCGTTCCTTAAGATCTTTGATTTGATTGCAGTCTGTTAAACATTGTCTCCGTACAAATATTACTAATGATAGATAGCTCAGGATCACTACAGATACGAACTGAGCAAACTGCAAACCTGTGTGGATGCTCTGTTGCCATTCATCATATCAGTTACTTTTCTTATCATTGGCAGAAGCAACTTAAAGGACTTGGGATTTATTTTGGCTCAAGAAAGTGTATCTAATGGGCTACATGTCCTCCAGGGTAGCTGTGAATGCAGCCTAACACAAAATCATAAATGCATTTGAAACATGAGAATTTTTAAAAAAGATGTTCCTGTAACTTGACCACACAGTTCTTCAGTGTGAACTTCGTAGATGACAACATTTTTGTGAGAATGGCAAAAGGTTGGAATTGATTGAAAGGTATAATCCATCATTGAGGGAAGACAAAGTAACTGGGATTGCTTGGTCCTTGGCAGCAGACAGGAAGAGGAGACCTCATGCTGGAAATAGGGATAGGCTACAAGCTACAAGACCTGCCTTAATGGTCTATATCTGCCTATCAGGATTTATGTCCCAAAGGTTACATAACCTGAAACAGTGCTATCAACCCATGACCAAGCATTCAAACACATTCACCTATGGGAAAAATTTCATATTCAAACCATAACACTCAGAGTAAGTAAAAAAGAAAAATCCAGAGCCCTGGTCCACCAGCAGGAAGACCCCAAAGCATCTATAAGTAGGACTTTAAGACCTTTTTTTTTTTTTTTTTTTGGAATCCTTTAGTTACAGTCCACTGCCCTATCATTTTCTTTGTGTGGTTTGGTCATTTCAAATTAAGGTCATTATTCATTTCTTTGTGTCTGTTTGATTATTTATCAACAATAGCATAATATATAGAGTCATTTGTCACAGATCCTTATTGTCATTGAACACAAATCTGTTCTTTAAATGTGGAGAAGCATTTTAAATTATTCCCCCCTCCAGCCCCCCAAAGAAAAGAAAGAAAAAAAAGGAAGGAAGGAAGAAAGAAAGAAGAAACGATAAAAGAAATCCTGTTCCAAGAACAAGAGTGGTGGCACACCTTTAGTCCCAGCACACAAGAAGGGACACAGGTGGATCTCTGTGAGTTCAAGGTCAGCCTGGTCTACAAAGCAAGTTCCAGGACCACCAGGGCTACACAGAGACATCCTGTGTAGGAAAGAAAGAAATTATTCCCAAGTGATATTTTTATTATCCTCAAAAGTTATCATGGAAGCAAGGATAGAAGTTCCTGATATTATTAAGATCAATTTAGATTAAAAATTATATTAGACGTATTGAGCAACTCCCTTGGCAAGCAACATGTATGGGCTTGGAGAAACGAGGATGGCTAAGATGGGAACAAGCTGCCAGTCATTTGAAGTGAACTGGAGAAGTTAAGATGGAGAAGTGGTTCTCTGTAGAAAGCATTGTGAGGGACAATGCCTGGGGAAAGATCAAAGCCAAGAACACTGAAGAGTACAGATTTATGGACATACTATATTTGGGGCATTTATGATATTAAACCAAAAGAAAACATAGTGTAAACCATATGGTTTGGGATAATTTACTGAACTCTCCCCATTCCTCAGTTCTCCATTATAGTCCAGTTATTTCATAATTTTTAGGAGCCTGTGAGACCATTAGTGTGTAAAAACAGACCATTTGAACAGGTAGTTAGACACTGACGTTGGCTACAAAGGGCTTCACAGCAGAGACCAAAAAGGACTTTCCTCCTTCCAAAGCACTTCACTTCCTGCTTTATTGACTACCCATGTGCTTGTATCGGAGTTTATCATTCTTCCTTTGAGAAAATGACAGACTCCTCCTTGTTTGCCAGGAATGACATGCAGTGCTGCCTGGAAGAGTGGAGCTGTCTGGTTTTCCTTGGCCATCCACACCCAGAAACTTGTTTCTAATGAGTAAGATTGACTAGACACCTGAGACTGCGGAGGTCACACTAAGTCACCACCTAGTATTCCTAATGCTGTTTTCCCGGCTCCCTTCAAACTAGCACAGGAAAGACAATGATAGTAAAAGTGGCACCTCTGTAGTGGATGCTGAGCTGGGAATTCCAGCCCAAGGTATCATGATTGTGACTTATTAAGTCACTCGTTACACATGAGTAAATCTGTGCTTTCCTAGACTGTGCCTAAATTCCTTTTAGAAAGACCCTGGAGTCTCATAAAGAGGCCTTAAGATGGTCTAGCATTTCTGGCTAAAGCAGATATTATTTTGAGAGAATTTGGAAGCTGCACTGAAGTTGTTGCTTTATAGGAATGAGAAAACACGTATTGACATTTCTATGCCCAGATACTATTTTTTTTTAACAAGCTAGAAAGTACTGAAAAAGAGGCAGAACCATTTTCTCTAGAGTACTCAGTACAGTTGGCAAGTACATTGTTTTTATTTTTCCCAGTGTGTATTTTGATAAAATATGTGCACTGAAATTTCAGGGCAATTCCTAATGCAGAAATAACACCCCAATACGGCAGATTTATAAGCTAAGCAATTTTTATTTATTTGCTAATGTGGATTCCCTCAAGAGTGCAAATGTTCTGCTGGTTACTTATGGCTTCTCCTTGAAAAGTCTTACCTGTGAGGTCTCAGCGGTGTGCAACTGTAGGCTGTGGAACCGTCAGAACTGAACCTCAGCTGTAATTCTCTTTTGCCAATGACTGGGGTGGTTTACCATCTACCATCACTTCAGTTGTTCATTTGATAATTAATAATTTATAATTAAAGTTGTAATACAAATAAATCAGCACGACTGTAGGCTTCATGCCTCTTCTCTCTCTAATCTTTCTTTTGATTCTGATTATCTGAAAAAAAAAACAGAAAAAAAAAAACAACCAAAGGCTTTCATTCCAGGCTTTGCTTTGCTTAGCATTGTAATTCTGTTCAGCTTATTGTCAGAATCCTCTTCTCAGAGGGGAATTCAGCACATGCTCCTCACAGCCACCAAGTCTAAGATTCAGGAATCACAGTTTTCCTTATGTACTTGTGTCCGTTGAAAAAAGAGATATGGTGCAAGCATGGTTTGTCATCTTCCTGAGGTAGACTTGGAGGACATGACACAGGAGGGATGGCATCAGTATTGGGGACGCATAAGAGAAGACAGTTGAAAGAAGGTGGTATTTGAGGGCTTCTCTAAGGATGAGCCAAGCCTTTACAGGAAAAGGATGAGGAAGGAGGAAGAATAGGAACGTCTTTCAGGCACCTGGGCCCTGACACAATCCAAGAGCATGGGTATCTGCTAATGCGATCCACAGGGCAAGGTCTGTGGTGTGCTGTGTGAGTGGCATCTGTCTTCAGGTACATGACTGTCATCAGACTGCAGAGGCTCCACTTACACAGAGGAACTTGTTTGCTACACCTGGGATGCCATGGAGAGCTGCAAGAGTCAATAGAGGACCAGAGTGAATATGATATTGCCTTAAAGGGTCATGCTGGTTACATGGAAAGGGTAGATTAGATGGACTCAACCATGCAAAGGGTCCAATGGCAAAGTTCCAGGTGAGACTCTATTGTAGTTGTCTATTGAGAATTGATTACAAACCCAAGTAGAAAATGATGATGAGAAGAGTTGAGGTGGAATCTAGGTATTTTCCTATACTGAGTGAATTTGATAATTAAGGCCAGAAAGTCAACCAAGTTAGGGAGTAAGATGATGGATCATGTTACACCTTAAGGTGTCTAAGACCCATGGACATTGTCCCAGCACTAGAGAGGAAAGCAATCATGTAACATTATTGTTGTTTTTATTGTAATCAACTGCAGCATTTTCGTTGCTGCCATAGCAACCAATACTTATTGAGTGCTTACTTTATATCACTCTGCTAAGACAGAACTTAAAATCATGCAGCAGAAAGATCACAAGTGAGACACCAAAGTTCAAACAATTAAAAGCAAATTATTGATTAAGATCATACAGCAGGTGAGAAATTGTACTCCAGAGCTCTGCCTCTAACTGATGGGATACCACAGCACTAAATATAATCTCACTTCATAGCACAAAAAAAATCCTGGCTTACTATGGTTCTCCTTAAAAGTGTAGAAGTTTGTATGTATACCCAAAAGTGGTATGGCTGGGTCCTGAGGCAGAGCTATTCCAAGTTTTCTAAGATATCGCCAGACTGACCTCCATAGTAGTTGCATAGCCTGCTGCACTCCACCAGCAATGGAGGAGGGTTCCCCTTTCTCCACACCCTCACCAGCACGTGCTGTCTTTTGAGTTTTTGATATTAGCCATTCTGATAGGTATGATATGGAATCTCAGAGTGGTCTTGAGTTGCATTTCCCTGATGATTAAAGTTGCTGAGCATTTCTTCAAGTGTTTACTCGGCCTTAGGGATTCCTCCTTTGTAAATTCTCTGTTTAGCTCTGTTCCCCCCCTTTTTTTTTGATTGGATTGTTTGGTTTCTTGGAATTTAATTTCTTGAGTTCTTTATAAATTATGGATATTAGCCCTCTGTTGCAAGTGGGGTTGGTGAAGATTTTCTCCCAGTCTGTAGGCAGCCGTTTTGTTCGAATGACAGTGTCTTTTGCCTTACAGAAGCTTTTCAGTTTCATGAGGTCCCATTTATTGATTGTTGGTCTCAGGTCCTGAGCTGTTGGTGTTCTGTTCAGAAAGTTGTCACCTGTACCAATGAGTTCAAGGCTTTTCCCACTTTTTCTTCTAGTAGATTTAGTGTGACCGGGCTTATATTAAGGTCTTTGATCCACTTGGACTTAAGTTTTGTACAAGGTGATAAGTATGGGTCTATTCTCATTCTTTTACAAGTAGACATCCAGTTGGACCAGCACCATTTGTTGAAGATGCTGTCCTTTTTCCATTGTGCGGTATTGGCTTCTTTGTCAAAAATTAGGTGGCCATAGGTATGTGGGTTCATTTCTGGGTCTTTAATTCAATTCCATTGATCCACTGGTCTGTTTCTATACCAGTGCTATGCTGTGTTTACTACTATTGCTCTGTAGTACAGCTTGAAATCTGGGATGGTGATACCTCCAGATGTTTTTTTTTTTATTGCAGAGGATTGATTTAGCTATTCTGAGTTTTTTTTGTTCCATATGAAATTGAGAATAGCTTTTTCCAGGTGTATAAAGAATTGTATTAGTATTTTGATAGGAATTGCATTGAATCTATATATTGCTTTTGGTAGGATGGCCATTTTTATTATATTGATCCTACCCATTCATGAGCTTGGGAGTTCTTTCCATCTTCTAAAGGCCTCTTCAATTTCTTTCTTCAAGGGCTTGAAGTTCTTGTTGTACAGGTCCTTTACTTGCTTGGTTAGTTACCCCCAGGTATTTTATATTGTTTGTGGCTATTGTGAAGGGAGTTGTTTCCCTGATTTCTTTCTCAGCCCATTTGTTGTATAAAGAAGGGCTTCTGGTTTAATGACTCCTCACCAAATCACAAGGAAGTTTCCTCATCTATGTTCATAGTAGCCTTATTTGTAATAGATAGAAACTGGAAACAACCCAGATGTCCCTCAACTGAAGAATAGATTAAAAAACTGTGGTATATCTACACAATGAAATATTACTCAGCTATCAGAAACAATGAAATCATTCAATTTGCAGCCAAATGGATGGAACTAGAAAAGCTCATCCTGAGTGAGCTAACCCAGACTCAGAAGACTGCACATGGCACCTATTCACTTATAGTCAGATTTTAGCTATATTGTACAGGATATCTATACTACAACCAATGCACCAAAGGGAACCTGGACATAGACTTTTTTGTTTGTTTGTTTGTTTTATTTTTCTCTCCCTGGCAATGAGACACTTTTCACTGGTGGTACTACCTTGTAGGCCCCCCGTGTATGAGGAGGCCCTTGGCCCTCATCTGACTTCTGAACTGGGGCGGGGGACTGTTATGCATGGACACTCCACTCCAGAGGAGTGGGATGGAAGGGTTAGGGGGTAGAGGGTGGGAGGGCAGGGCTGGGAAGGGGGGAAAGAGGACAATATGATGGAGTTGTAACCTTAAACAACAAATAAATTTATTTTTTAAGTGTAGAAGTTTTGTAGCAGTACAAAAGTGTTTCTCATATTGTAGAAGTCTTGATCTAAATTTTTATTTGAAGTCTTTCAAGGCTAGTGTTATTTGGTATGTAACTCTTTCACTGTACTGGGCAGTGGCAATGAACCATAGTTCCAGATCAACCACACAGTTGAGAAGGGAGCACACTGATCCTCCATGTTGTGTGGGGTTGCTGAACTATGATGTTCAGTAGATTTTGTACATTCAATGTATTTTGAACTTAATTTGGAATATGTTTTTTGGTCAAAACCTCAACATAAACCAAGGATCATCTATACAATGTAAAGATAACAACAGTAATGGAGAGTTTAATGCTTTGTTGGTCTCAAGGAGAATACAGCTGATAGTAATCAAGAAATTAAGAAAAGGTTTCAGTGTTTCAAAGGATAGGTAAGAATTTTGGGGTTTAAGAAATAAGAAGAGTATGGAGATGGAATGGTACTAATGGAACAAAAGGGTTAAATGGGATGAAGAAAGGAAGGTAGGTTCCGGGGTATATAGGGAGGGATAATTAACATCAAAGACCTTTGAAAATGCCACATAGAGCCCTAATACTATAGAAGTTCACCAAAATATACACCTGTACATTTAGGAGTTACCCTATAATGGCAAGACCGCTCCCAGACCTACACATTGCCAAACAGAAACCCAAGTGCCAGGTATAGGCTACCTGTTTTTGAGTTGTTAGTCATTGGGTACATAGATCCCCTCCTCCCATTAAAAACACTACAGGCTCTTGGTGCTGTTATTGGCTATCCTCTGGAACTACATGGTATGACCCTATTGCTAACGATACCACATATAGGAGTCACAGAACATGAAGAAATCAAGCTCGTACTGACATACCTGAAAGCTTCCTTCCTCCTGGATAGCTTTCATAGTACTGGAAAGCTCTATTTGCAATACCATGGGACAAAAGTATTCAACAGTCTTACCTAACTGTGAAACCTATGAACTACAGTAACTGACCTAGGAGGATATGCCTACAGGTACAATAATGGTGCAAAAGTTATGGAAGCAACCAACAAATTTCCAATTGAATTTAAAGCCTGCTTCACAAGACAGAGCTCATGCATGGTACTGGTGGGTATGGCTCCAGAGGAATTGACTTGAAACAGGTGAGATTGAGCAAGTCCATATCCCAGGAATCCCAAATTTGAGGACCCATGCCCCATACTGAGAACAGAAGGCATGGGGCAAGCTCTCTTCCTGCTTCTACCTGACTCAGGAGCATGCGGATGCAGCCCCGAAAAGGCTCCCTTTCTGTGGCCCATAGAAACAACCCCACAGGAGGTCACAGGTGAGTTTAGTCATATACCCAGATTCTGGGACCTTTCTCCGTATAAATATAGCATTGCCAGCATCCCAATCTCAGCTAATAAAATCCATTCTTTTCCCCTAAAAAAAAAAATCCTTCCCCACTTCCCATGGTTCAAAAAGCTCTCTCACATCTCAGAGTTCAGGAGATTCAGGGGAGATTTAGAGGATTTTTGGAGGAGATGATGAGGAAACCATGGGAGAACTAAGACCACCATGACAACTAAGCTGAAAATAAAGAATTTCTCCTTCAACAAATAGCTGCCTCAGAGCTGTCGTGATTCCACCTGAAGGAACTTCTGCCATCAAAAAAAGCTTGCTCAAACTCTCAAACTGTACCTGTATTTCCTTGAACCTGCTGCACTTTCTCAGCCAGGAGCACCAGTCCTTGACCCAGGTGACCCTGAGAGCATGGTGATCCTGCAGACCTCCCCCCTGGCACTCCTGACAGCAGTTGATGCAGTCCCACATTCCCCAGTGCTGGCACAAAAGAGAGGGTAAAAATATTGAAGAGCCAAAGGCAGTGAATGACTACAGGCAAACTGTTTTCCTACATAAAACATAACAGGTTTCTTGTACATCTGAAGTGAAAGTGGCTGAGGTCCCACCACTGAGAAGCTATCGATAATTGATACCTACTAGGAGAGGGGGAATATGATTGTTTCAAGGATGTGCTCCAGTGGATGATCCTACATCCATATACAGAGAGCACTAAACAGACTCAGTGGTTTTAAAAAGAGAGAAAAAGCACACGAAGTTACAAGGGATAAGTGATGGGAGAGTACAGGTAAAATTAGAGAGGGGTGAATGGGGTATATGTCTGATCAAAACACATTCATTGTGTGTATAAAGTTGTTAGTAAAAATATGTAAAAATCAATTGGCAAAATTTGAATTTGGTCTGAAGGTGAGATGAATCAATGGAAACTTTCTGGTTTTGATGGCTACCCATTATTTTGTGATTATTTCTTTCTTGTTTGTAGGAAATATATGGTCAGTTACTCACTTTCATTTCTGTGACTGGTAACTATGTGAAGAAGAAAGGAGTCTGTGGGTAAAAAGCGACTCTTGTAGGTTCTTGTGTTTTACCTTTGACTATGTCTCTAATTGAATAAGTATTTACACTCTTGTCGTCAGATCTGCCAAGGCGGGCACCATACACACATCTTCCAGCTACCTCAACAGGGCACAACAATGAGTTTTTCTATTAGACACGTTCTATAAATGGTGTCATTTACCAGATCTTTGCCAAGAGAAGCAAAATGGAACTAAACTGATATTCATCTTACAGATATATTATATGATATATCACATTTATAGCCTGACAGCTCTTTTGAAGTGCAAAGAATCATTTTCAGCTTTTTCTTCTCTCCTGTGTTCCTTTATAGTTCCTCCTCAGATAATGAACATCTCTTCAGACATAACTGTGAACGAAGGAAGTAGTGTGACCCTGTTATGCCTTGCAATTGGCAGACCAGAACCGACGGTGACATGGAGACACCTGTCAGTCAAGGGTAAGCTATTTACCATGCAGAGTTGTGAGAGTGTGTATTAAAGGCCTTCTTGGTTCTCATGCAAAAAGGACATCAGCAACCAGAAAATAAAATGTGAACAGGGCAGCTCAGCTTCTCACAAGCAATCAGTTTATGTATTTGCTACTGAGTATACTACATTCAAGGCAAGGAGTTTGTAGAAGAAATTGACTGAAATTGTTTGCTCAGTTCTTTCCATGACTTGGAAAATTTTGATCCCAACCAGAAAGGACAAGTGTCTGAGTAGCTTTCATTGATGACAGCAACTTGTGTGGAGATGGGTGTGTCCTTTCTTGTGGCAGAGGATAAGGTTGACACCTTGGTATGGAACTTAGGCACTGCTGTACATGAAGTAGAAAATACTTCCTGTGTCAATCCTTTCAGCACAGTTATGAGGAACCATACCTGTTGGATCTGAACACACAGAGTTCACCATGAGGAGAGGAAGGGCAGTAGAAATAGGGAATTACACTGGGCATGACCTTCTGGTCACAGTCAGCAACTGGTCAGCCATTGCTCAGTAATTGGTATTCAACGATCAGTTAACATCCTTTCTGAGTTAGTAGGAAGGAAATCTAAAGGACATGGGTCTTTATCTCCTTGGAAATAAAACTTGTTCCAACTTGAACTTTCATGGATGGGCACAGAACCATCTGATATATTATGCTGTTGCCAGAAACTGTGATTGATTCTAGAGATTATATAAGAATTAAATGTTCCCTCAGGCACTGGAAAACCCAAACATGAAACCAGTGAATAGGAAAATACACATATGCCTGTGTATAATGTAAAAATAATGCATGTCTAAAAAAAAAAAAAAAAACAGAGTAAATCTTAGTAACCTTGAGAAAGGCAGAGATCCCCAAAACACAAAATTCTCCTGTGAGAAGGAAGGAAAAATGACAGACTTGCTTGAGTTTCCCAGGGCTGTCTGTCTTAGTCAAGTGTGAAAAACTTCATGACTTAAATGGAAATGTATTTCTTTATACTGCTGGTGGCTGGGGATCAAAGGTCAAGGTGTGGCCAGGATGATTCCTTTCCTTGGCTGTGAGGGAGGATCTGGTCCATGCTCCCTCCTTTTTTCCTTGCTTCTGGTGAGTTTTTATCAGTCTTGATTTGTAAATGTGTCTCCTTGATCTCTGCCTTCATCCTCAGTAGCATTCTCCTTTTATGTGAAGTGCAAACTTCCCCTTTATATAAGGAGATTAGCCATATCCTATAGGGACCATAGTAATTACCTCTTGTTTGTTTGTTTTACTTGATTGCTTCTATAAAGATCCCATTTCCATTAAAACATCTTCAGAAATCAATGAAAAGTCAAGTCTCTGAAAAATTGTACTGATTTCTGACAAAGTAATGACATCAATTATATATGAGAATTTCTCGCACAGCATCCTAACAGCCCACCTAAGAATGATCAAAATAGATGTATGAACACCAAACAAAGCTCATGAAAGTATACCCCACATCATTATCATAGAAATGACAATCAGGCCACAGCGAGATACCTGTATGGATAGAGAGGGCCACCAGAAAGACCTAAATTAAATAGACTGATGATCAAGTGTTGATGAAAAAGTGAGCCAATGAAGCTCAGCCTCATCAGCTTTGAACTGTGAAACTAAGCACTATGGAAAGAAATTCGGCATTTTATTGTAAAGTAGAACATATACTTAACTTATACATCAAGTACATATCCACAAATATATACTGTATGTATTAGTGTCATTCACAACAGTTTAATCTAGAAGTAGCCCACATAAACACTAACAGCGAGTAGATAAACAAAAAGCAGACCAATGTTCAGCAGTTAAAAGCATTCAACTACTGATTTACATGACACGGTGGATAAATCTCAAATTAAATAGAACAGCTCTAGGCCAGGAAACACTAACCCACAGTGACAAGAAGCCAGGTCAGCAGTTTTGTAAGGTGGACGTAGGGTATCACTGACTGCAGCGCTGCATGGGAAAGTGGGGGTGGACAGACTCTGTATTGCCATATCTTGAGTGAAGTGATAGTTAAAATAGTTTTAAATAAGTCAAAATGAATATAACCACTAAAAGTAAGTGCTGAGTATAAATTCGATTCTAATAAATGTTGACATATGTAGACATATCAGAAATAATGTCCTCGTGTCTTTTCCTAATTTGGGACATCAGTCATATCAGAAACTCTAAAAGAGAGATGGTTTATAGTGGCAAGCATCACCCAAATTGTGTCTTTTTCTTCCATACAAACTAAGGGCATTCATTTCCACCCCTGACTTTTTTTCTAGGGGAAGATAATACTAATAAATCTTCCTAAGATTTTTCATAAAGATACAGATAGTGAAACCTAAAATTTTAATATTGTAATATCAACAAAAGCATTAAAACACACACAACACACAGTGGGTATCGCCGAGCTCAGCTTTGATCTAAGTGCAGGTATAGTGCATGTTCCTAAAGGCACATCCCCAGGTGACTTTTGTCCAAAGCCAGAGAGAATTCTGGCTTTATGTGATTGACAAGAATATGTCTGACTAGGAGACCAATCTTTATGCATTTTGTAAAGTTGGGTGTATTTATAAATGCTTTAAATCCCAGAATATACTTATTTGATCACAACTACATAGTTCTCTAAGCATGGAAATGTTGTAAAAGGCATTTTTGACTTTGTGTAAGTGTTTTGAAGCAATTCTTTCTAATGGTATACTAGTAAGAGTTCCCCCTTTAAAAAAAGAGAGATTCATTCATCTCCCAACCTTTTATATAATGTAATAGTTGCAATTCAATGTCACAAAAAAAAGACCCAGAAAATTCTAAATTTAAATGTTGCCTGCAATCTCCAGGACTGCACTTCACTGTGAGCAGGCCTTTGTCTCCATCCCTTTGATTCACCAGCTTTCATGGCTACCATTGTCTTTGCTTATCAGTTTGCAATGACATTTAATCAGTTCAACTCAAGGCATTGTTTCTGAAGTTTTAAAAGATCTGGAGAGTTCACAAGTCTGAAATCTGCATCTGCTCGGTAGACTCAGTTGCTTTCTCTGTTTAAAAAGATATTGAGACCTACTTGAAGTTTGGGAATTGTTCTAAAGCTTTAGAGAAACATCCAATACAATGTGAACATCAAACAACATCATAAGGGAAAAAAAGTTTGTTTGCTGATAATGGAAGAATAAAAAAATAAAGGTCACAATGTTTCCTTCAACATTCTAGTGGTGTTTCACATGAGGATTAACTCGCTGGATAACTCTGTCCCCAAAAGACTGATGTAGTTTCTGAGCTATATGGCTTAAATTATGGACTTATATAATTGGGATAAATAGCAAACCACTTAGAAAAGTATTTCAATAAATAGATAATTAAAGATTGAAAATAAGATTCACAGGTAGGTTTTAACATGCGAGTCTAAGCGACAAATGTATATTAGTGGTAGAGTATGTATGTGCCTAATATGACCAAGGCCCTCGGTTTGAAGCCCAGAGTCATAAAATTGCAGTCTGGGTACATGGAGTCAAACACAGAAACAATCAAAAGTAAGTGAATATGTAACATCATTACCACTTGGGAGATTGGAACAGTAGGGATTAATGTGTCCAAAATATAAGTAATCTCTGAAATTAAAAAAGGGCATAATGAAAAAAATTACAAAAAAACCATATTCAAAGCAAAAGAATGAGATTACTATGTAAGATGATAGTTGAACGATGGATGTTCTGGGAAGATGTTCTGTTGCAGGCAGAGATGTGCTGGGAAGTGTTTGTTTAAAAGGATCCGTAAGCAGAGTGGAGGAAGAGACCTTGAATAGTGTCATCTGGTTCCCTTGGTTCAAATGTCCCATGTATTACAACATTCTTGGGATGCCCTCTGTAGTAACTTTGCAGTTTTCTCATGAGAACCAACATCTACACCTAAGTAAGTCCCTGTTCCAAAAGTAGCTTCAAGGGTTGAAGAATTTGCAGGATGCCAGATGTCGCTCTACAGATATCCAGCTTCTCTAATCTCGAGGCAGAGTGAAGACCTGGGGATCTCCTGACCTGTTTCCTCTCCAGCATTAAAAGTATTCCAGGATCCCCAGAGACAGCATTCCAGAACAATGCAGACACTACCAGCACTTTCCAGGAAAGGACCATGATGAAGTGATGTGTCAGCTCTAGGAAGTGATCTGTAGATGCACATTTGGGTTTTCACAGTTGTCATGTGAACCACTGAGCATATGACTGCATAATTTTAGATATTAAAAAGTTATTCTTAATGTTTTAAGAAGCAGATAATGGCTTCCTAATAAAAATATATTCTTATGGATGTGATAGAGGATATGACCCTCGCCCAGTGGGCTTGACAAACATAGATCCTGTAGAAGGTGACCTGCAGCTCAGGACTGAGGCAAAGATTCACAGGTTTCTTCCTCAAACTTTTGAGTTCTGCAGGATATGGTAGATACGTTTCAAAACATGTGAGCAAAGTGGATGAGCAAGTGGTCAATGTGTTTGCAACGTGCCGTGAATGAGTTGGGTTTCAGGAAGTATTTTTGATTCCTTCCTGCAAAGAAGGAAAAGAGTCATTGGGATCAACAAAAGCAGGGGGATAGCTCTTTTGCATGCAAGGGTCATGCGAACACAGAGGTACAGCGATGGAAGCAGAGGGAGTCTGGATAGACATGCTGTTCTCCAGAGAGCTGTGTTTCTTTTCCTCTTGTGACATGATAGCAATCCATTCTGATGCCCCACACCTGGCCCAACATCTAATGACATATTTGGGAAGGCCAGATGTTTGGGGAACATAATAAAGTCTTCTCTTCTGTCTCCCTCCACTGAGATTTTAAGATGACAACCATTCACCTGTTAGTGAATTGCTCACACAATTTTCTCGCACATGCTAATACCCCAGGGAGCCAGTGAATGAATTATTTTTGCAGAATTTTCTAGGTAACTGAAGCTGACTCCTTTAGCATTGACTTGAGTCATTTTAGTGGAAGCACTTTTAAAAAATGCAGCAGGTTCTTTTCGGATTCTTCAATCTAGTGGATGCCATTTAGCCTCCTCTTTATAGTGTAACAACAGGACTACACATTTCAGTTGCTTGTACCTGGGCACTTAGGGATTAGAATAACTAGGAATATAGCCTTTAAACACTGTTTAAATTCCTATGTCTGGTGTCCACTGTTATTTTGTTTCTCCTTTCTTCACCCTAATCACACTATTAAATGTCAATTCTCCCTAAAGTCAGTGTGCCTACCTTTTAGCTGCCACCTTTCTTCTGATTGTTTGCTTCTAATTTCTTCTATGAAGAATCTATATAACCCAGTGGATCGATCTTGAGTAAGAACAAGTGATCGTTGCCTTGGGTCTCATTCAGGAGATAAGGTACTCTGATAGTCATCAGGAAGAAATAGAATTGGATATACGTGGTGGTGGTAAAGCTAGTGCTAGTAAAACCACCATCCATATTTCTCATTTGTTTGGCAATTTTATCTTCTGTTCTATTTAATACTGAGCTGGGATGTGTACAGACGTATGCTTGTTTCAGCCACAGCCTTTATTTGTTGCTCTATAATTCCCAGAGAGAAAGTCTTGAACAACTTATCAATTCCTTACCACCTCGAATATGTATATGTCTGAACGCCACACCTCCTTCTGATGTCTCGACATGTTTCTAGCTCCACACCATGTTGCCCTAACAAAAGCACAGTCTCCTAATGAAAGCCACAGCCATGCCATTGTCTGTTGATGGTCTCTGTTACTCCTCTGCCTCAATTAAAATAAACCCACTGAGAACTACCACACTTGCTTCTCTTCTAAGCCACCCCATGCCCAAGTCCCAGCCACTGATAGGAATTGCCTATTGGTTGACCCGCTGCATCATCTGCTCTTACTACTGCTCCTTTGTCTTTCTGCAAGGCAGCCAGGATCTTTGTTTCTAATCTGAAGTCATGTTTGGAGCCTAATTAATCCCTGGAGTGTGAGAAAGAGGTGTCTGAGATGAGAAATCAAGGTTATACATATCCTGCTCAGTGGAACAGTTATGGGCAAACAAGCTGTTCCTCTCACATTTTTGCAAAGCAAATTTATGTTCGCTAACTTTGGTTCTTGTTGTAAATGAGAAGTGTATGAAGGTCTAGCAATGTGCTTTTCACCATATGGGTGCCCATATGTTTCCCCCCCTTTGCTTGCGTACATTTTGCTTTGCCATGCACATATGCCTGTATTTTTTGCAACTTAACAATATTAAAACTAATCCCATTTATGCTCCTTTTGGGTGAGTTGATTGAGTCATAAATTCCTGAGAATCTCTTTCTTGGGAGCCTGAAGATCTGAAGCTGGAGTAGGGGAGGGCAGAGTGAGCTATTCTGGCAGGCAGATGCAGTCAGCTGTGCCCCTGCCTACCTGACCCTGATGGTCCCAGGCTCCATAGTTGAGTATTAATACTAATGGGCAGATAGCACCTTGGTGATAACCCACATTCTGCCTCTCCAGTGAGGAGGAGTCTTCACTAAGAAACAGATGGTGATTTCCCAACCTTCCCTTTCTAAAGTCCCTGGTGAAGTGGCTCCCCTAGCAATCTTAGTGGCTGAAGGTGTAGCACTATATATGTAGTCAGTATTTTTATTTACATTTCCTACACTGAGCTGAGAAACTATGTGTGTCAAAAATGGAGCAGCTAGAAATTTAGCTTGTACTGAAATGTTGTTTAGCTTCTTCACCAGGCTCTTTAGAGGATAAATATAAAAACGGATATTAGCATGTAGCATACCAAGTAAAATCCTCAACTAATTCTCTGCAAATTGCAATTGGCAATGTTACTGCTGTTTGTTGTCAAGCCTTCTCCATCTTTATTTCTTAATCATTCATTCACTCACTCATTGGCTTCATTAACAGTATGTGCTTTCTCTCACACACAACAATGGAGTGTAAAGCAGAAGAGAGTCCTGCCCTGAAGAATTGACCAACTAGGGGAGAAATACTGAGTGATCTAATAATTCAGCACATGTCAGGTCAGTGTGGGGCAGCTGGGTATGGATGGGGCACAGGAAAATATGACCCAGTGCGGACAAGTTTTCCCCAAGAAGGTAGCATTTAGGTGGCATTTGAGGATGGATAGAAGTTCATTAGGAAGGAGACTGTAATATGAATACTTGTTAGCGGCCTGGGCAGACACTTTCCAGACAAGAAACACCATGTTCAAGTTGGAACAGGGAGCTGGGTCTGCAAGGAACAACACTATATGCTAGACAAAGTAGGAGAGACAACATATCACACAAAGGTATTTAAGGTTTTTGCTCAATATCCTGTGAATGCTATAAAAACACCAAGGAACTTCAAGAAAGCTTGGAAATAAGGTGATCCTGTATCTAGATTTAGCCAGAAACATCTAATTTCTCAGTTACCCATTCTCTATGTAAATATGACAAGTGATTAAACCTTTGCCCCCATTCCACCATCTACGAACCAGAAAGAATTTGTAATAATACTTTTCCTTTATGGAGGCAAGGAGAATGGAATTTGATAGTATCTATTCCAAATACTTTTTGAGATTATAATATAAGAATGGAAATTAACATGTATCATAGTAAGTGTAAAATTGGAATTAGAAAGGCACCCAGTTCCGCCTGCCATCTGTTGTAAAGCCTTCTCTATGCGAATACCATATCAAATTATGCTATTGAAATCAGTCGGACACTGACAAAATTGAGACCAGCTTTACGAGTCCTGTAGATCTAATTGGCCTCAGCAGTGGGTCTGTAGTGACTCTTGCTGCTGAACTCAAATTGGGGCTTCAATAGAAAATAATAAGCAGCCTGGCTCCACACCAACGTGCTGCAGCCACCTCTGGAGATGATATGTTTTAATTTAGACACTGAGCCCCTTCACTTGGCTAGATGTTGAAGGAACCTAAGAATGATCTGTTTCCTTCTTCTTTCTAGCATAAGCACCCCTGAGAATCTTCCAAAAGACCCCTGACTCTAAATCTGACCACTGACTTTCCTTAGTGCTCCTTTTTCACAACCCAAGTATTTTTTTTTCTATAAGCCTGTACTTCCCTAGGGTAAAGTTTCTGTGAATCACCCTTTCTTGGTTAAGGTGTTTGAAATGGGGTTTACACTATTTACAACCAAATTTACTATGATGAAATTTGCTCTGTAATTTGTCAATGTATAGCTGAGGCAAATAGAACATAGTTTCAGTCCTAAACAGAAAAGGAGATTGCAAAGAGGGGTGACCAGTAAGCCTCATCTCCCACTGCAAAGTGGTTGGGACCACTATTTGAAAGAGACAGAGTAGAGGTACCCTGAAGTCACTGATTGACTTTCTAACATCAGTGTCCCTATCATGGTTTGGGAAGGACTTCATTAGAAGTTCCAGGTAGGTTGCTGAGAGGCCCACATCTAACTCACTAACTCAACTAGATTTGGACAGACAAACAGACACACACACACACACACACACACACACACACACACACACACACGCACGCACACACACATGCACACACGCACACAGAGTCTCTGACCCTGAGTTATGGGATATTCAACACAGGCATCCTTACCAACTCAGTATAGCTGAATGCACTGTGTTTTAATAGCATGCTTCCCATGAACAGTCATCAGGACATAGCACTTAAAGGCTTAAGCACTAAGAGGTTTTTCCTCTTCATTCTCTCAGTGCTCTGGGAAAACCACATAAAGAGCAAAGACTATGTCTTGATTAACTGAGTTCCTGATATGCTGACATGTCCTGGTATTGATAGGCCACAATTTGGCTAGACAGGATTCCCTTCCTCCCTGTGCTTTGACCTCTGGAGATCCAGTAGGGTATATGAGCTGGTACATGTGTGATGATCCTAACATCAAGCATAATTCCTTACATTTCAAATGTGATCAAAGAATTTCTTTTGAATAACTGAATGCACATGGTCTAATATCCATCTTCTGTTATGCCAGAGGCAAAGGAAGGGGAAGCACATTGGTGATCTGCCTAGACCAATCTCCACATCCAAGGAACTTTGGGAGGATACAGAGGGTTCTGATGTGCAGAGGGAAGACTGTGAGGATGTCTTTATCACTGTTCTGTTGCTGTGAAGGGACACCCTGACCAAGACAACTCTTATGAAATAAAACCTTTAGTTGGAAGCCTGTTTACAGTTTCAGACCCATAGGCAGAGAGAGAATGAGCCTCAAATCTGAAAGGCTAACCCCAGTGACATGTTTTCTTCAACAAGGAAACACATCTTTTTTTTAATAATTTATTTTTTATTCCTTCAAGTTACATCTCAGTCACAATCCCCTCCCTATTCCCCCCTCCAATCCCACCCTCCCACCCT
>CAJQZJ010003694.1:15965530-15976080 GCA_907164525.1 Lophiomys imhausi
CACACACACACACACACACACACACACACACACACACACACACACACTTTGTTCAGCTCCTCTCTGACCTTCACAGCGTTGCAATCATAACTACTCTCATCTCAGACCTCCACAGTGTTCTCCTTGCTCCACTGAGCCTGGGCGTATTTGTCCCTACCCAATTGAAGCCGGATACAGTAATTACATCTGCGGTGAAAGGGTTTCTCTCCCTTGACAGCAGTAGGTATATTGCTAGTGCTGCTAATGAGGAATCAACTTTCTCGCAGAGCATCATGGGGCCACACGGAGCTCTGGAACTTCAGGCAGCAAGACATCTGGAGTATTGTCCTGGGTCACAGTGCACCTCAACTGGTGTCATTCTTCCACTCCACCTTCCTCTTTTTTTTTTTTTTTCTCACTATCATCCAAGCTCTACTCTGTTTTCAGTTGGATTTCCTGTTCGGGTGTTTGACAGCAATTGGAGCAAAGGCAATGTGGTCATAACATTCCAAATCTGAGTTGTAATTTCGAAGTCTCTGCTTCTGCATATGATGTAAAGTTCCTGTAGAACATAGACATGACCTCTAGCTATACCTTTATTCCCCAGTGCCTGGAAGGACCCACAGGGGCTTCTCCTTCTGGCCTGGGCTCATATCACTTAATCTGTCATTACTGTGATCATAGGCACTTCTTCTATTTATATGTTTTTTTATTTTTTTCTTCATATATTGGCTATACATTTATGTGTGTGTATGTGTGTGTGTATCCAATAAGATAGGTAATGTATATCATCATTGTCATCAACATACTTTAAATGCATCCTTGTGCCACTTTTGACTTTATCTCACCTCATGTTCACAAAGGGTAGAATATAAGCAAAGGTAGAAACTAAAATTCACCTTTTATAGAGGAGGAGATAGAGGTCTAGATTGGTCCAACTGCCTGTGGCTGGAAAGAACCATCTCTCTCTTGTATATTTACTCACACACTCATTCACTCCCTCATTCATTCCTTCATTCATTCAATAAACTAATTAGAAAGTGTCGTCTACTGACCAGGGCCCAGGAGTAATGGGACAAGCTTATAATCCCAGCAGTCAAGAGAATGTTCTTTCCAAAAAGATATAAAATAAAATGACCTATCATATACTAAACTTGAAATTGGAGTAGGAAGGAAGACTGTATTATTTATGGTTGTCCACAAGAAGATGACAATGTAGCAAGACACAAATATTACACATTTACAGAACAATGGTCAATGGACCAGCAATATATTAAGAGTAATATAGGTTCTCAGAAATGCCTCAGCTAACTTGTCTTTTGAAATGAGGGAAAGTCAGAGGTGGCTTCTAGGAAGATGATTTACAAAAACAGATTCAGAATTTGACAAAACAGTCTAGCATAAGTAAGTGAAGGAGAGCAGAAATATCCAAAGCAACGGATGGAGATAATTAGTTGAAAGATGTAGAAAGAACGAAAGAAAGAAAGAAAGAAAGAAAGAAAGAAAGGAAGGAAGGAAGGAAGGAAGGAAGGAAGGAAGGAAGAAAGAAAGGAAGGAAGGAAGAAAGAAAAAGAAATGTGTTGTAATTGGTAATATAAAAGAAGTTTAGTATCCTGGGAGCATATAGTATGAAGCTGTTGCATGTGAATGACATTGAGATTTCTTGTCACAACCCAGTTATCACACAGCATTATAAGGAAACAGGTTTGATTTCACCCACCAAGCAATTAAATCTGAGTTTTTTGCCCCATCTTCAAAGAGATCCTCAAATAATAAATGTATTAAATACCTGAATATTACCATCAAATACCAGACTAGGATGGATGAATGATGTTCTCTGCCAGTCTTTTCCTGGTCTCCTCACAATATACATTTTCCCCTCTTTCCCTAAGCATGTCATGAGAACTCCGGGCTGCCTGGATCTTCACTTGCTCACATTCTGTACTCTCATGCTTCAACAGAAAATGTTTTTCAGATGTCTAACAAAATACAGTCTCTTAACTTGATCATTCTAACCCCACTACTTAGGTTGGCATCAAGCCTAAGAATCAAGAATACATTTTTAGGTATAGTTTGTCATATATATATATATATAGTATATATACCATGATATCCCCATGGTAGTTTTACAAAATAAGGATTAAGTAGATGTAGAACTGAGCTTTGTGGTATACAATCATGATCTGAGCACTCAGGATGCTGGGACAGGAGGATCAAGAGTTTAAGACCATCTTAGGCTACATATGTAGTAAGACCTTATCTCCAAAAGACTAACAAGAGGAAATATTTAAGAGTGAATTGCACACTGATTCACTTACATGTAGGATTCACAGTAACAAATTCATGTCTCTATGTAACCACTGATCCACGATGATATAGTTAGTACATTTACATTAGCTCAGAAAGCTGCCTTGTTTATCTTCCCCAAACTTACTCCTACCTGACTTGAGTAAATACCATGTCTGCCTACTGTATATAAGCTTTTGTAGCCCTTATTTACCTGGAATGTATACACATTTCTTAGGAAGAGCACATATGGAGCTAGAAAATATGAACATAAGCTGCAATGCTATATATGCACATTTTAAAAGATGTAAAAATTTTGTATAACCTTAATATATATATATATTGTTGTTGAATTTATTTTATTCAACTTTAGCATTTCTTTCTTGTTATATGAAATCCTTTTATTGTGGCCAAAATGGTATGGTATTATATAAATATATCAACATGTTTTTACTCAGGAGCCATTGAATACACACTTATCTGCTTTTACTCTCTTGTCCACTATGTAAAAAGCTGCTATAAATATGTAAATGCTTTTGTGAACATAAATTTACACTTTTCTTGGGGACGTTCTTGGGATTAGAATTGGATGGTCACTCTGTGAGTTTATACTAAATTATACAAGAAACTGCCAAACTGTTTTTCTAAGTGGTTGTACCGTCTTAGGTTCCTATGCATTGGTTAAGCCTTGTGATCCTTCTGCATGCCCATCCACCGCAAGTTACTCAGTTTTTCAAATGCCATGCATTCTGATAGGTATGTAGGGCAGGTACGCTTGATTTACATTTCACTTCTCTGAGGGTTAGTGATGATTTCATTGTTACTTGTGCTGATTGGCCATCTTTATGTCTTCTTGTTTGAAATATTGGTTGAAGTGTTTTGACTCTTCTTGATCATGTCATCTTCTAATTGCTGAGTTGTGATAGTTATTTATATATTCTAGATAAGTGTCCTATTGTGTGTGTGTGTGTGTGTGTGTGTGTGTGTGTGTGTGTGTGTGTGTGTGTGTAGATAGGTAGGTAGATAGATAGGTAGGTAGGTAGGTAGGTAGATAGGTAGGTAGGTAGATAAATGATAGAGGATTTTTGTCATAGTCTGTCTTGTCTTTTAATTTTCATTAATTGTATCTTTCAGAGAATCAAGTTTTTTGTTTTTTGGGTTTTTTTTTTCCAGGCAGGGTTTCTCTGTGTATCCCTGGATGTCCTGCCCTCATTTTTGTAGACCAGGCTGGCCTTGAACTCACAGAGATCCACCTGCCTCTGCCTCCGGAGTGCTGGGATTAAAGGCATGCGCCACCACGCCCAGCGAGAATTAAGTTTTTAAATTTGATAAAATGTGACTTACCAACATTTGATATTATTGTTGTACTTTTTAATAGCTTACTGTATGGATAAAATTATGCAACAAAACACTCTACATATTTTCCTTTAAAATATTTAGAAGTTAGCATTTCTGTTTACATGTAAGGTTTACATGAATTAATATATGTGCATAATATGAAGTAAGTGTTCAAAATAAATTTTCCATGTTCCATAAGTCAGTCTAACATCATTTGCCAGGTGCACTCTGACCTTTTATAAAGCAGTGACCTTTATTCTTTTTTTAAAAAATCAACTGACCATTGATTTTGCTTTCTTGCTGATACTCTATGATTTTTCCTATTAATCTATGTCCATGTCAATACCATATTGTTTTGACAGATGTAACTTGATGGTGTCCTAAAATTCAGATACTGTAAATTGACAACTATGAAGTTTTCAAAGTAGCGTTCTTTGTATTTTCACATAATTTAAGAATAATTTTGACAATATTATCAAGTATATGAATATCTTAATTGTGAGTACATTTTAATTATAGATCCATTTGAAAACAATTGATGGCTTGACAATATTGGGTTTATGAATCTTTGAAATGTAGTCCACCATTGACCTAACCTTATTCAATTATTCTCAGCAGAACTCAAAATGTAGTCATAAAGTAATTTGTGTTTTCAGATGCTGTGGGCAATGTTGCTTGGATTTTAATCTTAATTGATTGATTGATTATGGAATTAAGTATAGAAAATATGAAGAAATACAATGGACCTGTATATGCTTGCCTTGCATCTTATAACATTGCTAAGTTTCTTGATCCTAGTAAGTTTTGAAGATTATATAAGATATTAAACACAATTTATTTTATTTTCTATAATAAAAATAATTTCAATTATTTCTTAACAATGAGTAGGTTTTTCTCTTTTCCAAACTGTAAATGGTTACCTTCTCTGTCAACATAATATTAAATATAAGTGGTAATACTGAAATTTTTGTCTAATTTCTAATGAAGGAAGAATTTCTCAGTTTCTCAAATACAATATTGTTTGTAGGTTTCTCTTAAAACTGAGAAAGTGTTCATTTACTTTTAGTTGCTGGTGTCTGTGTGTGTGTGTGTGTGTGTGTGTGTGTGTGTGTGTGTGTCTGTGTCTGTATGAGTAAATGTTCCATTTTTTCAAATATTTTTGGACATCTATTTATATAATAATATGATGTGTTATAAGAAATTATTGCTTTAATATTAAAATGACCTTGCATTCCTGAACTGAATCTCATGTCTTCATGATATATGCATACTAATCTTTTGTTATTAAAGGTTCAAATTTTCCAGCATTTTGTTATTTGCTCATGAGAGCAATTGGTTTTTAATGTAATTGACTGGTTTGGATTTCAAAGTGATTCTCGCTTATAAAATTAGTGGGGGAGTAGTTCCCATTATTTTATTTATGAGAAAAGTTTAGATAAAAACTATTGCTTGTTCATGGTAGTAACTAATAATAATGATGGTGTCAATAGTTTCACGTCTTCATCTTAGTAAGATAAGCATTGATATTATGTTTTCTATTAAATATGGTGCTGGTTTCAGAGACCATCTTTATAGACACAAGAATGTCCTGAGCCATTTTCAGAATATCTGTCTCACCAGTCCATGAATGTGAGAAGTCTTCCATCTTCTGGAACCTTCTTCTATGTTCATTGTCTTGGAGTTTTCATTGTATAAGCTGCTCCCTTGCTTGTTTAGATTTATTTCAAGTTATTTTTTAATCTACTATGAAAAGTACTGTTTCCCCACTTATTTTCTCACTGTTTGTCATTTATATATAGAAATCTACTTATGTTTGTGTGTTTTCCTAGTTAGGGTTTTTAATGCTGTGATGAAACACCATGACCCAAAGGAAATTGACAAGGAAAGGGTACATTGGGTTTACACTTACACATTATAGTCAATCACTGAAGGAAGTCAGGATGGGGACCCTCACAGGGCAGGGACAGTATGACAGGAGCTGATGCAGAGACCAACAGTGCTGCTTACTGGCTTAATGTATATTGCTTTTACTATGTTGGAATATGCCCCCCTGTATTGCTAGATTCTACAAGACTTTTTTCATGGAGAGATATGAGATTTTGTCATATTTCTTTTCTCCATATAATGAGATAATGTGGTTATTCTTCTTGAGTCTATTTATATTGTGAATTACATTTATTGATTTACATATATTCAATCAGCATCTCAGGAATGAGGCTTACTTGATCATGGTGGGTAGTCTTTCTGATGTGATCTCTTCTTTGGTTTTTAATTGTTTTATTGAAAATTTTTGTTTATCTTTTGCTTCAAGTTACATCTTCATCACAGTGCCTTCATTCCACCCCTCCTGGTTCCACCCTCCCACCTTCTCCTCCCTCATCCACTCTTCCAACTCCTTGATGTGTACTGTCCCTACATATTAACTCCTCTCACCTCAACAGTCATATGTAGGCTAAGAGCTTCCTCTTGCATTGGAAGCCAACATGGTAGCACTCCTAGGGCAAATTTTCCCTTAATAGCTAACAAAGTCTATGTTCCCGATCCTTTTGGTGTATTGGTTGTAGGTTAGTTATCCTGTACTATATGGCTAAAATCCAATTATATGTGAGTAGATGCCATGTGCATCTTTCTGAGCCTGGGTTAACTCACTCAGGATGAGCTTTTCTAGTTCCATCCATTTGGCTGTGAATTGCATGATTTCCTTGTTTCTGATAGCTGAGTTGTATTCCATTGTGTAAATGTACTGCAGTTTTTTATCCATTCATCAGTTGAGGAACATCTGGGTTGTTTCCAGTTTCTAGCTATTACAAATAAGGCTGCTATGAGCATAGATGAGGATATGACCTCGTGGTTTAGTGCGGAATCGTTTGAGTGAATACCCAGAAGTGGTATGGCTGGGTCTTGAGGTAGAGCTATTCCAACTTTTGTAAGATATCGCCAGACTGATTTCCATAGTGGTTGTACAAGTTTGCACTCCCACCAGCAATGCAGGAATGCTCCCCTTTCTCCACAACTTCTCCAGCATGTGCTGTCATTTGAACTTTTGATCTTACCCATTCTGACAGATGTGAGATGGAATCTCAGAGTAGTCTTGAGTTGCATTTCTCTAATGATATAGGATGTTGAGCATTTCTTCAAATGTCTCATTGCCATTAGAGATTCCATCTTTATTGAAAAATTTGGCCTATAATTTTTTGCTGTTTGAGGTCTTTGTTTTATTTTAGTATCATGATAATACTATAAAAAGAACATGTTTGGCTTATTTTTTATGAAATAATTTGATAAGTGAGATGTCTTTTGAGGGTCAGATAGAATTCTACACTGAATCCAACTGACCATGATATCAAAAGAAACCTACATAAAAATAATCAAAAAACAAAACAAATTTTTTTAAAAAATAAACATAAGTCCTAACAAAATTCCAATACAATTCTTCTCAGAAATCAAAGAAAATCTTAAATTTCATATGGTAACACAAAAGTTTTGGATATCCAAGACAATCCTGAAGAAGAGAGATAAAACTACTGAAGGTATCACTCACAGAATTCAATTTATACCACGATATTGGCATAAAAACAGACATGCTGATCAGTGGATAAAATTGGGCACCTACATATAATCAGATTTCCACAGTCACCTGATTTACTAAGAAGGGGCCAACAACCCACACTGGAAAAAGAGTGGCATCCTCAACAAATCGTGCTGGTACAATTGGAAAGCTACACAGATAAAAATGAAACTATGTTTTTATCTCTTACCCTGCACAAAACTCAACTCCAAATGCATCAAGAACACCAAGAAGAAACCTTATATCCTCAATGATAGATTGATAGAAATGATGGAATACACTTGAACTCATTGGTACAGAAAAGAACTTTCTGGCCAAGACCCCAATAGGAAGGAAGGAAGGAAGGAAGGAAGGAAGGAAGGAAGGAAGGAAGGAAGGAAGGAAGGAAGGAAGGAAGGAAGGAAAGAAGGAAGGAAAGATCATAAATACCCAGACCTGGTAAAAGAGACAGAAAATCATTGATGTTCTCTAGCCAGCCATATTAGCAAATGCCAGGTCAGTGAGAACCCATATACGGGGTAGGAATGTCAACAAAACTTGTGAAGTAACACAAGAGATCATCTTCTGTCCTCTGTCCTAAACACACACACACACACACACACACATCATGCAAATATGTATAAAAATTAGAATGTCCCTTTTTTGATTTTCATAAAAATGTTTACATTACATACCACAATAGTTTAATGTTATTTTTCAGCTTGACAGAGACAGGAATCACCTAAGAGATAAGGCTCTTGGCATGATGTTGAGAATTATTCTGATTATGTTAACTGACGTGTGAAGGTCCATCTTAACTGTGGCTTGGGCCATTCCCTGGGCAAGGGATTTTGGAGTGTATAAAATGGAAAAGGCTAACTTAACACTAGGATGCAAGCACTTTGCCTTCTCTATTCCTTAACAATGGACGCAATATGACCTACTCTCTCAGTCTCCTGCTGTGTCAACCCCATACACTGAAACCTGCAACTATCAGCCAAAATGAACCCTTGGTATCTTAAGTTGGTTTGATAAGATTATATTATCAAAACAACAGGAAAAGAAACTAAGGTATCCACAAAAGTATAGATTTCATCAAAATATCTTTTGGACACATTATAAAAATTACAAGATATTTTTTTTCATCTGTGTGATAAACAATGTTATATTTTGTACTGTTGAAGTATCATTTCTTAATGTTTTATTTACAATGTTTGCATTAATATTCATAAGTAGGAATAGATTTTGTTTACCTTGTTTTAAAGAGTACACCTGTTTTGTTAATAACGCTGTCTTAGTTACTTTTATGTTGCTGTGAGAATATATTATGACCAAAGCACATTATACAAGAAAGAGTTGATTAGAGTCTCATATATAGTTCTAGGGGGTTAGAGTCCATGACCATCATGGTAAGGAGCATGGCAGTAGGCAGGCAGACATAGTATTCTATCATATAACTTAACACTCTTAGCAGTAGCTAATCTGATCCCCAAGATTGAGACAGAGAGTGAGCTAACTGGGAGTGACTTGAGCTTTTGAAATCTGCCATACCTCCTAATCCTTCCCAAATGGGTCCATCAAACATATGACCCTATGGGGGGCCATCACATTCAAATCACCACAGATGTTTAGTCTGTGAGTAGACTATTCACATACTCAAATGAACTGGTACTTTTTTTTTTCTTTTTTTTTTTGTACTCCAGTTTTTCAAGAAGAATGAAGAATTTTAGTCCCTAAATATTTGATCAAAGTTCCCTACAAAATTATTTAGATCCAGGCCTACTCTTCTTTATTATTGAAAATAGATTTATTTTCATACAATATATCCTAAGTATAGTTTCTCTTCTCTCTACTCCTCCCAATTTTTCCCTACCTCCCCTCCAATCTGGATCCCCCCTTTTTCTGCCTCTCATTAGAAAACAAATTGACATCTAAAGGATAATAATAAAATAAGTCATTAAAACAAACTCACGAACTGGAATAGAACTAAGCAAACAAAAAGAAGGGAAAGCACCGCAAAGAAGAATCATAAGAAACAGATAAATGTCGCAGAGACTCACGTGTTCACACACCCAGGAATCCCATAAAACAAAACTGGAAGACATAATATGTACATAAAGGACCAAAGGACCTGTAGGGTAAAGGAGGATAAAGAATAGGAGAGAATCGAATAGAATATAAATAATAGAATAGAATAGAATAAAATTAAAATGAATTTTAAAAAGCCCTCACATGACACATAACCTCCAAAGATACCTTAAGTTGTATTTTTGTTAGCCATCTACTGCTGGGCATGGAGCCTAGTCTTAACTGTATTTCATTTCTCCACTGAGACTCTCTTGGAAAAAAACTTAATTTTTATTTGCAAATGACTATCAATTGAAGGCAGCTTCTGAGTTAGAGACAGAGGCATGTTTCTACTTCTCCTTTCTCTTCTAGGACCCCACCTGGTACAGCCCCTGGAGGTCCTTTTTATGCTGCCACAGTCTCTGTAAGTTCTTATGTACATTGGTCCTGTTAGGTTTAGAAAGTCTTGTTTTCTTGATGTCTCCACCCCTACTGGCTCTTACGTTCTTCCCAGTTCCTCTTCCATGGGGTTCTCTGAGCCCTAAGGGGAGGAATTTGATAGATATGTTCTGTTTATTGGCTGAGTATTCTAATAGCTCTCACTCTTTGCTTATTGTCTGGCTGTGGATCTCTCTACTTGTTCCCATCTGCTGCTTCTCTGATAATTGCTGAGCAAGGCACTGATCTGTGAGTAGAGAGAATGCCATTAGGGGCTGTTTTATTACTACATTCCTTTAGTAGAACATAAGTAGGACCTTTAGGTCCTTGTGCTATCTAGTCTCAGGTTCTTGGTCACCAAGTAGTGTCAGATATGCGTTCTATCTTGGGAAGTGGGCCTTAAGTCAAATGAGATATTGGTTGGTTATTCCAACAAGCTTTGTGCCACTACTGCACCAGTGTAGCGTGCAGGCAGTGCACCATTGTAGAATGAAGGATTGCAGGCAGCATACCATTATAGATTGAAGGTAGCTGTGTTGGTGTTCCTGTTTCTCCTTTGGTAACATGGAGAATGCTTTCCAGTACCAAGAATACTGGCCCTTGTGGGTACAGACTGTAAGTAAACTCCAGCTTGATTTCTTCATGTGCAACGAGCTGTGAAGGTGTTGTTTTCAGCAATATAGTCTTGCTGTCAGTTTATGGAAAGAAATCTACAGTCTTGGCTAACAGGCAGCAGAGTTTATGACTGAGGTAAGACTGCTCATTCCACTCGTTAAGGGATCTGTATGAAGACCAAGTTGCCTATCATCTATATATGTGTAGGGGGCCTAGGTCTAGTCTATAGATGCTGTGTGTGTGTGTGTGTGTGTGTGTGTGTGTGTGTGTGTGTGTGTGT
>CAJQZJ010003694.1:16032325-16050156 GCA_907164525.1 Lophiomys imhausi
GACCTTGAACTCCTGATCCACTTGCTTTCACCTTCTAGTGCTGGGATGACAGGCATGTTCTACCATCCCAGCTTTGTAACTTGATGGCACATAACAGTCTTCTGACACATGTGTCACTGTCCCTGTCCACCTCCTCCAGATGAGACTTACATTTCCATAGTTCATTGATACTAGGATGCTAGGTAGCATTTAAAATATTCATATTAAGATTGTCACTGTAAGTGAGAATAGGAGATATATGTGTGCCTTCGTGTTGGAAGGTGTCACACCCATCATCCTCTGGATCAGCCATTGGTTCTTTTAAATTTTACCTTCTTCTTAGGGAAAAAAGTGTTTCATGGGGACAGGATTTATAAAAGAATGATAAATGTTTTAGAACTAGAGAAAGTTCTGACTGTACAAAATTATGAATTGTTTTCGTAACTCTATTTTTTAAAAAGAGGACACAAAGTTGTGAGGGTTGTGAGGGATATAATCAAAATACCTTATATACGTGTACTAAATTCTCAAAGAATAAATAGAAATATGTTTAAATAGTTAATCATACAGCTTATGGATTTTGTCTCAATAAAGTGTCTTCAACCTCTTCCCCTCCCCGCCTGCCACAAGCCCTTCCAGGATTAGACTCACTTCATTAAGGAACTTTGGTTTATACCTCATTAGAGCTTCATATTGGAGCCTGTGGAAGTGAGTTTTACAAGTTTCTTTTAAAGCAGAGAGCTACAACTAGGAGCTTTTCCCATTGTGGTAAAACTATCCTGACTTGGCATTTTCTATAGCAGTGAAACCTTTGGTGGAGGTGGAGGAGATAGTGCACGGTTTTCTTCCAAATTGCTGCCATAACTACAAGTGCAGCTGTGATCCACTAGTGATAGCCTGGGTGAGCAGCAGGGACCAATGGGAACACTACATGTGAAAAAGAGGACCTACCGTGTCCAATGCCTGAGGACTGTATTTCACTGATCCCTCTTAAATGAGAGAACTGAAGCTCAAGAATGCAAAACAACTCAGGCTGTGACTCCCAGAAGCCATCTTTCTAATTTGGTCCCTAATCTAGCCACACTAGCCATCCAAACAGTAGCTTATGTCCGTATATTCTGCCTTTCTTTCTCATTTCTCCAGTGAAATGAAATGTCTCAAAGATGCAACTCTTACCATCTTGGTGTTCATGGATGGATGAGAAAGTCTTAAACCAAGTAAGGAGACAAAATCCTTTCAATACGATGCTTGCCCTAGCACCACCTCATGCAGGTGAACAGACTTTGGTGATGGCTTCCTTCTGACATTTTCAGTACTTCGTGTGCAGAATCCAAATCTAATGCTTGTAAATCTCTCCACAATTTTCCCTATGCAAGAAGTGATCTGTGGAAATTGCTCACTGACTAAAGAAGTGGCCCTTTGGGAGCACAGGACAAACTGACTCCACCAAGGAGTTAACCATACTGTACCCCCTAAGGTTCTCTAATGAGTGTGGTAGACCTTTAGAAGCAGGCTCCTGACATGATGGGATGGGAAGGCATTCATTTGCTCTGCTCCAGAGGGAGTCTCCCCTGTGTTGCCTTTGTCATGCATTTCTCAGTGTTAAAGGCAATCCACAGGCTGGTCTCTGCCATTCTGTTTTATGTGCCAGGATAAACATCCTGGGAAAACTCAGTAGGTTTCACAGCTCTGGTGATCCAAAAAAGTCAACAGAGTAAACTGGACAAGATACACCCAACTCAGTAAACAGCCTAGAATTCTACCCCTGCCTCCTCCATGTCTTCTTAAACTGGATTTGGGATTGCCATATCTTGCTGTCTCTTGCCTCTCCTGTGGAAAAGAATGGCAACAGCTAATCTTACTGTAGTTCAATGTTGTAGTGAGACTCCTTTGGAAGTCTATAAGAGAAAATGCTTTGAGAACTCTAAAATTCTTTTGTTATTAAATCATCGTGGAAGTATCTCCATAATGCATCAGAACTCCACCTTCAAAAACTAAACACACAAAGCTTTGCTGAGACATTTTCCAGTAAACTTTTAAGCTCCATGGGAACCCAACAGGAGCATCCTTGCTGACTTACCAGACCTGACTCTCCTCCTTCATTCTCTTTCTCAACACTGTCGAAATACCAAACATGCCCAAGCCTGGCTTCTCAATTCTGTTTCCCTGACACGTGCCTTTAAAACTCCAGTGTTGATGCAGAATGCTGGGGCATGTGCTTATCATTCCACACTTGGAAGGATGAAGCAAGAGAACATTTGGTGCCAAACCAGGCCACCAAGATTTTTTTCTCAAATGCTTAAAGAAGTGATTATGTAAGTAACTAAAATAAGATTCATAACATTGATAAATAACATCTGTGACATCACAGCAGGTCACAGCCCTGAACCACATACTTGGATGTTGGTTTGGAGATGTGTCCTCCAGTTCTTAGCACACTTGTGGTCCATTAATGGTTTGGCAGTATCTGCTATGCAATCCAACATCCTAGTACTGTCCAAACCACCTCAGTGTCTCTGAGGGTCATTTCTCAAAGCACACATGCAAATGAGTTGTATTTAGTTCTCAAACATGAAGGTGTCCAAGATGACTTCTATTCATGCCTTTGATAACACTGTCTAGACTAATATAGCAATCCTATTTCCTAAATCTCTCTTGTTTGTCTATTTCACATGAATTAAGTCCCCATTTTTGGTTTAACATGGTATCATAAATAAAAGGTAGAATAACCACATGAAGTGTAAAGGTATATGTTAATAACTTGCAATAATTATAAAAAAAGTCATGATTAGATAGAAACCAGCACCATTGAAGTGAAACAAACAAACAAAAAAAACCTATCTCTTTCTTTAATCCAGGGCTTTTCAACCTTCATAACACAGCAACTCTTTAATACAGATCCTCATGCTGTGGTGTCCTCCAATTATAAAATTGTTTCATTGCTACTTCATAACTGTAATTTTGTTACTGTTATGAATTGTAATATAAATATCTGTGTTTTTCAATGGTTTTAGGCAACCCCTGTGAAAGAGTACATTGACCTACCAAAGGGGTCGTGACCCACAGGTTGAGAATCATTGTTTTAATACATTGGTAAAAACTAGGTTCCAAATTCATATCACAGTGTCATCACCATATAATCAAGGAAGCTGCAGTTGCCCACTGTAGGTTTTGAGATTTGAATTTCTCTGTCTTAACACAGCTAGGAGTAAGAAGGTATCTGGACACTATTTGTTATAACCTCTCTTTCCTCAGTGGTGCCCTTTTTTACAGGTGTTTTGACCTGAGTCACCCCAATCATACATCCAGACAGGAGGGCAGCTAGAAAATGCTACTTGTTAATAGATAAGTTCACCCGGTTAAAATGTTCCAAATTATCACAAACATCTAAGGTACAGTCACTTGGCAATGTGTGAAGTGTCACAGATGTGTTATTCAATTTATGTCAACAAGTTTTTGTTGAGTTCTCATCCACAGCATCGTGGTAAAGTTGGGTGAAGGGTAAGAAGACTAACCCTTGAGAAGTGTATGTGTTGGTGCGTAGTGTCCTGTGACATTCTCTCTGATTGTTGCTGTGAGGTTTTCTCACAGAACTTGGCCACAGAGCTTGGGAAACACTGGAGGAAAACATAAGAGCTATTGGAGCATGTGGTAGGGGAGTGGTTCTAAGTTGTCTTAGGATTACTATTGTAATAGACATGACCTTGTGTAGGGGTTAGATAAATTAGATTTAAAAAATATATAGGAGTTTCTGATACTGTCTCTTAATTCGGGGCCTGAAGAGCATTATCAGCATGAAGTCAGCAAAAACAGGAAAGACTCAATAGACTGAAAAACAAGTTTGAAGTCAGGAAAACAGGAAAGACTCAATAGAATTGAAGAAACAAAGTATCTGGCCTGACATTGTTTTCAGCTGCTAAGTGGGCGGAGCCCAAATTAAGCTGAAACAGAGTTCCTCCTATTTGAGGTCAGTGCGTGGAGCCCAGGAGAGAAGAGGCCCCTGATGCTAAAGAGCTCCAAGAGTCCTGCTGAAAAAAGGGCTGGCCATTGATGGCCAGCTCTCTCCCTGAAGCAGAAAGAAGCCGGTGAGCAAAGAAAGCCTGAGCAAGACACCAAAAGGCCAAGTACTAAACCCTGTGGCTCAGCTTTTGCCTAGAGGGGTTTGATCTGTCCGAACAGTGGCCTAAAGGAAACGGTGCCTGGCTTTAAGGACTGCGGCAGAGCAGCTGAGTTCCTGATTCAAAAGAAGTAAGTTGGCCTGCAGACGGCTGGGGTCTCCCACAGAGAAGAAAGCATGAAGCCTTAATTAAGGTGAGACTGCAATAACCAACTACCCTGACGAACCTGCATCTGAGAGATCCAGAAGAAGGACTGCTAAGTGCGTTAAAGAATCTACAACAAATACTGTGTTCCTGACGACTGAGGACCTGCCCCAGAGACTGTATCATTCTAAAAGGTTATGAAAGTAGTTGTTATAATTATCAATAGGTTTAGTGGATAGGTTAAAGGGGTTGTAGGATTTTATAGGATTAATAGTTAAGAAATTGTTGGTGTTTGTTATAAGTGAATTTAGTAATAAATAAATAAGTGTTAAATAAATAATAATTTAAAAGTTCGGTTACAACCTTGTTTGGGGAAGTGTTGTTAAAGGACTTTGGAACTTTGGGCTAAAAAAGCCATTGAGTGTTGAGAGCTCAGGGGGATGTTCCATGGGAGCTTGGAAGATAAGGAGGGTTGTTGAGAATAGAGAAGATGGAGGCCCAGCTTACTACAGATTTAAATAACTTATCAGGGCCATTTGCAATATTGAATTAAGATTCTGTTGTTCCGTTCAGCTGGGGTTGAAGAGTCAGCCATGATTAGCAAGAAGCCAGCACCATTGAAGTGAAACCTTTGGTTACAGGGACAACTGATGATGCTTAGCTGGAGCTGAGAAGCTCATAGTGATTAAGAAGAAATCAATAGCAGTGAGGTAGAATCTGGAGAGAATTTCCTGAGAGCCAGCACACAGAAGCTGTGTTCCAGAGGCAAGTGGATCTCTGTACGTTCAAGCCCAGCCTCGTTTACAAAGCAAGCTGGTTGCAGCACTCCTTCATGGCTTCTGCATCAGCTCCTGCCTCCAGGTTTCTGCCCTGTTTGAGTTCCTGTCCTGACTTCCTTCTGTGATAAATAGCAGTGTGTAAATGTAAGCCAGATAAACCTTTTCCTCCCCAGCTTGCTTTTGGTGATGGTGTTCTGGTGCAACAATAGAAACTCTAAGACAGAAGCAGAGCAAACATATGTGGAGGTGCGCAAAGACAGAGATGCCAAAGATGGCAAACTGGGGTAGCGTGAGAAACTGCATGAGAAATGGTAAAAGGTATTAGATGAAGACAACATCCCTGCTATAGAAACTAAGGGGGGTAGACCCCAGAGGCACGGGGCAACAAGGAGCACATGAGCCACAGTTCCTGAAAGGAGGTAAAATGAAGGAAGGCTTCTGAAATAAGAGTCTAGTGGGCTGGCGAGATGGTTTTGCCTATAAAGCACTTGGCTTGCCAGCCTGCGGACGTCAGTGTGATACTCAGAAACCATAAGAGAAGTGGAGCAAAGTGGATCGTGTTTGCAACCACTGGAAAGGTAGAGTCAGGCTTCCTGGCCAGCCAGCTGAACAATTAGCAGGGCTTCAAGAACAGACCAGGACCTGGCACACCATAGGGACCCAGAGAGTCCTCTCTCAGTACCTATTGACCCGCCACATCTTTCTTTGATCCATGGTAAGAATGCTTTCTACCCCTTTCAGACCATGTGCTGAAAAGTGACCACGGCTAATAGCAATTGGGTTGTCACCGATCTATGATGATCGCTGAACTATTATTTTAGCTCTGATTCAAAATTCTTCAAGAAAAAAGTCATAGGCCTCACCCAGAGCAGGAGGTATCTATACTCTCCTAAACTGTGATTATGGAATAAAGCCATAAGGAAGAAAACATGGGTCATCAAAGTACCTGTTAAATAGATTTTTTTGGAGTTGAATTGGGCATCTGCACTGGGTCCAACAGACCCAACCAATGCAGAGTTTCATTATAGTAGCTGAGCTTCCATTAGTTGCAGGAGGCTCTGTTGACCCCTTGATTAGATGATGTCCTCAACTATAACCAGTTCAACTGTCTTCCATGCCTTCTGTTTCCCTCAAAATACTGTCTGATCATACAACATCATGGGCTAGAGTTCTCAGAACACACTCTGCCTGCGGAAGCTGGCCCATTGGCAGACAGCTATCTGCTTTGTTCCTCTATGCTCAAATAAACTGTTTTACATAATTGGGCTCAAGAAATTTCACTTTTTAGATAATCCCATCACAAAGCAGAGAGATTAGGGACCCACATGAGGAATGGTGGGTATATTTGCTACAAAGGAAAGAAATACAGCCAGCAGGTGAGCCATGTCTTGTTTTGCTTCTATTATTGGAAACCATACATTGTCAAATATGGTTATGGCGTATCATAAAGCTCATCACGTTGCTAACAGGGAGGCCAGGTCCTCAAAGACTTTGACAATATTTTTTAAAGGAATAGCTTTTAATCTTGGGGGCAGTGAAGGGTCATTGAGGGAAGAGGGTTGGAGAGTACTCTTATTTTCTTTTAAATGTGAACTCTGATATATCCTTTAGAGGAGTGCTCCTGCCAGGGGACTGAGTGGGTACAGGAGGCACTTACAAAGCTATCCACATGGCAGCTCTGGAGACTGAAGTACTTACCAAGGGCCTGGTGCTGTGAACCACCACGGATGCCATTTCACTTTGGTAATGCATGTGATCCAAAGACAAAGCCTGGGAAAACAGCATGACTAGGAAATATAGATGAGAGTGGTTAGCTGTGAGCATCACCAAGGGAGATGGAACCTTGACCAGAATAGGGAGGACTGGCTACTATCCCCCTGGCTGGTTTCCTATTTTTATTACACAGGTGCAAATGTCTGAGTGTTAGGAGGTACAAACCCAGGAGTAACAGTAAAATTAGGCAGTTTCACTGTGAAGAATGGATCCGATGGAGTTAGCTAGTGAGGTATGCAAAGCTCCTTATGTGAGGATATTTACTGCATGTTACTAATAGAGGGAAAAATATCTAGAAGACAAAAGCAACACAAAGCTTTTGATGTAAGTTTAGAGTCCAATTAAATAAATTGTTCATGTGGGGTGGAGTACTGCACATAATGTGTACTCAGTTGAATAGAATGCTCCAAAATAGAAAAAGTAAAATATTAAACAGAAGTTACTCTGAAAATAACATAAGAAATTATAAAAGCAATGAAAATCCCAAAGAGCATATGAAATGAACCGTTCCCCCTCACATTCATCTCTCCAAATTCTAATCAGAACCTCAGAATGACCATGCTTAGGGACAAGATTTGCTTTGGTTTGTTTTTTAAACAGCAAGTAAGGTTAAAATGAGGCCATTAGGGTAGTTCTAATCCAGCAAAGCAATTGTCCTTTCAGGAAGAGGAGACTCAAGTCAGGCCTGATGGTGCATGCATGGCTGTAGTCTCAGCCTTTCAGGAGGATGAAGGAGGAACATCAAAAAAATCAAAGCCTGGCTTGTTGACATGACTCCCTGATCCGAGGATATGAGTTCTAGATCCAAGATCCCCAGAAACCACAAGGTGGCTATAGTCAACTAGCTTCACGGATTGCCCTCTGACCTACACAGAGGTGCTACAGCAAGCATGTGTGCACATGCGTACAGAGATAATAAATAAATAAGGAAAGAAAGAAAGAAAATAAGTTCCACCCTGCTTAGGCTATGGAGTCAGTTCAAGAATTGAAGCTCTTAGCCCTCATATGACTGTTGAACTGAGAGGGGCTGATATGTAGGGACACTCCACATTGGAGGAGTGGGATGGGTGGGAGAGGGAAAAGAGGGTGGGAGGGTGGAACCAGGAGGGGTGGAAGGAGGGCACTGTGATGGAGATATAACTTAAAGTAATAAATAAACAACAACAACAAAAAACAAACAAAAGAATTGACGGGTAAATTAGTGGGATTCTATCTAAAAATAGAAAGTAAATAGAAGGCTAGGATACAAGCCTCTGGTAGTGTTTTCCAAGGGTGTGAGGGGCCTTAGACTGAATTCATGATACTGTAGAAACCAAAATGGAACATAACACCAAAGTAAAGAAACAAATAAAAGCCACAGAGTTTAGAGCACAGGGGACACAGAAGAAAGACTGGGGATGTCCTGGGAAGTCCAGAGCACAGTGTCCTTTCATGGCTGTCCAGGAGAGGCTGGGGAGAAACCCAGGTCCCAGATTTGGAGAGAGCATAACATTGGCATGCTCACCCAAGACAAAGAACACACATGGGAAAAGAGGACACAACACAAAGGACACAGGCGTTCTTGAAGCAAAACAGAGAAAACGAGGGAGAGAAATTACTTGAAGAGAAAATGGCTTAGACTTTTCTACAAAAGAAAACTACAGCAGTCCTCAGAGTAGCGGGCTAGAGGACAAGAGGGAAGAATCAGACACTGAATTCTGAACCAGAAAAGTAAAAATAAATTAATAAAGTACATATATATTTCTAGAGGTGATGAGAATCAGAGAATTTGCAGGATATCTTAGATGAAGATAAAAGCATAAAAGCTACTAAAAAGAAAATAAACTCCCTATGAAGAAATGGCAGTCAACTGACCCTTTAGGAACAGGCGGACACCACCAAATGATGGGACATTGCAATTGTGGCTCACAAGAGGATCTTCAAAACTCTAGTGAACTGGAAGGCCCCGAAAGTGGGAGAACAAAATAAAAGGGTGTGAAATGGAATGGGACAACAGATCCTGTGAAACAGCAAAAACATCACGGGGAAAGAAGAAATGGGATGCAAGGAGCTGGGGTGGAAAAGAAAATCCTTAAAACACAAGTGAATCTAAATATTGACAATAGTCATGATTGTATTTCACTTTAGAAATGCCTGTGTCTAAGTTCATAGATGAGGGAGTTGACTAGCTGTTTTCTATAGGGCAAACTGGCCCTTCCTTTTGTTTTCACAAATAAAGTTTTATTGGAACATAGCTGCATTCACTCACTGTGCAAACTGGTCATGGCTATTTTCATGCTACAGTGCCAACCTATGTGCAGTGGGAGCCCTGTGCCACTTGAAACGTAAAATATTTATTGGCTGGTTGCACACAGAAACAAATTTTGACCTCTGCTCTAGAGCACAGTGGCATGGAAATATATGAGAGAATGAGAGGTGACACCCTGAGCAGAGTGTATACAGGGACATGAGAGCTTACTTAGGGTCTTATCTTTTAAAGAAAGCATGACAGTTTGTTTTCTTTAATGTCACTAAAGATATAACTGCACGTATGCCTACATACTCTGTGTGTGTCTTTATGTTTAAGACAGCAGCAGCAGCAGCAGCAGCAGAGTCTTGTTGTGTAATCTGGAATGGTCTCAAATTCACCATCTCCTTGCCACAGTCTTTGAAGGGCTGGGATTATAAGTGTGAACCACTATGCCTAGCCCTTCTGAAATGTTACAGGTAACTATGAAAATAGTAGGAATAAACTGCATCATTATTATTTTTTTAAGATTCATGTTTTATTTTGTATCTATACCAATGTGTGTCTCTGCATGCATTGGTGTCATGTACATGCAAGCTGTCTGTAGAAGGCAGAAGAGCGTGACAGGTGTCCTGGACCTGAAAAGACAGGCAAATGTGACCCACCTGATGTGGGTGCTGGAAACTGAACTCAGGTCCTCTAGACAAGCATCAAGTGCTCTTGACCACTGAGGTATCTCTCCAAACCTGACTGTGTGATTCTTTTTTTTTTTTAATATTTATTTATTACTTCAGGTTACATCTCCATCACAGTGCCCTCTTTCCACTCCTCCCAGTCCTGCCCTCCCGCCCTCTTATCCCTCCATCCCACTCCTCTGGAGTGGAGTGTCCCTACATAACAGTCTCCCGCCCCAGTTCAATAGTCATATGAGGGCCAAGAGCCTCCTCATACACTGGGGGCTACAAGGCATTACCACTAGGGCAAAGTGTCTCATTGACAGGAAATAATTGTGTGATTCTTAAATCAGTAAAGTTTAAAAGCTAGAATGAGAATTAAAATACCCTGAAAGACTTCCTGTTGTTTTTTTCTGACATTTTTCTTAACCTAAATTTTGTTTTATATGATATAAATATAGCTAATTCTAATGTCTTTGGTTAACTATTTTTATGGGCTATCTTTTTCTATTCACTCATTTTCAGCCTTAATACCTTAATAGCCTACTGTGTTTGCTTAGGAGTTGTGAGGTAGCTTTTTTTTTCTCTCTCTCTTCTTAATCCTTCAAGCTACAAAGTATATTTTCATTAGTGAATTCAATCTATGTATATTTAAATAATTGGTGCTGATGACATATTTACAGTGCCATCTCTTGATTGTTCTCTGTATTTTACCTCTCACTATCCTGCTTCCTGTGTTTATTTTGTTGTGCTGATATGCTTCATTCTTTTCTGAATCTCTTCCACGTAAATTCTATGGATTTAACTTTTTTTACTTTGAGGCTTGCATAAGATATCTTATAGTATAACAGTCTAGTTTATGTTGATAATAATTTACCTTCAGGCCGATATAGAACCTCTACACATTAACTCCCCTCCCCTTTCATATTGTTGTCAAAACCCACATTTCTTTATGTTTAGCCATAGTTATTTTTGTAGTTTTATCTTTTAACATTATATTTAAATTATACTGATTTATCCATCTCCGTTAAGATAATTAAGTATTCTGTATGAATGGGCTGATCAGCTTATATGTACTCTGTAAACTAATTTCATAGTTTCTTATTCATCTTGGTGCTATTTGGTGTCCTTTAATTCCACTTTAAGAATTTTTTGGCACTTTTTGGGGGGTCTCCTACCTTTTGGAAAACAGTTTTCTCAGGTATATTATTGTTAATTGGCAGTTCCTTCTCCAACCCAAACTTTGAATACATTATCTCACTCCCTATGGCCTATAGTTTCTAATGAATATCCACACATCACCACAATGGAAATTCCCTTGTCTCTGATGAGCAGGCACATTTTTTGGATTTTTTTTTTCTTGCTGTTTCAAGTTCTACCTGTCTTTGGTTTTTGACAATCTGATTATAGAGTGTTCTTAGTAAGGTTGTTGATGACTGAGTTTATTTAGTTAACATTGGACTTCTTGGGTTTTGATGACCATTGAGTTTTTCAGATTTGGGAGTTTTGTAGTTATTTTTTTTCTTGGATAGCTTTCAAGTCCCCTGTCTCCTTTTGAACTCCTACAAGTCACTCATTGGAGCCCTGGGTTGTATACTCCATGTCCCTAAGTGATCTTCCCTCACTGGCCTCAAGCTCATTGATCCTCTATTATGTTTCTGACTCTTCAAATCTTTGAATAAGTTTTTCAGTTTTACTGTGTTTTTCATGTTCTTCATTTCTGTTGATGTTTAAAAACTATGTTGTAAGTGTTAGCCTAAATTCTCATTTTGTTCACCTATTATTCTATTGTCAATGGTGACAGCATTTTATGCATTTTTATTGCAACTATTTTGAATGTTCTGTCAGGAAAAGAATAGAATTTTGTTTCTTTAGAGCAATTTCTAGAGATTCATCATGTTCCTTTGTTTGGAACTTGTTTGCTTGACTCCTCATTTTCCTTCCTTTGAACCCAAGATTGGTTTCTAGCACCCATGTTTGGCTGTTCACAACTTTCTATAATCCCTGCTCTAGTGTACTTGCTGCCTCTGGCTTCTAAGGAAATCAGCACTCTTGTGAACACAAAGACACACACACACACACACACACACACACACACACAAGGTCAATTTTTAATTAAAATAAGACAGATAATGGAAAATCTTTTTTTTAAAAAAAAGTTCAACAGATTGTTCTGTATATAGATTCAGGAAGAAGATCCATTGACCAAATAAACAGACAACTTAATATTGGTATTTTTAACTTGCCTTATAAAAATGATTCTTATCTAATATCTAAGTCTTATTCATGCAAGAATGCCTCTTGAGCTTGGATTTCTGGGCTTTCAACAATGAATTAATTACACTGGCTTCTACATACAAATGACCAGCCTACTTGGCTTGCACAGTGATGGTGCCTGTGTTTGTTTACAACTGTAATTAGGGGCTCTAATTTTCCAAAATTAAGTTTGCAGAGTTGAAAGTACAGTCTTCAAGCAATGCTTTCAGTTTGCAAATCATATTCCAAAAGAAATAACAACAAAAAAGCAAAAAAAAAAAAAAATCTTCTTTACAGCAAAAGCCTGAAAGGGAACAATAGCAGTAAATTCTACCCAAGGCAGAATAGACATTCTGTATCCAACATAAGCCAAATACTGAAAAATAATTTTAAAATAACAGTAAGTGAAAAGAACACTAAGTTTGTTCTTAAGCCCTAATGGTAACTGGTCTGCATTTCCAGAGCTTTGAAACAAAAAACAACAACAACAACAAAAAAAATCTTTTGTCTACAACTTATATTAATTTTAAGGTGTGACAGCCCTAAAGTCTTGGTAATGCATGAGCTATCCTTGTTGTATGTAACATATTAAACAGTTCACTAGGCTTACAATGCTTCAAAATGTTAAAAATAAAATTGTAACAATAGCTCTGCCCATCTTTGTGCCAAAGCAATACGAATGATTTTTGAATAAAGAAAACAACAGTGTTCATCTGAGCTTGCTAATAACACCCAATGATATGCTGTTGTACAGGACTCAGACTCTCTCAAACACCCATTAGGGAACATTATCATATACAATATTACATATTCAAGAATTGACAACAATTGACGCCTGGCTGGAAGAAAACAAGATATTGAAGTCACACTTGGGTTCTACCCTGCAGAGATTACTCTGCAGGCTTAATTTGTGCTGTTCCTTGAATGAACAAAACCCAACCCCACTGCATTGGAAGGAAACAGAAATCAAATGTTAAGTAACACAATCTGATATTTATTTCTATAGCAACAAACTTAAAATACACGAGCTTTAAGCCCTCCTGGTTTATTTATTTATTTATTTTTTTAGAGTAGACAGTAGTGATTGAGAGGAGTCTGTATTAATCAAATGAATGTAGTCATCAAGAGTGCAAAACGCAACACCCTGGGTGCCATCTAGCTGTCCAGGGTGTCTGTCTATATCACTCAGATCTCCTGTTGCCATCAACAGTTCCTGTGCATTTTACACAAGATGACAGGGACTGTGCTTTCTCCTAAAGTAGTGTGTTCCTCACAACCATCAATTACAAGTTCACACTCCTTCCTATGGCTCAGATGGGCTTCAGCAAGGAGACAGCCAGGTTGAACAAAGGAAAGAGGAAATAAAATGTATATTTCTGTGTGGATGAGAAAGGATGGGAATGTCGAATGTCTGGGGTGGGAGCAGGGTAGGGATGCTTCTCCGGCATGGTGGTGATAAATAGTTCATGGCCAAGTGAATTGTGGCTGAAAATGTGTAGAAATAACTAGATGGAATCATTAACAGATGCCATTGGAAGGCCAGAGGGCTTCCTTCCTAGGTCTCAGGGACAGAGGATTCTCCTGGCCCTTATGTTTCCCAGCTCCTAAAGAATTCATTTGCACTCATCCCATTAAGAGCTTTTTGCTCAGTACAGTGGCACATGGGGACAAACTGTTCTGAGGGAGACGATCAAGCTCTGATAGACTGAGACACGCTGAAGACAGAGTTGAATCTCAGCCGTCTAATGGGCCCAGCGAGGCAGTAAATTTCACAGCAACTTGACACATTAATATAGAAGTACAGTCTGTTATATCAAAGGGAGATTGTCTTAGTCCTTAAGGGGAAGCCAGCAATCCAAAAATGAAGAGTGTGCACTGGTGATTTGTAAAAAATATAGTTAACAGAGTGAGCAGAAGGAAGGACTCTACACCTTCCCTGGTGTGAGTTTTCACAATGGGAGCCTCAACCCTCCCAGAAAGCACCCCCCCTCCCCAAACACACACAGTATCCTGCCTCCTGACCTGGCATCTTGCAAACCCTGCATCCCGGTAGCCAGGTGGAAAGAGACACCAAATGAGTTTTTATTTGGTCTTCTGTGCCAGTGCAAGCTCTATCTTCTTTGTGTTGTTTCCCATGTTTCCCATAGCTGCTTGGAACATAGAAAAAGTAAATGTGGGAGATTTAAGGTAGGGTCTAGTTGTATATGAAGCAAAAGAGAATATGTAGGCCTTTTTCTTCATTTTATAAATTCACTTAACAATGTTGTAACATTATATTCTTAAGGCATATATTTTTAATAAACCATAGGAAATAAAAGTTAACTGAATTTATTAACACTCTTTGCCTTTCTTGCTTAGTCATTATCTAATACTAATATACTTAGGTCACACATTTAATTTTCTTCAATATCTGATGCCCCAGTATAACTAGAGAAATATAGCTTTGTTCCTGTGTCTACAAGTCAATCCTTTACCTACATTTTACTCAATTCTCAATGGCTAAAAAAATACACCCAGTCCCCAGGTACTAGAGAGTTCACTCACCAATTCAATATATACCAACTAGTCTGGCTGAGAGATTTAGCTCTAAAGGGGACTTTTCCAACATTCAGTTTTTTTTTTTTGTTTTGTTTTTGATTCCAATAATACCCAAAAAGATGTTTAATAACAGGTTAAGTTTTAACTGAATGGTTAAAAACCAGCTCCCAGTCTAGGGAACTGAGACCAGGCCAGAAAGCTCTTTAGAATTTTGGAAGAGGGTTTCAATGACAATACAGCTGGGTGACAGCATTCTGAGACTTTAGAAGAAAGAAGACCTTTAATGTGATACAAAGGCCTTTAATATGAAGCAACTAAAACACCGGAACACAACTAATTATTACTTGCCCAAATTCAAAAATTCACCATTCCCCCCATCTCTAGAATTGTATTATGTTTGCTACAGTCCATTACAAAGGTGGAATGGCATTCTCCTGTTAGCTGATTGTGAAATCATTATTACTTGTACTAGATAAACCTCTATATTTTAAGATAGAACTTGGGTAAACTTCAGTACAACTAACCATACCAACTGAATTCAGCACATCCCTTGCTCTTTGTCTAAAGGGCTCCAGCTGACGTAAAGGATCTGGTCAGGTCATGAAGACATCAACTTGACCTGTCTCAAGCTTTTTGATTATGTATGATAATGTATCTAACTAGATGACAGGCTTCCAGATAAGAGAACTGTATCTTACCTGTGCAAAAAAAAAAAAAGTTAATTAAATTACATTGGGTGCCATTTGTAGAAATAATTAATTAAACTACTTTCTAGTATTTATATTATTGTTAATTGGTTTGCAGCTGTTAATCTTTATCTGCCATTATAAATGAATACACACAGACACAGAGTGGATTTTATCAAGCCTTGGCCTGAATTGAGCAATCTTGGCCCATTTAAGCTAGCTTGTAATTCTGTTACCCAAATATGACCCCATTTATACATACGTCCACTTGGAGTGCCATTCTCCATGCTATGCAGATGTTCCTGGGCATGTGGAATGAGGTTCTGTTTTCTTAACTCATGGTGTCTGTCCTCCTTCCTGCTCCTGGCTGGAATGAATTAATCCTCTGTCTAAAGCTCAGACTTCCTGTTCTAATCTCAGGAAGTCCCACCTTTTTCTGTCTTTACCCAATCTCAGGCCTCAACATTTATTTGACCAATCAGAGACAATGTAACAGATAGAAAACAGGACCAATTAACATTTAGAATGCTTAACACTACCACAACATACCTCAACTCTTCTTATATAAGTAACAAAATTGTTTTGAAAACTACATTTTTGGAAAATCATGAGTATACACACCTGTCATTATAGCACTAGCATTTGGGTCCTAGACTTAATCAGAAGGAATATGAGTCTGTGGCCAGCCTAGGCTACAGAGCAAGAATCTGTCTAAAAGTAAGAAAGACTGAAAAATGTATCAAGAGTTATGCTAAGCATTGCTAAAATATATCAATATTATCAAAGTATTAACACAGCACAAAGGTTCAATATTCTTTATGATAGAAGAAAACACCAACAAAGACAGATATAGACAGAAGTAGTCATAAAGCCAATGGTACTTGTAGAAGCTGGATAATGATCATCTACAATAAGACTAATTAGCCTCCTGCAATATTCATCTGAACAAATGAAAACAAAGATGATTTCAAAAATAAAATACAAGGAAACTTCCTCCACAGTGAAGGAAGAACTGATCTTAAAAACTGCAAGACTCACTAGATACAAGGAAATTTTTATGTAGAATAGTAATATTGAGGTTGGTTCTTTTTTTCTCCCATTTCAAGAATGGATTTCAAGTATTAAAAAAATAAGTAATCATTAAGTCCTCTAGGCTGCAAAAAAAAAGAGAGAGAGAGAGAAAGAACAGTCAGGGTGTCCTCAGACATTTTCCAGGGTAATACTCAATGCCAGGTAAACGGGGGTATGTCTTTAACCTCTACAAAAACGTATATTTGATCCAATATTATACTTAGTCTGGTTTCTGTAGTTCACCAATAATGAGTCACAACAGTATTTTCTGACAGGAAAGGACATAGGGAATACAGCATCTGTGGACTTATCCCTACCCAACCAAAATTGGTTGGAAAACATAAAATAAATTATTCAATAATGAAGAGAACAAGATTAAAAAAAAAGACGGTTTGCTATAAGGTTAGATCATTTAAATAATATGAAAATTGTGGCTACAGAAGAAAATAATGATTTTATGATGAATATACAAACACGATGTAATCAGTAGGTAGCAAGTGGTGAAAAGGGGAAAATGAGACAAAACATAAATATAACAGTGTCCTCAGTCTTATCGGAGGGAAATTGATTCTATCTAGCCTGAAAGCTCATTTCTTTTAACAAAGGAAACCTTGGTAGAGAGAAGCCAATATCCTGATGATTTTCCTAATCTTAGCTGCTTAAGAGTAGAGGAATATTTTAAGAACTAATATACTTCTTTGAAGGGCATTTATTTCTCCATTTGCATTTCAATTTCTTTTTCTTTCTTTTTTTGATAATTCAGGTAGTAAGTGCCTTAAGATTTTTATGAAATATAAAATTTTACCTCAGCTCTACAGAACATAAAGTTTTACGTATCCACAGAATTCACTGAATACACAAATGCTGTTCATGTGTGAACTGTTCTGGTAGACCAGGGATGCCTGTATGAAATGATCTTACTCAGCTGTGCTCCCTTGTGGCAGGGAAGGTGATCAAATGCCAAAAGAATGGTTGAGACATGATAAGACTGGAAGCAACAGAAGCCAAGTAAAATGAGGCCAACAATGACAATCAACAACAAGGTTTGTATAGTACCTAAGGGGCCCAAGTTTCTAAGAGCTATGGGCATTGAGATGAAAACAGTGGTTCTCAACCTTCCTAATGCTGTGGGCCCTTTAACAGTTCCTACTGATGTGGCGACCCCCAACCAGAAATTTATCTTTGTTGCTACTTCATAACTGTAATTTTGGTACTATTATAACGTTAATATCGCTGTATACCCATGATCTTAGGTGACCCATGTGAAAGGGTGGTTTCACCCCCTCAAAGGGGTCTCAACTCACAGGTTGGGAACCATGTGCTTAACCATGCTATTATATAGCCCAGATCAATTCCTTTGTCAATCTAAAGAAGTCTTGCCACTCATGGTAGGACATCCCTTTAATCCCAGTATTCGGGAGGCAGAGGCAGGCAGATCTCTGTGGGTTCAAGGGTAGCCACGTCTATAGAGTGAGCCCAGGACAACCAGGAATACACAGAGAAATCCTGTCTCGAGAAAACAGAAGAAGAAGAAGAAGAAGAAGAAGAAGAAGAAGAAGAAGAAGAAGAAGAAGAAGAAGAAGAAG
>CAJQZJ010003694.1:16069104-16087177 GCA_907164525.1 Lophiomys imhausi
CACACACACACACACACACACACACACACACACACACACACACACACCTTCTAACTATTGCTCATTAATGCCTGTTATACATAGGTCAATCACAATGGATATATCATTTTTGCAATTATCTACTTATTCCTTAAGGAAAGGTTCATATATTTTATCTTATTTAGCTATGCTAGAGTAGTGTGCAACACTCACAAGGACAATCATAACTATATTTTGAAAGAGAATAAATCTGTCAATGTATCTCAGAACATGCACTCACTTTACAGCTGAAACTCAAGTTCCTGATGCTCATTAATGGCACACCAGGACTGCACGTGGTATTTGCTGACCAGATTCTTTATCCTCTGGCTCAAAGTCTTTGTTCTATTACAAGATGTCCACATAGAATACAAAAATTAAGTTAACGTATTTTTAAAGTCCTTGAAATTGTTGGAGTAATTTTTTTTCTTACCTGTGCTGGAAAATACAACTTTCTATAAATATAATCAGTGTTTTGTCTGACCTGAAGTACTGTTGCTGCTGGTGAGAATGGTTTCAATTTGAAATCTGTGCAGTTTGGAGGGGTGCTGAGAAAGAGGAATCATTTCAGGAAACTGGAGGAGGAGGTGGAGAAGGACAGGAAAACACATATTGAGAGCGTGATCCAAGGCAAGGAGGGCTTTAAAACATTAATTAAAACATACCACAGGCTAGGAAGGCAATAAAATCTTCAATAAAAAAAAAAAGATAGTGAAATGGGAAGGGCCCAACTTCACCTAGGGAGTGTGCCTCTGTCCTAATGTATGAAAATCTGTGAGAAGTTATTAACAAACAGATGGTTCTCTTTAACACCTGTCTATACTATGGCCCATTTCCTGTTTTTTTCCCCCCCTTCTTTTTCTCTTTCTCTCCTTTTTCTGAATTGCAAGATTCTATCAGAAAGGCTCTGAAGGTTTTGAAACCTATTTCAGCTCTGGGTGCTGCCCATAGACAATTGAGTACAGAGCTGAAAAGGTAAAGAAATTTGGGGGAGATGGAGCATGCACTTTTTTGATAGTCTCCAAGAACTAGCATCTGCACACCCAGAATAAAACACATTTTTCCCATGACATTTAAAGGTCTTGAAGGAAATTAACACCAGTACTTGGGCCGTTAAGGCTTTGGGCATCAGTAGGACAGAGCAGAGGCACCAGCCACAGACATTTTGAATTGGTTTGCTCTCTTCACTACATCTTTCTTACCTGTGCTTACGTTATTTCTCTCTGGTGATAATGAAAGATGGCTTCACTAAAGGCAATGGTTCATGGTGTGAAGGCATGACCTCTAAAGACTGTATATAGGAAATTTCATCACCAGTGCAGCTGAAATGGCAAATGGGCCCTATGGGTAAGTGTTTAAATCATAAGGATTCCATCCTTAGAAATAGATTAATATTCACTTCAAAAAGCTAGAAGGACTTATGGCTATGAATATGGTGTCTTACTCTCTCTAACCCATCTTCCTACTTCTCTCATGCTGTAGCATACCAAGGCCTTCACCAGACACATTCCCCGGATCTTGACCTTTCCAGCTACTGTGCCATGTGGCAAATAAATGTCCATTCAATATAAACTATCCAGTTTGTCGCATTGTGTTATGAGAGCGCAAAACAGACTAAGACACATGGACAGCATGTGTTTGAATTTCCAAGTAGATACTTGCCTGGTGGGGTGATCTGGTTGCATTCTGTCTCCTATCTTCCTATTTGTACAAGTTGGCATTCAGGTACCCTAAATGACATTTGCAACTCTTGCCTCCCCAAAATTTACTGATCTGCTTTAATAAAACGCTGAGGCCTGTGACTGGTATAGAGAGACGTGGGTTTGGGGGAGAGGAAAAAGATTAGAGAAGAAGTCATGAGGGAGGAGGAAGCAAAAGGAGAAGGGGGAAGGCCAGACACCATAGGTTATGTAATGCAAAAGCACACATGGCCATCAGGGTCTGACTCCGAGGATCAGCATGGCACAGAGAGAAACACTCCAATGGAAATGTCCAAGTATTTATGGCGATTTGGGTTGGGAGGTAGAACGCTAGCTTAGACAGTTAAATTCTGCCCAGACCCAATACTTAGGCTAAAAAACTAAAATCCAGCAGGTGTCTGTGTGTGTTTATGGTTAATGGCAGGTTAGGGATTAGTGCTGCTGCCTAATAACTATATATTTCTACTTGTAATTACTAATTATTTAATTCTACACGTGCCCTCTGTTGCCTTTAGGAAAACTTTCAAGAGTACATGATACATTACTCGACTTGAGAGAAGTAGGTTTTGAATCAGTGGGATCAGGAAAACTATTTGTTGACTGTGTGGCCATTGAACAACTCAACTTGTCCCCAAATGGATTTTCCTATACATGACAACACTACTGATACAACTGGGGTTAGAAGCATTGTATGAAATAGTGCATGACACAGAGTAATATAATCAATGAACTTTCATGACAATGACGATGACAATGAGGTAATGATGATGGAGGTGGTGGTGATGAAGCCTAGATGAAGTATCCTTTGGGAGAATGCTGAAGAGATCAGATGGCTATGAATAGACACACGTTTGTCAATCTCTGTCTTCTTCCTTTCTCCTTTTGTCTGTTTCTTTTTTAAGCCAAACTTGCAAATTGGAGTTCTATAGCTTTTGGCTTTTAAAAAAGAATAAAATTATTTTCTATGACAACAAACCATCTCTTACTATTATTATTATTTTTGTTTAGTTCAGTAAGCAAAGGAATATAATGAAGGAAGTATAAAGGCACACACCAACTTCCCATACCCACTGGTTCCCACAACCCTCAGGGGCCAAAGCCAGAAGGTATCAGGACCTTTTTCATCAGGGTTACATAGTGTTTGGCCTCTCAGCGAGAGTTGTGATCTGAGCTTACAGATATCATATATAGGAGGTGGAAAGAAACAAATCTTCCTTCTGAGATCAATAGACATCTTGCCTGGCCCAACAGGGCTGCTCGTCTTTGAGAAACTATCTCCTCTAATCTTAACTCCTAAGCACCAGATCTGTCTTTCCCAGAGGCAGTGAAAATGACCTTTGGTTTTAAAGTCTAGCAAAGTGAATACCCAGGAGCTGGCTTCCCACTGAAATAGCTGTGCTGCAAATGGACAAGATGACTTAAGAGGATTCTTGGGGATGCAATCCTTCCTCTAGGCAGAAGAGCTTGAGTTTTACTCACGTAGATAACTACAGTGCACCTCCTTCCAAAAGATGTATCAATATCCTGGCTTCCCTTTCCCTCTTCTCTGTATCCCAGAGTTTATATAGACAGCTTGAGTGGGAAGACCCTGTCCTTTTGTCTAAATATAGAACACAAGACATAGATAGCTAGTCAGAGACTGATAATATGTAAAACCAAAGGAAGAGAAAGAACCAAAATGCTACTTACTCTGTAAAGTCTAAACTGTAATGCTCTCCATGCTCCTAGTAACTTTCTCAGCGACCCTGATTTCAAAGCAGCTTGAGTTCAACTTATTATTACCATTCCTTTTCATGACATGCCATATGCAAAGATATTAAATAATAGAGGCACATTTTTCCATTGTTGAATATGAATAAAGCTGGGATGAAAGAGGATAACACAAAGGCATTCAGAAGAGACTATATTTAACCTGCTTCTACCAGCAGCTAACATATGGTTTACTTACACCTGCTTGCCCTGTGATGATTCAAGAACTCCTGCTGGCCTCTTATCCTGATTCCTTCCTGCTAACAAACCTTGGCATAGGCCCAAACCTGATCAGAGCCAAGACAAAGAAAAGGGAAGATCCAATTCCAATCAGAGCTCTGGACTCCTAAAGGCTTTTGTAGCAAGCATTGCTGATGATTAGCAGCAAGACCCAAAGGGCATGAGGTTATGTGTGGAATGCAGTAACAACAGAGAGAACCAAGGCGGCGAGCAGAGAGCCTGGGAGACCGGACCTGGACACACTCGCGCCCATAGAACTGACGGCATAAGTTTTGAGTTTCTCTGTATAGGATATGTAGAGGAAACCTAGAAAAACAATCCAAATACCAAACAAATACTATTTGCACATGTGCATTATTGGACTGTATTGTGTAAATGCATCTCAGTGTTTCATAATTTTATTCCAGTCATATGGCACAAGCTTTCTTTAATGGCTGCTCAGGCCTCAGTTGGAATAATCTCTTCCTCAATCATTTCATCTTTTTCTTTCTAGACCATGCCAGAAGGTTATCTCCTCCATGGAGCTTGCTGCAACAACTCTCCTCTCTCGCTTGCTTCACGATTTTATTGGCATTCTCATTCAACAAATGGTTATTTCTTAAAACCAAGGTATGAAGTGTTCTGTTGGGGTATCATCTCAGCTAACATCCTGTCACTGTAACAAAGTAACCAAAACAGAAAGTTAAAGGGAATAAAATCTTTGGGTTCCAGACATTAGAAGTTCTCCTTGGTGACTGACTGGTCTGTTACTTGCTTTGGCTTGTGGGGAAGCAGAATGTCTTGTGAGGGACTAGAACTGCTTACTTCATCACCGGAAAGTGAAAAACCATAAAGGATCAAGACCCTTTGCGGAGGTCCATCTTCCATGCTTTAGGCTCTTCCACTTGACTTATCCATTAATGCTTCTACTACCTATCAACTGCAACACAACAGAGACTGCGTTTTTAACACTTGGGCCTTTGGGGAGCATTGACTATCGGAACTGCAGCAGGTTTAATGCTGTAGTAGTGAAAAGGAGATTCAAACCCAGCCTTTGCCCATGTGAAATTTACAGCCACTTTCTTTCATCCTTATTTTGCCCTGAACTCTTTCCTAATACCTGTTTCCTATCATTGCACTCTTTGCCTTTCTATCACTTACTAGACGGTGAGTTTCTGGATGTTTTAAAAATGATCATCTTTGCTAAGGTGTGGCCTGATGATGGAGTACTTGATTAGCACATACAACATCCAGTATTTATCTTTCCGGAATAGCAAAGGAGGAGCTCTAGGCACTCTGAGTCCTTTCATGCTATCTGGAATATGATAGGCTTTCAATAAATCTGTCAAAGAAGAATAAAATGAAACACAAAGAAAGCTGAAGCATGGGAGTATGTAACTATTCAATATTTCCATCAAAATAGCTTTCCAGCACACCATCACATTGAACATAAAATTGAATATGCAAGTAGCAGTCGCCATGAAAACAAGTATCAACACATTTCATTTAAGAAAAAAGGATCTTCTTGTTTGAGTTCTGAGCAGCGCTTAGAGAATTTCATCAACACATTGTAATATTAATCAAGAAGAAGTTGGTACATAACATTTGGTGCGCCAAAAAATACATTTGCACTATAATTTGTTTCTTAGAAAAGCCATAGAAGGAAGAGTAGTGAGAATGGCCTGCCTCTGAATTTAGCCCAAACAATTCTCTGATTGATTGTCCTTTATAAATTGAAATTTCAGTCACTTAATATGCTTTCTTCTGCAGTTCAGTGATGTGTGTGTGTGTGTGAGTGTTTGAGAGATTTCTTATCCTTTTTTTTTTTTTTCATTTGCTACAATAGGTACAGAACCCACCTTTTGTATCATTTTCTTCTATAGAGGTTAGCATTTATCTGGGTACTGTTCATACTCCTTTAGCTTCACCCCAAGATTTAAGGAAACATGCCTTACCAATTCTATATTCAATGTTACTACTCTTCAGCATTCCTGCCCCTTCACTTGGGATGCTGGGCAGAAGGATCTGGAGTTCAAAGCTACACAGCAAGATCTTGTCTCCTAAATAGATAAATTGCAAATAACTCAAGCCATGCACACCCCTTGGCTCTCTGATCCATAAATAAAACCTGAAGCACCAAGTTCACATTTGCTTTCATTGATGATGGTGGTGGGCTCCACTTATCCCCCCCTGCGAAGTGGCAACTTACCAGAAGCTGCCAAGTGTCAACACTGAGTCTACAGTTTTGACTTGTGTGTAATTTCACCACACATATTGTTTTGTCACTCATGTTTTTAAACTTACCATGCTTTTCCAGCTCCCTATGTTGTAGGTCATTGGTCGGTCTACTTTGTCTTTTTAACATTGATACTAAAACTGAGCCATGGCATACTCCAGCACCCCTTCAGTAGCGAAGGGTGTGCTGCCCTTCTCTGAACACATTTCTTTTGTCCTTGACCTGCAACTGAGTAATCCTCTTCTTGTCTTCAAATGAAATGTTGCAGAGATTTCCAGACACAGCACACAAAGAAAAGGAGGCCTGCTTAAGCCACAGGAACAGTGTAGGGAAAGGGAGTATGCAGGGTCTGAAGCTCACAGGTTCAGTGTTAAATTCCCTCGAACCACTGTAGCCCACAACTCCTCAGAAGCATGTGAGAAACTAAACTGGATCAGGATGTGCCCAGCATAAAATGTCTAATGAATCCATATTACATAAGCAACCATCTGGCATAACTGGGCAGAGCTCATAAAAGGTGATCTCTGGGGACATGTGCTTAAGCAGAGCTTTGGGTCATGGTGTAACATATGATAGTTGCAAAGATGAAGATGTATGTCTTAAAGGCTATACACTAACATTCTGGAATAGACCTTATATACACATAGCGGATGAAGAATGGAAGGTCAATGAAAGCCACTTCAGCTTCCAGGTTGACAGTCCTCCCAGTATCTGAGATGATGACTTCCCTTTGCTGACTTAATATGGAGCGGAGTGCAGGAAGTTCTTCATTAGAGCAAATTCATCTTCCAAATTATCTTTTCCCTAGGCTAAAAATAAAGTGTATTTCAACTCCTATGTGCCACAATTGACAAAGAAGTGTCAGCAACCTTGTAATACCGTGTATGGCAACATGGAAGCAATTTGAATTAAAATCCCATTTCAATTCAAAGAGGACAATACATGTCCCATTAAATAGGAACCCTTCAGAGTAGATAAATACCTAACTCATTGTTTTACCCAACAGGTAAATTGCTTAATGCTTAAGTGCATATCGTACTTCATAATTCTAGGCAACATCATTTTTGTACTGTTGGGATACAGTCAATAGTGGTTGAGTCAAATAGTTATCTTTAGTCATTTTTTTCTATTGTCAGCATATACTATAATACATAATAATACATGTTAAAATACTTAAGTGAATTACTAAGTCAAAAAGTAATCAGCAAACTGGTCATGAGGTTTATCATTGGGGAAGCACTAACAACCCTGTGTGAAGTAGAATCTTGTGGGCACCATTGAAACAGTCCCTTCTGCTCCTCTTGATCCTGTACCACTGTTTCCTCTGGGTTCCCATCCTTGCCTAGAGTTCTCTTCACTGTTGTCATTCTGTAACACCCTTAGAAAAAGGTCTCAGCTTGAAGTGCCACCCATAGTCAAGGCCATATAGTCATTTCACCACACTTCTTAGGGTTTTTGTTTCTAGAACTGATATTTTTAAGCTACTCAATCTTTCTTTGTTTGTTTTCATTTCAGATCTGTGAGTGCATTGTCTACATGCATGAATGTAAGTCATGTGGATGCATTGTGCCCCTTGGAGGCCAGAAGAGGGCATGAGATCCCATTGAAATGGAATTACAGAAGTCTGTGGACCTAGTGTGGAGTGTGCTGGGAACCAAATACCAGTCCTCTGGTACAGATTCCATTGCTCTTAGACTGTACTGTCTCTCCAGCTCCCAATCTTTTTCCCACCTTAGAAACAGAATCAATTTGTCAAAGGTTTTATCCTGCTTGGAAAACATGACCATTATATCCATGCTACAAAGTAACCACTACCATTTACTTTCCACTCTATGTGCCATCAGATCACGATTCGTTTCAAAAAGATAATTGAAGAACATGTGATGAAATGAAACCTTCCTAAGCAGAGAAAGGCTTTATTACTGCTCATCATTGATTTTTAGGAAGAGACTTAATGTCAAACTCCAGACTGATAATCCTAGTACGTCCTGCTACAGGGAGACCCTTCAAGTGCCCAAACAACTAAGCTTCCGCCGGTGAAGAATACAAAAACTCACTAATTTCTCTGCATTTTATGTCCCTTTACATAGTAGTTTTCTACACATGGGGCAAGTGGGCAGAGCCATCTGTTCACATATAAACACCCAAAGAGAAACGCTGGCATTTTGTTTGCATACCACAGAGGTAAGCTATTGTTCCCACATTCTCCAGTTGTAATTAAGGCCCCTGATCATAAATATTCCATGCATTCTCTGTTCCCTGCAGGCACCCAGTCATGTCTGCTCAGAAAGACAGTGTTCTCACAGGCTGCCACTCACAGTCATCGTGAGAGACAGACACTTCAGCCTTCACTAGGCAAGTGTTTATGGAATTCACAAACAGGAGATGGCTTTATAGAAACACACATCTCAGCTGAGCCTCCTGCAAGATGTCAGATTTCTGTAGAAGCCTCCCGGAGGCTCACAGAGCCCACAATGGACTATTTTTAGTTCCGATAATTAATATTGGAGGAGAAAGGGAGGAGGATGAAAATGTAGTTCCAGCAAAAAGGCAATTACCATCTATCCCACATATCCTCACCTATGAGATGTGTTGGTTTCAAAGAAATAATGAAGAGAAATGCACATGAACCCATTGCTTTCTATATTACACCTCCCATGAAGTGGATGTTTAATTCTTCCCTTTCCAAATTCTAGAAATAGCTTTGTCTCATAAGTTAACATATGCAGCAAGGGCTGCACCAGCCTGCATTTTACTACTACAAGGAATGTGTTTGCTTCCCAATGTTGAAAAATAAGTGCTTACTTCTCTCACACATTCCCCATGAATATGGTCAACAGTTTTCTCAAGACAGCCTTGGCCAGGGTCTTCCCATTCCTCCAAACTTGTTCCAAAGTGTCATTTTAAAACATTCTTCCAATCCCTACACCACTCAATTGTGTAGCTCCTATGCAGATCTGTCTTGCCATTCAAATTTCTTAAGAAAGGGTAATTTGTATGTAAAATTAACACAAACCCAGCCCATGAAAATATGTGAAACAACCTGATGTCTCTGTTGCCTTGAAATTTACTGAAAGGGAGGGAGGAGCCACCATGGAGCCATCAAATGTCTATGTATGTAGCACCTTGCTAGGCTCCCTAAGCCCATATTAGTGCTGGAGCTTAGGAAAATGGAGAGTTGCTACCAGAATTGCCCAGCACCAGTGGGGTGGCTTATCAAGTAAAGGTGCTTACTGTCTAGATTGATGACTTGAGTTTGTTCACAAGAACCCGCAAGGTAGAAGAAAATATAAATCCATTTCTGCACGTGGTCCTTTAACCAAAGCACACATTGACAAATGTGTGCAAGTGAACACACATGGAAATACACACAGACATACACACATGCACACACACACCACTAAATAAATGGACAAATTAATTAATTAATTAATTAATTAATTAATGTAATCAGGAGAAAAACACACTAATCATTTCTATTTCTGAATTCAGCTCTTCTTAAAGGTATTCTTTAATTCTGTGGTCTCCTGTCTTCTATGAAACTTACATAAACTTTGGCCCTTTCCAACAGCTTCTTTTCTATCTCCACTGTAGCCTGCTCTTCCTCTGGCGGCCACTGAACTTCTTGTGTCGTCAGGAATTGGTGGCTTTCCTGAGTCTGTAGACACAACCTATATTTCACCAGATATCCATTTCTATATCTATATGCCTGCAAGTTATCTCCAAGTGAAACAACATAGGGATCCCAAACTCAATAGAGCTGAAGCGACCTCAGCTACAGTCAGGCCAATCCTCCCTTCAGCACTCAGATCTCAGACTCTGGAGCTGTCATCCCAGACACTGAGGATGGATGGCTATGTACAGTCACTTGCTCTCTTCCTGCACCTCCAAGTCCATTGCCAGCTCAAACCATTTGAGTTTCAAAAAGTGTTTGAATCCATACTCTCTTCTGTATCTCCACCATCATCCCTCTGGTTCAAACTCTTATCACTCCTTGCTTGGACAGCTGTAGCAGCTTTCCCAACTGCTATTTGCTAATGCTGTTTTTTGAATTCTTCAATTCATTCTCCCTTGCAAGAGAGTTATTTCTCAAACATAATCTATATTATATAATTGGCCAGCATAAAGCCTTTCAGGAGTTTCCTGTCATCTGAAGGATAGCATCAAAACTTAGCATGATGCATAAATTGCCTCTTCTCTCTCTCTAATCTCCTGCATGTCTGGTACATAGTACTTTGGCCACATTAAGGTATTTGAAGGCAATGTCCTATATCTGGCTTTTATTATCACTTAATTTGGTTGTGTCTTCATAATAAACTCTACCATATCTTACATCATAGACTGGACGATGATCTCTTTATTCTATAGGATTCAGTTGCAGATGCTTCCTGATAAGAAACTCCTTCTGACACCAGGCTACTCCCAGCTAGTTCTATTACGGCACTGGCCAGGTGACATCATCCACTAGAAAGCAATCTTCCACAAGGCTAGTAGTTTATCTCTCTGGCTACTGCAAACTCAGTACCTAGAACCTTGGTTTGTTATTCATGTTCATTAGAAAACATTTCCAACACAATTAACTTTGGGAAGGCACGCAAGATCTGAGACTCTTGGAATGTTCGGGGCTATGTGCCCCTGTTCTCAAATTTTAAGGTAAGTTCCCCCAATAATAGGAAAAATTAAGAAGTCTGTGTTTGAAAACCAAATTGTTCCCTTACTTTCTTGTATTTATTTCCCTAACATAATGTAGGAAAGAAGTTATGCTTTTGAGTTGATTTTTTTCCTCCCATTTTCCCTACATATGCATCCATACTTAGCCATACATAATCCCTAAAAATGAGGCTTCTGGCTCTCTATCCTTGCCACTCCACTTTCTTCCTTTAGGACCTTCCTTCACTCCTAACTATAACTGCATCCATCACTTTGTTTTCACACAAAAATTAATAATTAACTGGCAGTACTAACTCATATACAATGTGGTTGTAATTTTATACTTTGGGTTGTAAATACTGGGATTTTTAAAAATATTTTTCCTTTTTTGACAGTTTTATACACAAGTACAATTTACTGTGATTATATTTATGCATATGTGCAGGCATGCGTGGACACACACACACACACACACTATCCTCTGGAGCCCATTTTCTTTCCTCCTGTATCTTTTCTTCTTACCTAGCCCCCAAGTGTCTCTACCATTAGGGAAATGCCATCCCCTCTTACTAATCCTTCGGAGGGAATAGGGCCTCAGGGCTCCTCTATGTGAAAAATTGTTGGGCCAAATCTTGGGCAGGGTGACAGCAGTACTGTTCCATCTGGATGGCATTGCTTTACAACCCTCTTCCCCATTTTCCAGCTCTTCTCTTCTGCACTGTTCCCTGGGCTTAGTGAGGGGTATACAGCATGGATGCCCTGTTTAAGGCAGAAGGCTCATCAGTCTACTTTGTTTCCTCTTTGCCATTTCCCAATTTATGCAGGCATCCTTAGGTTGCTGTATATTTATGGTGACAACCTTCTGAACATTGGTCCATCTCCAGCAGGAGATCAGGCTCCTTTCAACAAGACAGTGTTTCTCAAACTGTGGGTTGTGACCTCTTTAGGTTGCAAATTAGATGTCCTGCATATCAGATTTTTACATTACAGTTCATATCAGCAGCAAAATTACAGTTATGAAGTAGCAACAAAATGGTTTTATGGCTGGGAGTCACCAGAACATGAGGAACTGTATTGAAGTGCTGCAGCATTAGGAAGGTTGAGAAGCACTGCAGAATATTCCCCAATTGCAATGGCCTCTGAAATGAGACATTGAAGCTATGTTTGCCTTTTTCCAACCTCCTCTTGGCTTCCCTGGTTTGATGGTCCTGATGCTGTAAATCACTCTGCCTTGAATGCACAGAATCAACTCTGTCATCTTCTTGTCTTTTCTGCCTCCCACATTTAATCAGGAACAACAACCTTTTTAATTAATATAGAGGTTGGCAAATTAACCAAGTTTTCAGACATGACAAGGGGCTTTGTTGAATTGATGTGGAAGGCATGTAAAAGCACTGACAGACTGTATGCACTGAACCAGAGGCCACGCAGCTCCGAATCAAGTCCACTAAGGGACTTGATTTCACTCAACACAGCATCCTGAAGGTAGTGAGTACTCTAGTGAAAAAAAAAAACTTTTACAAAAAAAAAATCTTTTCTTGACATATAAAAGAGCTAGAATTCTAGAAAGAGAGGAATTTCAAATTAAAACACAAAGGATGATGATTCAAGCACATGTCATCTGTGTGTCATTGATAAGGATGGTGGGTCAGTCCCGCATCAGCTCTGTGCCTTTGGTAAGACATTAAGCCCTTCTGAGCTGAAACATCTAGAAAGCAGGCGCAGTTTTAACATCACTGACTCTTTTCCCACATAAGAGTTCATGCTCACAAATACACCCATCTTTGGTGCTGCTTCTCTAGAGGCAGTGAGCAATTGGTTATGGTTTTAAGAGCAATTGCTACTAAACAGGATATTTCCTTATTTCTCAGACACAGTTTAGCCTAGATACAAGCTGACTGAGGTCTTTCTCTGGGCACTGAGCAGTGTTCCAAAGGCCTTGTTCTCACTACTCTGACTTCCACCTTGAAGTCTTTGACAGTGTTAGTCTATCCCCAAACTCACAAGTCATTAGAGGCAGCCCCCACACAGGGAAGTCTGACTTTCCTGACTGATGGAATGGACAGACAAGAGGGAGCAAAGCCCACGGTTTGCCTGCCATCCACTGTCTTTCCTTTCTCCTTAGGTGAACAGTTTTTAAGCAGCAGCATGCTACTCCAGTGTTGTTGGAGCACTCAGGGGTTGCACTTGGCACCGATAAGCAGAGATGACCTGGTACTTGGGTATTTTTACTTCTTACAAAGTGTTCTCAAGTATACTTTAAAGTTGCTCAGATTGGCAGAAGGAATTTGCTCTTACATCCTCAAGAAATAAGATAATAAGAATGCTTCAGTCCTATTTACATTAAAAGTTAATGTCTTTATTTATTCATCTACTTTTATAGATCTGTAGTACCTTCCTAAATCCATCTTTAGCTCTTTAGGTTTCTCTTTGGACACAGTTGCCCTTGTGTAAGGCGGATATATATATATATGGGCAATTAGCAGGCTCATAAACTGCCTGTTGGGGAGACACTCTTCCTGCTTGAAGATGGCAGCTGGCCCAGACTACTCAGACAGACTCTGGCTCCCTTGACCTCTTGCCTGCTCTTCACAGACCTACACTGCTTGCTTCCTCGAATTTGTCTGAACATCTCCTCACTGGAAAATGCCTTGCTGATCTGGCTTTGTAATTGCGTGGCAAAGGCAGAAAGTCAGAAGTCTTCCGGGAAACAACAAGCTAGAAGAGCTGTTTCCTACCACCAGATGTTCCTGCCCAGTCTATATAAGGCAAAGACACTCTACACATGCCATAGGCATTCCCCAAACCTTTCTACTTTCTGTTCTTCTGGAATGATGTCATTATGACTCTTGAAGATAGGGAGCTAGAGAAAAAGAAGCAAGAAATGTACAGTAAGCACTGGAAAGGGGGCTGTCTAGGTCGCTCAGGGGACAAGGGCACTTGACATCAAGCCTGACTACTTGAGTTCTACCTCCAGAGCCCAGATAATAAATGGAAGGAGGTAACCTAATCCTTTATGTTCTAATCTAACATAGTCCCCTGACCTCTACACGTATGTTCTGGTATACAAGTGTTTATTTTTACACACATACACACACACAGGCACACACACACACAATGCAAAACAAATGTAAAGAACTAGATTGGGTGGAAATTCTGCAGGTAAAATAAGAGAATTTTTCTCTTGCTTTTGATGGGAACTGATAAAAAAAGCATTCCATCCCATTCCATTGTTATTTGTGTTAATGCTTATAGAGCCAGATTTGGAAAGAGAGAGAGAGAGTATTGAAATTGCTTCCCATGGGCTGGTCAGATTTTGATTCTGCAACTAATTTCAAGGTTACATGGAAGAATTGGGTGAGCTTTTAACTCATGGTGCAATTTTTTTTTCAGGGAGGTCTGAATTTTAATCATATAGTAATCAAGTAAATAATGGTGATTATTAGCAAGCCATACCTGATCCTATTGTAGTCACAGTAGATGCTGGTAAGTACTAAGGTCCCTGCTAATCCAGTGTATCTAGTGTAGTATCCAGTGATGACTAGATGGACTCTCTTATCTTCACTGTTATCAGGCTGAAGGTTATAATATGAACAATTAGGTCCTATGACCTCATGGTTTTGGCCATGGAGGAAGATACCCTCTGAGGTAGAGAAGAACCTACTGCATAAGAGCCCCATGATGGACTTCAGGTGAGGCCCTAGGACTCATTAATTTCTAGACATAGGTTGTTTGGTCAGAAAGTATGGTGTCTAGAATATTTCCTGGAGGGCCATCAGTTGTAGACAGTATGCAATAAATATGCTTTGGCTAGATTTAATTGGGTCAGATTCATAGTCCCGACATATTGGCATTCTGTCTCTAATATCCATTACAAGGAACATGTTATGGGAGTCCACAGTGGGTTTTAGAATCACAGGAGTAATAGAAACTCGGCCTCTAACACCTTGCTTTTCTATGCTGAGATACGTTTCCAGTGCTTAGAGTGCTGAATGTGGAGTCATACTTGGTTAAGTTCCATCCCTGGCTGTGTGAATTCATTATCTATAAGACTGGGGCAAATTTTCTCATCTTACTGAGTAATGTTTTCCTTCTATGTAAATCAACCCAATTGATGGCACCATCGGAAGAATTAAATAAGGATTTATTGGAAGAGTTAGAATTCAGCAATGTGTATAAAACATGGGCCAGAGGGTGTGGCAGAAAGCACTGGCTGAAACGTATTCTACCTGCTTCCTTTCTGTAAACCACCATGGATGCATATATACACTTAGTAGCTTACTCTTTACATGTTCAGGGACACATTCTTAGTCTCTTTTTGGCCATTCTGACCAGTCCAGGGGTAAAGGAGTTCTGTTTTTATTTCACTGGACATTGGAGCTGGCAAACTCTGCCACTGAAACTTGTTTTCTTCACTTTAATTAAGTAAGGCTTTACAGTACGTGCTTCAGCAAAGCCCATGTAGCAGAGAAGAAGTGAGTTGGTGGAACCCTGACTCCGGGATGTCAGGTGGCCCAGGTTTGCTGATGCTGTTGTGCAATCTAGCTGTCATGTGGCAGAGGAGAATTAATAAAAAGGATCATAGCACTCTTTATAAATGTGATTGCAGTACAAGTAATAGAGAATGATAAATCAGGACCAGAGCCCTTGCGGAGTAAAGCAGCCTTTTATGGGGTACACTCCCAAGGTTTTGGTGATCAAAAAGTACCTAGATGTTCTAAAGCAATAGTTCTCAACTTGTGGTTCACGACCCCTTTAGGGGATGTTACATAACCCTTTTATAGGGGGTGCCTAAGACCTTCAGAAAGCACAGATATTTACATAACGGTAGCAAAATTAGAGGTATGAAGTAGCAACAAAAATAATTTTATGGTTGGGGTCACCAGATGTGATAAATTTAAACGTTCGCAGCATCAGGAATGTTGAGAATCACTGGTCTAAAGGAATGTACAAGGCCACCCTATGAATCAATCATCTTTGATTCCTTCTACTTCATTCAGTTTCCCCACCTTGCTAGGAATTCCAGCATATATGGAGCCTTTTATCTTCATCATTATTACTGCCATGGCTGGATTCAAACCTTTGGTTCTCAATTCAAACCAAATTCTCAATGTTGCAATGGGTTTCCATCTTCTCCAACTTTCTGTGTCACTACAATGCAAGTCTTATTACTACACTACAGTCATACTTCTAATAAAATAACAACTAACTGACTTGGTGGTTCCTTCCTGAATACAGAATAAACAGAAAACTGTTTCTGTTCTTGGCAGAGAAGGACCTTCCCTTGATATCATTGGGAATTGATGTTTAAAACTGAATACAGTAGGCGATATTTTGATGTCTATTAAAAATTAAACCTGGCCTCTTCAAAAACCTCAAGAGATCTGCAGAATATGGCATTCAAAGATGTTTTTGTAACTTTAGATTTTTTTATATCAAGACATATCAACTCCTGACAACACCCCCTATTCTCCTCCAAGTAGAAGATGAGCATCAAAGAATCTCCAGTGGGAGATGATTGAATTAGTCGCAAGCCTATCTCTTAGTAGGAAAAGCCCTTTGCCCCAACTGTAGACAGATTGCTGTCCAAAAAGGACAAAACCTGGAAGCAGGTAAGTCGACAGCCTAGCTCTGCCAAGACAGGGTAGGTAAGTCCTTCATAACCCCTCCTCTACAATCAATGTCTGTCAGAGAAACGGGGCCAAATGACTGAAGATCGATGCTGTAATGTATGGAGAGAAAATGGGAACTGTCCAGGCAGCCACAGGTATGTCATTTCTTAGTTTGGGAAGCTGCAGGCCCTCTACTTCCTATAAAATCAGATATATTTATCCCTCTCAGGTCTCTGAGGTGGTTGAAGAACAGATAGCTAGAGTCTCATAATTTAATTTTGAGTTTTTTAGGAGTGAAGAGAGTGTTATACATCTAAGAAGATACTTTTAAAATTGTGTTGCAAGTTAGTATGAATATTGAGTCAGATATAGACCTTTAAATTCATGGAGATGTTTAGATAGTAGAATGTTAAAGTCAGGTACCAAATACATATGGACTGGTCATTGGGAATGTACGTTAAGCCATATAACCCTCATAACTGTGGCCTAATTACCTCTGTTGTACTGTATTGTATTTGTTATTATAAGAGAAAGAGCCATTTGTTGGACTGAAAGGGGAAACTGTAGGGGGAAATAAGATATACCTTAAACTTAAAAGAAAAAAAAATAAGGGAAGAGGATGGGGGGTTGAGGGTGGGAGGGTGGGACTGGAGGGGGAATAGGGAGGGGACTGCGATTGAGATGTAACTTGAAGAAATAAAAAATAAAGGAAAAAAAACAAAAATTAAAAAAAGAAAAAACAAAACAAAAACCAACAACAAAACAAACAAACAAACAAAAAAAGTTTGAGGAGATGGAAATCCCAATTTGATCAATACATTGTATTGCATATACCATGCTCCATAAATATGTATAAATATTATGTACCAGTGAAGAATAAATCCTAATTCTTTTAAAAAAAATTAAACCTGAAAACCAAGAAGTAGCAATATTTGAACTCATTGTCCAGCTTCCAGGGCCTGATTCTTCCTGAAAGTCCTAATTGACTGCTTCCTAGCTATTCATACAGACTAATTCATCCTTGTAGCCTTGTGTGTTTTCTGCTAAACATCCCACAAATACACATCAGGATGCCAAGATTCAAGCTCCCAGGCTTATTTAGTGTTGCGTGCCTTATACAGCATTACCACTGCCCTGGACATTACACTCTTCTACCATGGCTCAATTCTGTCTCCTTTTTTAAAGGACTGGTGGAAACCAATCACCCAGGAAGCCTTCATTCCTTGGGCATGGCTGTTTCTTCACCTGTGCTACTTTCTGAAGCAATCTGCCTCCCATCACTAATGCTGTGTGAATACCTCACTGTTGACTTTCCTGGGTGTCCCTAGACCCCATCTCAATAGAATCAGCCAATCCACAGCTCCTCTCTGGATCCTGCATAGCACAGGGAACACAGAATAAGTACCTCAGAACAAACCAAGGGTGAAATACCAATATCAAAGTTATTTTCTTCTCATAATCCTTTCATGTTCTTTATAGTTGCCACTACACAAAAGTACCTCCTTCTCTCTATGAAGGATTCATTTTGGATGTCTCAAAATCGTCTTCAGGGAGGAAAAATGATAAATTGTCTTGTGAGGCTTTAAGGAAACAAGTATGCATAAGAACATGTTTCTTGGTATCTCAATGTTTAAGAAATAGTTTTATTAGTTGATTGAGAATTTCACACAATGTGTTTTCATCATAGTCACTTTCCCTCCGCAACTCCTCACAGAAACACCCCCTTCTTCACCACTCAACTTGGTTTTCTTGTCTTTAAACCAATCAAGTCCTCTTTACACTGCCTGTGTACGTTTAGGATGTTTGTGGATTTCCACTGCAGCATGATTAACTTTCCTAGGGCCTACTCTTGGTAGAAGATACCAATTTCTAGCAGCTTCTTAGTTATC
>CAJQZJ010003694.1:16087577-16137448 GCA_907164525.1 Lophiomys imhausi
TGTTTTATAGGTATATGGAACTAGTTAAGTACATATATATGGAATTAAGTTTCCAGATGATTTTTGATAGGTTTTTAGTGTTTTTCCTCTCTCCTCTACCCTGCCCCCTTATTCACTCTAACTTAACCCTTCCTGATCCACTGTGGCCCTTTACCCTTTCATGCCACTGCTGGAACCCAGATGAGCTGCACTCTAGCTTAGGAGAACCTATGACTGCATCATCAACCCTACTCTTTACAATACATCTGAAACATAAAACTGAAAGGAGAGGGCTGTGGGTCACTTACACCACTCTGTCCAAAGCAGCAGTCATGCCAAATCTTTACTAAAGGCCTCTTGTGAAAATGCCACACCAGTTTCTTTTAACTAACATTTCCCTAAAATGAGGTGCTATAAGAAAGCCACGAGTATTTCCAGCTAGGGGTACTATTTTAGCTTTCCTGTCACCAGTAATGTTACAATTTACCACAAAGCCAACTTGGGAGTCACGGGTGGAAATACGAAGCAAAAATACAGATATTGGTATCATGTTCTCTCTAGGGATGATTGGTTACCAGAGGGTTCTGAGGATAAATGAGCTCAGGGAGAGGCATATTTGCAGCCACTGCCCCTTAGAGTATGCTTGGAGTGGGAACAGAGGAGAGGAGGGAGGATCTACTGTCTTTGCCATTGCTTGTAGCCAGACAAGTCACATCATTATTTCCAAAGGAACGTCTGGTCAGACTTCACTTGAAAACTGTCATCTTACAAATGTTTAATTACTTCCCAACTGCAAAGGAATGACTGCAAATTTGTAATCCATCGTGTAAGAAGCTATCAACCTCCACCTCCTTGAGTCACTGGAAAGAAAAAAACATCTTACATAGAAAATTAAAGCAGTTAGATCACTTTGTATGCAAAATGATTTTCTGTCTCCCCTATAGCTTTGCTCTCTGATCTCATCTTTACCTCAGGGGAGGTTTCCAAGCTAAAGCCCCACAGCAAGATATGGCTTCTCTCTCTTCCTGCTATGTTCATTCCAGGTACTAAAGATTTATTTTAGTTCAAGCTGCATAGCTGAGAGAGAGAGAGAGAGAGAGGGATCATTTTAAAATTAGGTTCTGATTTTAATTAGGGAAGCTCCGTGGCATTTCTCTGGGACTCTTTGAAGACCTAGCTCATTTGGTTTTCATACAGAGTTTGAAACTAGGAAAGTTTTTAATGGGGGTGGTTGTAGTTACTAATGATGTTGTGTGTTCATTTTAATTTGACAAATATAATAGGGTAATTCAGAAACAGAGAGGCCACAGGATGAGAAAGGAGAAATCCTCTGGCCCAAACCCACCACAGTACAAATTAAATCCCTTCCTCTTCATACCACCTCCTGTTCTACCCTAAACTGAAAATAACCATGTTCACCATTGAATTGGACATGGTCATTACTCCAGAATGTTCTCATAGTATAGGTTCTCAAAAACTGGATGAGTTAGCTACTGCTTTCTTCTTCTCTCCCAGCAAGAAGCCTTCCATTATCTGAGGATCTGATTTTATCTTACAAACTTTGTATTCTTACACAGAGTCATGCACTTGAAACTTCAAATGCAGACAACATATTAATCAAAGATCCTCCTTTTTCCCCAGATTGTTCATGTTCTGAGATAAGAATGGGCAGGTGCCCAATCTGAAGTGGGAAACAATCAGTATTATGAGACAGAACCAAAGGCTCTGTGGATTCAAATGAAAGGAAGTTAGCCATTTTACTGTGGTGACCAGTGCTAAGTCAATGCTAGGAGCCCCAACTGTCTTGATTTGTGAGGTCTTAAAATGTTCCCAGGATGCAGTTGTAGGCAAAGATTTAGGAACCTGTCACCCTGCTGGAGGTTGATGTTTATTTATAATAGAGGAGCCATCCTTCCAGCTAGTGAAACAGATTTTCCAAAGACACAGCAGAGTGTCACAGAGCTTGTTGAAGAAACTGTCTTGAGACTAGAATTATTTTCAGTGCTGTGGGAGTTTAGAAAGGCCAGAGCTACACTCAAGAGATGTTAGGGGTATCACGTCTAAGCATCTGTTGATAAGCAGGATGCGTGGAAAACAGATAGAGGGATGCTAACAAGTGAGTCCTCTGAGTTTATCCTCAAACCCTTTTGACATTTCAACACCATGGTGGATGTGAGTCTTGTACATTCCCCTATACATATGTACACACACAGAGATGTGGTTTAATTTGTATCTGCTGTCAGGCAAATTGGCTTCCCTTTCTTTCCACTCAAGTTCTGAGTGTACTTATAAGTATGTCATGATAGGCAATGAAGAGAAATCAAAGGTGACAACAGTTCTTACAAAAAGCTTGCTGATGCAAACCTGAGTGAGAGCTGGGGGTGAACACATACTTAGAAGACTTTCTGTTTACCTGAACTGCACAGGATACAAGGGGTCTGGGATACACTGTGATTATCTGCTTACTGTAGCAAGGTGTCAGTCCTATAAGGCTACTAAGTCTGACTTCAGTGTTCATTTAGTTAGATGACCTGCAATTATTTCCTTGAAGTTATTTGTATGTTTAGTGAAGAACTAATTTGATTTTTATTTCATTGAGAATTAAGACTTGCAATTCAGCAATGGATTTTTTTTTTTACATTTAACAGTCTAAGAAAAAAATCTACATTCAAAAAATAGTTTTTTCCTCAGAACTAAGAAGCTCCTAGGTACTAACTTCTATTTGAATGTTCTGTATATTCAATAATGCAATGTGGTTATTAATGGCAAGTATTTAACACAAGTAACTGATGCTGAGAAGACGTGAAATTAATACAGATTTCAATTTCTGTACACCATGGCAAACTGAGCCAGTACCTGCTCATCTCATTTTTATGAAGCTTTACATGAAGAACATACTCTGAAACCCATGTGTGTAAGGAATCCATCCAGTGCACCAGTAGAGTCAGACCCCACCCATCTTTAGAGAGAGAACTGAAAGAAGCGAACGACAAAAGTAGAGACTTGGATTGAGAATAGGCAAGCACAGCAGACACTTACTCACAAGATAAAGCGGGGTGAAGCTGGGAATAAGTGGTTATTGCAGAAGAACAAACTTGAAAGGACCAGAGCAGCTCAAGCCAGAAGGAAGTGAGTCCCATGGAGTAGGAAATCAGGGTGGGATAGAGTTTAGGGAAGAGTTTCACTCATGGCCAGAGAAGGTCAGCTTGCACAGAACCTCTGCAGTATGGGAGATGTTTGGACCTGGCTGTCAGCCCTCCTGCTCTTTGTTCATCTGTGTACAGGAAATTCTGCCCGCAGAGCTCCAGAATAGACTTTGTACACTATTCAAGCCACAGCCTCAATCCCTTCTAGAACAGCCAGTCAGAAGGTTGATGGAGGAGTACTGTGAAAAAGAGATGCATTTAGAAGCTTAACCCTGGACAACATCACATTTCCAAAGGGTGATTTGAAATTTGATGGGGCAGAACAGATGAAAAGAAGTTGGAGAAAAATAATCCATTTTTGAGCTGAGGAAATAGCATGGGATGGGCTACTACTCCTCCTAGGGATGTCCCGCTCTGTGCACATCTAGGGCTGCTGAAGGTCTTTTAAGACCTGGCCAATGACTATTATCCTGGCAAAAAGCAAACAACAGCATATTGTCCAAACCATTGCCAGTTTACCCCATGGATGCACACCCTTTTACAACAGGAGTAGACCATTGTTCAAGAATCTTAATCAGGACATCCTCATTGAATTGTGAATCAATTCTAGCAAAACTCAGTTATATTTTCAGAATGTTGCAAGAACTGCAAAAACTCAAACAAGCATATGAAACAAGAGCAGCTAATTGATTCTACCTACATCAGCATTCACCTATAAGAGAGCTCTCTTGAGACCTCTGTAAATCTATGAGAACATTCTGAAGAAAGTTGGGAAATGGATCAGGGGAACTTGTGCATTTCCTCTACTACCTCCTGTAACATAGTTTAGTTAGAGTACCTGTAAGTGCTGAAAGATAAAATAGTAATTTTGTGTCAGGCCAGAGAGGAAGAAGCATATAATACCACATTCAATTTAGCAAACAGACTTGGCTGTTACTTTAGGAAAATCAAAAATAGATAACATCATCCAGGCATGCAGAGTGGCTTAAGAAAGAGAATCCTGGGAAGATACACTATGTTTGTGGGAAGATTTATGGTGTCATATTGCGCAATAAGAAGGTAAGCTTGCTTGGAATATAAGAATGAGCAGAGCAATAACATCTTTCCTTGAGTTGCACTGCTGTGTCTATTCAGTGCTTCTGTATTTATTCTTAGCAGCAAAACATGTTTTCAAAAAAATGAATTTCCATGTACTCTCCAGATCACCCATGAACAGATCCAATCTATGCTAACTTTAAAATATACCTAATAAAATAAAGACTGCATTATATAATGTTTCTCAAGTACAAAAAAAAAGCACCATTCAAATCCCTCCAAAATGAACCCAACCAACTTTACACTCACTGCTTACCACTGTCCTTGCCAATAGAATTTGGGCTTAATAATCAGCTGGACTGACCTACTGTGTGGACCATATGTGCCCAGTACTTTTATCTGCTATCTATTATGACTAATCTCACAACTGGAATGCTACCTTCTTCCTGCTTCCTTCTGTAGGATTCTCCTGAACCCGATGTCCACTTCCTTGCTGGTACCTTGGCATCATCAAAGGCATACTATTTGGAGTTAAAGAAAAATTCAGAGTGACCCTAAACTATACCCCTTATTTAATAACTTTTGAAAATGGAGACTGGTGGCTGGAAAGAGAGCTTATTAGTTAAGGGAACTGACTACTTTTATAGACAACCTGGGTTCCAATTACCACCACTTACATGACAGCTAACAATCAGCTATAACTTCAATTCCAAGGTGTCATGTACCCTCTTCTGTGTCTGTGGGCTAAGGGACACTCATGGTCCATAGGCATTCATGCAGGTAATATACCCAAATACATAAAATAAAATAAAAAAGTTAAATCTCTAAAAAACTGAAACCTGGAGAAATTTGGCTTTCTGGAGATTATATAAACAACCAACAGAGGAGGCATTGTATATTCCTGGCATGTCCTGGTCTCAGTGTCACACTTGTTTGTGTATTGATCTTATCTTCTTCTACATAGAACCTGTTCTTTCACCATAAGTCAGGTGAATCCTCAAAAACAAAGCCTACCCAAAAAGTTGAATCTGAAAGAACAGGACAAAATGTGTTTACTTATGTTCAGTCTATACTTAGGGGCAAAATATTTTTAATGACATTGCTAGCAAGACAGGAATCTCCCATATAGAATTTTCTCAGAGATCTTAAGAGCAAGAGTTTATATCTTAGAGGATCTAGAACAGAATCTATTTATTCATTTTCAAAAGCTTTTGTTTGCTGGCCGTCATCATAAGACTGATTATGAACTTCGATTTACATTTTTGTCACTAACTGTTTTAAAGCTGGTTGCCTTAGCAAACACTTCCTACTGTTCATCACTGTACTGAGTGTTTGACAGTTTTAATGCCAAGGGACTGATTAGCTAGAATGTACGCTCAACTTAACTTTATGACACTGCTGTGGCACATATAAATAATGTGCACATATTTTACTGGAGAACACCTAGATTCTAGAAATAATTAAAAAAGAAAACAGGAAAATGTCATTGATCTACAGGAAGCATACTTTTTAATCAGTTTATTTAAATGCATTGGTGGTATAGGATACAACAGATGTGAGAGCACAAACCTGATTTTTAAAGGTTACGAAGATTACTGGCTTCTGCCAAGGGTGCAGGAACCTGCCATTTATAGTTTCATGGTGAGTCATTATGCACAGAAGAAAGGAGTCTGAGATAGAGGGCCCATCAAAACTCACACAAAACCTTGCTCTGACGATTATCACTGATAGATTCTTGAGGAAATGGGGGTCTTCCCACCAAACCTTGGCTTATTCATCAATACAAGATTAGTAATGGTTTTGTCCTCAGGTGATATGAAGAGTCAATGCAAAGTACTTAGAGAAGTTCCTAAGAGGAGCTCAATGGACAGAAACTGTTCTGAATTCTATGAAAAGAGCCTATAGACGAGAATGGCTCAGCAGTTAAGTGGATGTTCTTCCTAGGGACCTGGGTTCAAATCCCAGCACCCACATGGCACTTCAAAACTGTCTCTGATGGCCAGGCATGGTGGCACACGCCTTTAATCCCAGCACTCAGGAGGCAGAGGAGGCCCAATCTCTGTGATTTCAAACCAGCCTGGTCTATAGAGTGAGTTACAGGATACCCAGGGCTACACAAAGAAACCTTGTCTGAGAATACAAAAGAAAAATAAAACAAAACCAAAAACCGAAAACAAAACAAAACAAAACAAAAAAAACCCAAAAAGAATTATCAGTTTCAGCTGTGGTGGAGAAAAGAAGAAAGGGAAGGAGGGAAAAAGGAACAAAAGGAGATTGCTGAGAGTAACTCCTTGTCAACAGAAAACCTTGAGAAGCAAAGAGAAGTTCACTAGTCATTATATAGTTGAGCATTGTATATATACACACAGACTACAGGAATGAATGAATTGGTTAAAAAGAATAGCTGACCCTGCTGAAATACAGTGTTTTTAATGATATAACGTCACAGGTCTCACTTTTTTTTCTGAAGCCAGTCCTAGATATTTCTAATACGTGTAAAATATAGGGGTCTGAGTATAGAAGTTAAAGAATCTACATTAACATACAAATTACCATATAGTACATCTACTATCCTACACAGGACTCAATTGGTTGGAGAACATGGAAGGCAAGTGACCTACAGAACATGTGATAACCTAAATTTAAACATGGATACCTAGCCCATCAGTGTGAGTGAACATAGCTACAAGCAATTTCCAGAAGGTTAATCAACTTTCATCCTTTTCTTATCAAAATATAAATATGGCTAATAAAACATATTGCATACTAAAACAAATGTCTTTAAAATCTAGATATAAAAGCATCCAACTAAGGAGTCCAGAGATCACTGGACAACTGAAATTTCTGAATAAAAGGGACCAGACACCAAGAAGACAAGTAGCCCAGATGATCCACCCTCACAGACTGCTTCAATAGTTGTTTCCTCAAAAATTTACATCCAGAACAACTTCAAAATGGCTAGCTAAGATGGTCCAGCCTCACAGACTGCCTCAATAGATGTTTCCTCAAATATCGGCATCCAGAAAAACTTCAAAACAGCTAGCTAAGATGATCCAGCCTCACAGACTGGTACAGCCAGGACTTCAGTAAAGCCTTGAATTTTCCCACCCAAAGTTCAGCTTCTGACTACAAACTTCTCAGGACATTTAATTAACGGAGCACAAAAAGACTGGGCAACAAATGATGTTATTAACTTGCTTAATCATTTTTCCATTCTTATTTGGGCCTCCAAATAGGTTTCCTACTTCCCACATCAGCAGGAAACAATTGTAAGAGAGTGACACCCTATTCCCAGAAGGTGGGTTGAGTGATTTATTTTTGGTCATTTGATGGGTTAAAGATGTTTGTTGTCATTAAGGGAGATTGGTTATAAGTTATTAAATGGTCTTGTCAAACAAGATTTAGGAGGTTAGACTCAAGGATTTCTCTTTTTTCTTTGTTCTATCCTTCTTTCTCTCCTAAGTAGGAGGAGAAGACTTAGAAAGAAAAAAAAAAGGTATATAGACATGATATAGGAATGATAAAGAAACAGGAGTAGATTACTGAATCTACTCTATATCTTTGTATATTGATACAAAATTAAGGTTATATTTGGCTACATTGGTATAGATATTTGTATATTGACACAAAATTAAGGTTAATTCTTTTTAAGGTATTAAACTTAGGTAATTCTTAAAAATGCAATGTGAAATTCTAGTCCTTTTGATAGAAATTATCACAAACTCTTTAGGATAATTAAGGTATGCAAGCTAATAGTCATTCAAACTTGTCCTTTTGTTAGGTACTAGTTTAGTTTATCATAGATGATTTCTAAGTTAATCAGAAATCAAGTTGCTAAGAGACAAGCAACATTTGCTTATTTAAATATATAGAGATAGATGGTCTTCAAAAACCTCAAGAGATCTGTAGAATATGGCATTTAAAGATGAACACAAGATTTTTTGATATTCAGACATGTCAGTTCCTGACAGTACCCCTCCCCCCAGTTCTACTTCAAGTAGATGATGAGCATCAAAGAATCTCCATTTGGAGATGGCTGCATTTAGTGGCAAGATAGCCACTGAGAAAGAAAAAGCCCTTGTTTCAACTTTAGACAGAATGCTGTCTCAAAGGGACAAAGCTTGGAAGCACTTAAGTCAACAGCCTAGCTCTGCCAAAATAGGGTAGGCAAATCCTTCCTACTTCCTGCTTTACAATTAATGTCTGTCAGAGATACTAGGCCAAAAGGCTGAAGGTTGCTCCTTCATTATAAAGAGAAACTGGAGACTGTCCAGGCAGCCAGTTGTCTGTCATTTCTTAGTTTTGGAAGCTGCTTGCTCTGCACTTCCTGTTTATTCAAATATATTTATCCTTCTCAGGTCTCTGATGTGGTTGAAGACTAGATATAGTCTCACAGTTAAGGTTATTTTTTAATGTTTATTTATTACTTCATTATATCTCCATTGCCACCAGCTCCCTCCACCTGCTCCCAGCCCCCCCCCCACCATCTACCCCCTTTCCCATCCCTCCCATCCCTCCAGTGTGGGGTGTCTCCATGTTTGAGCCCCCCTCAATTCATTAGTCATATTAGGTCTAGGAGCTTCCTCTTGCATAGGAGGCATACATGGCAATTCCACTAGGGTGGGGTGTCCCACTGACAGGTGACCAAGTCCTTGTTCCTGCTCTTTTGAGTCTATTGTTTGTAGGATGGTTATCCTGTACTATAATGGCTAAAATCCAGTTATAAGTGAATATATACCATGTATATCTTTCTGAATCTGAGTTAGTTCATTCATGATGAGCTTTTCTAGTTCCATAAATTTAGTTGCAAATTGCATTATTTCCTTGTTTCTGATAGCTGAGTAATATTCCTTTGTGTAAATGTACCACAGTTTTTTATCCATTCTTCAGTTGAAGGACATCTGGGTTGTTTCCAGTTTCTAGTTATTACAAATAAAGCTGCTATGAACATAGTTGAGGAGATGTCCTTGTGGATTGGTGAGGAATCTTTTGGATATATGCCCAGGAGTGGTATGGCTGGGTCTTGAGGGAGAGCTATTCCAAGTTTTCTAAGATATCACCACACTGATTTCCATAGTGGTTGTACAAGTTTGCACTCCCACCAGCAATGTGGGAGTGTTTCCTTTCTCCGCAGCCTCATTAGAATATGCTGTCATTTGAGTTTTTGATCTTAGCCATTCTGACAGGAGTGAAATGGACTCTCAGAGTTATCTTGAGTTGCATTTCTTTGACAATTAAGGATGTTGAGCATTTCTTTAAGTATCTCTCAGCCATTTTAGATTCCTCTTTGTGCTTTTGTGAATTCTGTTTTTGATTGGTTACTTGCTTTGTTGGTTGTTGGGGTAGTGTTAAGAATTCTAAATGTTAATTGGTCCTTTTTGCTGTCTGTTGCTTATGTTCACTCTGATTGGTTAAATAAAATGCTGAGGCCTGAGATTGGGCAAAGACAGAGAAAGGTGGGACTTCCTGACACTAGAACAGGAAGCCTGAGCTTTAGACAGAGAATTAATGCATTCCAGCCAGGAGCAGGAAGAAGGAGGGACACGCCATGGCATAGATGCAAGAGGATCATTCCAGATGGCCTGGAACATCAGCTAGTGTGGAGAATGGCAGTCCAAGGGGATATATGTATATATGGGGTCATATTTGGGTAATAGACTTAAGAGCTAGCTTAGATTGGCCAGGATTGCACAACTCAGGCCAAGGCTTGTAAAAATCCATGCGGTGTCTGTGTGCTCATTTATAATGGATGGTTAAGGATTAGCCACCAAACCAATTAACAATAATATAAATACTGGATAAATAATTTAACTGATTTTTTTATAGTGGGTGTTTAATTTCTTGAGTTCTTTATAGATTTGGATATTAGTCATCTGTCAGATGTAGGGTTGGTGAAGATCTTTTCCCAATCTGTAGGCTGCCCTTTTGTTTTAATGACAGTGTCCTTTGCCCTACAGAAGCTTTTCAGTTTCATGAGATCCCATTTATTGATTGTTAGTCTTAGGGCCTGAGCTATTGGTGTTCTGTTCAGGAAGTTGTCACTATGCCAATAAGTTCCAGGCTTTTTCCCACTTTCTCTTCTATTGGATTTAGTGTGTCCAGTTTTATGTTAAGTTCTTTGATCCACTTGGACTTAAGTTTTGTGCAAGGTGATAAATATGGGTCTATTTGCAACCTTTTACATGTCGACATCCAGTTAGAGCAGCACTATTTGTTGAAGATGCTGTCCATTTTCCATTGTATGGTTTTAGCTTCTCTTTGTTAAAAATTAAGTGACCATAGATGTGTGGGTTTATTTCTGGGTCTTCAATTCGATTCCATTGATCAACTTCTCTGTTTCTAAACCAGTACCATGCTGTCTTTAATACTATTGTTCTGTAGTATAGCTTGACATCAGGGATGGTGATACCTCCAGATGTTGTTTCATTGTACAGGATTGATTTAGCTATTCTGGGGTTGTTTTTTTGTTTTGTTTTGTTTTGTTTTTCCATATGATGTAGAGGGTTATTCTTTTGAGGTCTGTAATGATTGTGTTGGTATTTTGATGGGAATTGCATTGAATCTGTATATTGTTTTTGGTAGGATGGCCATTTTTATTATGTTGATCCTACCAATCCATGAACATGGGACATCTTTCCATCTTCTGATATCTTCTTCAATTTCTTTCCTCAAGGAATTGAAGCTCTTGTTGTACAAGTCTTTCACTTGCTTGGTTAGAGTTCCCCCCTGGGTAGTTTATATTATTTTTGGCTATTGTGAAGGGTGTTTTTTCCCTAATTCCTTTCTCAGCCTATTTATCTTTTGTGTACAGAAGGGCTACCAATTTTTTGAGTTAATTTTGTATCCAGCTATCTTGCTGAAAGAGAATCCATCAGCTATAGGAGTTCTCTGGTGAAATTTTTGGGGTCATTTACATATACTATCATATTGTCTGCAAATAAGGATAATTTAACTTCTTCCTTTTTGATTTCACAGTTAAGTTTTAAGTTGTTTAGGAATCAAAAGGATGTTCTAGGTCTAAGAAGATGTTTTTAAGTTGGTAATGAAATTTAGGAGGGAAATTGAGTTAGGTATACAAATTTAAACTCATTTGAGATAGATAGATAGATAGATAGATAGATAGATAGATAGATAGATAATAGAATATTCTTAGCAGTTGCCAAATGCATGTGAACTGGACATTGGGAATGTCTGTCATACCTCATAGTTTTCATAATTGTTTCCTAATTGTTAAAAAAGAGATATAACTATATTTGAAAAAAGTGTATTTGATGGTTTTTGATGCCTATTCCAGGTGTTATCCCCTGTGATATGTGCACCACTCTTTTCTAATTGAAAATAAACTTATTTTTATAAAGTAAAAAATATATAGATACAATAATATATCATAAATATAAATAGTATTAAATCATAAAATATTTTAAATAGTTTATAAACTATTCACCAAAGAAATTTATAAAATTTTATAAATTTCTTTGGAAGAGCTCACACTAACTAAGCCATATAGATGTGTCACACATGATGTCTGTGGCTCTTTGGGCAACACACCATAACTGTATTACCTATTTCCCTCATTACATTGTTAATGACTTAAAAATTAAGGATTTTATTTCATTTGTGTCCATCTTCCCCTGAACTTAGTTCACTGGGAGTCTTTGAAATGTTTTCTGGGGAAATGAGTAACTTCCATGTCATGTTGAACTCTACATTGTGTATCTGTTTAGCTTTGGACAAGTGTCCTCAGTTGATGTTACTTTAAAAATTCTGCACAGGGTGAACTTCACAATTCTTCATACCACTCTTTGGATGGGGGTATGATATTAACCTCTAAGTTGTTTTTTAACTTCATTTCAAGGAGGCAAATGAAAGTAGCAGTTTCTCCCGACTCTGAGCTTCTCCAACCTCCAGATCTATCCAAATGGTAGATGCAGTTCTTCAAGATTCTTCTGATAGCAAAATATGACTGTACAGGTAATCTGTGGATCCAGAAAGGACCCAGCTCTAACCATTGTTCATTATTTCTCCATGTGAGGGAACCTAGAGTAATTTCCAGGAGGCCAGCACCTGTCCTGTTCACTGCTGGGGCCTGAAGCAGACTGGATTACAAAAGTCACCTGACAAATACTTGCAAAAATGTAAGGATGAAAAAATGCTAGTACTCAAGAACTTTAATGTTCAACTTAGAGCTTAAATACATCAAAATTCTAGCAAAGGACAACAGCTATACTGCCAATGCCAATATAGAAATATAAGACAGAAATAAGCAACTCTGAAGCAAAGACAAGTGGCAGCAAATGTCAAGGACACACTGCTTCTACAGAAGGTCAAAGTGAGTCTATGGGCTAAATTCTTGTTTTATGGCTGAGATTCAAGGGTACCAGCTATAGCCACTGAAAGATGGGGGTATACAAGTATTGATCATTGTTATCACCAAGAGTGGGTATATATGGATTTGGAGGGGCTGGCATATGATTCTAGGTATTTACTCCACTTTGGAAGAACTAGGCATAAAGTATGGATGTGCATGGGTCTTAATCAATCTCATTTGTCATTATAAGAAAAAATCAGAATGATAAAGGAAGCAGGCACAATGTCAGAGCGACTATTGCGAGTATCTCAAAGACCCATATAGACTCACAAGAAGAGATCACTTCAAATTCAGTAGGGAAAAAAAATCAGGTTCATTTCTAGGTCTAGCAACGGTTGAAGTTAATACACAAATAGGTACTACAGACTTGACCCAGTCGTTGGTCATACTGAGATACTTGTCTAGTTGATGCCGTGTCATCTATAAAGCTGTGATCATATAAATGACAATCCAACAGTCTCTCCGGGAAGGCAGCAAGTAAGTAACTCAGCTACATTTTTCTACCAAGACATTAGATACTTTGAAAATTGGTTTCTTTATATTTATTTATTTTTTAACATTGCAAAATTGGATTTTTTTTATTTTCTTTCAGGAGAAGAGAAAAATATTTATGAAGCTTATTAGTGAGCCAACAGCACTTTACCTGATAAATACAAATGGTCCCCCAGCAACTGAGGGTCTTCCCACAGGAGCAGAGAGGAGTTCTTAGACATTAAATAAAATCCTCGGTGTTTTATAATCTTGGTTCTTGAAGAAGTGGAACAAGGTGTCAGGGATTTTTCCTCTCCACTCACTGCTCTGCAACCATAGTTTAATTCCTGAAAATCGCTGTTTCTTTTCTGCAAAGAGCTACAATGAATGTAAGTCACAACAAGTCACAGGGAAAGCTTTGGCTCAGACATAGGAGTCAAATCCGACCCTGGAGTCATAATGGGTCCCCTTCTCTGTACCTGGAGATGATCTACAAGGATGCTGAGACTGCCATAGCCTTAGACCCCAGTGGTATTGTGATTTAACAAGGCTTAACACTACAAAGACCAAGCTCTTATCTCAAGAACTAGAATCACGTGGCAAATATCTGCATGACATGATTTTTACCTCGCATCACATTGATGATTGCTTTTATTCTGTATGTCATTTGGATGACACAGAGAACCAGTCATTGAAAGGCTCTCAGAAGGTTATGTTTAAATCTAGATTTTTTTTAAAGGAAATAACTATTTTCCAAAGCATCACTTATCTGCAGACAATTTAGAACAATTTTATTAAAATATAATCAAAGCCCTTATATAAATCCTAAAGTATGAATGTAGCAAGCAGGTGACTAGGTGTGAATGGTCATTTGCATACACAATCAGGCATTTATGGACACACAGGACCCATTGTGCCAGGAAAGGCTGGTTTCATTTGCACTTTATTGCTTCAAACAATGGATAGCCTCTATCCTGAAGGAGGAGGGTTGATTTCCAATGCACAGTTTTGAAATTTACCAATCTTTTCCCTTAGTGTGAATGTGGCCTTAAAGCAGCTTGCTCAAATTCAGCCTCCCACTGTGTGTTCTGCTAAGATATACTGAGTGAAGACTTAAGATAAATGGCCCAGCAATCTCCTTGGGTTTCTTAGGACAGTGACGTATAGTGAATCATGGAACTGTTAAGTTTTAAGAAAGTGCTACTGTTGACAACAAAGATGATCTAGCTTCATAAAACCAATCCTGATTCCTACAGAGAGATCTTCCCTGAAGTTGGTTTTATTTAAACATTGCATTAGCCATATATGTCTGGCAGACTTTGGTCAACAACATTTTTTCCTGTCATGTTTATTTGCTAAGTAATACAAACATTACAAATTCCTGCTCCATTTTAGAGTGAAAAATTAACAACAAAATATATTGGTGAAAATGAATCTTTTTAATAATTTATTTAATTAATTTATCTTGTAAATTATGTGGATCAAAAGTCCTTTTTGTATAAATTTCAATCATTCCTGGGTTTCATCAGCATTTGACTAAACTTTTGTTTGTTTCTTCCTTAAAAAATAAGTGGAGGGGAGAGAGAGACACACACATGATATGAAATAAAGTGTGATTTGAATTAGTGAAATTTCTATTTGACAAGCAAAGCAGCGCATCTCTGCCCCTTCTTTGCTCTTGAGAGCAGACTTTGGGATGTAAAAATCTTGCTGTGCAGGAAGAATCCAGCTGCTGAGGGGCTCTGGGTCTCTAGGACTCCCTGTGACTGCAGGTACGGGGCCTAATTCTGAGGCACAAGGCAGAAGTGTTTGTTTTCCTGGAGGCATAATCCACATTTTCTAGCTTTGGTTTCAATCAGAAATGCAAGTGCTATTTTTATCTCCATTTTCTCCCTGTGTCTCTTTTGAGTTGCTTGGAACTTGAGAAGTACAAGGCATATTTCCAACTGCCCTCTTCAGATACCAATGGCTACACATTTCAGTACTTGTAGCAAAAATCATTTTTGGTGTGTTCATACAGACTTTCTGAATAGACAGTGATCACTTGTAAAACTCAGACAAACCTCACTTGCTTAGGGTCTGTGTCCCCAGCTCGAAACTTAGTTCCCATATAATTTTGGTTGTCAAAGGACAGTTAGTTGTCAAGGATACACTTAGGGAATATATTTGCTACCCCAGATTTTTTTCCTTACCAATAAGGCAAGAACATTATTAGTTAGGTATTCAATAGATCTTTGAAATACCTGAGTGCTCCTATTTATTTGTCCTCCTCCCTGCCCACCTGAAGAGTTGGGTAAGTCTAGAGTTGATCAAGAGCTTGCTGAAGGAAATACCGTACAAGACTTGGGCAATGGTGAAGTGTCCACAGTCTGGCTAAGTGACAGCTGACAGGCAGACATGGTAGAGGAGGTGTATAGCACCCTTAACAATGAGAGAGCGTAATTTCCTAACCTTGCAGAAAAAGTTGACAAACTCAAGCTGAAGATCAAGTCACTGTTCAGCATTAGACCCTTTTGAAGCTCTGTTATGTTGTTGGAGAGAATGAAGAATTAGAAATGGTATGGTCGCTGGAGCAAGAGAAACCTCATTTAAGTCCCAGCTCCATTACTTACAACATACCTGACCTTACAAAAATTACTTTATCTTTCTGAATATCCATTTTTTCATCTTTAACATGGGAATCATATTACCTGCTCTTCTTATGTCACAGAATTGTGAAGGTCTAATGTGTTAATGAATGCAAAGGAACCTTTTGAATCATAAAATATTATATCAATGTCATTTAGCACTCTGATGGCACTTCTACAAATTTATAGTCCACTCTTTGCCATTCACTGACAAGACTGCCCCAAAAATGTGCTGAAATATGGCTGTCTGAGGTACCTTAGGGGCCATGCAAGTTACTGACGAAAGCTTAGTGTTGCATTCTTTTTCTTTTTCTCTTAAAGTAATTGCAAGTCCCCATTCTAAAGATGCTCACAGGAACTCACCTAGGCAGAAAATATTTGAACAGACAAACTCAGATCAGCATGACTGCCAAATTACCTTTCCTAGCTAGGTGTTTGGTCACCAAACTGAAAACCTGGACAAAACTCATAGTTCAGTTTCCTTCTACAGAGAGATGCTCAGAGTCTCAAAGAAGTCTAAGTGTTTATAGATAGAAGCAAATGCAACAAAGAATTACTGACATGACTTGTGAGTTCAGCAGATCACACCTTGCCGGGGTCTAATATTTTATAGCAATGGTGTTTTACAATTTCAAAAATGTTTCAGTCTACTGAATATTTTTATCATAGTATGGCTTTATTTCCAATAAATAGTTAAGTATAAATGTACTTTCCTGGTTGAATTCATTTTTAAGATTCTTATTATGTTTTAAAATGTTTCATATAACACCCACATGCTTCCCCCCCACACAATCTCACACACACACACACACATATATATGTATATATTAAAATTTTTATGTACATATACACCTGGACTAAATATGAGGCTATTTTGTTCTTTTAACATTTAAGGATTTAATGCATTTCTTAATTCACCTCAATTTTTTTCTTGAGATAAAATTTGCATACCACAGATGTTAAGTAATTTAATGAGGTTTGAAAAGTTTATGTACTCAATAAATTCAAAACAAGTAAAGAATATTTGCTTGGAAATTTTTCTTGTAATGTTCCTATACTAGTAGCAACCATTTACGTTTACGTTTCCATTATCATATGTTCATCTTGCCCAACTTTGGGCTTGATGCATGTGGCTTTAAATAATATATACCTGCTGTGTCTTCCTTCTCTCAGTCAACATGATCATTCTAAGATATCTATTGGCTCTCAAATTGATCTGGGTTGTTTCCAGTTTCGTTTGTGGTGGTGTGATGAGTGACTATGTTATTCTCAGAAAATTCTCTCGTGAAGAAGCATTTTTCATTTGTCTTTTGTAAACATCAAAGCACATAGTGTTGAGTCACTGGGAACACACATGTAGAAATGTATTGAAAACTACCAGTGGTCTTTTAAATCACTGTGCTGTTGTTGTTTTTTTTTTTTTAGTCTTAACATATCTACAAGAGTCACAGTATTCTACCCCTCACAGATACTTACTGTAATCACCGTTTTAGCTTTAGCTATTCTAGTAGATGTTTACTGGTATGCTTTCTGCTCTCAGCCATGAAATATACACACAGATTGTGTCTTATCCTTTGAATTTATCACTGTAATGTATACTTTCTCTCAGTTTACCAAGTGTGCAAGTACAATTTAATGCCTGTATATTAATTACAACATCCTTACTGTTCATAAGCTACATGATAGGTATCTTTCAAAAAGATCACAAATAAAAATGTGAAGAACATTTCAATACATTGACTTTTGTAACCGTGCTACCTGTAGTGAGAATCAACAGGGATGCAAGGGTTGAGGGTATTTTAAAGGCCTTGTTTACACATTCCAAATCACTTTCTCAAATAAGTTGTACCATATTCAAGACATGTGACAACCCTTTTCTAACCACTACTCTTCTATTACCAAATGTTCTACTTTTAAAATATACCACCATTAAAATAAAAACCTGTGCCTGTGTTCCCAGGACCCGTTTTAGAATGTCCTTTCCTGTGGTTTTAAGTCCAAGCATCTTTCTTACTTTCTCCTCTATCGGATCAAGGGTATTGGTATATTGAGATCCTTGATCCACTTGGAATTGAGTATTGTATACAATAGGAAATAAGGACACTAGCTTAGTAGAGCTAGTAAGTGGGACAGTAGACAAATGGGAGCATATTCAACTAGAAAGCTTCTGCACAGAAAAGAACACCATCATTTGAGTGAAGAGGTAGACGAAAGAACAGAAAAAAAAAAAAACATCATGAGTAGCTATACATCCAACAGAGGATTAGTGTCTAGGTTACAATAGTAACTAAAAAGCAAAACATCAGAAAGCAAAACAGTTACAAAGTTAAGGGCATAGAACAGAGAGGTATTAAAAGCTGAAACACAAACAGTTGAGAAATATTCTTTTAGATGTTCAACATTGCTTGCCACAATGGTCATACAAATTAAACTTACTTTGAGATTTTATATTACCCCAATCAAAATGGCTAAGATTTAAAAACAAACAGAAGTACATAACTTGTTCTTCTGGTAGGAGTGTAAGCTGGTGCTGCCGCTATGGAAATCAGTGGAGAGATTCCTCAATAAAATTATAAATAGATCTACCACACAATCCATACATATCACTCTTGGACATATAAACTCAAAAGACTCTATATCTTACTACACATGTTTGCTTATTCATATCAACTGTTGTTCTATTTACAATATCACAATATGAAAATACCCACAAACTGATGAATGAATAGTGAAAATATGGTGCATTTACTCAGTGAAATGCTATTCATCTTAAAAAATAATGGAATCATGAAATTTGCAGATTAATGGATACAACAGTAAACAATCATTTTGAGTGAGATAACCCAGAGCCAAGGAGACAACACACATATTTTCACTCATATGTATATGCCAGCTCTGAATCTTTAGATATGTGTTTTTCATTGGGAATATCCATAGAAAAGTAGGAAGGGGCCAGGAAGGAGAAGGGTATCTTTCAAGGGAGGGCACAGAGAATACAGTGACATTAAAAGGGAAAGGGGAAACAATGGAACATGGAGGGTTAAATGGAGTGGGGGATGGGAAGGCAGGGTAAAGGTGGGAATATGTGGAAGAAAAATTAACATTAAAGGTCTTGTGGAAAAGACAAATGAAAATCTACTATACAACCAGCATATACATTGTAAATGGAGTTACCTTAAAACGGGCAAAACAATGCTCCAACTAGATACTACCAGCCAGCAAATAAAAACCTCAGTCCCTGGAACTGGTTACTTCTTTTTGAGTTGTTGGCCAATGGGATCCCACAAAACTTCAAATATTATAGGTTGTTGCTGTTGCTCCTTTACCTAATGATGGTAATAACCTGTTGCTGAAGACACTACATTTCTGAGTTATTGTACATGAAGAAATTAAATGGATACTGACCAGAAAGTTTGATCCTTTTCAGCAAGCTCTCATAGTGATGGAAGGTGCTATGTTACTGAAGGGGAAAATTCATCATCGACCTTACCCACACTCTAATGCTGTGAGCTGCAATAACAGGCCTGGCACGATATGCCCACTGGGGCAATAGTGGCGTGAATGTTATGGGAATGACCAACAATTTTCTGATTGTTTTAAGGACTGCTTCATAAGATGAAGCCCATATTTGGCACTAATACTGGGTCCAAGAGCCTACAGCCAGATAGGTCCTAGGAGAGAATCTGCTATTGTTTTGTATTGCCAAGTATTAAAATGTCTTCAAATGACTTATAGAATAGTCCTCATCGGAGAAATATGTAAAGACACAACTGTTCAATATGAAAAAAAATAATAAGAGACTGTGGAGTGCTCAGATCTAAATGGAATGTTTATATAACACTCCCTAATCTCAGGATCAGGGGACATTGAAGAGGAAGGGATAAAAATATAAGAGTCAGAGGAGGTGGATGACTACAAGGAAAGTATTTTCCAGACACAATAGGGAAGTTGCATGTACATATTTACAGTGGTTGTGACAGTATGCACAACACCTGAACAAACTCAAATCAGACAAAATCCTAGCATGGGTGTGTGGGGCATAAGGTCTCTTTCCTAGCTGAGGAGTTACTAGGGTTTTATAGCTTATGATAGAAAGAGTGTCCATTTTAATTTTTTTTAGAGTGTCACTCCTGGTAGGAGCATGTCCCCACACTCAAGAGTATTTGGACAACACATATTACACTTCATGGGTTTAAAAAGAAACCAAAGACATAACGATGGGTGAGTAGTGAATTGGAAGAGGTTATGAAAGGAACAGGGGTGGGGGTGAATATGATCAAAACATATTGCATGAAATTTTCAAAGAATTAATAAAAATATTTTAAAATTTAAAGGGACATTTTAGTGTGTGGTATCCTTATGCTAGATGAAAGTCACTTTTCAAGCACGCTTGGAATGGTACTTTTCCACTAAGTTCATTTTTGAAATAGATATTCCTGTCTCTTGTTTTATTAATCTGTTAGTGCTTTTCATTTCCCTTAAATCAATTATTATAACCTACTTCCAGAATAGCATTAACCCTCTGCCAACATTTGCAGTCCATATTTTTTCCAGCTTTCTTCACTCTTTGACTTTGTTTTAAGCTGAACCACGTTCTATAGACCAAAGACAACAAAGTGTCATAAACTGAAGGATCTGAGAAACCCAATGCTGCACCTGGGGCCAACTAGGAAAAAAACAAAATAAAGTAAAAAATCATTTTTAGGTGTTTCTGACATTTTAAAAGAGGATTTTATTGGTGTAATAAAACAGAGTAGCTTTGCAGCAGCATTTTGATTCTAATTTCTGAAGGTGTCTTTAGAGTTACCTTCTATTTTTATACATACTAAGGACATTATTAATGCAGATGTGACCACACTGAAAAGTAAATGTAAGTTAGATAATCATATTTAAGTCCCTTTCTGTACAGTAAAAGGTGAAGAAAGAAGCAGTCACTTGGGTGCATATGTTCTCATGGGTATTTTTATGTCCTGGCAGGTTATGCTGCATAAGGCAACCAAGAGTTATAAAACTGCAAGCAATATATTGATTAAACACAAACCACAAACATGGGACTTGCTGCAATCAATTGAGGCAAGACATGCAGGTGACCATCACAGAGACTGCTGTAGTCACAGACTGCCAGAAACAAGGGTAGGGCTATGCTATGCAATCAAGGAAGTCCTTTCAGACAAAAGGCAGAGGAAGTAAAGAAAAAAGCAGAGACAAGAGTTTTTCTTGTAATTTCCGTAGGGGATAGGAGGAGGGCAGTGTGAGCAAGCAGGCTCAGGAACATTTGCTTAACCATATGTCTGGTATCTCTAGGCCCCATATACACTCAGCCATCTAGTACTCTGCCTGTGGGTAATGATGGCCCGGTATCCCCAAGTTTGAGAGCCTGACCATGGACATGGTTGGAGGCATGGAATTTGGGCTGGTTGTTCTGTATAATAAGGTCTATTGACTAGTGGATTAGCTGTTTGTTCTCATGAATGGACTCATATCGGGAGAAGACATCTCTTCAGGTTCAGCCAGGTACGGGAAGACAACATAGAGGTTCTGGAGTGATGGCTCAGCCATGAAAGGCTCCTGTTTGCAATCAACAGGACAGAATGCCGAAAAAAAAAAAAAAAACAGTTAACTTGTATTTTCCCCAGAAACATCCTGTTCACATTTCTATGTCTCAAATAGAATTTGGAAAACACTCTTTTCCATAAAATTACTGACCATTATAATCCTACATTGTATTCTTATCCCCTTATCTAAACTGTCTTCATCCCAATGTTGTTCCTCTGGAAAGTATCTCCTGGCTCTTGCCTTTCCCTTGTCTACTTGTTTCTTCCCCACCCTTTCATCACTGATGTCACGGCTACTGTCAAGTCCTTTCATGATGCCCTCTGTCCATATTTCTGCCTTCCTGGTGTACCCACCATGATCTTACTTTTTTTTTTTTAGAAATGAAAAAAAAATTAGAAAGAAGAAAGAAAATAAAAACTCTTTATTCCCCTCCACAAGCTTCACACACCCTCACCTTGATGAATTTCCAAGATGAAAAAGTGTTCACTCAGTCCCCCACCATCACATTGTTGATAGGGATGTAGGTCAGCTTCCCAAAGAAACACAAATGCACCACATCATAGCAACTTCTATTGCGGTGGCCACTGCGATCACCTGGAACTCTTTTTTGTCATGGTTAGTGCATCTATAACCAGCTGCACTGAATAAGTCTTTAAAAATCTGTCACCTTGACTTAACAAACTGAACTACCTGACCTGTGATTACTTGCTGGGTGGCTGCATAAGAAGCCAAAGACACATGAGTCTGGCATAATTGGCTTGCCTATCTATCTGTTAGCATTTCTCTATTTTCTCTCATGTCAAATAAAAAATATCCAGCCTTCATCAAAATATTCTTCCTGCATTGCTCTTTTCCTTAATTACCCCCACTCTTCCGAACACTACCTCTTAAACAAGCCTTACTCAAGCGCGGCCTCATCTCAAAGCACTACTTTCTCACCATCCAAATCCGCTTTCCACAGATGTATAAGCATCAGCTGCTGGTGCTGACTGTAAAAACGTTGGACTTCTCTTAACTTGCCCATGCCTTGGGGGCGGAAATACTCATTTTTCATCCTCTATCAAACCAGTCCAATAAATTGCTACTGTCAGTTTGCATGCTATTCTCTTTACAGACTATGTTGTCCACACAGATCGTCTGTCTGCCACTGCGAACTCAGCTCATTAGAGACCTCCGTGACCATGCCAGACAGTCACATCTTCCTCCACAAAGCCATGAGCTTTTGTCTGAACACCACTGTGCTTCAGCGTTTGATTTTGATCATCTCCTCCCTGGGTCTGCTTCCACCACACGTGGAGGAGGGACAGAGATCCCACTTGACACATCTGTGGTCCGTGCCCACTCTCATTGCCATTGAAAAGGTGTAGAGATCCTGCTTTGCACATGGCCTCAGCTCCTCATATTGAGACCTCAGCTCAATGCATCTGAAGCCTGAATATTCAACACCAAGAATTATAAATTCAACATCCACCATAAGTATTCTTTCTGGAAAGGCCATTTAATATTTGGTTACAATTCTTTTTTTTCCTCTTCCTCTGGGATCTTTACATGTTACCCAGCTTAGTAAATCCAATCATCTCATTTGGGATGTTTGAACTATTAGATAATTCATACCACCTTCATAATAATTCTTTCAATAGAGATATAGATATTTTGGCCATTATCTATTGTATATCTCCTGTTGCTAATTTTTTGAAGGAATTTAGTCCCCATTTCCCTCTAGTCTGCAACCAAAATACTTTCCTAATTGCAATAGATAGATAATGGATGTGCTTATCTTTCTCTCTGGATTTCTATTTCATTCTCTATTTATAGCCTTTCAGCTTCATTGCTGGCAGGTGTGATGTTTCATCACTTGAATATATCATAAAAAGGTCGTTTAAAAAAGTTACATATATACATATAGATGTATATTTAGAATCTTCACTTTAAAGTATTCAGTATACAGAAGAATTTTCAACAAGAAAAAGTTTAAAAAAAAAGAGTCCCTACCAAAACCCAGGCAGTTTGATTAAAAAATTCCTTTTTAGTTTTTCTAAGTTATATAAGTGATCAAGCAGCCAGTTTGCCTGAATCCTGGGCTCAATATTACTTTTTTATGGTGGAGTCATTTATTTGGTCTATAGCAAGATGCCCTTACTGGATCGCTATGTCCAAGAGGAGGATCTATCTACACAGATAAGGTATTTTTCGTTTTTATAGCATTTCCCATATAGTTTTTATGCTTTATCTGCATCCATGATAAGATACATATGCTTTCAAAATCAAAATCTGGTCACATTAATCATATTTCTCTCTCAGCCTAAAAATCTTTCTGGTCTCCTAATGTCTTATCTTTTCATTTAGTTCCCCATGTTATCTTTCTCTTTCCTTTGTGTCTGCTTTATCTTCTCGTCTGTGTTCCAGCCTTACAGATCCTCAGAGGCCTGAGAACAGGCTGTGGGGGCTGTTCTGCAGGCTCACACTGCCGTGTGTGGTCTCCCTGGCCAGTCGGGCTTATTCCTAATCATCCTTACAGAATCTGTTCAATGTCAACCCTCTTTAAAGATGCTTCCAGGTGTCCCTAAGAAGGTGTGACAACTTCCTCCCCTGGGCCCCATTGGGCTCAGCTCATGTTTCATGTTATATAATATCCTAGGTCTTTTATCTACTCAGGACTGTTTTGTTTTGTTTACAACAATGCTATATGCTCCATGAAGAAAGGCACTATATATGACCCTAAGAGAAGTTCAGAGAATATTTCTCAAACATTTAAGACAGGTATTTATTAATATAAATGCTACATAAATATAATATATATATATAATAATATGATATAAATAATATAATAAAATGAAATGCTAGAAAACCAGTGCTGTAACTGAAACATGGGGATAAGCTTGAAGGTTGAGCCTGGCAGCTCTCACAGCTCCTTCACAGCATTCAGAACAGAGCCAGACCTCTGAGGGCTGCTAAGACACACAAACAGGCATTCTGAGAGAGATGTTGACATGGTTTTTATCCCTTACACTAGGAGCATGCCAGACTCTGTAGGTCTTGCCTTGGTCCTTCTCTGGTCACTGTTTGTGTTTCTTAATCTGATGGCAAAGCTCGGTGTGACCACCTTGTCATACACACAGGCAAAGGAAGAAGGTAAGTAAGGCAGGAGTGGGCAAAGGTGGGAAAGAAAAGAACTCAAATACACTCAAACCAGGATGTATGTGGAGGAATTCATGTAAGACAAGACAAGGGCTTGCATTTAATGCAAATTTTCAGTATAAATAGCAATTAGGTAACTTAAAATATTTGAGCTTTGTGTGTACTCGGAGGAACAAAAGAGAAGGAGGTTTTAAAAATGTGTCCCTTGTTTTGGACCTTGTCGAATAGCTATGGGATATAGATACCAGATAAAACAAACCATATATTTAATATGTGGTTTATATATTTATATAAGTATTCAATGAACCTATATCAAGAAGTGACATTGTTACCTATTAGTGGGACACTTTGCTCTAATACAGTTGACATACAGGCACCCAGTGCAAGAGGAAGCTCTTAACACTCATATGACTGTTGAACTGAGGGGGACTGATATGTAGAGGCAACCCATTCTGGAGGAATAGGATAGGTGGGAGAGGGAGGAGAAGGTGGGAGGGTGGGACTGGGAGGGGTGGAGAGAGGGGACTGTGATAGAGATGTAGCTTGAAGTAATACATAAACAAAATAAATAAATAAATAGAAAGAGACAAAGATATAAATCAAAAAAGAAAGAAAGAAATGACTAGCTATTTATTTGAAACTCAGAGTTAACTAGGTGCCTTACTGTGTTGCTATACAGCCCTAATCTTAATAGGAGCATGTGTGACCATGGAGAGTGGCAAATACAAGCTCGAGAGTAGGCAGTAGGAACTGAGCATCATTTGGGACATACTGATTCAAGGTTGCTTGTGGGACACTTAGCTGATGGTGTCTAATAAACAACTGCTCAGGAGGTCAGCAGAAGCATCCAGACAGTGAAGAAGTAATTACCCAAGAGACTGACACAGAGGAGCATGTGTGGTAAGCAGAGGCAGGCCACATGTGGATATTAGAGGCCCCTACTGTGCAAGGCTTTATAGAGGATAAAGCATCATCAAGTAGAACAGGAGATTGTGGTAAAGACAGCAAGACGATGTGAAACGTGGGTGTCCCAGAAACAGAAAAAGAGAGACAGGTGTGGCAATTCATGTCTCTAACCTTAGGACTCGGGAAAGTGAGGCAGAAGAATCACCGTGAAAGTAATCTGAGCTATAATACTTTGTGAGCTCAAGGCCAGATATTTCTATGTGGTGAAATCCCGTATCAAAAAACAAAAAACAAACTAAATGATAAAAGAATCGGGAAGAGAGGATATATACAAAGAAAGAACAACAAATATTTTTTACATCTATTGGGAGATGGAATGTGAGAGGAAATAGCCGGGTCGTTTGGATGTTGAAAATAACCCTGACATGAGGTTAGAAGCATGGCCTTTCTACTTCCTCTATTCTCACAAGCATTTGAACCTAGCTGTGAACTCATCTCTCTTCAGTTGGTTTTATATAAATTATGAGGTTATTTTCCATGAGTGGATAATATACCTCAAATATGTTCATTAACAATTATTTTACGTCTTGTAAATGCATGATTAGCAACAGTTAGAACTGAAAATCATCAATATGTCTTGAGTGCCTCCTATGATCTTACAAAATTTGAGTTGCTGAGGATATGCCAAACAACTCTGAAACAATTTCTAGAGTTAAAGTTTATTTCATAGTTAAAGCCTGAATGCTGTTGAAAGTTGCTTTGGATCTTTAAATATGTGTGGTTAACTTGGAATACCCTTAGAAGACACCAAACTAGAAAGACATAGTTGGAGGAATTTTAAGGGAAGGGGAGTAGAGGAAGACAGGTGGTATAAAGCAGAGATAATGGGGGTTACACATGGAAGGGGACTGGGAGGATAGAGAAGAGGATGAGAAAGTAATCAGCAGTAGGAGTATTGGAAAAAGCCATATGGGAACCTATTATTTTAGAAGTTTCCATATATATATATATATATGATATATATATGGTATGAGATTCTGTTCTTTGAAGTATTAGTCAGGAAGGTTCCACAGAGCCCCCAAAACAAAACAGGTGATAAATACATCATGCACTTGGATCACAGAACATGGCAATATCAAGCTGGTAATGATTTGGCAGCTCTTCAAATGGCTAGCATTCATGGTGCTATATGTAGTGAGAAAACTAATCAATAATGTTACACAGCTGTACACTCAGTAAGGTATAACAATGATTGACCTGATGAGATAGACATGTGCTAACTGGCGCAATAGTGGCACAAACGTTATGGAGTAAACCAATCATTTTCTTTTTGGATCTAAGGGCTGTTCCATTCATGCCTGGTACTGTAAACCTAACCAAAATATCTGTGGTTTGGGAGGTCATAGATCCTAGAAGAGGATCTAACATTATTTTCTAAAAGTATATAGTATCAACCACCTTCTAAGTATTTATCTCTATGTACGTTGATTAGTACAGCTTTCATCTCTCATCAGGGAAGTTTGATTTTGCAGCAGATGACAATAGAAAGACCCACAGATGCTCAGAGTGTGAAGGATGAGTAACTATGGAATGCTTATCCCTAAATGAGCCATTTATATCCCACCTTCTCCAACATAACTCAGAGAAGTCTGCTGACAAGGGACTGGAATCACAGATTGTAAGGTTCAGTAGTTAGGGAAGACTGCTACAAAATATTGTCTTCTGAACACAGCAGACTTTGAACTTGTGAACTCATAGTGGCTGTGGTTGCCTGCACAAGACCTACACAAAATCAAGCTAATGAAAATTTGTTTTTCAGGGAAATAGTCCCAGTCAGGATCTGACAACCATACACATAAGTACAGTGTTTGTGCTATGTGGTATATGAAATGAAGACATGAAGTTTAGGGTGGGAGGATGTGACAGGGAGGGGGTCTTGGAGGAATTGGAGGGGAAATGGGTGGTTGATATGATCAAAATACACTGCACACGTATCTGAAGTTATCAAAGAATGAATAAAATTGAGTTTGAAAAGAAAAAAGAACCTTGGTGATATCATGACATCTGTTCAATCCTTTCTGGTTTTGTCCTTAAAATGACTGCTGAGCCCAGTTTCTTACTGCTGTCTTCAATCATATCTGATTATAACCATATCAACTTGTGAAAAGTTGAGCTTGGGTACAATTCCTACATTGCCATAAATGTACATTTTTCACTATGAAACATATTTTTGTGGAATTTATAAAACTTCAGCTTATAGGCCATACCTACAGCCTTTGTGCATGAAGTTTTATTGCAACACTGTCAGAAAAGAAGGCAGTAATTCCCAGGGAGAAGGGATTTCTCAGAGGGTAAAAACAATACTGTACAATCATAAAGAACTTAGGTCCGATCCCTAGACCCCCATTGAAGGGGACATAGCCATGTCTGCCCATTACCCAGTGCTTGGGGGAGCTATGGGTAGATGTAAAGCCAGAGAAGGATCACTGGCACTTACTTGCCAGTAGTTAGCAGAAAACTAGGAATCTAGCTCCAGGTTCAAGGAGAGACATTGTGTCAAGGGAATAAGATGGAAAATGATAGAATGGGACACACAGCATCTCTCACAACTTCCTCTGGCTTTGGCACACATGAACATGTGCACTTGAATACACATGCATACATACACATATATAACACAGACAGACAGACAGACAGACTGACTGACTGACTGACCAAAAGTGCAATCCCACTGGGGTCATTAATACATTTAGGTATCAAACATCTAGGGTCTACTATACATATATACCCTAGTACTGAAATTTGTATTCCCAGTACTGAAAACTTAGAAACAAGACAATTGTCTTTAGTCTTACTGTTTAAAGAAGAGTAACCATAGGAAACAATTCATTTTCACTGTCACCATCTTAATATATTTCAGCTAGACACAGCTGTCCAGATTGACCCTGTGTGAAGGGAGCCTAGCTGTACTTGGAGAAGAAGCAGCCTTGGGCTGCACCTGCCTACCCACACATTTTCAGGGTACATCAGATGATATATGATACTTAGCTCTGCCAGGTTTTCTCGTTAAAACAGTGTATATAATAAAATGAAAATAATGATGCTATACCTACTGTGTAACCACCTGTCAGTAAATTTATGAACAATTAGAAAGTGAAAGCATTTCCCAGAGAGCAATTTGTAGATGCAATAAAATGTTCTCTTTTTTTTTCTTCAGAATACAATAGGACAAAACTTTTCATATCCCCTCCCAAAACAGCTTTTGCAGCAATTAATCAGCTCTGTTTTGTTGTTGTTGTTGTTTAACGTTCCAGGTCTTCCAAATGTGCTAGGATGACTACCAGCAGGCAATGAAGGACTCATTTAGAATTTTCAGCAGAAGTGATACTTCAATCCCAGGCTGCCTCATGTTTGTAGGAAGTCACTCTTGTCCATAAACTTTGGTTATGCAGCATTGTCTCCAGGGCTCTACTACTAAAATCCAGATGCCAACTTTTGTCTTTGTGGAGCAGACATTAAGCCCAAGACATATATTCCAAAGCAATGTGATATCCTCCTTTGAGTTTGTTAACAACTGACCTGCAGTCTCGAATATCTCACAGTAGCAAAAAGTAATATAAGGAGCTCTTGCTTGGGATGTTCAATCCCAAGTGGTTATTCCTGGATGCAAGAACATATAAGCAATGCCAAATGAAATCAGTAAATTTTATGAATATGAGAGAATATATAGGCATACACAAGCATAGCAATAATAAAGATGTCATAAATTTGGGAGAGAGGACATGAGAGGAGTTTGGCTGCATCAGGGACCGTAGGGCTAAAGAGCAGAGTCAAGCTTGCAACACTCCACCTGGAGTCCATTTCTGTGTTTGAAGATTCTTTCACAGGATCACATGAGTTACACAAATGCAGCTAGCCAGGATCCATGGAGCTAGAGGTGCTGTCATCTCTAGAAGAGGATGGGACACCTCGTCAAGAGATGAAATTCATTACTGGTACCCTGGAGTCCCATCCTCCGACTCTGACATCCAAGAAGTTCCTGTGTGTCTTCATTTCTTCTCCACTGAGTCTGGCTTCCCAGAGCTGCCCGGTCAAAGCCAGCAGAGTGGATGGCACTGGCCTCCTGCTGCTGTGAAAACATCAATTTTCCAGCAAAGCCAGGCTAGTTTTTTACCTCCCCAACTGCTATTTCACCCCTTCCCTTTAATCTGTGTTATTTTTACTTTTTTATCTCGAGTCATTCTTTCTTGTGTACATTTCGCTCCCTCGGTGGCCTTTTCATAGATCCCACGCTTCTCTCTCCCCTTTTCATGTCGGCTTTTTTTGTGAGCGGCCTCTGTCTTTGGTTCTCTATGTTGTATGACTCTTCTTTTAGGGTGCCTTTCCCCTCTATTCAGTGTTATTCTGTCTGTGATTTTTCTCTTGTCACTGGATGGACTTGAATTTTTATCTTTTCTGCTAGACTTAAAGCTTTGTCATCTTTCTGTGTTTTCTTTGTGAGTCAATTTTCCTCCTTATCAATCTTCTTGAAGCAAATGGCAAGTATTTTTTTTTTCACAATCTATGGGATCCATTTTCACAGACTGTGTTTGGCCCAAATGTTTGTTCTCTCTTTGATCATCAGTTACCTTAACTGTAAATGTCAACTCAAGGCTCAGAGATGGGTGGAGTCAGTGAAGGGTCTTTTTTTTCCACCCCTCCCAGTTCCACCCTCCCACCCTCTCCTCCCTCTCCCACTCATCCCACTCCTCAGATGCGGAATGTCCCTATATATCAGCCACTCTCAGTTCAACAGACATATGAGGGATAAGAGCTTCCTGTTGCAATGGGGGCCAACATGGTAGCATCACTAGGACAAATTGTCCCTTTAATACGTAACAAAGTCTATGTTCCTGATTCTTTTGGTGTGTTGGTTGTAGGATAGTTATCCTGTACTATATAACTAAAATCCAATTATAAGTGAGTAGATGCCATGTTCATCTTTCTGAGTCTGGTTTAGCTCATTCAGAATGAGCTTTTCTAGTTCTATCCACCTAGCTGAGAATTACATGATTTCCTTGTTTCTGATAGCTAAGTAGTATTCCATTGTGTAAATGTACCACAATTTTTTTATCCATTCATCGGTTGAGGGACATCTGGGTTGTTTCCAGTTTCTAGTTATTATAAATAAGGCTACTATGAACACAAATGAGAATATGTCCTTGTGGTTTGGTTAGGAATCATTTGGGTGAATACCCAGAAGTAGTATGGCTGGGTCTTGAGGTAGGGCTATTCCAAGTTTTCTACGATATCGCCAGACTGATTTCCATAGTAGTTGTTCAAGTTTTCACTCCCACCAGCAATGGAGGAATGTTACCCTTTCTCCACAACGTCACCAGCATGTGTTGTCACTTGAGTTTTTGATCTTAGCCATTCTGACAGGTATGAGATGGAATCTCAGAGTCATCTTGAGTTGCATTTCTCTGATGATTAAGGATGTTGAACATTTCTTCAGATGTCTCACTGCCATTAAAGAGTCCTATGTTTTACTCTTTTAAATAAAGCTACTATGAACATTTTTCTTCCTGTCTTCTGGTATGTGCATCACTATATTTTTGGGGGGAGATACCCAAACCTTGAATTTGAAGATTTCAAATAGGCACATATTTCCATTTACTAGCAATTACTAAACAGTTTTCTGACATCGTCGTGCCTAGCTCCCAGCAGCATTGCTTTACTATTTATTTCAGTTGATCCACATTCTCAGCAAGGCAGTATTTAAGTCTTTTTAAATTTTTACCATCTGCTAGGTAAGAGAGGAGGGTAGAATTTAAATGCTAACTACACTAAATGTGCCAATCATCAAAAACTGCTACGTGTTGCATATATCTTAAATTGTTCTTCAAATTCTTTTGGAACTCTGGGCTTGCAGATCTTTGCTGCTCATTCACCTGCCTCTGCCAGGGAGCCCAGCCAGATCCGTGCTGGACATATAAGCTCTATCATCTGAAGTGGACTGATTAAGTCACTACAGCCTCTGGACACTCTGTCCCATCCAACCTCAAATGAAACCAACACTTTGGGACATGGGCTCTGGCCTCCCCAGTCGTTGCTCATAGGTCTCTGTTGCAGTGCTGACTTGGGAGATCTCATTCTAAAGGAGCAACTGTGCCACAAATGAAGAGTGACTTATTAAAGTTACTCTGCATTGTTCCTAATTGTAGGTGACTTCAAGGAACCCTCTCTTGGGGCTGATGTGTAGACTTTCTAAAGAGCTGAGCAGAAACACCAGTTTGCATGCTCTGTCCTACGACTGACCACACCCACTCTCCCCCAGTGTGATGGAATACACCTCAAACTGAGGCAATTATCCCTTCTGTCCTTAAGCAGTTCTTGTCATGTATTTTGTCATATCAGTGATTAAAGTACCTAACCTACTTCCTCAGGCTTCCCTCCCTATGCTTAGAAATTTGGAATGAAATTTAACACCAGCATTTAATTATTACTACTCTCCCAGGACCTCTTTTCTAGTGAGCCAACTAAACTAGCTTAGTTACAACACTTGTAAGACTTTGTTTCTTTTATTTTACTATTTCTTTATTTTGATGTACTGAGTATTGAACCACTGAACTCATGGGTATGCTCAGCAAGCACTGCACCCTGGGCAATCTTTTGGTTATTTTTATTTTCCTTGTAATTTGCCTAGACTAAACTAGCCTAAACTCCATACTAGTGGTAGCCTTGAACTTGGCATCTTCCTACCTTAGTCTTCCAAGTAGCTATAATTACAAACCTGCATGAGTGGATTATAAATAGACTTGTTTGATATAGGGCTTATCTTTCCAATTTCTAGAGTGGTAACTGTGTGCTAACCAGGATACCAGGACCCAGAGGGAATCCCTGAGAGTTTGGGCCACCACATTCTAGTCTGGGCTTTTCTATCAGTGAGCGTCAGCATGCTAATATATAGCTCAGATGCAGGCTTGTTCTTGTTAGAGCTCTCAGGGAGGCAGGAGACTCATCAGTAATACCTTAGGCAGGGAATCCTATACTAACACACTATCATGTAGAACTGCTAAACTGGGGGTGGAGAGTGTAACACTGGCTTTTGTCTGTTTCTCTTCAAAGAAAGATGTTGAAGACATTTTCTCCCTCAGTACAATTGAGATCACCATACCATTATCAAAATGATATTTTTACATGGCATGCTTCTCAATGAATAACTAATAAGATAGTAAACTAATTATGCAGTTTTCCTGTAAGGGGATTATCATATCATCCTAAGACAACCACTAGCATTCCCTTGTTTCTTTCTTCCAGGCAGTCTTCTGTGTGACTGATTTCCACCTTTCTTGTCCTACTAATTTTCATCTGTTCATTCATTATTTATTCATCTAGTGGCCACTAAACACCAGGCAGTGTAATAAAACAACAGATATAAGCAGCATAGTATCTAGCTTTATGGAACTTGAGGTCGAACAGGGAGGGATATATTGTTTAAAAAAAAACTTGGGAAAGCATAGGTAATTGTAGAACAAGTACTGTGAAAAGACACGTGAAATGCCCTGTGAACCCACAATGGGGAATTGTTTTGATGAGACAATAGTAAGGGAACGGCAGATGAGTTGAAATCTGAAAGATACCCAGAGTCAATGGAGTGAACTGAGAGAGAAGTATACTTAGAGGAGAAATGGGAAATGCGTACACCTTGAGGAAGGAGGGAATGAGTTCACTAAATTCCTAAAAGGAGCCTTTCGGAAGGAATGTTGACTCTGAAGGGTTGGTGCTCTGGGATCAAGCCCCCTACAGGCATCTAATGGGACAAAGCTTCAGCAAGTGAAGGGCAACTTGAAGAGCGATGTCATTATATTATATAAAAGAATAAGGTTTTAAACACTGCTGTGGTGTGTGTGGGTGTACAGTTGCACATTAGACTTGTGCTGTCTAGTTGTTGTTGTTGTTGTGATTGTTTTTCAACTTGACACAAGACAAAGTCACCTCTATCAGACTGGCATGTACACAAGTCTGTGGAGCATTTGTTTGATTAATGGTTGCTGTGACCAGTACCATCCCTGGCCAGGTGGTCCTGAGCTGTATAGGACATCAAGCTGAGCACACTCTGGGAAGTAATCTAGTAAGCAGAGTTCCTCCATAATCTCTGCTTCAGTTCCGGCCTCCAGTTTCCTTCCTTGTGTTCCTGTCCGAACTTTGCTTCATGATGTTTGATTACAGCAATAGAAACTTAACTAAGACATGGCTGCAAAGGCAATTGCTGTTGGCCAGGAGAAGATGTGAACTGAAAACCAAAAATGAAAAAACAAAACTGGGAAATTATTATTAAGTAAATATGGGGAAGACAGAGATGATATGATGTAAGTTCTGGATATATATAATGAAGATGGTTAGCAAATATACATATACTAATACAATGGAATTATATGCTTACAACTGGTTAAAATAGTACATTTTGTATTATGAATACTTCACTATTATAAAAGCAATTAAAAGACTAAGTGCGAATACAGTTTGCTGGGTTTGGAGAAGTTCATATGACTGGCAATGGTCCCTATATCTGACTGTTGGAAATGGAGGTACAAAGGAGTAAACAGTATTGAGAAATGGTTTAAAGAATGATTTTGGTATGACAGAGAGAGGCTAGCTATCTACCAAAGCTTCATCCTCTCGTTGAAGTCCAGTCTCACAAAAGTGAACTATATTTTGTAGATTGTCATGAAGTTACAAGCAAAGAATGTGAGTGCCCCACAGACACTTCATTGTTTACAACCATGGCACATAAAAGAAAAGGAAAGAAATAAAAAATGCCCCCAACAAAGCACAGCTTTTATATTTGGTCTCTGCCTCACCTTCCAGCCTGCCTGCTACACATCTCTGAACACAGTTGATACTTTTCAGTATGTTGTGAAGAGGGCCGAACCTGTATCAACTTTTATTCTCCAATATCTGGATGAATTCTGACCCTTTGCCTTGCCTCATCTCCTGACAATGAAGAACATGAACAAGCAACAGGGTTTTTTTTTTTATTATAAATTAAGCCACTTAGGTTTTGAATTATAAGAAGCTGAAATTTCCTTATTTGATAACTGTTGTTATGCTGGGCTCTGCCTACATGAAAGGACTATGTAGAGACATAACCTAAGTGAAACAGACTAAGAAAGTCCTTAGGGGAAACAATTAAAATCAATGGAAGTTGTGCCTAACCTAGTGGGAATACTTTCCTTTTGCTACATATATTTATTTATCTGTCTATCATCTATCTATCTATCTATCTATCTATCTATCTATCTATCTATCTACATATCTTCCTCCCTCATTCCCACTCTCTCTCCCCAGAAAAGGCCATTTGAAGATAGAATAAGACGCTGTCAATAAGCAAAGGAGAACATCCTCATCAAAAACTACCATCCTGACAACTTCGCATTGGTTGGATTCTCAGCCTCCAGAACTATGAGAACATACATTTCTGTTGTTAGGACAATGACCCTGTAGTACTTCAATATAGCATCTCAAAGAGTTTATGTTGGTCTCATGGGCTTAAGAGGTGGAATGAAACACAGGTATACAGGACTATAGTTGTACTTTTAGATCAAGGCCCTAGGTGTTTGGCAGTGCTAATCACTAGGACAGGGAACAGTGAGGTGACCAGACCTAAGGTCCATCCTAGATGTGCCTAAGAACACTCAAGAGGTCAAATTAGCCTAGAAAATAACTGGCATCTAATAAATAAGTAGATAATGAAGAAGCCATGGTTCTATAAAGAATAGCATGCGTGTGTGTGTGTGTATACTTATACATTATATGTGTGTGTATACTATGTATAGGTACATTATATATATGTTGGTGTATTATATGTATATATAATATAAATGTATATATAGTATTCATATTATATACAGTATATGTATCACATATACACATATATAATACATGCATTATATATTAATACATATTGTATATACACATGTATATATACTAATAATGCACATATATAATCTATAGGTTCCATATATATGTGTATATATGAAATGAAATTTGATTAGCTTATACTACATGCACTGGGCAGTTCAACAACAGGTGTTTTACACTGAAAATCTGGTAGTTGTTTAGTCCCTGAGGTGTAGACTGAGCAGCCCCAGTCTGGCTAGGTGCTAGAGAATTCATAAAGAGCTGTTGGTCTTTACTCTATACAGGAATCCTGAAGAAGCTGGTTCTAACATAAGCAAAGGGATGCTACAGCAACTGGATAGATAAACGTGTTGGTGAGAGTGAGATCAACTGACAAAGAGCAAAAATTTCCTTCTTCCATGTCCTTTTATGTGAATTGCGACCAGAAGTTGTTACCTGCACGTAGAATAGGTCTTCCTGTTTTAAATAATCTGATCGAGAAAATCCCTCACCGGTGTATGCAGTCACTTGCATTTTAGTTGTTTCCAAAATCTAGTCAAGATTAGCCTTAGCCATCACAAATTTTAATGGATTTAATGAATGAGTATCCAGGAGGCACAGACCTACCCAGAATACTTTAAGATATTTAATGTAAGGAGATGCCAATTCTCTCCTTATTCACCATTTCCAAAAGAAAATGTTTTCTTTTTTCAGATTTATTTACTTTTATTTTTTTGCATATTAGTGTTTTGTTTGCATTCATATGAGTGCCTATGTCTATAGAATCAGAAGTGGAAGCCAGACACCCTGGGATAGGGTTAGAGACATCTGTAAGCCATCATGTGGGTGCTAGGAACAATGCCTGGTCCTCTGAACATGCAGTAAGTGCTTTCAGCCACTGAGATATCTCTTTAGTCCCAGCTTTTAATTTTATTTTTAATGAAAGCAACATAAAAACGCCAAAATTGTGACTACTCTCTCCTTGGTTGATGGTACATCTTTATTAAAAATATAATTATAAGGGCAAACATTAGAATTGGGAGGAGTGGTTCATTTAATTCTGTTGAGCAGATGTCACTGTGAGCCATCATCCACTGTGTGTTGCCGGGGTGGACACAGCCAAGCTGTCTATCCTACCAGTGTGCATCCTACAGCGTTGGAAGGTGACGGAACATTCCTATGAAGGCAGATGGTGATGCTTTACAGCGACTGATCATCAGTATGGAGCACAGGGAGGGACTAACGGGGAAGACGAGCAGCTGATTGCAGCTAACGCTTTCACATAGTAGCTATTCATAAACATAGTGAGGTGAATGGAAACATGAAATAATAGGGAGGTGTAAAAGGAATCTTTATCTTATACACAAACACACAATTACAAATTGAAATATATATATATATATATACATACATACATATATATGTGTGTGTGTTTGTAGAAAGTAGAATAAATTGTTCTTTGCCCAGCAATGAAAATATGAACCTCAGAGCATGAATGAGTTTCATAGACAATCTACTTCCACATCCTTATTCATCATGAGACAGATACTGGGAAGTTAATCATGTCTAAGCACAAGCCATGGATATTGGAGTCATCTTCCGGGTGCCTTGACTCACTGCATCATATTCTTATAACCAGGTGCTATTTTGTTTGAGAAGTTAAAGAAGACCTTTACATTTTATATATACTGGAACACAGTGCCAGTTATAGTACCTGGATTGCTAAGGAACAACAACAAACAACAAAACCCAAAAAACAAACAAACAAAAAGTCTGGGACCAATGACATTTTAACTGACAAGGAAAGAGGAAGCAGGCTTGTGGTCTAAAGCTTCATTTTAGTAAGAGATATGTAGAATATATTGAGAGAAACAACAGTACTAGAGATCCCTAGCAGAGAACTCTCCAGCAGCTTGCCAGAGGGCATGAGATCAAAATCTAGAGGCAGCATCCCAACTTTCTACCTAAGTAAAGGTGACACTCAGCAGAAACGACAGCTAGCAAGGCAAGAGCCCAGCTGGATGACTCCTGCTCTTGGAGCCATCCCTCTGACACCTGGGGGCCCCTTGTTGCTCATGATAAATCAGGGCCCTGCATTGTTCTTGGGAGAAGTAATTACTACCTAGCTGCACTCTGAGGACCTAAAGTTGTTCCTGAGACAAAACAATCTCTCTGCGGTGGTGGAGAGCAGAGCTGTGCATAAACACCTTGCTTCCAGGCCAACTCTATGCAAATATGTGCAAATGCCCTGGCAGAGTTGGCCTGGCCCTCAGGCCTTCCAAAGAGGCCTTTCCTGCTTCAGAGCAGAGCACTGCCCATATGGAGGGAGCAGGAATAAGACACTGTAGTAGAAAGGGAATGAGGTGACTTTGGAGTAGTCATAGCGAGGAGTGGTGCCACCTCACATGAATAAATAAGCCTGGACTGAGATTCAAAACTTGCTGGGGTCACTTTCCATCACTTTTATCCACAGTAGCTGTAGCCTAGGGACCGTTCACTCACCATAGACAGAAAATCACTGTGAGGCAATAGCTTTTGAGAAAAACAGGAGAATGTTCCAAATTGTATTACACCCTGAAATTGTTTCCCCCTTCCTAACATCACCGGAGTCTATAAAACCACTCTTGATACTGCCACGGTGGGCACTTTGCCACTGATGTTTCTTCTGAGCCTTAGAAGACAGGGTCTCACTGCTACAGTTGCCTTCATAGTCCACAGACCTCTAGGGACCATTCCAAGAGACACAACAGTGTCCCATATGAGGTCTCTAAAGAAAGGTGGGGAGCCGTAAGAGCAGCCCTTCAAGTGGCCAGTGGGTGTCATGGTCGGGTAGAAGAAAGCTGTAATTGACTGAAGAGCCTCTCTAGTCTTGCTGAATCTGGAATCAGGTGTGTGAAGTAAGACACAGAAAGACAAGTGAAACTGAAAGAACTGACCTCATAGGAGTACATGGTAGAATAATGGTTATCAAAACACCAGAGAGGAGAAGACCCTGTGTAGAGGCTGGTCAAAGAGTATCACATCACAACTACATAGGAACAATAAGTTCTCGAATTCTGCTATCTGATAAGGTTGCTATAATTAACAATGACGCATTGTATTTTTCAAAGTTACTAGAAAGGTCAGTTTTAAATGTTCCCACAAACAGACAGTAGCTGTAACGCGTGACAGACATGGGAATTAGCTTGATTTGATCATTACACAATGTGCACATGTATTGAAGTAAGCATTGTACTCCATAAATAAGTGCAATCATTATGAGTCAATTAAAATTCAGCCCCAGGGCTGGAGAGATGGCTCAGAGGTTAAGAGCATTGACTGCTCTTCCAGAGGACCTGAATTCAATTCCCAGCAACCACATGGTGGCTCATAAACATCTATAATGAGATCTGGTGTCCTCTTCTGGCCTGTAGGCATGCATGCAGGCAGAAAATTGTATACCTAATAAATAAATAAAATCTTTTTAAAAAATTCAGCCCCAACAGCCATACAGTACATACAATATCCTCTGCACAATATGCACTTTGTGGATTATTTTTGCATGCTCAAATATGCTTAAGTCAATTTGTTTCAGTTCACTTCAACCAAATATTTTCATCATTTATCATTAAATATTGACTGAGTATTCATAACACAAGCCAGACATATTCAATAAGTATCTTTGAGCATCTGATCTATGTCCTGCATGGAGGCAAGTCCTTCTGTCCACTTTTTCCTGTTTTCATGGTGCCTGTGATTTGACAGGGAAACCATATGTTTATGGCAGTGATCATAGCATGGTTTGACAGCTGTCCCTAGCAGTTTTTGAAGTTAGGAAGGCCTGAGAGCAAGTGGCATCTCCCAGTGGTGACAATGATAGGGCCCCATGCTTGGTAGGGAGAAGTAACTACTGGAACATTTCCTGTAGGGCAGAGGGAGGTTAGCAACTGGGCTGGCAGGAGTGAGCAACACAGGGCTCCCTGAAGAATGGGAAGATGGCAGTGATCTGGTAGGCAGTTTTCTGTCAGTATATCAAATACCTGACGTGATCAAAGGTTAAGAGAAAACAGTTGTTTTCCCTTAGTTCTCTTCCTCCTGTCTCTGATCTAGCAACTGTGCTGCTTGTGGGCCTGTGGTGACAGCACGGAATGGCGGGGGCACGTGCAAGAAGAAAATTGCACATGTTTGGCCAGGAAGTTAAAGAGAAAGTGGAAACAATTGGAGTATCATTAATCTCTTGCAGAACCCTCTCATTAGGACCCTCTAACATTAGTGCCCAGGTTCTACTGTCTATCAGATCTTGAGAGAACCAAGCTGGGCACTAACCCTGAAACCTGGGTCTCTGGGGGACAATTAAGGTCAAACTCTAGCATGCCACCATGTCACCATCACCCTGTGCTTCTGGTGACCAGCTGAGTACTTGTGTCCTGGGCAAAGGCCCAGAGAAGCGCAGTGTGTTCCCACTGTGCTCTCTGGCTCTTACAGATCATAGCGAGAGAGCCAGCTGCTCCCTAAGGCACGGGTCCAGCACAATCTGGCCCCTCTCATGGGACAGTTGGCTTGTATACTTCCCCTGGGCTCATGTCAACTGGCAGAGCTCAGATGACATATGGTGGAAGGGCTAAGGTAGGCCACAGTCTCAGAGGCAACTGGTCTACCTTACTCAGGAAGCTGCCCAGAGTGATGCTCGAGTGACTTTGGATTTGATGTATCACCATCCTGAGTATGTTTGTTCCTAAAGGGCATGTGCAAAAGGAGTACTCAAAAACAATGTGGCTAAAATGAAGACAGAACCAGATTTCTGACCAGAGTCAGACCCTGCTCATGTTCAAATTCACTTTCTCTCCTTGGACTCTTCTTCTGCCCTCAGCTGTCATCACCACCTCCTCTGAGGACAAGGAGGCTGTAAGCACTCAAGAAAAGTCTGCAAGGTCTGAGGTACATCTACCTTCTGCTTGGCACTTTTTCAAAGTGAGTTTCCTTTGAAGCTGTCTGGGTACCTGCTGATTGCCCCCCTGGTCTTTCTCGGAGCTATCCTTGGGCATCTTTTTAATGGCCCAACCTTAATTGCATTTTCTTGTGTGTGCCGTGGCAGCCAGCATGTACTTTATTAAAACATTTTCCAGCTGTTGGACCCTTTCTTCCCTCCCCCTACATCTTATGCACTGGAAGGTTTTAAGCCTTATTTTTAAGGTGATTGATTTGGTATGTTTTCCACTTTCTTTCCTGCTGTGGGGACATTTTACCTCAATGTGTGATAATTTTTTTTTTAGAAAAAGAACTTTGATTTTCCTGTCCCCTTACTTTCTTCCCTGCCGTTGCTGAGCTAAGGACCAGAGAGTCTAGTCCTTGAGTAGTTATTTTGCCTTCTCTGATTTTGTAACAGCTGCTGGTACTTTGGATCTGTGTGGTCAGGGCTCAGGACTTGTCACTTAATACTTGTGTCCATGGGGTGTTTAAAGTGGGCTCTCAGAGATGTTATATGTAATAGCCAGGGTTTTACTATTTTTTCTTTCTTTCAAAAGCTGGAGCGAAGTTTTCTTTTCTTTTTGCATTTCAGGTCATGGTATTTTGGGTGTGATACCAGTACCGGAAATTCATACCAAACAAAGAGATGCATTTTAGAATATAAGAGTGAACCCATCAAGAAAGGTTGAAATTTCTTTTGTAGTGTGCCCCAGTGGTGCTACGGCATGACAAAGTTTCCTGAGGAAAGCCAAGCCTTTGATGTACACTCAATAATTATTTCTCTGTTGGTACTAAGCAGTTAGCTTCATCTTGGGATAAGTAAAAAGCATTCCTGCCTGTATCCAGTGGTGGACCTCAAAAAAGCATGTCATTGGCTGCAACTCACCTCTTGCTTTCTCCCAGGCATTCTCCCCAACTCTCTGCTTCTCTCACCTTCAGCTGTGTCCCTCTATCTAAAAGTCTGTATTCTGAGACATCTCTAAGTCCCCCTTCCATCTTTTTTCTTTGGTGTCTTCTTTTCTCTGCCTCCCAAGAGAATTTCTTCTCCTCTTGGTCCACATTCCTAGTCTCCATAGAGTCTTTTGAGAACACATGTGGAGCATTGTCTCAGATTTTTTCCCTGCTGCTGTGATAGAGTGCCCCAACAAAAGTCATTTAAGCAAGAAAGGGCTTGTTTTAGCTCTATGTTTGAGAGCAGAAACCTTCACAAGCAGAGAGAAATAAACACTAGTGCTCAGTGAAGTTTCTCATCTTCATATAGTCTAGGAATCAAGCCCAGGAAATGGTGAGGCCTACTTTGAGTTTGGGTCTTCCTGTCTCAATGATCCCAATCCAAAGAATCCATCACAAAGACAGAGGCTAAGCTGATCTAGATAATTACTCACAGGCTTGCCTGGAGGCTGGTCTCCTCTGTGATTCACACTCTTTGTGCCAACTTGGTAATCAATATCAACCATCATAAGCATCAAATTCACCCAGCTACCCCTAGTCCACCAAGCTAGTTTTGACTTGTGTTGGAGAACTTTGTCCCAATAAATGCGTTCATGTTGCAAATAAAAAATAAAATCTTAGATTAATTGTTAACATTCTGTCATCTGCGACATGTGTTTTTGAGGGGGTGTGGCTTTACATCAGTAATCAGATCTCAGGTCACACAGAGCTTTGGACAAAATGTTTAGTTCATTTGGAGTTATCCTTTGGAACTCCTGGGAGAAGGAATATTTCTTGCACCAAACTATAAATTTATTTAGGACCTGTGCATTGCCCTAAAAACTCTAATATTTAAAAAATCCAATAACAATTCTAAAATTAATGAGTTTCTCTTCTATTGTAATCTTCTATAGAGATTATTCTTTTCTGGTATTGACTTCAATTTAGGTGGCATTCTGAGCACAGTTTTTCTGCAGCTTTGCTAACAGCCATTCACACATCACACCCAGGGAGCTCCTTTCTGCCTTCAACTAGCAAGAATTCCATAATGAAACTTCAACACCCAGAGGATGTATGGTTCACTTAACCAGGTATTGCCATTGCCCAAGTAGCTGTCATATTATTTTTGACAGTGTGAATTCTGTCTAAACAGAAATTAAGGGTAAATTAAGAAGATAGAGAGAAAGAGAGAGAGAGAGAGTTGAAAAGAGACAGGAAGAATTGAGGGAGACAGTGAATAAATCTCTATTTTGACTCTATCTTCTTCTAAAGCTGTTTATGATAAAAAGAGGATTAAGGAGCTGGTATTCCAGCTATATTAAATTAAATCCCAGACCCCTGTTCTCAGACACATGTGGGCTTGAGAGCATCAATCCCATCATGACAAAATAGCCCCTGGGAGAATAATTCCTCCTGGCAGTGTGCCACTTGCCTCTTATAAACTGTTAACCATGGTAATGAACCAATCCAAGAGACATATTAATAATGACATGAAGAGACACGTTTATTGTTGATTGTTGAGATGGTGGCAGATTTATTGCTAGCTTGCCAGGAGGGAGGGTTTGGCCCAGCAATGGTGCAATTAAAAACAAATTGAGCACAGGGACAAAGAATCAATAATCTAACAGGGCAACTTTTAGTTTGCAAAATACAAATATAAATTAATTGACCTGAACACTGGCCGTTAATGTCTGCTAGCTGGCCAATGAGAGCATATAATCCACCCAGTAAATTCATTGCAGCATTGTAGATTCCTAGGTCTGCCTGCCAGGGTAGCCATTGGGGGGGCAGCTTGTTTGAGGGTGATTTCCAAGCCACAAAAGGAAAATGACTGACTGGCAAAGTTTGCCCAGAAGCTCTAAACTATGGGCTGTTTCCCAAGGTTTCACTAAGAATTCATTTTACCCAGCAGATACATTGTTGACACCTTCAGTGTAGTACATATACAATCTACCCTGAGAACAGGAAACAGATGGAATAAATCCAGGCACGCTGCTGTTCCTACTGTGGCCTTTACTTAACTCCCATGTGTTTCCCAGCAGAGTCAGCCTTTGACATACTTGTTCTCTCTTAAGAACAACTGATATTTTTTTCCTTTCCCTTGCAGAAAATGATAATTACAACATATTTTGGATATTTTGGTATTATTGTTATGGATTGGTAAAAATCAAATGTAAATTTCTATCTTTTTTTAGTTTCTGCAAGTTTTATTTCCATTTCTGATAAAACATCAGAGGACAAGCAAATGAAAACCAGGCTGATCCCTGACTTCTTTATAGAAACAAACTGTTGTCATTTATGAAAAACATCAATAGGATGCTTAATCTATAAAATAGGCTGTTGTAATAGATGCAATGAGTTGAAAAATTTTTGTTGTTTTTTTCAAATTTATTTATTTCTTCAAGATACGTCTCAATCATAGTCCCCCCTCCTCCCCCTCCCAGTCCCACTCTCCTACCTTTTTCCCCCTCACCCTCCTATCTGTTTTTTTTTTTTTTTAATGTAAGGTATATCTTTTCCCCCCAACAGTTCCCCCTTTTAGTCCAATAAAATGCTCCTTTTCTTATGACGATAAATACAATACAAAACAATTAAAGAGATGTTCAATTAAACATCTTCCAAGAGAGCACATTCTGTGCCCATAACCAATGGGCCAGTCACACTTGCCTTGATAAGATCTGGAGAGCAGAGGAATGTCCTCTAAATGTATGGGGGATGGGCTTGTCACTCTAGTCTAGGCTAAACTAAAATCCCAGCCCTGGATTTATGAGCTTGTGGCCTTTGACAACTTCCATGGCCTTTCTGATACTGTTTTCCCATTCAAAAGTTAGGGAACATATTACTGTCTACTGAGGTTAACTGGAAAACAGAATTGGGTCAGAGGAGTGCTCTACCAGTTGATGAAAGTTGGTAAAGGTTATTGCTATTAAGAAAGGTTCTTCATACATTACAGCATCCATCTTCAGTACTTTGGCCCCATTTCTCTGACAAACATTGATTGTAAAGCAGGAATTATGAAGGACTTGCCTACCCTGTCTTGGCAGAGCTAGGCTGTCGACTTACCTGCTTCCAAGTTCTATCCTGTTTGGACAGAATTCTGTCTACATTTGAAGCAAGGGATTTTTCTTGCCAAGAGATAGGTTTGCCACTAATTCAACCATCTCCAATTGGAGATTCTTCAATGTTCATCTTCTACTTGGAGTAAAATAGGGGGTGCTGTCAGGAGCTGACCTGTCTTCACATCAAAAAAAAAAAAAATCTTAAGTTAAGAATACATCTTTGAATGCCATATTCTGCAGATCTCTTGAGGTTTTTGAAGACCCCATATCTATCTATTATATTTAGATAAGCAAATGTTGCTTGTCTCTTAGCAACTTGATTTCTGATTAGCTTAGAAAATAACTGTGATAGACACTGGGAACTGTCCAGGCAGCCACTGGTTTGTCATTTCTTAGTTTTGGAAGCTGCAGGTCCTGCACTTCCTATATAATCAGATGTATTTATTCCTCTCAGGTCTTTGAGGTGGTTGAAGAATAGATAGCTAGAGTCTCATAGTTAAATTTCAAGTTGTTTAGGAATCAAGAGGGTGTTCTGGATCTAAGAAGATGTTTTTAAAATTGTGATGTAAGTTAGTATGAAAGCTGAGTTAGATATAGGACTTTAAACTCATGGAGATGGTTAGATAGTAGAATGTTAAAGTCAGGTGCCAAATACATATGGACTGGACATTGGGAATATGTGCTAAGCCATATAACTCTCATAATTGTGGCCTAATTATTTCTGTTGTTTTGTATTGTATTTATTGTTGTAAGAGAAAGAACCATTTGTTGGACTGAAAGGGGGAGGTGTTGGGGGGAAAAGATATACCTTAAACTTAAAAAAAAGGAAGTGGATGGGGGGGTTGAGGGGGAAGATAATGGGAGGGTGGGACTGGAGAGGGGAGTAGGGAGGAGATTGTGATTGAGATGTAACTTGAAGAAATAAAAAATAAATTTAAAAAAAGAAAGGTTCTTATAATAGTTGCCGTATGATAATCTTGCTTCACTTCTATTTGTCTTTAATTTCTCTACCAATAGAAGAGAACTTCTAGAGAAATAATAACCAGTGGCTTTGGGTAAATTTTTGAAATGCCAAAATAGGACCAAGCACAATGGATACTTAACTATCGTTGTTGTTCTTGAACCTGCCACATGCTTACTAGATGTTTAAAGCTGTGTTAAGGGATTCAGGTAAGAGATTCCAAGTATGGAGCCACTTGCTCCCTTATAGAATATGTTAGTGTTCTATATTAAATTTCCTCTGATGCCAAGTTATGAGTAATACTTATAGAGGGCAAGGTTTGAAATGTTGCTATGTTAGGGTTCGAGGCGACTACACAAGGGATGTGATAAACTGAAGTGGATTAAAAGAATTGATGGCATTACTGATTCACCCTTTAAAGTGCAGTTGCTCTTCTGCTCACAGCACTGGGATATGTGAGAAAAGACCTTCACGTTTATTGGAACTGTTGGCTGACTGGCTTCTGAAAACCTAAGCTGAAATCATTGTGCAAATTGAGGAGAGCACAACAGACTTTTCATTCCCCCCTCTATCTCTACACCAGCGATGATGATGCTATGAGCAGGCTTTATATGAGTCTGAGTTTATTTAATTCTACTGCAAACAAGGCAGATGACAGACCCAGGCCCTGCTACTTCTCTTCCTGGCTTCTGCTTCTGCACACATCTCCAAAGCAGATGCCAAGACTGGCAGCACCTTCCTGGATCGTGTCAGAACTGTGCTTCAATCCAAAACAAGCCCACATGCTTCCCAAGCCTGGACTCCAACAGAAGACAGGTGATGTCCTTTTGGCAGATATATCAAACACCTTGGGTGTTGGCAAGTAATTCATCCTGTGTTGAATTCTGTTTGAGTCTCCTCTACCTTAGAAAATATCAACTCTTCATATTCCTACCTTGAAGAGAGGACAACTGCTGGAAAAGGGTCAAGTGGTCCCCACTTGCCTTAGTCTACATGGAAGCTAACCACCATATGCAGTAGAGGATGGCACAGAGCTTCTGAGGTCTCAGGAGAAGTAGACATGGAACTTGTCAATACTGTGTGTGAGAGAGTTTTTAGTGTGAATGTGTGTAAATGCAAAAGTGTGTGAGTGCTGAGGTCTTAGTGCTGAAGCAGTGAACAAAGCTCCATATTTCTCCTCACAATAATGTGAGAAAGGATCTGGTGACAAAATAAACTATCTTTTCTAGAAATGTGTTTTAGACTGTGTGGTTATGGACTGTATGCTATGTCATGAAAGAAATCCCAACCTGGGGTAAGGTACAGGTGAGCATCAATTCAGTTCTGGCTCCAGAAGTGCCAGGTAACAGTTAACTAACACAAGCTGAGAAAGAAGGCCATCCAGAGTGGAGGAGTGGACTTCATTCTGAAAACCCAGGTCATAAGAGACCATGGGGGTCAGGCACAGAAGACGCATGCATAGGGCAATTTTAATCTTTACTGTCGACTTGAGTGGATCTCAGAATCATCTAAGACACATACCTTGGGTGTGTCTGTAAGTATATTTACAGAGGCATTTAACTGAGGGGGGAAGACTCAGCCTCATTGTGGACTGGGTGCCAGAACTGAATAAAGGGGGAAGGTGAAGGGAAGCTCCTGTGTGTGCTCAGTATTCATCTCTTTCCTTTCTTGACCGCAGAGGCAATGTAACTAGTCAACCCTTCACTATGTCACCTTGCCTTCCAGCCATGATGGAGTGAATTTCATTGAACCATAAACCAAAATAAACCTCTCTTAAGTGGATTCTACCAGGAATTTGGCCATAACCAAGAAAAAAAAATAACATTCCTATGAAGGAAGCTTCCCAAGGTATGTTCCTTCATCATATGTAGAGGATCCCCTGGCAACAATAATGCATCATTGATTCCTTCTGTGGCTTTAGTTGTCATCTAAATCACTCTAATTCTTGGATAAAGAATAAACAGCATTGGTGAGATGACTTAGTGGGTCAAGGCACACATAAGGAAGACTGATGACTGAGTTTCATCCACAGGAACCACATTGTAGAAGCAGAGAATTGAATCCTACAAGCAGTCTTCTGATACCACATGTGTGTCATGCTATGTGTGTACCTACATACATGTACACATCTACACACACACACAAGCATATACACACATGCACACACACAAGCACATATTGACATACTAAATGTAAGAAGAAAAATAATAGAGGTGACATACAGATGATATATAATATAGGATGGATGATAGCTATAGATGATAAACATATATACACATACATATACATGTATATATACATACACACACAAGGAAAACAGTTTGATGTGAGTTTTCAGAGAGGAACCAAGGAAAAGAGATATGGTTTTTTTTTTTTTTTTCCTTTTCTAATCTAAAAGGTGGACAATACTAATAGTTCCCACTAAAGATGCTATTAAGAGGTCCCTAAATGCAGGTAAGTCAACAGCCTACCTACCTCTGCCAAGATAGGCTGGGCTAGTCCTTCATAATTCCTGCTTTACAATTAATGTCTGTCAGAAATTCTGGACAAAAAGGCTGAAGATAGATGTTCCAATGTTATAGAGTGAAATTGGGGACTGTCTAGGCAGCCAGTTGTCTGTCATTTCTTAGTTTTGGAAGCTGCTTGCTCTGCACTTCCTGTTTAATCAGACATATTTATCCTTCTCAGATATCTGATGTGGTTGAAGATTAGATAGTTACAGTCTAACAGTTAAGTTTTAAGTTGTTTAGGAATTAAAAGGATGTTCTAGCTCTAAGATGTTTTTAAGTTGGTAATGCAAGTTATGATGGAAACTGAGTTAGGCATGGAACTTTAAACTCATCAAGATAGATAGATTATAGAATATTATTATTAGTTGCCAAATACATATGTACTGGATGTTGAGAATGTATGTCATACCTTACAGTTTTCATAATTGTTGTCTAATTGTTCTTATTATTTTGTGTTGTATTTTTTGTTATAAGAAAAAGAGCTTTTCATTGGACTAAAAGAGAGAGATGTTGGGGGGAGATACACCTTTAAAAAAAAGGGATTAATTATTTAAAAAAAGAGACGCCCCTAAATTCTGAATCCAAATAAACTATAACTTAGTAAAGGTTTGTGAGCAACCTTTCTGATTGCCCCATCTATGGGTCAACTTAGAAAAGACAAACAATGCCAGTTACAAAACACAAAACAAAAAACCAACTTCCTTTGAAAAATTATACTGAAGAATCATAAAATAGAATTATCAGAAAGGATTTTGACATGACAATTCAGCCTACCCCACCCCTACCTCCACATCAAACCCAGGGAAGTGAAATCCAGAGAAGTTCTCATATCATTTTGTATTAGGAATCCTTTAGCTTGTGTGATTCATAGGCACAGATGAATACAGGCTGCTTGGGGATCCTGGCTCAGAACCTTGCTTCAAAATGGAATATATGGACATGCAGAGAGAAGAAGGGGAAGGCATAGGGGAAGAGTGAGAGGGAGGGAGGGAAAGAGGGAGAGAGACATGCATGTACATGTATGCACAGAAGATTTTATTTATTACTTTGTTTGTGTTTGTATGTCTGCGTATGCTGGGACAGACATGGGATGGGCTGTGGTGCATCATTGTGGGCCTCAAAGGACAGCTTGTTGAGAAATCAATGCTCTCCCTGCAACATGGAGGTCCAGGAGTTTGCACTCAGCTCATCATGCCTGGCTGCTAGTGTTTTTACCCACTGAGCCATCTCACCAGCCCCTACAGAGAGGATTAAAGTATGCAAGCTGCACAGAGAAAATCAGTTTTACTGCATGCTGTTTGTCCCAGGATACGAAGCATGGAAGCCAGTGTCCTAAAGACACAGGCCCACAACGTTAGGAGCTGAGCTTAGGCTGGGGGCTAAATTTTCTCATGCTCAGGCTTGTTCTGTTCCCCTCTTCCTCCTTGCTTCTGTAAAGAATGGGTGTGCTTATAATTTAAAATAGAGGCTGAATAAATTAAATTTATTTCAGGTTGACTGCTTGGTTTCTTTAAGCTCATGATTATACACATTAATTCAAATGATTTTGTAATATTTGGGAGAGGAGGGAAAAATGTCAGGAAAAAGAGTTGGAAATGGTTTAGTCTCTTAAACATCCTGTTCAGCATGGTAGTTCTGTTGGCATTGCCCTGCCACAAACCCTCCATCCAGGTGCCTGTGGCTCCCACCCCAGAACTTTCTCTCCAGCACCTGCCTTTCTCCATAGCATCTTTATAACTTGTTTCCCTCATAAATAGCAGCACTTTTCTGCCCATTCACTTAACTCCATGCTAGCAATGTGGGGGATACATAGCAAAAAAAAAAAACCTCAAAAAACAAAACAAAAAAAAACCTTCATTAAGAGGTGCTTGGCCACTTCCCTGTCAGCCTAATTCATTCAAATCACTCCTGACTCCCTGAATCTCAATTTCTTGCTTTATAGAGTGGTGACTTTCTGCTCTGTCTTTCCGGGATTTTGTAAAGAATAATCAAAAGAGATAATGCATGCAAAGTGCCTTGTTGACTATTTGTATTTTGATAGCTTTTTCTCCAGTGCCAAAAGCTTAACCCAAATGAGTAAATGTAGCAAAGGGAATTTAAAACACTTACTAGCTCTATCTTCTAGTGCAGTTTCAATCTAAGCCTTGGCTTCTTTATCTGAAAGATATGAAGATGATGCGCATTTTGTGGAGTGGATGCAAAAATCAATTGAGACATGGTTAGTGCATAATGTAGCCAATGCCAGAGCCGACTGGGGCTCAATAGGAGTTGGGTGGGCAGAAGATTAGATTTCATGACATGCTAACTGAACTTCACGAAACAGCTTGTCCCTGATGAACAGTCTCCAGGTTAAAAC
>CAJQZJ010003694.1:16137458-16150442 GCA_907164525.1 Lophiomys imhausi
ACTTCACGAAACAGCTTGTCCCTGATGAACAGTCTCCAGGTTAAAACACCCAAAGCCCTTTGTATACATAGATATTGCAGAACTGTTTTGTGAAGTCCCCTATGTGTGAATTTAATAGTGTTCATATTCCTGTCTCTATCCTGGTTTCATGTGTGTGGGGGAGGGGTCGTGGAGTGCATGTGCATGCACATATGAATACACCCTTAATTCTCTGCACTTTATCTTTTGAGGCAGGATCTCTCACTGTATCTGGAGTGTGTTGATTCAGCAAGAACTGGCCATTAATTAAGCTTCAGGGACCCTCCCTTCTCTCTGGTGCTAGGATTGCACGGCTACATTTGTATGTGGGTGCCAGGATCTAAACACAGATTCTCATGCTTACATGGCAGGCACTTGGCTTTCTGAGTCATTTCAGCCTAGGAGTTGTCATCATCGTCTCTAAGCCTCTGCACAAATCTAGGCTTTGCAAAAAGTATGCATTCCATGGAGGGACATACCTAACAGGCCAGTGATTTCTAAGCCAGCCAAGAGAATAGACTGAGAATATCAACACCCCTGAAGTAAAGATAGACAAAGTTTCCCTTCTGCATCCATTTCTCCCAAATAGCAACACCCCAGACCACTAGCATGCATAGATCTGATGAGGTTTCAGAGCACAGAGAGTTAATGAAGATTAGAATGACAATGAGAGCTTGCATCCCAAAGGATCCTGAGTTTTCAGTACTTACATAGGATAAAATGGTAACATTTAAAGTGTGTACCCCTGGAGGGATGAGCTACTAGAAAATTAATTATCTTCTTTCTGCCTCTCTCCCATCCTCTTTGTACCATTTATGGCTGCTTTGGAGTCCCTCCCTCACTGCTCACTTTCTTTTTGGAGCTTTGTCCTTAATTCCTAGTGGCACAATTCAGTATCTGCAGCAAGAAACAAAACAAAATAATGCACCAGAGAGAGAGAGAGAGAGAGAGAGAGAGAGAGAGAGAATTTTCATGACCCTAGAGCAGAGCAGTAAGTCAGCATCAGAATAAGCTGAGATGCTGATCTTGCAGTCACATTATTACTGTAACAATAAAGGTCCATTGAGGGAAAACCTCAAGTCAAGAGAATAGAATCTCAGGCCTGTGTGGGATACTTAACATTCCAATTGGGCTGGGTCAATCACTTGGTCAAGGAGCTAACCCAAAGGCAGGCTCCCCTGTAAGTCTTACTTTAAAAATAGAAAGAATAATTAACCCTTTAATGATATACTGTACTTCCCAAAATCCAACCTGGAGTGTGGGGTAGTAACCTACTGTTCACAGCTATGCAGCTTCCTAAGCCCACCTACTTTCCTTTTCCTTTGTTCTGTCTCTTTTCCTTAACAATTTAGGTATTGCCACCATTTTAAGGCCTCTTTACTTTTCTCTAAAGCTGCCCAGTCTTCTATCTAAGCTGCTGGTCCACCATGTATCTGACTTCCATGCCAGTTTAAATGGCATGTTTTTTTCCCCTCTCTTCTCCATTCTGTCCTCTGGACAGCTGCTGGGGTTTGTAGCATACCTGTTCTAGGGTTTTACTTAATTTAAAATACAATATAAACTGTCATTAGCTTCCATTTCAGTCTATTCCTGGTTTTTTTTTTTTTTAATGAGGCTAATAACCCCAATTTCCCGGTATCAATGTGACTATGGTTCAAGACCTAGGTCTTCTCCTTGCTCCCTGGGACCATGGCAGGTCCCCACCTTCCTGAGGTACAGTAGCCTAATTTACAAATGGAGATAAAATCAATGTATTGCAGCTTTACAGAGTTTGTTGTGAGGGTCAAATGGGACAGAGATTGTGAGCATCTTTGAACAGCACTAAATAAGTGCATGGAATCTGTGGCAATCCCTGGCATGACACATCTCTTAGCTTGTCATATTGCAGACCATCCCTTCCCGGGAACTTTCTCCATGACTCTCTATTCAAACTCATCATCAGACAATATCTGGCTTACTTCCCCAGCCCTGTCTGCTTGGAAAAGCTTCAGGATGCCTCATTTCAATGCTGGTACAGTTGCTGGATCACCTCACAGAAAAGCATCCCTGAGTGCCCGTAGTGTCTCAGTGTACTAATAGCTGGGCTTTGATTCTTTTTCTCTAGGAATAGTTATCCTTAGCAACACAGCTACTACCAAGCTAGTTAAACCCCTGACATGACAGACTCTCAAACACTGGTATTAAGCTACAAGGGCACCTTTATGTCATCACACCTATAAGTTGTTCTTTCAGAATGCCACAGCATTTTATCTCTGCAGTTATTGCAAGACCGCCACCATTTCCCCAAATTCAAAAATATAGGGACTCTCATTTATCTATTCCTCATCCAATGTATTAAGGATCAGTTCTCACTATGGCCCTTAGGTGTCCATATCTCCAGGTAGAGCCATAGTCAAAGCTGTGGATACTGAAAACAATTTGTAGCCTTTCCTTATCCCTCTGTGTCCTGTCCCACATCCCACAACCCAGTTCCCATGGCAGTACATTCTTCACAGGGTTGCCAGGTGAGTTTCCCTACTGGGACTGACCCATTCCTCACTGCTACGGGTTTCTTTCACACTACTTACATGATCTAGATGACATTGTTGCACAGGCTTATGTGGTGACATGAAATGAACTTCTGGGTGACTAAGAAGTACCTGAGAGAACAATGATTGAATTTTAAAGAAGATGACTTATAAACAGGAAGACCTGGGAATCAGTTCCATCTGACACAAGGCAAAAGGTGCCCTTCATAATAGTCTACAAGGCATCAAGAAACATCTCCCCGGCCTGGATATCCTAAGGAAATAAGCAGAGCTAGAAGCAACATGGGATGGTCTCCCTTCTGATAAGGGCATCCAATTCATAGCTGTAATAAGATATTAATATTGTCAAGTAAACAGAAGACAAATAAAAGCTTTAAAAAAAAACAGACAAGTCGCAGCTCGGAAATTTTTCAGTTTTTCTTATTGCAAAATCAATACCCATCAGCAGTTTGAAATTAAGGGCAAGATTAGGCCTCAGTTTTATACATGCCTTATTGTATTCCAAAAGCTTTCAACTCAGTCAGATAAATCTTCTTTAAGAGGATTAGGAAACTTTCATTATCTTTATCTAACCTGAACTAACACCAAGTCTGAAAAATTAATCTGTAGACTGGACAAAAGCCGATAACTGCTGGGAAGAGAGAAGACCTTGGCTTCTCTCTCCCTCAGAAGAAAGAGCAAAAGTGTTGTTGCATCTGCCCCCTGAGGACTCTGCATTCCTCACCAGGACCAGCAGGAATGCCCCTGCCTAGCTCATGCTCCTGGCCTCTCCTTCAATGACAAGTCCCTTGTGTGGATGTTCTGGTAACAGCATCCCTTTCTTCCTCCCAACACCTACTGGCTTGCTTTTGTACTCCACACGTTCCTAGGAGGCCAGTGCTACCGAGGGCCGGGCCTTGAGCTTGAAGAGTGGAAGGAGCTGGCTTCTAGGATCTGAGAAGCTGCTGCCCAAGTGCCCCAACTCTCAGATTCTTCCTGAGTGTGCCACCCTCCCCCAGGTGACACTAAAGGCTTCCACACCACACACAAGCAATTCCACGAAGGGTATGGAGGAGGCATCACCCCTGAAAACTCTGCCTGTGAGCCCCATGTGACCTGTCTCAGTGCTAGCACACTTAGATGTTTGTCTCATTCTGAGTCTGTTTCTGCCTAGCACCTAAATACTTATTTTATTTTCCCTTCCAGCGCCGCATCCTCTGGACGTGAAGACAGCTATGCTTTGAAGGCCATGGAGGTGTCACCTTCAAGGCAGAAGACCATAGCTCCTGGGTGGAATCAAGCCCAAATGCAAGCAGGTATTGGGACATTCAAACCCATCTTTGATCATTAATCTCACCCAGCGCCTCCACTGTCCTTTGAGAAGGGGCGTGTCTATGCCTTTAGTTCCGGATATCAACCAATCTTCATTCTCCTGGCAGTGACCCTTACCCAATCCCCTCTGGGTAGGACACATGCTGATACTAGCCACATCTGTAGACCCATTCCATGACACATTCCTCTGAATCTCCAAAATCATGTGGGGCAGAGAAAAGATCCAACTGGTTGAGTAGAAGCCAAGCTTCAGTACTGTGTCTCTCAGAAGACCTTCTGAGGAAGACATGTTATTAAAGACATATCTCTGGCCCAATACATCCACTGAAAACTATGTCCACAGAGGTGGTCATGGATACAGAGCTGGTAATGACTGCTCTGTCCAAAGAAAAGAATGGGCATCTGAAATGGTTTAAGTTATTGAGGGCGAAGAGACACTAACTCCCATCTATTGCAGTCTATGAAACCATATGAAATAAGTGACAAGCTACACCTTATTTTTCAAATAGTCCTCCTGGCTACAGAAGGATGAAATACATATTTCACAATCTAAAAGTAAGAAAGATTTTTTAAAAACTCGATTGAGTCTGGCAGATGGAATCTGGTAAGCTGAAGCTAACAATGGCTAAATTACACACAGGGCCCCTTTCTAAGAGCTCTGTGGATGCCTCTAAGACACCAGCTGGATGCTTTGAGAGAGGCCAATCCAAGCTTCGAGTTTGGTGGAGGAAAGACGTGTCATAAGGTGATAGAAGCCTTCCATTTGGAAGTTGATTCTTACCACAATAACATAATGTTTTAAGCAGTGATGGAAGCTGGGATAGTTCAAAATAAGTTAATTTTGTTTGCTTGCCTTGCCTTAACACAGTCCTCAGATTCTTAAAACTGCTATCTGAAGGTCTTTCTAACTCAATATTCTGTGTCTGACATCTGAGACTTATTTTTAGGGGAAAGTGTAGTCAAAATTAAAAGCCATCCAAAATGCACGTGAGAGTGATACTATGCTCGAGCTGAATTGACTCAGATTTTTTAGGACAACGGACAATGATGCTAAAGTCTTCTCTCTCTGCTCCTTTTAGCTGTATGGATTTACTTCCAACATCGACTTGGAGATATCACTCTGATAAGGTCTCTCTTGCCTCCACTCTGGTACTGTAGCAACATAGAAACAGCAGGAATGCCAGACAGGACCTAACTGGCCAGAACTCGGTGTCATTTCTAGAACACACATGGCCAGTTTCACACCAAGCCTTATTGAGATAAAGGCCTCTGTGATTAGAACTGCATTGATCTATATTTGAATCTAACACCAGCTTCAAAAGCTCAGTTTCTTGAGAAGGTTCAGCTGTATATGCACAAAAGCTTCCTGGTGACAGCAAAACGCTACAGGAAAAAAAAAATTGGAAAACTAGAAGATTTGCAATTTTCAACCTGTGGATTCGATAGAGGAAAATGACGTTTGTATCTTTGTACGTAAGCACAAAGACCACGATCACTCTCTCAGTCCATTTCCAAAAGGAACACCAGCTCCAGGCTCAGCTGTAACTTACCTTGTACTATAAGGTGGACCCGGGAGGTTTTGGGGTGATTGTCTGTCTGCACAGAGCAAGTGTATGGACCTTCATCGTATACATCCACATTCTGGATCATGATACTGTATTGGGTAGGCGTGTTGACCAAGATGATCACTCGAGGGTCTATGGACCACTTGTCATTCCCAGCGTACAGGATTGTGCTACGGTTCAGCCAGGCCACCCTGGTGACTCGATCATCTATGGTACACCTGTGAAGGACATGAAGAGAGGATGGAAAGGGGAGAAGGAAGGAGGAGAAGAGGGGAGAGAGAGAGAGAGAGAGAAGAGAGAGAGAAAGAAGGAGAGAGGAGAGAGAGGGGAGGGAGGAAGAGAGAGAGATTATACATGTGTTTTTATATGACAAGGAGGAAATGAAACAGCAACAATACTTTTTTAAAAGGCAATCAATTATTAATGAAACACAAGGCAAGAGGCTTGAATCATCCAGAAGAAGCCATGATACAAAATCATTCCTCCTTGATTTAGGAACATATTATGTGAGTGCCTTGCTTGCACATTGCTTTTCCTCCCACTTCACCCTCAGGCTTATATGAAAATTAGTTTATATTTTCTGAGCACATTGACCACATTCTGGAAGCAAAGGCCCAGAGGCACAGGGGACAGAAAGTAGATCAGTATTTCAAATAGATCACAGATAATCCATGAGCAAATACTTAACTTGTAGTTAATCAAGACTTGAACTTATTTACCTCAGACCTCCCAGGTGCTAATAATCTCCTCCTTCCCCTAAACTGCATGAAGCCTGCAAAGATGGTTGAATTCACCTCAGAAAACCAGGACTTTAAGGCATTCCCCTCTACCTCTGAAAATTTCAGGGCAGGCAAGATTCTCAGCAGTACACTCTTCCTTTCTGAACTCCTCTCCTCACCCCAGTGCACGCCTGCCCCCCCACCCACACACACCAGTCTCCTCAGCCTTGCTGACTGAGAATGCAAATGGCAATTGCTTATTACTGCTTATGACCTCCAGGTTACCAACCCTTCCCCCCTCCCCATGAAAGGGATAGATGTGCGCCTGCAGCTGGGGATGAACATTGGCAGCTGTGCGCCAGGAGCTGCGAACCTGGGAACAGATACAGGGACCCAGAATGCAATAGAGAATGGATATGTGCTCTGAGGGATCAAAGATGTGCGTGCCCACAACCCGTTGTGGCACACTCATAGAAGAGATAGTGGCAGAGCTGCTATCCGGGCTCGGAAAAGAGACAGGTAAGTATTTTAACTTTCAGATAAGAGAAAGAAGGATTACCACATAGTCTGACCAGCACTGGGTGGGTACAGAGGTGATCCAAGCAGGTTGAAGAGATAGATGAGCTCCTAAGAGCACAGTCTGGCAAAGAGGCCAACCTCTGTGAAGTTCAGGAGCCCCAACAAATGTAGGTGACAAGGAACATATAAAGATTCTAACTTTTATTGGGTGCAGTTTTGTAACCTTCAGTCTATCTGCAAACTAATGTAGTTAAACCCATAGCTTCAAATAATTGACTTTAGTCTATAGAAAATAATTCGTTCACTTTAAAATAAAGCTGGCCCAGAATTTCTTTGATAGGAGAGAGAGTCTGTGTGTATTTGTGGAATTTAAACACTACAGGGATTGATAATCATGATAATCTACCTTCAAAATTCATGAACAAGCTCTTCTCTAAAAGTCATAAGTGTATATTGTTCCTTTTTGAACTTGAGGTTATCCTTCCATTATATGTCCTCAGGAGGATGCATTTTATGGTTGAAAACATTTTATTGATAACCTATCATATTTATCTGTAACAAAAATATATAGAGATTGAATTTCAAGTTTCTTTTATGTCCTTTGGCTATAAAACTCTAAGTAATAATATTTGCTTTTTAAAATGACTTACCACCACAAGTGTAAAATTGACAAAACAATGTAGATATGTTGCACATTTTAAGTAATAATTAACCATAAAAACTTAACTTGAAATGTAAACATAGAGCTTAATCACATGGGTAAGCCTGGTTTTTCATACCACAAATTAAAAAGTCATTTATTTCTATAATTAGATAACATTTAGGATCAATTCTTTTCTACTTTTGCTTTTAAAGAAACCTTGTTAACATAAGCACAAAAGTGGCAATAAAAATCTCCCACAACAATGACACTGAATAGTTTGAATGCCTTCCAAGATATATGACAAAAACTTCACAGTAATATAGCTTCAAACATTATTTTGATAATCTCCCAACTGACAGTTCAATTAGTTCTTCTTTCAGTTTCTTTTAAAGCAATGAATTGGAAAATACCTGATTTGCGATGGGGTTTCTAACCCAATATTACATTCACTCAGTTTCTCAGTACCTGAATAAAGTGTACTGATAACATCATACCAGGGCTCATCCAGTGATTATTAATGACATACTGCTCTTTCATTAGAAACAACTCTTTTAACTCACTGTACTCCAAAATACTGTTTTCATACATTAACTCATACTGTCCTCTGTGAAAACCATCTCTTTGAGCTCTGGCTCAAGGGCAGAGGACTCATGGTGTTGCCGTGAATTTGCTCCTGCTGAGAAAACGATCCTTTTGTGCTTTACTACTGTGGGGTCCTTCCTCAAGGGTAAGATACTATTGGTAAGGGCATGGGGATAGAAGAGAAAATACTGTCTCCTGGATGATTGTGACAGGCTGACAGGGTGACATGGGCATATTCAGGAGAGAAATGGTCCAACGTTAGCTACTCGTTCAAGCAGAGCAGGTGTAAGGAATTAGACAGCTTGACATCCATTTCCTCATAAACTATTATTATCTTCATATGGGACCAGTAACTGCTGCCTGAATATGCACGTCACCCCTTACAAATTACCAGTGCTGTAGCAGGGAAGTGTGATTTGATGTGTATCAGTCCAAACCCATGTTTTCAGGGAAGAACACACAACCCAAGTCCCCTTACAAGGGTCAGGTGTCCCTTGGACAGATGCATTCCAGAGAACATCTGTGACTTGCTTCACTTGCTGGGTCTCATTGGTGGATATGAAGTACAGACAGAAAGGAATGTCTGTGGAAAGCCAGAGAAAGCAGTTCCCAGAACCTATGAGCCACAGAGAAACTCAGTGGATCGTGGGGTTGGCAGAGGAGAGAGGCCTTCTGCATGATGGCTCTCGGCTCCTGGCTTCTGGCTTCCTCTTAGCACCACATGACTCTGTTCTGCATGGTCCCCTGAACAGCAGGGCAGAGAACTCAGGAAGAATTTGAGCAGCGTGCTTAAATGATGTTCCAAACCTGGGCTCCTTCCCTGCTATTTGAGGCCATGAGCTGGATCTTCTTTAACAGGAAGCACAGAGGGGAGCAAGTTTGATCTTAAATAACAGAGAACCACCAGGCAAGGTGAGGAAGGTTAATGACTACTTTAAGATGTCTTGAAAACTCCTAGACATGTAAAGACTTAGCAGTCCAAACCAACCCTACCTGGTAGTCCTTGGTGGGACAGAATTCATTACAGCTCTGTTGTAATTGACTGTTAGAAGTAGAGTTTGCTGGCTGTTCCTCCAAGAGAACTTTTCATGTATTAAGGTATCCATTCCACATAAAGACCTTTGAGAAACCATCTATATCATCCAGAATTTGCAGATAAGGAAGTTGAGGCACGGAGATATTCAGTAACTAGTGTCAAAACAGAGCTAGGCCAATGAAAGCAGGGGACTCATGGCTAGGCAGCCAGTGACGGGGTTCCTGATTTGAAGCTCTGAGAATTTCAGGACTAAGGCCAGAAGCATCTGGCTGGCTGTGTTTCATCACAGTTTTGCAAATCTATAGCACTAATTTTTTTTTCATAGATGACAAAAATAATTTAAGAGGGAAGAAGAGCCATTTAGTACCATCTTTTATGTGTCCTTAAGCCACCTGCATTGTGAGGAGAATGGGTAGGAATAAGAATGAGTGTGAGCCAAAAAATGCCCGAAAGGGACCTTGAGGACTAGAACGCAAATGCCATTCTGCCACTTCACTGAGTGTGAAACTCACTTAGGGATCTACCACAGGGGCTGGCTTTTGTTAGTAGTATCTGGTTTTGTTTCTCATTTTCAGAGGTCAGACTGTAGTTCAGGCAAACATAAGTTTGAAAACAGGGGTTTCCAGACTTAGGAAACAGGGGAAAATTCAGGCCAGTAAGGCTTGCTCCATTTAACTTCCAGCCAGAGGGCTGGAAGGACCTGAGAATTTGCCTTTGGCAAGCTCCCCCACTGGTGCTCTGGGGACTCTTCTTTGAGAGCCTCTTGCTTCCTTAAAGAACTAGACAAGACCCTATTCTGAGCACATGGAGGGCCACAAGATGACTAACAGTAAGCTGAAAGCCTGGCACCTCTGTCTTCACTTTGGATCGGACTCCTTTGCTTTTGATCACCTGCTTACTTCCGCATAGAAGCATGCTCATCACTCAAGCTGTCTCTGTGGAGAAACCAGTGGTGCCTACCCAACATATTTCCTCTTCAAGGCTGAAGAAACGGACAACAGGAGCTGGGCATTGTCAGCTCTTTACCTACAGCCACCACCTCCTGAGAACCAGGCTGGCCCTTCAACCTGTAAGGATTTCTTCAGAACTCTTTGCTGAAACAGACTAAGATAATGATCCACAAGAACAGCATTCATGGAGGCAAAGCTTGCTCAGTTATGCATTCTTCTTGTTCCTCACTCTGTTCTCCTGTTTAAACCTCAGTCCCAGGCTGGGACCTGAAGACGAACTTCAGGTCATTGGACCCCCTTACCTGTTCCTTTCCCATGGTACATGGATTAAACCTCCTCTTGTGATTTTCACCATCACTGATGTAGTTTAGTTGCCTTACATGAAAAGGTAGGCAAGTGTAGTCTGTTGGGGCTGCTGGGACAGATCTTTTATCATGAAAATGTCACAACATAGGCTAGAATTTTTGTCAAAAGACAACATTTTCTGAAATGCAAAATCTGCAAACTTTAACACTTTTATGTTCTTTATTCTTCTTTTTTAAATTTTATATTTGGCCTCTGAGAATGCAAAACTAAAAAAAGTCATCGCTCAACTGATACTTAATGAGCACCTACTATATATAAGACAACTTTCTTCTGCTGAGAATACAGTGAGGAGGCAAATTTCCTGCCTCATAAAGCTGTATCTAGTGCAAGACAAGGAAAACCTAGAGACACAAACAGATCAGTTCCAGAGACAGAAACATGAACTAAAGGGAAGCATGGTGAGAAAAAGAGCTGTGGGGGGTGGGCAGATCTGGGAGCTGTGTGGTAAGGAAATGTCCTTCTGGAGCCACCGTAGTCTGAGAGCAGGGAGATGCTTGTCTAGAAACCATGTCCAAATTAAAACAAGAGTCACACATACACACAGCAGTCTGCAGGATCACTGAGATATTCGTGGATCTGGAGAACAAGTCTCTTAAGCCAGACTCACAGCGCATTCTTCCTGTATTAACAACTTTGTAAATGTTAATGCTGGAAGAATTGATGACTGGAATTTGGAGGAATGGAGGCTTCCCTAGAAAATGCCTTTGTACTGCCGTTGTTGGGATCCTATCTGACATGCTGATGTATTGAGTGGAGAGCTAGAAGATGCCCTTCAGGCTCTGATTCACACCCATCGTCTTAAAACTTTGTAAGGCAATGTTAATGCTGAAGATCTTTGTTAAATTTACACAAGTGAGCTTAAGCATTGAAAGTGTTGGCTCTCAACCTTCCTAATGTTGTGACCCTTTAACACAGTTCCTCATGTTGTGGTGACCCCCAGCCATAAAATTATTTTGTCAATATATCATAACTCATTTGGCTACTGGTATGAATCTTAACGTACATGGCTGATATACAGAATATCTGGTATGTGATCCCTGAGGGGGTCGCGACCCACAGCTTGAGAACCAGAGATTTAAAGCTTCATTTGTTGGGCTGTAAACAACACATGGCGGGGGACAACACTGGTGCTGTTCATTCCATGTCTCATCACTTCCCACAGGCCACCTGGCATCAAACAGGTGATTAATACATATCTGTGAGACTGAAATGCCAGCCAGTGTTTCTCAAAGTGGCATCAAAAGAACATCCATAGGAAATGTCTGTGGGGATATGTGTCCCTCTGCGAGGTAGGCGCACTGTATTCCCAAATCCAGACACACACACAAAGGGTCCCAGGGGTATTCTTGAGTATTTTGCAATCTAATTTTTCATTTATATTATAATTGGGGAAAATGCAATGTATGCATACTCTGGAAGTAGCATGGTAACAATTAGATTTAAATATTCAAGTTTGCACTTGTGGCTATTATTACAGAGGGAAGTCCTTCTATTCTTTCGGGCTAATGAGAAAAATACAGAGGTGACTTATGGGATCAGTGATGCGTTCCTGCCAAGAAAAGCTGAATGAGAGTGAGTCTGCTGTGCAATTCAGGTCCCCTAGGGTTGGGATGGGGAAGACTCAGTCATCACATTGCATGGCCTATGGCTGTCACTGCTCAGGTCCAAGATCCAACTTGGGATCCAATTTTAATAAAATTTCATCTGTTTCATTAAATGAATACTGCAAATTCCAATTTTGGTATTTGTATGTGCATATAACTTATATTTTAAGAATTTAGAGTCATGTAATGGAACATGCTCAAGGCATTTATATCTAGTTTTATGATTCTATATAAACTTGTTTTAAAATAGTGTTACCACTGGGAAACTGTGAAAATAGTTTTTCTATTCTTGAGCTCCACCTTTAATGTAATCTTCTATAGACTCCTTCCTCAGTTTGAGAAAAGCTGGTAGAGGTGATGTGTTGCATGTGAAGGCTCCAAATACGCATCTCTGGATTTATCTCATGAATGTGCCTACATTAGCTTGGTGCTTGTTTGTTTGTCTTGAATTTTACTTTTTTCATTAATTGAGAGTTAAACAAATTTCTGTTAAGAAGACTCTTAATATCTCAAACCTTACTACATTTCTTTCATATAATACATCAAAAATGTTAATAATATCAGCTGAAAAGATAGTGAGAAGATCTTGCTTTACAGAAGTCATAGAGTACTAATAAATGACTTTTCAGAGCAAAAGAACAGGGAAGCCCAAATGAAATATCTTTACATCAACTCCCAAGGCATTATAAATTGCAAAAGCTGTTCTCTTGGGAGGTCTAACTTCTCTGTTATTCCTTGAATTACAAATAGAGCCAACTCCAAAGCACCAACAAGACCTTAATTATGTAAGGGAGAAACCTTTATGGTGCAGAGGGCCAGAAATTTAACAGCAGTAATGATTCTGCTAGAGCTAATATTTGTGGTAAGATACTGGTTAAGGATATTCTGAGAGTGTCAACAGAAGAATAAGAAAGGGAATAAGAGCTTCTCAGAGAGGACTCAACCCCAAAACATCTTAACAGTGCAAGAGGTTGACTTGAAAGGCTGGCATCCACATGCATCATAGACCTCTTTTACACTGGAAAGTGGTGTCTCCCTAACACTAGCTGGAGTGAAGGTGTGACATTGGTGTAGAAGATTCATGCTCTATGTTATGTGTGTGTGTGTGTGTGTGTGTGTGTGTGTGTGTGTGTGTGTGTGTGT
>CAJQZJ010003694.1:16150452-16162191 GCA_907164525.1 Lophiomys imhausi
TGTGTGTGTGTGTGTGTGTGTGTGTGTGTGTGTGTGTGTGTGTGTGTATAGAAGGAGAAGAATGTATCTAGAGGGAATACATACATATACATGCAGAGTAGGACCCCTGGAGAAAAGAGAGGACCCAGAATACAAGCAAGAAAATGAACACAGCAGCATGTGAATGTGAAGACCAAATCTTCTGCAGGATAATAACATGCTGTGGTTTCTTCTGTGACCAATGACATATGGGGTGCTCCTATGTCCTAACCTACATGATCACAGTGGAAATTTACCTGAAACCACAGGGTAAGTTGGGAGTTGATGTGAAGATATTTCATTTGGGCTTCCCTGTTCTTTTGCTCTGAAAAGTCACTTACTAGTACTCTGTGACTTCTCTAAAGCAAGATCTTCTTCCTATCTTTCCAGCCGACATTGTTAACATGTTTGATGTAGTTTATGAAGGTTATATCAAATCCACATTCCATAGGAATGCCAGTGTGCTGAGGACTAGCTGCACCATGAGCAACCAGACTCTCCACACTGGAGCCATAGTTGTGAGTATGACAAAGAAGAATTGAGCATCCTTTTGTTCTATTCTATTAGCATATGCACTGATGAATATGGATGGGAGTGAGCCGTAATATAGAAGAAAAGGATCTCCATTAAAATAAATGTTATAGTAAAGGTGGAAAGCATTGGATTTAGAGCACTTAAGAGAAGATGATCAATCTGCTGTCCCCTAAGTGGAGAAAAATAATAGAAGCATGGGTGACCTTGTAGTACAATAGGAAACCATGGAGACAATTGATGTAGATGACAAAGTTGCCAGGTGAAAGCAAGTGGGAAAATAGAAATGAGGGGAGTCGGTCAAGAAAATTTGAAATAACTGTTGCAAAAAAAAAAATGAAAGCATAATTGCTAGAGAACTGTCCTAGGATTCACAAGCTGGGGTTGAGGTCCCTTGTGCAGTTGGTCAAGAACATACAAGTCAACATCCTGATTTGGAATGGTCTCCTGCAATGCTCAGCTATAAGCACACTGCAGAAGAACATATTCACCAACTGTTGGATCTGCCAGGTGAGTAAGTCAGAAGTCTAGAACTGAGAAAAGTGTCATTTGTTGAGTAAGAGGAATGAAGGTAGCTGTGGCTTATACAGAGATTAGAGTCAGTCAAATGCATGGCAATTTTCAGGGAAGTCCTAGAGAGAACCAGCCAGAAGCATAGAAACTGCATATTACTAAAGTAGGAACGTGTTGCCTAGGGGACAATGGCTGTTATTGAAGGTAAAGCCAGGTAGGCCATCCAGGTGGGTCATGATGATATCAGGTGAGGAGGGTGGCAGTTGTTTGGATTTATTGATGAAATTTGATGACATTCATGCAGATGGAATATTCTGGATCTAAGGAAGGATATTGACACCAAACAGATAAGGGCGAGGCTACCTGTCTAGGCCCAAGAAACGGCATGTTGTTTAAGTTCTGTGTTTGTTTGCTTTCTGTTGCTGTGATCAACACCTCTATCAAAAGCAACTTAGGAGAGGGAGGGATTCGTTTCATCTTATACATTGAAGGGACTAAGTACAAACTCAAGCAAGAACTGAAGCAGGAACCATGGGGGATGGTTGGATGCTCACACTCAAGCTAGCTTCCTTATACAACCCAGGTTCCCCTGCCCAGAAATGATGCTGCCAATGGATGGTGCCTGGTCCATACCCTTCCTGTATCACTCATCAGTCATGGCAATCTCTCGCAGACATGCCAACAAACCAACCTAATCAAAGCAAGTCTTCGGTTGAGGTTTCCTCTTCCCAGGTGACAATAAAAACTAACCAAGAAAGCTTCTGAGAATTTCTGTTTCCCCATCTGAAAAGTGGGGTGGGATTTTTTTTTTTTGACTTCATGGCATCATTCAATGTTATTATGGGAACTGAAGGAAGTAATACATGTGGCAGAGCTGATTGTACCTAGCAATAAATAGAGCCTGTCTGAGAACTCTCTCACTGTGCAACCTCTGTGGTCTAGGAACCTAAGCTAGTTTGGCCAAATGTGATAAATCCTCTTGTTGTTCACTTCCCAGAACTTTTGAAGCCATTTTCTTTAACTTTTTATCCTAGAAACAGTGAATTTTAGCTGCATGGGTAATCCACACCTGCAATTCCATCACCCAAGAGACTGAGGCAGGAGGACTGGTAGTTCAAGAACAACCTGTATAGTAATACCCTGTCTCGAAACAACAGCAAAAAGAACAACAGTAGTGATCCTTTACCAATGTGGTGTCTAATTACCAGACAGATCTACTGTGCTCATTAAATTCAAAAGGAGCTTTATAGTTTTCACATTAGCTAGCTAAAGGTTGCAAGCCTTCCTAGCTTGTCTATGGATTCTTTTCCACTTCCAACAGATCCTGTTTTCCCCTGAGTGTTCTCTATTCAACCTGTGCAGAGCTCTGCGGTGAGGTCTCATTTCCCTCCCTGGTTTATTTTTTCAGTTGGAAGCAGTGAGACAACTCCAACTTTGTATTTTCTTCAGGCCTCCTTCACACTGTGTTGACAAGAGTGGTTGATGGGCTGGTTTCTAGATTGATGACCTGTGGTTGGTAAAATGCTGTACTCCTAAAAATACATAATTGGGAGATCAATCAATACAATTGTGCACACCTGCAAGAGAATGCAGGGGGCTCACAGGCCCTGGTAGCTTCTGCAGAGGTGTCCTTGGCTTAAGCAGCTTTGCATAGAATCAGGACACTCCTTAGCCTTAAAGAACTGCTCCCAGGCCAAGCAGATTGAGAGAGAAAGGAATCAGATTCAAACTGTCAGTGCTGACATGTTGAGTCATGGAGGGATAGAGCGTGGAGAGACTCGGGGGGCACAGTCTTGTTAGCAGCTTTAGAAAAACAAATTCCATTTCCCAAGAGATTGTACAGAGAGCTGGGAACCTCAGTGAAAATAATTTCAAAGGCCCCTCCTACTCTCAGAAGACACCACAAACTAGGGAAGCTGTTTTTCCCCCACAGGCACAGATAGGGTGACATCTTAGGACCCTAATGAGCATAGATTTCCTCAAACACTTCACAGAGAGCACACTGGGAAAGTGCTTGGTATAGTCTTTGAGAGCTGTCTGACTTTGGGACATCATCTTTTGTCCACATTGTGAGAGACTGGAATGCAGCAGCCATTGCAAAATTGATGAGCCCTGAGGTAAGCGCCAGGCCTTTCAAGTTTAACAGTGGCCTCTCTCTCTCCGTTCCCACCCCCAGCCCACCACTCTATTCTGCAGACCCTTGCTCCCAGCAGAAGGTGTGTGATTTCACATGGCATGGTGAGGATATTAACCCCATGGCTACCCACTTATCTTCCAGAGCTCTCCCAGGTATTGCCCCTGGATGGGCCAGGATGCTCTAAGACGCTACCCAAAGCAATTTGCAATATTTATTTGCCACCTGGCCCCCTTTCTTCCTTCACATTTACAGCTTTAAAACCCAGCCTCCCGATTTGTTCATTAAACTAGGCAAAGAAGTGAGCAACATGAAATTAAAATGTTTCCAAGCACACACCATTTTAATCCCATTCAATAGATTATCCTGACATATTTACTCACGGCCATGTCTGTCTCAGTATCATCCATGGAAAAGTATAAATTAAAATTTTAAATTAAAAGCATAGAGTCTGGGGAGCTTGATATCTTTTTGAAGAATGGCACGAGTCAGCCACAGGCTCCCCACATGAGTGTCATGGGAACAACGACTCCGGTACTGCAGAAATTACAGCCCTCGGATTTCCCTGCAAATACCATCCAACATATAATGTACGGGATCACAGAATCCCAAAGACGGCCTAAACCTCCCAGGTCATTCTTCTTTTTCCATTACTGCTCATAAACAAACCCTCTCTTGCTTCTTGCTCAGGAGAAACCAGAACTGCTAAGGGAATGATTTATTTATGAAGCCAAACGATACAGTGAAAATGGATTAGCTTGTTTTCTATCTGTAGAATTTCTAGGTAACTTGTAGATTAAGAGAATAAGCACTTTAATAAGAAGTTCCAGTCACAGGTCTGTACTTTACTAAAGAGAAGAGTCTTTCTGTGCGTCGGTTTTCTCACTTAGAAGTTAAGTAGTACATGTATAAGAACCATCATGTGGAGTGAATACTTAAGAAGATGATCCTTCTTATTACTATTGTTATAGCTAAGGACCATAGTGAACAGTGGTTGAGCATTTGCTCTTCACTCAACATGGAAAAATGATGCATGAGATACAACAATTTTTACTACCTATGATGTTCATCTCTCGTCCTACAAATATGTCAGTTAAGATGTTGGGCAAATTAAATTGGACTTGTATTTTTTTGGATCCCATCTATAGACCTGACTATCTCCACTTTAGAAAGCAAAGATTGTGTGTGTGTAAGCAATTGTGATGGGTTGAATGGCCAACTCGAAGGCTGGCCAGCTTGTGTGGTGCATTCTGTGCCATCCAGAAGAGTCTATGTATCTGAATAAAATCTTATTTAAGGTTTTCTTTACTTAAATAAATCCCTCATTAAACAGACAGATGGGCAGGGACAGATGGGGGAGGAGGGGTGGGCGATGAATTCGTCACCATTCATATAAGCACTGCTCCTGTACGTAGGATGTCAACTCTGCCTGTTTAAAAATACATGCTATGTATTTTTAATAAGCCAATCATCTTTTCCAGAACAGTGGCTTATTATATATATATATTATGCAAACTATATCCCTTAAAAAATAAAATAGAAAGCAAGCAAACCTCTTTCCTTGTGTCAGGAAGGGCCCAGAAAGGTTCCCCAAGGGAAAGAAAGTCTCAGGTTAACTTTTGCAAATGCTTCCAGTTCAGGTCCAGGAGTTGTTGGTTTGACTTCATGTCATCCAGAACCCTGCATTTCTGACTGCTAGCAGGGGTGGAAGGGAGTATTCTCAACTCCTAAATTCTCCAATTTCTGTGAGAGAAAGAGAAGAAAGAGCAGGAGGCCTTCCCAACATGCCCATGTGATGAGGGAAGGAAGCAGCACATATGAAATAGTCGTAAAGTATTTGTGAACCATAGAGTCAAGCCAAGTTTTGGATGATTAGTGCAGGAAGAGCCTCCACAAACACATATTACTCAGAAGCAAAGGAGAGAAACTTGGGTTTCCTGATCTTGGATATCAGAGTTAAGAAGGAAGGGAGATAGAGGAAGGAAAGGAGAGGAGGGAAGAGGAGAGGGAAGCAGAAAGAATAAGTATTCCAATGGGTTCCAGATACATAATGTGTGCTCCACAGCAGAGGTAGCACCCTAACTGTGTTCTACTCATGTGAAGCTCAGTGTAATTATGCTCTTCCTGAGTGCACATTAGCTACCAGTCTCTGTTATTTTTGAGAATTCTGACTCCCCTGTCATTTCCTTACTTGGTATCCCACCGATCTGTCAGTGTTGTGGAAAGCTTTAGTTTACATGCCCCTTGCCCTAGGTCTGTCCTGGCCTCCCATTTAATTTATCCACACACACCTTACCTAGCTCAAGTCTAGGGTGTGGGTATCCCCTACCTAAATTATCCATGGAAAAACTAACCACCATTTTTTTTTAAAAGTTAAACCCTAGAGGATTCAGGCCAACCACAGTTTTTTTTTTTTTTTGTTTTTTTTTTTTTTTTAAGTTAAACCCTAGAGGATTCAGGCCAAGTGGGGAATTGCTTCTGTCTCGGTTCATTATAGTGAATAATAAAGAGATACTTACATGTGCATTTTGGTAAATTATTCACCTTGGTCACAGGAGAATCAGGACAGACTATACATAACAGAGATAACTGTCAAGTCTGAGCTCCTAAAAAAATACCCAGCCTACAGTGTTTACAAAAAATCCTGCTCCTTCCCCCCATAAAGATGGAGGTCAGCCTCGCCTACCTCCTCCCAGGCTCTGTGTGCAACTCTATGTAAAGTTGGTGCACTTTATAAAGCATTTGCCTTCTTATTGGAGCTCTAGAGTCACTTGAAGCCATCTGAGGCTCTCAGTGGGATCTCTGCTTTGTGTGCTGTGGCTCACATCAGGACATAATCAGGAGAGCAAGAATTGTTTCCAGACCATCCTGCTCTACCATCCCTACCCTACCCCAACTCCAGCCCTGATCACTCCAAACTAATGGTAGCTGAGTCCATGCCCATGGAAGGTGGTGTCTTTTATCATTTCTGTTTTCTTCTGTTAGATTCCTCAGCTATTCTTACTTTTTCATATTCAGGACAGAGATTTAGAAAGCTTTTATGAAGACCTGTATGTAGCACTAGGGAATGGAGAATGTTGGGGACACAGATGTCACTTTTCTAAGAAACAAGAGACTTTGCTTTTCCTACATCTTCACTCATAACATGTTAGGAAATCATCATTGTCATCATCATCATCTCCATAGCCATTGTCATGCTAATTCCCTAAAATCATTCATACCTATTACTAAGGAAGGCAGTGTTAGTAAACTTAAGTGGGCTGATGTGTTCAAGATGCTTGTGACAAATGACACGGTGCATTCCTTGCCAACTGCTGTCATTTGTGAAACTATAGAGTGTTAGCTGAGAAGTAGTCCTGCCCTCTAGGGACACTGCGAAGGCTTAGAAGTGAAGTTTCATGTTCAACAGGGGGAACATATCATGCCAATGAGGGTGAGGGTAAAACAGTGGGTCAAGGAGGAGAAATAAACAAGAGAGAGAAGTCCATAAGACAGGAGGATTCAAATATCAGAGAATAGCCCTTTGGCTATGTGCTGGGTAGTTTTTGTCAACCTAACATAAACCTAGATATATCTTTGAAGAGGGACCCACGATTAAGAAAATGCCTTCAGGCCGGGCGGTGGTGGCGCACGCCTTTAATCCCAGCACTTGGGAGGCAGAGGCAGGTGGATCTTTGTGAGTTCGAGGCCAGCCTGGTCTACAAAGCGAGTCCAGGACAGCCAGAGATATTCAGAGAAACCCTGTCTCGAAAAACAAAAAAAAAAAAAAAAAAAGAAAAGAAAATGCCTTCATAACATTGGCCCATAGGTAAGCTTATGGGACATTTTCTTAACCAGTGATTGAAGCAAGAGGACCCAGCCCATTGTGGGTGGTGACACCATGGAGTGTACAAGAAAACAGAGAAAGCAGACTAAGCAAGCCATGAGGAGCAAGCCAGGATGCAGAGTTCCTCAGTGGCTTCTGCTTCAGGTTTCTACCTATAGGTTCCTGCCTTGAATTCTTGCCCTGGAATACTTTCATGACTGGCTATGACCTGGACATGCAAGCTCAAATCATTTTCCCACTTAAATTGCTTTTGCTGATGGTGTTTTGCCACAGGAATAGAAACCCTAAGGCTCACTGTCTAAAGAAACAAGAGTCTCTTTTTCAGTTTTTGTTAGTCACGGGTATCAAGATACCAAGAAACTGTGCTTGAGCTGCAGATACCAGTGAGGGACAGAAGACAGTGAGTGAGTGATCCACATGCTAGATATAGGCTGATTCATGCACATTTTTGTTGTTGTTGTTCTCTGATAAAGAGTGGGAGAAGTTAGGGATCCCTGATTTAAAGGGGGGACAAACTCTTGAACGTTTTAGAGGTACAGAGATCTCTGCTTTGGTCTTTGGGTACTGGGAACTGACTATACTCTGGTTGGAACAAAGCACTCAGCAGTAACTTCTTAGGACTTAACAGAGTCTTCCTACCTATATTTTCCCACCCAATAATGACTTGTCAAAATGGAAATGTAAATTTTTTCAGAAGCAGAATTCACCAAAAAGTGAATAACAAATTTACCAAAAAGTGAGCCCAGAAGGTAGTGGTTCTAAAATTCTCTTCCTCTATACCAGCTGATCTTTCTATTCTCTTATCCTTCCTTACCCTCCCTTTAGTAAGTAATCTATGCTAGGACCTCTTTTATAAAGGCTTTCCACATTCTACACTTTTCCAATTGACCAGTATTATGCAAACCTTTATTGTAAGCCTATAGGTAATATATGGGTGAAGAGACTTCTTCAAAGTGTTTAGATGAAGCATACAAGCTCCAACAGAAGCTAGATAATAAGCCAGGCCAGAAGGTTTCCTCTGAAGGAATCTAATTAAGAACAAAGCAAATGTGCATTAACATTTTCTTCAAGCTAGCTAGTTCACCTCTGAAAAGTATTTTATTGTTGTAAATCTGAGAGAAGCCTTAGTGTTAGGGCAAAGAGGGGGAGCAGAAACAAAGAAAGCTAGGGAGGCTTCCTGGTTCACTGCATTGGAACAGCCATGGAAAGAACCAAAAGTCAAAACCCTCTGAAAGAGGCAGGATCTGAAGTCTCAGGAAGCTGAACATGGCTCAGCAGATGGCAGTGGAGGGAACTTGGCCTCTCCACTTAGGGCTGAGCTTTTTGGCAGACTGAATGGCCAGCAATTAATCAGTTTTTTTGTTTTGTGGTTTGTAAATGGGAACTAGGTCAGATTGACTTGCTGCTCTCTTGACAGGGGAAATATTACCTAAAAGTCATGTGTACAACTCAAGACCCAAGACAGGAACCCCCTCTTATAACATAAAATAAAATAAAAATCAAGCATACCTTTATGGCTTTGAGGAATGGTAATGGCTGCTTTCTTCATTAAAGTTTAGTACATTGTTAAGATTATAGCAGTCCATATAGGTCATTCAGGAAATGTGTGAAAGGTGCTTATTAAAACACCAAGCAAGTATTTCTGACATGGAGTAGGTAGGGTTTCTGAAAGGCCTTCTTACACCAGGCCGCAATCGTCACCTCCACTCCCTATCTGTCACTCCTGACTCTTCAATGCAAAGCAGAGCAAATCCAGCATTCCTTTCCCATGGTGATCCTCCATGAAGATGAAGGAGACTATGGTATTCTTCCAAGTCACCTCATTTTGATTTCAAACTTTTACTTGTACTACTTTCATAGGCCCCTTGTTCACATCATTCAATTCTCATGTGAGGTTAGAAATTACAGCCTGCAGGAAGGGGAGCCAGCTTCAAAATGGAGTCACCCTAAGAGAAGGTATAATTTAGTGGTTTTGGCTTTGCAATGCTAAGAAATTTGAATATGTGTGTGTGTGTGGTGTATTTCAACTCTTTGAATTTAAATTTAAAATTAAAAGATTTTTACCCTGACACTTTACAAAAGAAATGGAGGCATGTACATACACGCACACACCACATGCACACACAGACACATACACACACACACATTCATGTGCATACACAGTGTTGCTTTTATTATGTCCTAATATCCCCAAACAAAATGCTGACTTCTGTACCTAAGTGCATTCTAGATAAAGGAGCATGTACATATTTTTATTAATTACTATATTGAAGTTTGCAGTCAGAGCAATTAGTTCAGAAACCAACCTAGAAAGGAAGACTAAAACTACCTGTCTTCAGATGACATATCTAGTGTACAGAAAATCCTAAACAACCCATCAAGGGAGGCAGACCAGAATGAATATTCAAAGTTCATGAAGACTGGAAACACAATATTAATATAATGGAAATGTGTCGCTATAAGTTAACAATGAAAAATTAAGAAAGTGATTCTATTTATAATAGCATCAAGTGAGTAAAACTGATTGAATTAAATTTTAAAATTAGAAGTTTAAAAGGTATACTACAAAATTAAAATTTACTAATGAAATAAAGAATAACAAAAAAATGAATGATATCCTTAAATGACATATTCTACAGATCTCTTGAGGTTTTTGAAGACCACCTAACTATGTCTGTATATTTGAATAAGCAAATGTTGCCTGTCTCTTAGCAGCTTGATTTCTGATTAACTTAGAAAACATCTGTGATACACTAACCTAAAGGCTGAAGATAGATGCTCCATTGTTTTAGAGGGGAATTGGGGACTGACCAGGCAGCCAGTTGTCTGTCATTTCTTAGTTTTGGAAGCTGCTTGCTCTGCACTTCCTGTTTATTCAGATATATTTATCCTTCTCATGTCTCTAATATGGTTGAAGACTAGATAGTTATAGGCTCACAGTTAAGTTTTAAGTTGTCTAGGAATTAAAAGGATGTTCTAGGTCTAAGAAGATGTTTTTAAGTTGGTAATGCAAGTTAGGATGGAAACTGAGTTAGGTATAGAACTTTAAACTCATCAAAATAGGTAGATAATAGAATATTATTATTAGTTGCCAAATACATATGGACTGGACATTGGGAATTTATGTTACACTTTATAATTTTCATAATTATGGCCTAATTGTTCTTATTGTTTTGTATTGTATTTATTGTTATAAGAAAAAGAACCTTTCTTTGGACTAAAAGGGGGAGCTGTTAGCAGGGAAAAGATACACCTTAAAAAAAAAAACAAGAGGATAGGAGGGAGAGGGGGAAGAGGGTAGGAAGGTGGGAGTGGGAGGGGGAGTAGTCACTGTGATTGAGATGTAACTTGAATAAATAAATACATGTTGAAAAAAGAAAACTAAGTAAATAAAGCTTTGAGCTGGGGGAGAAAAAAGAATGAGATCAAACATTTAAGAACAATGGAATTTTATATTATCAAAATGACAACACTTTCTGGGTCAATCTGTAGATGTAAAGTGCTCCCCAAAGAAACTCCAACTGGATTCTGTTTTAAAGTTGGCAAGAGCAGCCTAAGAAATTGAACAAGAATAATCACAGATTTGAAAAACGAGAAAGAAGTTGGAGTGCCCACATTTTCTTATTATAAGACTGATGGTAGTGAAGGCAATCCAGTATTGGATTAAGTTATATTAATCAAATCAAAATAAATCAAAAGAATAAAACTGGGAGTTCAGAAACTGTCCATTTTTTTCATCTATTGTGTGCATATGTGTGTGCACCTGTGTACATGGCTTGCAGGTGCCTATAGAGGGCAGAAGATAGCACTGGAGCCTTTGGAACTAGAGTTAAAGACACTTAGGAGCTTATGTGGGTGCTGGGAGCCAAATTCCAGGTCTGCAAGGAGAGTTGTTGCTCATAACCACTGAGGCATCTCTCTAGTTCCTGTCACATTTATTATCACTTGATTTTTGACAATAGTGCCAACATAATTGAAGAGGGGAAGATAACCTTTAAAAAATAGTGCAGGGATGACTAGATATGCACATCCATTTGAATGAAGTTGAATGTGTAACTCACAATATATACTTTAAAGAGACAACTCAACACACTTTGTGGATCTATAAATGGGAGTTAACATTTCAAAGCTTTTAGAAGTAATCATGTTTATAAGTCCTTGTGATTTTGAATTAAACAGTGGATTCTTAAACATGGTAGCAAAAGTATAAGCAATGAGTGAAAAATACAGATAAATGGGACTTTATATCAAACATTTGCTAGTGAAAAAAGAACCACCAAGAAAAGGGAAATAAAATGGGTGTGGTTACTAACACTTTTAATCCACCAGGAAGCTGAAACAGGGAGACTGTGGTGATTTTTGGGCTAGATAGAACTACAGAGTGATAGGGCCTTATCATAAGTAAATAAATGGAAACAAAATATATAGAACAAGAAAAGTACTTGAAAATATTTATGTCCTTGATAAGAGACTTGTTTCTAGATGCTTCAAGAACATGTAGAGCTCAAAAAGGACAACTGGCCATTTAAATATCTGAATACGTATTTCGCCAAAGATGTGAAAATTGACAGTAATTATAAGAAAATAAATTAGCTCACTTTCCTCAGGTAAATGCAAATTAAGCTATAATTACATATGACATCATGCACAGTACAGTAGTTAGATGTAACAAGAAAGAAAGAAAGAAAGAAAGAAAGAAAGAAAGAAAGAAAGAAAG
>CAJQZJ010003694.1:16162201-16182686 GCA_907164525.1 Lophiomys imhausi
AGAAAGAAAGAAAGAAAGAAAGAAAGAAAGAAAGAAAGAAAGAAAGAGAGAAAGAAAGACAGTAAGGAAAAGAAACAAGAGGGAGATAAGTAGAGAATAGTGGATACAAGGAATGTGGAAAAGAGGGGATGAGAGAAAGAAGGAAAGAGGGATGAAAGGCGGAGAGAGGGGGAGAACCAGAGAATGAAAGAGAGTGACAGCTGGTATGTGTGAGAGGGAATCAGAGACAGAGACAGAGAAACAGACAGAGGCAGACTGAGAGAGAACCCTTGAGCACAAGGCATAGATGCTACTGTTCACCTCTGTATTAGATATACTAACTAATTCAATAAGACAAGAAAAGGAAATACATCTTGGTAGAAAGAAATTAAAATCATTTCTGTTAACACACATATTCATTATATGATTGTTTTGTAGGAAATGTGATAGAACTTATTTTTTAATGCCTTGAACCAATAAGCAGTTGCATTAAAGATATAAAGTAAATTAAAATTAATCACTTTCCTAAAAGATTCCTGACCAAGTTTAAACTGAATACCGAAGCACAGTATCATTTATATTAGTACCAAGGTGAAATACTTAGTGATAAACCTACAAAACATGCAGAGAGTAGGCAAGGAAAACTACGAACCTGACCTGAGAAATCACAGACTTCCTAAATAAATGAGATGTTTCACAACGGTGCAGAAAGACTCAATATTGTTGTGATTTCAATTCTTTCCAATGTGATCTACACACTCAATGCAATCTTAAGCAACATCCCAGTGGGTTCCTTTGTAATTAATGATAAACTGATTCAAAAGCTATTCGGAGAGAGAAAAGGCACCAAATAGGAAAGCCAGTACTGAAGGAGACAAACGAAGCTGGAGGGCTGACCCTAGCTGACTTCAACATGCAGCATCACTTCAGTAATCAAAAGCAGAGCAGTGATGGCAAAAGATTAGGCTTACAGTTAGTACAGGCTACGTAAGCTGTGGAAGCATCTCCCTATTTGCCATCATATCCATGCTGTGTACACTAAGTCCTGGTCACTCCCTTAGTGGCTGTGCCGAGTATCAGATGGCTGCCATAGTATAACAGTTTCGAGTGACTCTTCTACAGCAGGCTAATATTACAGCAAGATGCCTATGTCATTCATCACTCCACGTCATCCCATACTCTGTACCATCTCCCAGCATGAAAATAAGGGTGAATACAGTAAAATACAATATTTTGAGAAAAGTGTAGTCACATATTTTGTTATAGTACACTATTATAATGGTTTTATGTTCCCATTCATTACTGTCGGTAATATTGTAACTTTCCTAACACAACTTCATGATAAATTAAATTTCATTATATGTGGTAGGTATTGGCAGAAGCAAAGTAAACCTAGGATTCAGTGTGATCTGCAGTTTCTGACACTTGCTAGAGGGTGTTTTAGAGTCTATTCCCTGAAGGTGAGGAGGGAATACATACACTACTATGAAGCCAATTTTTAAGACTGTTTTGCAATTCTTAACAATACAAAACTTGCTTATCCCATATAATCCTACAATTGGCCTCCTTACTTTTGTCCCCAAAGAGTTACGTCATGTCACACAAATACTGAACATGAATATTGGTGACAGACTTATTTATAACTGCCAAAATATATAAGCAATCAAGATGTCCTTAAGTAAGCTAGTGAATAAATAAGCCATGGTATGTCCACATAACAGAGTATCATTGGACATTAAAAGGAAATGAATTTTCAAGCCTGTTAAAGATGTAGCAGTCACATAAATGGGTGCTAAAAGATGCCAATCAAAAAGCTACATATCCAGTTAGATGACACCGTGGGAAAGGCAAATCTATGGAGATAGTAAAAGTATCACTGATTGTATAGGGTGAAAAGGTGGGAGGGAGGAGAAGGCAGCGCTCAGAGGACGGTCGAGGCTGTGAAGCCAGGATGTATGACTCAGTCACCGTGGATACATGTCTACTTACACTTGACTACACCCGTGAAATGTGAAGACCAAGAACATAGCCTAATATATACTTCGAGGGACAGTGATGCCATAATCCTTCCTCAGTTATAACAATTAAGGAGTGATCTCACCCTCTGTGCCATGTACTGTCCTGAAACTCTTTGGTCCCTAGCAGGAACAATCTCAGCAGAGACAGTTGTTTGATGACAGGACTCCAGAAATGTAAGCCAAATAAACCTTTCCTTTTTTTTTTTTTTTTGTAAAGTACTCAGTCAGTAGTATTGAATTGTAGCAACAGAAACCAGTCGATTATGCCATATAAGCCACCAAGTACATTTCTGAGTACACACCTAAGAGAAATGAATACATATCTATATCTTCACACAAATCTTGAACATGGTACCAGGCAACTCTTTTTTAAATGAATGGATGAAAAGAATAAGAGCATGGTAAATCCACACAACTAAACACTATTCAGGTATAAAAAGGCATACATAAAGTTAACGGTGGACTCTTCAACATTGGTGAAGATAGAAAGTTATCATGTTATACAAAAAAAAGACAATCACAAAGAACCACATCAGACATGATTGCATTATGTGCACTACAGAATGGGTAATTGTATAGAATAAAATGTAATTTATTGGGATTGAGAAAATAAAGTTGGAGAGCCACAGAGAGTGACTATGCACAGGTATGAGATATTTAATTGGCTAAATTTGAGTGGTTGCAGAACTCTATGAATATGTTAAAGTGTACACTTTATATATGGTATATGAACTACTCCTAAAAAACAAACAACAACCTCCCTTCCCCCTCAAAAAAAACCTGTTAACAGAGGAGGAAACATGTATACACTGTCAATGATGATATTACTGAAAGGCATCCCCATTGTTCCTTTGGTATTCAGGTGCTCACAATAATGTGATGATTGGGAATGCTTTTGTGTACCTGGTGGTTATCCTCCTAGTCTGCTGAGCCCAAAAGAAGAGGAGGATGGATACGGAATGTCCTCAGAAAGAGAGTTTTCAGTAGACTCATCAGAAGGCTGGTTTTCATCCTAGGTCATTGCTCTTCCAAGTGTCCTTTTCTTTGGGGATTCAAACGTCTTTTAAAACCCACATGCATTTCAGAGTGTCTTTGGGGCTGCTGGTTGGAATTTCATAAGGACTTAATGTGAATTCAAGTTCTGTGAGAAGCAGCGTTGTGCAATATGTGTGCCTCTCACCCAGATCTCGGGGCTGGACTCCACATGCTCCTGTCCAAATATCTGCTAGTGTTATCATGGGTCCCGCTCATCCTTCCAGAGCCTTTTGGGCAACTTGTATATTCAACAACAGTCTTTTCTGGGTAATTATCAGCAATTACTTCATCTAAGGAAACAAATACTAATGGGCAGGCTTGTTTCTCAAATAGAACTGAGTCTTGTTGAGGTGCTAAAAGACACCCCCTAGGTAGTCAGCTGCTCTTTACTACTGATCCACATCTTCTGGCCTGAAGAACAAGAATCACAGATCCACAGCCGGCAAGAGCAGAGAAGCTGCTGCCCTGTGCAGCCAAGTGGGCAGACTGTGCATCACAGCAGGGAGCAAGGCCGCCAGGGCCAAACCACCTCTGCTCTGCTTGTGACCACTCCTTGCTCGTAAATGTTAATTTTGAAGTTTTCAAGGGATCCTTTTATTTAGTGTCCTCAATTTAGATAAGCCTGTTGATCAGCTCTTTGTATTCCAGAAAGGAAAAACTGGCCAGTGTTCACTCCGGGGGCAGATTAGGCAAGGCCTTGATTGAATCACAGTGGAGTGGCCACCTTCTCCACCAGGGAGGGTGGCAAGCTGCCCTAGAATTGAGGGACTCTGTAGCAAGGGCTTGTACTTGGCCTTGCACACTCTCTAGTTTCCAGGGAGTGAGGGACTGCAGTGAGAACAGCATGGATTCTCGGGATTGATCCTCTAACCCTCTGGCTTCTCTTCAGTCAGGAATGGCTGTCAACCAGCCAGCTTCTCTCCCAGGCCCAAGGGACACAAAGCAGAGAGTGGAGCTAAATCTAACTATCCTCATGCTATTTATTACATCGCAGGACAAGCCACCCGAATCTAATTTTCTGGTGGCATTTTCTACCTAGCTGAAAGAATTGTTAGTAAAATGGACAGCAAAGGCCACCGATCTCGGCTTCACAGAAAAAGGGGTCAGAAAGGAAATTCTACGTCTCATTTACGTTTCAGAACGTGGCATCTTTCAGAGAAAAGACTTGTTTCTCTTTTTGTTTTAATGTTAAAAGAGAAAAAAAAAAGAGGGGGGGCAGGCAAGATTCTTCAAAACAGTTGCTCAAAGGAAGGGACTCTGAGAATTTGAAGAGAGGGTAGAGGTATGAGGACCCTAAATGAGCACCTCCACAGGATGAACAGTGTTGAGAGCCAGGGTCACCTGGGACAATCCCAGAAGTGCTTCTGAGAGCTAGTAGGGAGCTAAGGAGGTGATCTGCTGCCCTTCAGAGTGCTTCAGGGAGAAAAAGGGACCTTCGAGGCAGGGAAGGTCACAAATCAGCCATAAGTAAATTGGACCACTACTCAACAAGACCCTCCTCCATATGGTTACTAGCTACTGACTTGACAAGGTATGGCCCTCTTCAAACTATGCTTCTAGGTAGAGGCAGAGCTGTCATCCACACAGGAAGTCTCTAACTGTTTTTCACAGCACCTGTCTCTATCTCCAGGAGTTCCACAAAGCAGAGAATGTGCCATAGAAGCAAATATGGTGCTTGGTACCCTCATCTCATTTACTCTGGTTCTGGGAATGTGTTACCTACTGAATCCACAGCTCGGTCTGAGAAGCTGGAATTTGTATTCATAGTATGCTATGTTCTTACAACTTTTGTTCACTTACAAGAAAATGAAAGGGGAAAAGTGATAGAGATACTACAGTTAGGGAGGAAAGAAAGGCAGACAATATAATCTGATATTTTCATGAACTCTCTAAACATCCACAGACAAGGGACTTCTATTCCCATTCTATGGACTAATAAATCCAGACTCAAAAAGGTCAGGTTTTGCAGGTCACATAGTTAGCAAGTGACAGAGTTAGATTATTAAAAACTAGTGTTCTTATCCTAATTCATATGACATTTGGTGGATCTGATATAAAGAGAATGCATTAATTGGCACACAAGAGTATCCATCCATTTCCATAGAGGGCACAGACATCAAATACAAATCAAATTTCTTTATTGGCTTACAAAGACTTTAACTCATATCTTTCTATGTCGGTAGGGAAAAAAAGGTCCCAAATCATTCTTTCAAAATAAAGATTATAACCATAAGGCATTGATTCATAAATACATTTTTGGTGCCTACGTATTTATACAAAGAAAAATTGGAGTGAAAATTGGACAGAAAGTTTTGTTCTAGTTCTTCTGGCATTTGTTCAGAAACGAACCAACAGACAGACAGATAAATAGCCTTGCGGTCACTCCCTCCTCTGTGATGAATGTCTCCCCTCAGCTGTTTTTCTTTGTTTGAACCTCCCATTTGTCTTACAGCTCTAGGGTAAAAAACGGCTTGGGTTTAAAATGGTCCTAACTGTGAGATGTTTAAGAGTCATTCTCGCTTTTCCATATATCAATAGCCTTCTTATCAATTCATTTTCACATAACTGATAAATTAAGCTGGAGACAGCTGTGTTTCTTAAAAGATCATCTTTAGTTGGATGTCAGTACTAATGTCTAAACCTGGTTGCACTGCCTGCTGCCAACGTGGCTTCTAAATGAATACCTCTGGATTAGACTTACATTTAAAACATACTAACTTCCTCTTGCTACCCCTGGGCTCCATTAAAATACATAAGTCCTCTGCAGCTTTTGCAGTTATTGAGATGGCTCTTAAGTACCCCAGAATGGTACACATCTTAGTTAGATCTAGAAACACATATGTCTCCCTCCCACCCCCGCTTGCTTCTTTGGTAGACTTCAAAAATTAGTCAACTTTGACAGATCTGTTATGTTTTCCTGAGTTCTCTGGAGATGAATCAAACGGCTTCTTCATCAGATCAGATTTGAATGTCCAGGTCTGAATTCTCCTGAACATGTATCTTCCCCATGCTAGCGTTCTAAGGCCTCCCACTTGTGACATCCTCCTTTGGAGTCATTGCTCCCCATGGTGTGGGCTTCTTTGACACAAGCTACAAGAAGCTATGAAGAAGGAGATGGTTGCTTTGAAGTGAAATGTAGCAAGCATCCTCTTTGGAAGAAAACATTAATTACATTTTCGAAGGAGTTATAATTGGATTTTACTTCTCCCATTTTGGATAGCTATTCAAGCTATTGCACTAACATACTCCCAACATCTTTTATTCAGTTGGCTTGAGAAAGGGGAGAAAGATTTATTTGTAATTATCAAAAATAAACACAGTTCCTGTGAAGTAAGCACAGAGGAACAGAACCTGGCTTGGATCCCACCTCGTTAGAGATGCAAATTAGGAATAGGCCCATCAAAATGGGAGGTTTCACTAATCCGTTCCCAGCAATGTACACCATTAAATTAGTCTCATACGATGGCATCCACAGTGTTGTATAACTTTGGATTAATACATGGTCCTCAGAGCAAAAACATCTTCCTTTGGGCCTCATGATTGCTCAAGCTGGTATTTACTTTGAGTTATCAACATGGGGCATGTTCTGTTAATGCCTATTCCTACTTGCTGTCATTATACTGTCTGGTTGTCCCATAGAGCTGTCCATTCCTTGATCCTGATCCATCAGTGGTCTCTGTCAAAGCCTTCTGGTCCTTTTCATGTTGATCACCATTAGGCTGTCCTTCAGGTGCTGGCCCCATGGTCCCTGAAGCAGATGTGTGTGTGTCATCAGTTCTAACTCAGATTTTGTGACTTGTCTTTGGGGAAGCTGACAATCCCAAATACAGCACTGAAAATGAAGACAGAAACCACAGGGCTGTGCCTTAAAAAATAAAGTTTTAACAACATTCTTAATCAAAACTGGCTGTGTCTATGAAATTCTCATCTAGCCTCACCAAAACCACTACTTCAAGAAACAGAGAACTCCTCACTCCATAGAAACTAACTCTGATTGACCTCACCGAACTCCTTTCCGCTACTCGAATTCTTACTCCATTGAAAAACTGTTACAAGACATCGATCGACCATCTAATGCAAACACATTTTATTTCTGAATTCTCTGCATCACTTCCTCCTGTTCCAGTCTCTTCACTACATAAAACACTTCAGAAGGGGTGGGGGTTCTGTTTAGTCCCACTCTCTAGAATTCCCATAAGATTTCGGAACTGTCCATGTTCCTAGTTTCCAGGACTGTTAGAAAACTGTATCCATGTTCCCATTAAGGTTTAAGATAGCTTCGTCTGGATCATCATAGGTCTGCTAGCAACACTTTTCTTCCAGTCCAAACTTCATTTTTACACAGAAGCTCTCCTCCTTGAAGGACCTCAAAGTCAAAAGTCTGTAGCAAAGAAGCAGAAAGGCTTAAGAATTTACTGATTTATAGTTTTAGAAGATAATAGCCATCATAGCCACCAGGGATATTTTTTATGCTACCCCAGTGCTCCCAAAATGTTTCTAACTAGACGATACATGTGTGGATATACGTCTATGTAGAGTATACAGTCACTGTAGGATAACTGGTTTCATTATGGCATACTCATACATGTATCTAGAGCATATGAGTACTTTACTCTTACTCATCTGTCATGTATGTTACCCTCGTGTGTCCATCCTTCCACTTCCACTGGTCCCTCTCCTCCTGGATCTTATATTTTCATGTTACCAGTCACACAAACATTACAGGCTCTTTGGGAAGGGCAGCAACAAATTCTATATTAAACAGGAGTTACTAGAAATGATGTCACTTGATAAATGCGAAATAATAATAGGAAGACGTATGATTCCCATTGGAAATTACTTTCTTGTTGCATGTGTGTTAGTGTTGAGAATTTTTTTTTTTTTTTTGGTTTTTCGAGACAGGGTTTCTCTGAATATCTCTGGCTGTCCTGGACTCGCTTTGTAGACCAGGCTGGCCTCGAACTCACAAAGATCCGCCTGCCTCTGCCTCCCAAGTGCTGGGATTAAAGGCGTGCGCCACCACCGCCCGGCTAGTGTTGAGAATTTTTACACCTTGACTTGAGACCAAATTTTCCTTGATTTAGCTTGATTGTGCTAAGGCCAATTTTGCGATGTCAAAGACCTCATTGATTTGAATGCTCTGCTCAAGACTTGGACTTTTATAGTTCAGTCTATCTAATTCTATAAACTATTCTACACTAAGCTACATATATAAAGATATTTTCTTCAGCGACATAGCAAGAAGTATCATTACATCATTGATTGGTGGCTCAAGATGTTCTTCTGAGAACTTAATATGTAGCCTTTCTTCAACAGATAAAACTATTGTTTTATTTATTTTTTTAGCCTTTTCTCTTTAATTCTTCGAATACTCTGGGAATTAAAAGCAGAACTCATATTTAAGTCAGAGCCTTCTATCTTACTCTCACCATTTTATGACATATCATAGTGCTGCATTCCAAATGCAGCCTTCTTGTCTGCTACAAAATCAGCTTCCAAATTGAAGTACTAAGTACCAAGCGTTTAGAAAGTGATTTGGTTCTCGTAATACCACAAGTCTAATTTGCATCAGTCGCTTTAGTTTCTTTTGCATGCAACCAAAAAGCAGAGTGCTGGACTTTTTTAGAGTTAAATGTTTGATATAAAACAGATAGTCTACTAATTTGCTTTGCAAATTGAGCTCTCTGTGACTCGTTGTATAATGCACTCCAAGTGACTTTTAAAGTCTGGGAATAACTTTTGGTACCATTTACAAAGTCACTTACCCGTCGGGTCTTCACTTTTTTATCTGGGAAATAACAGTGTGACTACCTATGTCTTTTGCAGAAGGAATCTTTAGGAGGATTCTTAAGAGGCGCTGGGAAATGCTTCCTTCTATATGTAAATTATGCATATTAACTCATAGGTTTGCTTTTTAGGATTTTATTATTTCTCATGATTATCATCAACAATTAAATTTAAAATATCATCTTGTGTAGTTAAAACACAACATAAGCTCTTTTCCCCCACAATGTAGAAACTTCTTGGGATGAACACATGTGTCATCATTCACCTGTCCAGACCAGACAGCAAACGGCAGAACAAGAGAAAAACTAAGAGAGATGAACTGGCACGATCGTGTGTGGACTTCACCTTGAGGCAACTTGAGAACCTTCACATGATCTTGGAAAAATAAATGCTTTGAAGAAAGACTCAGTTGTCCACTCTGAAGGCCAAGGTATTAAATACAACAGTTGCCAATCAGAGCCTATAATTCAGAACTTACCACACTCAACTCTCTTTAAGTAGAGATTTTTAAAAAATGGATCCTTGATTTTAACAGAATAGGCACTTTGCAATACATAAAAGTGGCCTAAGCTTTCAAAAATTGAGTATATTATTCAATAGATTCTAAATGTTTTTTAAGCTCTCTTGTGGTAAGATGAAGTGTTTGTGAGATGAGGTGTGTGTTTCTCAAGCTCCAGAGCTGTCCCATGAATTCTGCTGTAACAGGTCATAAGTACTGAGACTGCCATTTAAGTCTATAAAACAGGCCCACAATTGTGCACAATGCATTTCTAGGCTTATTTTCAGAATATACAAAGAAAACATTCAATAATGTCATTTAAGTTGTCAAGGGCAATTTTACCATTATGTCAGCATTTTCACAGTTTTCTCATTGATTGGGGATGACAAGTTTATGAGGAGCAAAGATCATTTGGATGACTGACAGTCCGAATTTTGCTCTTAACAGTGATGGTTTTGTTCTGAGGAACAGGGCAAAGACTCTCTGGGTATCGGTGAAATTGTGATTCTCGCAGTCAAAGCAATCCCCTTCCTAGCTAGGGGGAGTGAAAGAGGAAAAAGAATGCCTACAGCCTCATCTGTTGACTCAAAACTAAAGCCAGTGTCACAGGCAGCTCTGAAGAAAATTTGCTTAGCTCTATTTTTGACTGAATTGGTTCAATTTCATAAAATGATATTTAACATCTCTGGAGGGCAGACTGAGGTTGTCAGGATGCATGAGGAGCTAAGCAGCCCAGAATTCAAGAACACAGCCCTCCAACCCAGACTGCCGTTTACCATACCTATGAGAGCCCATCCAAAGTGGCAGGCCTTAAAGAAAGCTTCATCTCACACAGAATCTAAGCAGCTTCATTTTCTACACTAAATGGATCTTAGAAGTTGATACAGGATTAAAATTTGTCTAATAACTTAAGTATTTCTAAGGCAAAAAAAAATCAACAACACTGGGGTGGTCACATTTGACCCCGAGGAAAATGACTTCTTGCAGCATTCAAAATTGGTTCCCTGCATGTACTATGGAGTCACATGGCACTGCTCTGGCCTACGACTTAGAATATTGATCAAGATATGATTTGAGATTTCCCTTGGACTAGATCCTCTACATGTTATTTTAACCAAAAGGCTGAGAAGCAATGTATGAGGTTCTTAAATTTCAAAGTGGAAGAGGGTCCTCTAGGGAATATCCCAACAAGGTTTCTGAGTTTCACTCACAGAGTTGGTGTGGTATCAGAAGACACATGTCTCAAGTATTCTCCTGAAGAATGCTAATGCAAGGGGATCAGTGGGAGCATGTTGAGGACCAGAACATGATTGCATGATGCATCGGCATGCCTCAGAATCTCTTAAGGCATTAACTTTCCAGTGGAACTTACAGGAACTCAGGGAGCATTCCATATATGAAGTAATTAGGTTATTCTTCCTCTCTGAGTAAATCCTAGAGAGATAGACAAACTGAATGGCTGGTGGATCAAATCCTTCCTTTGTTTCCTTTCATAGATTATGCAAGCATCTATTCCAATATTATGAGTGCATGATGCAATAGTCTGTGTTTACATGTATGTGTATGTGTATAACACATGGTGCTAGACTCAGGGTTTGAACATAAAGGGAGAGAAGCTAAGGCCATGACATTAAGGTGAATATGTCTTAGCTTTATCTCAAGATTTACCCAACAGGATTCTGGAATATGCTGTAAGTCTTAGCTTTAAAACATCAGAAGGGATTATCAGCCCTCCATAAAGAAAAGTGCATTTGTATGAGGTGACATGGAAATGTTATCACTCAGCCTTCCAGCTCAATGGATTATCTTATTAGAGCACTAAAAAGACCTAACTTCACTGGGCATGGTGGCACACCATTTAATCCCAGTACCAGGGAGGCAGAGCCAGGCTGATATCTGTGAATTCTAAGCCAGCCTGGTATACAGAGGGAGTCCAGGAAAGAAAAATCCTGTCTCAAAAAGAAAAGAAAAAAAAATCTATCTTCAACATAGGGCCGCTATGGAAAAGATTCTTCTACACACATTAATTCCTTTATCCTCAGAGTCCTAGAAACTTGGAGATATCCCATTAGTATATGAAGAAACTAGGGCTTGGAAGATGGCTCATTTGGTAGATGACTTGCTGAATAAACAGAAGGATCTGGATTCTACTACTAGAACCCATGTTTTTAAAAGGCCAGGCATAATAAAATGGGCATCCTACCAAAAGTAATGTACAGATTCAATGCAATTCCTACCAAAATACCAACATAATTCTTTACAGACCTTAAAAGAACAATTCTCAATTTCATGTGTAAAAACAAACAAAACAAAACAAACAAAAAACCCAGAATAGATAAAGCAATCCTTTACAATAAAACAATATCTGGAGGTATCACCCACCCTTATTTCAAGCTGAACTACAGAGCAATAGGAATAAAAACAGCATGGTACTGGCATAGAAACAGACTGGTTGATGAATGGAATCAAATCAAAGACCCAGATACCTACAGTCACTTAATTTTTGACAAAGAAGCCAAAACCATACAATGGAAAAAGGAAAGCATCTTCAACAAATGGTGCTTGTCTAACTGGATATCAGCATGTAGAAGAATGTGAATAGACTCATATTTATCACCCTAAAAAAACTTAAGTCCAAGTGGGTCAAAGACCTCAACATAAAACTGGATACACTAAATCTAAAGAAGAGAAAGTGGAGAAAAGCCTCGAACTTATTTTCACAAGAGACAACTTTCTGAAAAGAACACCAATAACTCAGGCTCTAAGGTCAACAATCAATAAATGGGACCTCATGAAACTGAAAAGCTTCTATAGGCAAATGACACTGTCATTAAAACAAAAATGCAGCCTACCACATCTGACAGAGGGCTAATATCCAAAATTTCTAAAGAACTCAAGAAATTAAACACCAAGAAACCAATAATCTACTCAAAAATTGGGTACAGAGCTAAACCGTGAATTCACAAAAGAGGAACTTCTAATGGCCAAGAGACACTTGAAGAAATGTCCAACATCTTTGGTCATCCAGGAAATGCAACTCAAAATGATTCTGTGATTCTATTTCACATCCTTCAGAATGCATAAGATAAAAAAAAAAAAAAACCTCAGATGACAGCACATGCTGTTGAGGTTGTGGAGAAAGGGGAACACTCCTCCATTGCTGGTGGGAGTGCAAACTTGTACAGTCAATTTGGAAATCAGTCTGGCAATATCTCAGAAAATTATGAATAGTTCTACCTTAAGACCCAGCCATACCCCTCCTGGGCATACATCCAAAAGATTCTCCACCAAACCACAAGGACATCACCTCAACAATGTTCATAGCAGCTTTATTTGTAAAGAATAATGTAGGGGTTAGATAAATTAGATTTAGAAAATATATAGGAGTTTCTGATACTGTCTCTTAATTCGGGGCCTGAAGAGCATTATCAGCATGAAGTCAGCAAAAACAGGAAAGACTTAATAGACTGAAATACAGGAAAGACTCAATAGACTGAAAAACAGGAAAGACTCAATAGACTGAAAAACAAGGTTGAAGTCAGGAAACCAGGAAAGACTTAATGGACTAGAAGAAGCAAAGTATCTGGCCTGACATTGTTTTCAGCTGCTAAGTGGGTGGAGCCCAAATTAAGCTGAAACAGAGTTCCTCCTATTTAAGGACAGTGCATGGAGCCCAGAAGAGAAGAGGCCCCTGATGCTAGAGAGCTCCAAGAGTCCTGCTGAAAAAAGGGCTGGCCATTGATGGCCAGCTCTCTCCCTGAAGCAGAAAGAAGCCGGTGAGCAAAGAAAGCCTGAGCAAGACACCAAAAGGCCAAGGACTAGACCCTGTGGCTCAGCTTTTGCCTAGAGGGGTTTGATCTGTCCGATCAGTGGCCTAGGGGAAACTGTGCCTGGCTTTAAGGACTGAGGCAGAGCAGCTGAGTTCCTGATTCAAAAGAAGTAAGTTGGCCTGCAGACGGCTGGGGTCTCCCACAGAGAAGAAAGCATGAAGCCTTATTTAAGATGAGACTGCAATAACCAACTGACCCTGATGAACCTGCATCTGAGAGATCCAGAAAAAGGACTGCTAAGTGTGTTAAAGAATCTACAACAAAGACTGTGTTCCTGACGACTGAGGACCTGCCCCAGAGACTGTATCATTCTAAAAGGTTATGAAAGTAGTTGTTATAATTATCAATAGGTTTAGTGGATAGGTTAAAGGGGTTGTAGGAATTTATAGGATTAATAGTTAAGAAATTGTTGGTGTTTTTTATAAGTGAATTTAGTAATAAATAAATAAATGTTAAATAATAATTTAAAAGTTCGGTTACAGAATAAACTGTAAACAACCCAGATTTCCTTTAATAGAAGAATGGATTTAAAAAACTGTGGTGCATTTATACAATAGAATACTACTCAACTATCAAAAACAAGGAAATTATGTAATTTGGAACCAAATGGATGGAACTAGAGAAGCTCATCCTAAGTGAGCTAACCAGACCCAGAAAGATACACATGGTATGTACTCTCTTATAAGTGTATATTAACCATATAGCACAGGACAACCATCCTACAACCTACAGACCCAAATAGATAGGAACCCAGCATAACTATATGATGAATAACTCCACCCAGCAATGAGTCATGGACCCTGTTGCTTGTTAGTTGAACATCTTACCCTAGCTGGGCTGCCACATCAAGTCCCAGTACAAGAGGAAGCTCTTAACCCTCATGTGACTGAAGAACTGAGGGGATTTGATATGTGGGGGCTCCTCTCATCCAAGGAGAAGGAGAGGACAGAGATGGGGAAGAGGGAATGAGGGAGGGTGGAACCTGGAGGGGAGAAGGGAGGGGACATTGACTGAGATGTAATGTGAAAAAAAATGAAATAATTTAAAAAAGAGATTAAAAAATAAAATCCAGGTGAGGTGGCAAGCATGCTTGTGACCCCAGTGCTGGGGAGATGGAATCAGGAGGCTCCCTCACTTGCTGGTCAGCCAGTCTGGTTGAATCAACAAGCTCTAGATCCCGTGAAAGTCCCTGTCTCAAAAAATAAGGTGAAAGATGATTAAGAAAGGCAACCAACACCAGTCACTGGCCTCCACAGGCATGAATACACATGTGTGTGCACACCTGCATACACACATATACATGCACAACACCTATGTAAGCATAGAAATCATATGAGAGAACTGAATCAAAGATTATGTGGATAATTTATATAAGAGAATATTTATATACTATATGCAATTATAATACACAAATATATTATATACATATATAATATAAATATAAATTATATAATTATACATATATACAACATGTATAATTTGTATATGGCATGTATAAAAGAAAAATAATTTTATATGTGAATTATGAATGAATAACTGAACTAGAATGTACTCAATTAGGAAAGTAAGCCCATGTATGGCTCATGCCTTCAGATTTTCCCCAGCTGTGGCTATTTCCTAGCCAGACTTGCCAGTGAGCAGACTAAGGGCTCACCAGATCACTTTGAAACTAGGTTATAATCTTAGAAGAAAATCAAAGGTCTGGGTCAGCAAGATAGCTCAGCTGGTAAAGGTGCTCACTGCCAAAGCTGACTATCTGAATTTGATCTGCAGAAGTCACATGCTGGAAGAAAACCAAGTCCTGCAACTTGTGCTCTGCATGCCACACCCATTCTGTGTCATATGTACATAGGCGAACACAAACACATGCACATCCGCACACGTTAATAGTTGCAGAGAAAAAGAAAGACTGAAGCCTGGGGTCTTTAGCGGACTGTCCAATTCCTTGTATCTATTCCTGTGTCAGTTTTCCTAGCAGGGAGTTCCATTTCCTTTCCTGTAGGGTGGCCTCTAGTATATGACAGAACTACATAGTAACATCTTTAAAATGCAAGATAGCACCACTGAGTGTTGGCTATACGTCCAGTGATAGCACCTGGTGTACTACCACAGGCAGTTCCAAGCATTTTCTATAACCAGCTCATCCTTTTTCATCCTGTTAGCAAATTCTATGCTGTTAAATGAAGAAGAGAAGGCCTGTGACTGTCCAGTGTCATTACCAAGTCTGATGAACATCTCATTATTTTCATAATGTAAATGTTCATTTATTCAGTGGGAGAAGGAAACAGCATTTGGAACCAAGGCTCCTTTTTCTCTAGAAATCTATTTTTGTCCCTGTGGCCAGCATAGGGTGTTATTTTACTGAGTGGACTGAGGAATCCAAGCTGCAAGTTGACAGTATTGACAGATGTGAGGGTGTTGATTAAGGGACATGATATGGCAAAATACCGTCCTGGCTGCAACCTAGTGTTTGCAGAATCATAAACTTGCGAAACACGTGCTTCAATCAGCTGGCTGTGTAAGAATTCAATCAGCGTTAATCTAACACAATGCAGCACCTGCTCCCCGACTGATTTCTAGTGTTCTTCAATCAAAAGCAGCTGAAGAAAAGCATCATTTATTGCAAGCAATGTTAGCAGACCTGAAAATTCAAGAGGCTGAAGTTCACTAGGAAGATCAGGTTTGACTCACTACCCGCTCTCCTCTTGGAAATGGGACAGAAAGAATGAGCTCTTCTTGTTCAGGAAGAAAATGGGAGAAGGTGGGAAATGTCCAGCTCTCAGTTCGCTCCACATAAAATGAGCTCCGTAATTAGCTGCTGGTAATTAACACACCTTGCCGGGCAGCTTGTGTATCTATCGGATCAGCCATCCTTTGGGGCTTGCCATTCTTCTCCGTTAGTTACAGAGTGGAACAGAGAGGATAGAGGACGTCGGTAAACTGCCCTATACTCAGTAGTACACTCCAAGCCAGCCGATCACTTTGGTGGAAAGTTAACAAATCAACTCTTGGGTAAAGAAAAATTAATAGGTCGCCCAAGAGAGACACTTGTACTACAATGGGAAAACGATCACAGAAACAGCTCGCTTACTCAGTTTCCTTCTTCTATAGGCAGAGATCAATAAACCTTCCTCACAACCTCATCCCAGGCTGTGAGGGAGGTCGGTGCCTACCTCCAAACAGGAGTTCCACCAGTGTCTGCCACGTGAATGATTAAACAAAGCAGCCACCTCTGGCAACTATATGCAAAATACCTCTCAGCTCTCAAGTATATGCAAGATAAATAAAACCAGACAACCACTATGTTGAAATTGACCACAGAATAACCTTTTCCACCGACTTTAAAAATCCCCCCAAATGCAATAATTTATAACATTTCCTATGGCAGACACTTATTAAAAATGTAAATCATGCCTTGTAATTCAAATGCTTAACTTTTTTGTACAATGCACAGTATTTGACTGAAGGTAGAAAATCTGTGGCTTACAAGTAATGGAGAGTTTGGTATCATTGGAGAATATGTCCCTGCTCTGGTTCTGTGCCCAGAAGGAGTATAGTATACCAGGATGAATTTTGCACCAATTATCTTCAAAACAGCTGGACTTCTTGATAAACTCTATGTTAATGCACAGTACAAGAAGAAATAAGAATAATTAAACTTTGATTTCAGACTAGACTGACAAGTGAAAGAAGTGGGGAAACTGTTAAAAAGGGGTTGAGGAAGACCGCAACAAAGTTATAAAATCCAATCCTTAACCCCCCCCAAAAAAAGGATTTATTACTACTAGAATAATTTGATAAATTTCTACCTGAGCTTGATTATTTAGTCCGCTTTGGGGGTTAAATAATTAATACCATTGGGACCTTAAATAATTTTTTTAATTATGAAAAAAACAACTGTTTGATTTCATCTGAAATATGTGGCTAACAGAAATAGCATGCAAACATACTATGGACAAAACAAATAACATCTCCAGATGTAAAATATGTGTGAGAAGAAAACTTCAGCTAAGGGTTGCTGAAGCCCTACTTCATGGGAAATGTTATGAAAGATTCTTGCCAAATGAGAAATCTGTAAATTACCTAGGTAAGCAATCAGCTCCAGATTATAATTGCCAATTTGAGAAAATTTCACCAACAATTAAGCAAAATCAAATAACCTATTTGAGGAAATGGAGTGGTGGCAGGCTACCACCTTTCCCTTCTTGGGAAGGTTTACTATAATTTGTTTTTATTTTCCTTTAGAAATTGAAATTCACTCTCTTCTTTTGGGACTATAAATAATAAGGAGCCACCATGGAGAGCGTAGGCACATCTGAACAGTTGTCTCTCTGTGATTTGGTTTCAGATTGAAAATAAGAATGGCTAGAAATGGCCATGACCCAGTAATAAGGATCTTCAACTCAAACTACAGAAAACACACAATTCATTATTTCAGTTTATCATGCTGGATTAGGTCCTGAAATTAGAATACAGAGTAAACTTCCTGCAGCATGGGAGATAGAAGTCTGGTTTGGTTTTCTTTCTGGAATATCTGACAATTTCACCATATGTTATCTAAGAAACTTGGTGATGTCATTTCTTTTTTTTTCATAATCTTTTTATTATTTGGGAATTTCACACAGCACACCTCCATCACCCTCACTTTCCAGTCCTCCTAGATCTTCCCCATACCCTTGTGCCTACCCCAAAAGATAGAAGAAGAAGAAGAAGAAGAAGAAGAAGAAGAAGAAGAAGAAGAAGAAGAGGAGGAGGAGGAGGAGGAGGAGGAGGAGGAGGAGGAGGAGGAGGAAGTAAGGAAAAATATATAAGTCCAATTTGGGTTGTTCATAAAGTCACTGAAGCATTCTCAAACTCTAGTGGTCAGGTACTTAAAGAAAAGTAGGGCCTCCCCCACCCCATTCCTGCCGATAACCATCAATTGCGGAGAATTACGTTTTTTGGAGCTGAGATTTCTTATCTGACAGAATGAGTTTCCTTCCATGCTTGAAAATCACTGTCTTCTTCTACAAACACCAACATTGTAGTGCTCTGTATGTTCCAGGTATTGTATAAAACAAAACCACAAGTTTTCTCTGATTTCCTTGTGGCTGGATTTGGTTGTGAGACTCAGTTCTGTGTAATGAGAAGTAGGTAGACATCCACCAAAAATTCTGGGAGTTTTCTCTCACAGACTGCTGTCGCCACTTCCCTTCCTTAGTTTTGTTTAAGCCGCTAGTAAAGAAGCATAGTTGAATGTGGAGTAGTTATCTTGTGACAAGAAAATGACACACCTTGCAATAGAATCCACAGACTACAAGTGGTACAGAGAAAAGAAAGACAATTCTTGTGATGTCTTTGGCACAAGTCAATCTGGGCCTAACTCTGCAGTCTCAATCATCAGACTTCTGAGCTAAGAGAAGTCCTCTTTTTTTGGTTTCATCAACATCTGTTATTTGTCCCTGGCAACCAAATAAACCTTAATTGCCGCTATGTTTCCATGCTCCCAGGACACTTCAGCATTCCAGGCCTATACAAATGAACTACAATAGAATATAGTAAAAGTTACTAAAGATATGGGGAGAGAAAGAGTGGGAAGGGAGACACCAAAATTGTCTCCCAGGATCCCAGTATTTTAACACTTCAGTCCACTGCCTGTCTGTGTGTGGGAGTCAAGTAAATGCTTCTGAAATATAATATAATATGCTGGTTAATCATTGAAAAAGAGAACTCTTGCTAGTGTGTAGAAGATAGTTTTTTTCTTTGCTAAACAGGAATAGCTGAGACTAGATAACTAATAAGGATGTAGTTTAATTTAGCTCACAGTGTGGGAATTTGAAGACCCTGAGGTCTACCACTGCAGAGGGGAAGGGTTATGTGCAGAAGAGAGACCATGTAGTAAGAGAAACCAGGGGAAGGCTCCTGGCTCACATTAAACTCTCCTGACTGACAATCTCATGGGAGCAACATCCATGGGATATGAATCCCCTATGACCAAATTACCTCTGCAAAGTCCCACCCCCTGTTAAAACTATTATATTCAAGCGTACTCCCTTGAGACATCCTTATTACTTAGCTTCTTTGGGTTTGTGGATTGTAGAATGCTTATCCTGTATGTACTTAATGGTTAATATATGTTTATGAGTGAGTAAATATTATGTGTGTCTTTCTGAGTCTGGGTTACCTCACTCAGGATGATCTTTTCTAGTTCCATTCATTGGCCTGAAAATTTCATGATGTTTTTTTGTTTTTAATAGCTGAGTAGTACTCCATTGTGTAGATATACCACAGTTTCTTTATCCATTCTTTGGTTGACGGACATCTGAGTTGTTTCCAGTTTCTGGCTATTATGAATAAAGCTACTATCAACATAGTTGAGCAAATGTCCTTGTGGTTTGGTGAAGCATATTTTTGGTATATGTCCAGGACTTCTATAGCTGGGTCTTGAGGTAGAACTAATCCCAACTTTCTGAGAAAGCACCAGATTGATTTCCAAAGTGGTTGTACAATTTGTACACCCACCAGCAATGAAAGAGTGTTCTCCTTTCTCCACAACCTCTGCAGCAGTAGGGGGAATAAAAAAGACATCTGAAGTGGATAGATAGAAGGAACTAGACAGGAACCTAACATAACTGTCATCTGAGAGGCTTCATCAGCAAATGGAAACAGATGCAGAGACTGACACAAACATTAGGTGGAGCTCATGGAGTCTTGGGGAAGAGTTCAGGGAATGATAGAGAGAACTGGAGGGGGTCAAGAACACTGACACAGCCGATTAACCCAGGGGGCTCATAGAGACTTAACAACCACCAAAAAACATGCATGAACTGGTCCTAGGCCCACTACATATATGAAGCTGATGAGCTGCTTGGTCCTCAAGTGGATTCCTGTAACAGTTGGAGTGGGACTGTCTCTGATGGACTCTGTTGTCTCCCCCTGGATCCCATTTCCCTAGCTGCCTAGTGAAAGAGCAGGCACTTAATTCTGATGTGATTTGATGTGCCACAGTGGGTTGGTATCTGGTACCAGGGATGGGGCGGTATGGGGGTAGTGGGTGAGAGAGTGGGACTGGGAGGAGAGGAGAGAGTGGGGCTGGGAATGGGATGTAAAATAAACAAACAAATTAATGAAAAAAGCAAACTGATATATTCCCAATTAGATTTTAACATAAACCTCTTGGTGGAGAAAAAGCAACTCGGAGCATGGTAGGGAATAAACATACAGGGTATTCCAGACTAAAATAAAAATATATATATAAAGGGGGGATATTAAGAAAGAAAGGTAGGAAGAAGGAAGGAAGGAAGGAAGGAAAGAAAGAAAGAAAGAAAGAAAGAAAGAAAGAAAGAAAGAAAGAAAGA
>CAJQZJ010003694.1:16182696-16278301 GCA_907164525.1 Lophiomys imhausi
AGAAAGAAAGAAAGAAAGAAAGAAAGAAAGAAAGAAAGAAAGAAAGATGAAAGAAAGAAAATGAGAAGCAGAAAGACAAAAGCATGAACAGTGTGAAAAGAAACATGTAATTTAAAGTGGGCAATGGACCATCATGTGAGGGCGTTTGACACTCCAAGGGCCTGTGTAACTCATACAGGAGGGGGCCTTCTTTGAAGGAGATAGCTACTGAGAGCTTTCTTGAAGGCACTGAATAGCTTCATTAGTCTAAGTTGGGCTTAGCTGACACATGGAACGTGCAGTTGGTAGATCTGAATACACATTTAATGACACATATGGTGAGCAAAATCTACTTCTCAAACAAACCAGGAGACCTTGAATCAGGAGATATTGTCCAGTACGTCAGTCTTTGTCCTTTCTGAACTGATAATTAGGAGGCATGAGGTGGGGATGGAGTGGGAAATAAAAAGCACAGTCACGGAGCGTCAAAAGCACTGGAGACAGGAATCTGGTAGACCAGAGCGTTCAATAAGATCTTGCAAATAAGGAAAACGAAGCACCTACACCCCGAGAGAATATTACAGTATATATGTGAGGCTGCCAAACAGAATTCCGGAGCAGTCTGTTTCCAGAGACATGGAGAGAAAGAATAGGAAATGGAATGGAAGTTACAGCAGGAACGTGCAATCTACCCACAAATCAACTGTTCCCCAGCCCTTCCTTTACCTTTTTTGGCATGTGGAAAACTATCAGCCAGTATTAATCCAAGCAAATGAGAAAATTACAAGTAATCCCTTTTTAAATCTAAATAAGCTACCAGGAAGTTTGCTTGGTTCTTGCCTTTGGAAATATGCAACCCTGAAATCAGTTCCTTGTCTTTAGAGTCAAATATGCCATCCCTACCAGTAAGCCTGATCATGCAGCATGTGCAGACACCTTGGGGTCGTGGGAGAAGCTCACGGGGCATAGCCCACACCAACTGTGGCAGAGAAAACCCACAGGAACATTTCAGTATAGTCTTTTACTAGGTGTAAGTAGCAATTACACAAAGAGCAATTATTTTTATGTGCATGTTTGTGGTATGGGGAGTGTGCATGTGTGTATTTGTGCAGTACATGAGTGTTCACATGCCAGCATTCGTGAACAGGCATGCAGAAGCCACAGCCAAATGTCAGGTGCCTTCCTTGACCACTGTCTACCTCGAGGACAGGGTCTCTTCCTGAACCTCAAGCTTTCCATTTAGGTCAGGCTGGGTGGCCATCAAACTCTCAGGATCCGCCTGTCCCAACTACTAATACTGGGACTACAGGCAAAAACAGCCATCCTGGCAAGCCAGTATTTTCAAACACCAACATAAAAAATGGAACTTGTTTCAGAATAAACAATGGGAAGTGGAGTGTATTTCTCTGTTGAATATCTCTGATGTTCAGTCTCAGGAATTTAAGACAATAAGACACCAATAAAGTAAAAGTAAGATAATATAAAAACATGATCATTGCTGAAAATAAGAAGTCTATGTTACTAAAACATTTATGGAATTGTTATAAAGTTAATGGGTGACAAATGTCAAGTAGAGGGACTCTTGGAATCAGAGCAGAAAGATAATTGATATTTGGTGAAGCAGTTACTGAGGTAGGTTAGTATAGAGCTAAACTACCTAGCTTAGAACACTGCCTTTGCCTCATAGCTGGCTTACTTTTAATGCCAGGTACCTTAATAGTAATTTATGTGAAAACAGAAAATTCTAGTGCCTATTTCGTGGAATTTTTCTAAAGATAAATGATTTTCTAATGTTCCGTCTATCAATTACTTTAGTAATCAAAAGAGTTCATATTTTTTGATCCTGCTAAATCTGTTCTTTTATAAATCTAACAGAGTATTTATCCTGGAGATCTCTCAGGTACTATCAAGAAATTAAAAAAAAAAGAAGTGTGTATTCTGCTTGCTGAACAAAATTATCCACATGATCTATAATGCTTCATTATTGAAACTGTCTGAACTTAAAACTTCTGTTTTAAACGGCACATTGAAGCTCTTTACAATTATTGTAGTGTTACTATTTGGCTAATATATTTATGATGCTAAGTGTCAGGTGCATACGTGTGTATAATTGCTGTATTGACGAGTTGACCTCCTTGTCAGTAAATTATGATTTTCATTGTCTTTTCTCCTGTTATCTTTGTTAGACAAAGAAAGCAATTATTTTTATGTGCATATGTGGAGTATGGGGTATAACAACCTTTGTTGTCTTTGAATCTTTTTTTAAAGTACATTTTATTTGGTAAAAGCATGGCCACTTTTTCTTCTTTTTGGCTACCATTTGCATGAAATGTATTTTTGCATGTCTTCACATTGAATTTATGTGGGTACCATTCAGTTGGTTCATTCTGTTATTTTTGCTGTTATCTCTCAGCTGTTCCAGGTTTTATTGATGGATTTAATAATCATCTCATACTAGATTGAACTGTTTGTAGTAATTTCTTACTGATACTTAATTGCTTTTTGACTGATTTATAGTTCCTTTATTCTTGCTTATGGTTTTCCTTTGGTAATGAGATGATATATCATTTATGTGTGCATGTATGCATATACATAGCAATGCAGTCTGTTCTTTAGTCTTTTCTATCACATCCACTATCAAAGACTTACATAAAATTCTGATACTTACAATACTACTTTAAGTTGACAATACTGTCAATTTCCCAAATCTAACATGTTAACTTCTTCCCCTATATTTTATAATGTTGACAAATATATATATATATATATATATATATATATATACACACATAGATACAGATAGCTGTTGTTAATTCAATTGTTTTTTCATCAAATTGTTATGTATATAGTCATTTCTTTTTTTCTTTTTTAAAATTAATTAATTTATTTATATATTAATTCAGGTTATATCTCTATCATAGTGTCTTCTTTCCACCCCTCCCAGTCCCGCCCTCCCAACCTCAACCCTCTATCCCTTCCATCCCACTCCTCTGGAGTGGAGTGTCCCTACATAACATCTCTAATATTTAAATTTTTATATTAGAGCTAAAAGTGACTTATATGTCATTTTTAAAGTACTATAGCATTTGAAATTTTTCTAAAGTCTAAATCAGTATTATGTAGACTTTTATGCACTTTTTCTTAGTTAGAAATCTTAGACATTTAACTTGAAATTTCTTTATCATTTCTTTCTGAAAAATCTATTGATAACAATACTTTTCATTTTAATTTTTCTTGGAAAGTCTTTACTACCCGTTCATCTCTGAAGGAAATTTTTACTAGATATAATCTTCTTATTTCATAATTTCAATCTTATAGCACTTTTGAATATGTCAGTACACCAGCTCATGAAGTAAAATACCAATTTATACCAGTAATCTTATAGAGAAGGGGTTTCTTTGTATGTGATCAGCTACATTTTCTTTCTCTTTTCAAAACTGTTTTTGGCCTTTGATTGGAAAGTCTGATTGTTTTGTGTCTTAATGTGTGTTTGTGCTTATTAAAATGTTTTTTCCTCATTGATGTAGATATTCATTCCCCTTTCCAGAGTTATAGTCTTTTTTTGTTAGTTTGTTTTTTGTTTTTTTAATTTTTTAAATTTTTCTTTATTTTTTATTTCTTCAAGTTACATTTCAATCGCAGTCCCCTCCCTATTCCTCCTCTAGTCCCACCCTCCCACCCTCAACTCCCCATCCTCTTCCTTTTTTTTTCTTTTAAGTTTAAGGTATATCTTATTTCCCCCTACAGTTTCCCCTTTCAGTCCAACAAATGGCTCCTTCTCTTATAATAATAAATACAATACAGGACAACAGAGGTAATTAGGCCACAGTTATGAGGGTTATATGGCTTAACATACATTCCCAATGTTCAATGCATATGTATTTGGTACCTGACTTTAACATTCTACTATCTAACCATCTCCATGAGTTTAAAGTTCTATATCTGACTCAACATTCATACTAATTGTAACACAATTTTAAAAGTATCTTTTTAGATGTATAACACTCTCTTGACTCCTAAACAACTCAAAATTTAATTATGAGACTCTGTCTATCTGTTCTTCAATCACCTCAGAGACCTGACAGGGATAAATATATCTGATTTTATAGGAAGTACAGGGTCTGCAGCTTCCCAAACTAAGAAATGACACACCTGTGGCTGCCTGGACAGTTCCCATTTTCTCTCCACACATTACAGCATCGCTCTTCAGTCGTTTGGCCCTGCTTCTCTGACAGACATTGATTGTAGAGCAGGGGTTATAAAGGACTTACCTACCCTGTCTTGGCAGAGATAGGCTGTCGACTTACCTGCTTCCAGGTTTTGTCCTTTTTGGACAGCATTCTGTCTACAGTTGGAGCAAGGGGCTTTTCCTACCAAGAGATAGGTTTGCGACTAATTCAATCATCTCCCACTGGAGATTCTTCGATGCTCATCTTCTACTTGGAGGAGAATAGGGGGTGCTCTCAGGAGTTGATATGTCTTGATATAAAAAAAATCTAAAGTTACGAAAACATCTTTGAATGCCATATTCTGCAGATCTCTTGAGGTTTTTGAAGAGGCCCTATCTATCTCTTATATTAGGGTAAGCAGATGTTGCTTGTCTCTTAGCAGGTTTATTTCTGATTAGCTTAGCAAGTAACTATAATAGGCTGTCATAGTACCTAACAGAATGACCGGCTTGCATAACCATTAGTTTGCATTTCTTAATTATCCTAAACAGTTTATGACAGTTAGTAGTAAAAGGCCGAAACATCACATTTCATTTTTTTCTTTACCTCCTAACCCTTCCATCCCATTTCTCTGGGGTGGGGTGTCCTTATATAACAGTCCCTCATCTCGTTGAGAGGTCGTATGAGGGCCAAGAGCCTCTTCATTCATTGGGGATCTACGAAGTAGTACCATCAGTGAAAAGTGTCTCGTTGCCTGGGAGAGAGAACTACTAAACAAACAAATCAATAAGCATACAATAGATAAAGAAGACTAAAAAATAGAAAAATATAACTAATACATAAAAAATAAAAATTAAAAATAAGAAGTCTATGTCCAAGTTCCCTTTGGTGTGTTAGTTATAGTATTGATACCTTCTACTATATAGCTAGAATCCTACTATAAGTGAATAGATGCCATATGTGTCCTTTTGAGTCTGGGTTAGTTCACTCAGGATGAGCTTTTCTAGTTCCATCCATTTGGCTGCAAATTGCATAATTTCATTGTTCCTGATAGCTGAATAATATTCCATTGTGTAGATGTACCACAGTTTTATAACCCATTCTTTGGTTGAGGGACATCTGGGTTGTTTCCAGTTTCTAGCTATTACAAATAAGGCTGCTATAAACATAGATGAGGAAACTTCCTTATGATTCTGTGAAGAGGCATTTGGGTGTATACCCAGAAGTGGTATGGCTGGGTCCTGAGGCAGAGCTATTCCAAGTTTTCTAAGATATCGCCAGACTGACCTCCATAGTGGTTGCAAAAGCCTGCACTCCCATCAGCAATGGAGTAGGGTACCCCTTTCTCCACACCCTCGCCAGCATGTGCTGTCATTTGAGTTTTTGATCCTAGCCATTCTGACAGGTGTGAGATGGAATCTCAGAGTCGTCTTGAGTTGCATTTCTCTGATGATTAAGGATGTTGAGCATTTCTTCAAGTGTCTCTCAGCCATTAGGGATTCCTCCTTTGTGAATTCTCTATTTAGCACTGTCCCTCATTTTTTGATTGAATTATTTGGTTTCTTGGCATTTAATTTCTTGAGTTCTTTGTAGATTTTGGATATTAGCCCTCTGTCAGATGTGGGGTTGGTGAAGATTTTCTCCCAGTCTGTAAGCTGCCGTTTTGTTCGAATGACAGTGTCCTTTGCCTTACAGAAGCTTTTCAGTTTCATGAGGTCCCACTTATTGATTGTTGATCTCAAGTCCTGAGCTGTTGGTGTTCTGTTCAGGAAGTTGTCGCCTGTGCCAATTAGTTTGAGGGTTTCTTCCACTTTTTCTTCTAGTAGATTTAGTGTGACCGGCCTTAGGTTAAGGTCTTTGATCCACTTGGACTTAAGTTTTGTACAAGGTGATAAGTATGGGTCTAACTTCATTCTTTTACAAATGGACATCCAGTTGGAGCAGCACCATTTGTTGAAGACGCTGTCCTTCTTCCATTGTGCCGTTTTGGCTTCTTTGTCAAAAATTAGGTGGCCATAATTGTGTGGGTCTATTTCTGGATCTTCAATTCAATTCCATTGATCTACTGGTCTGTTTCTATACCAATACCATGCTGTTTTTACAACTATTGCTCTGTAGTACAGCTTGAAATCTGGGATGGTAATACCTCCAGATGTTTTTTTTTATTGTACAGGATTGATTTAGCTATTCTGGGCTTTTTGTTGTTCCATATGAAATTTAGAATAGCTCTTTCCAAGTCTATAAAAAATTGTGTTGGTATTTTGATAGGAATTGCATTGAATCTATATATTGCTGTTGGTAGGATGGCCATTTTTATTATGTTGATCCTACCTATCCATGAGCATGGGAGATCTTTCCATCTTCTAAAGGCCTCTTCCATTTCTTTCTTCAAGGGCTTGAAGTTCTTGTTGTACAGGTCCTTTACTTGCTTGGTTAGAGTTACCCCCAGGTATTTTATGTAGTTTGTGGCTATTGTGAAGGGGGTTGTTTCCCTTATTTCTTTCTCAGCCCATTTGTTTGGTGTATAAAGAAGGGCTTCTGATTTTTTTGAATTAATTTTGTAGCCAGCCACTTTGCTGAAGGTGTTTATCAGCTGTAAGAGTTCTCTGGTGGAATTTTTGGGTTCTCTTATGTATACTATCATATCATCTGCAAATAGGGATAATTTGACTTCTTCGTTTCCGATGTTTATCCCCTTGATGTCCTTTAGTTGTCTTATTGTACTAGCAAGAACTTCAAGTACTATATTAAAGAGATATGATGAAAGTGGACATCCTTGTCTTGTCCCTGAGTTTAGAGGAAATGCTTCAAGTTTCTCTTCATTTATTTTGATGTTGGCCACTGGCCTGCTGTATATTGTCTTTATTATTTCTAGGTATGGCCCTTGTATGCGCGTTCTCTCCAGAACTTTTAGAATGAAGGGGTGTTGGATTTTGTCAAATGCTTTTTCTGCATCTAGCGAGATTATCTTGTGGTTTTATTCTTTCATCTTGTTTATATGGTGAATGACGTTGGTAGATTTTCATATGTTGAACCATCCCTGCATCCCTTGGATGAAATCTACTTGATCATGGTGTATGATACTTTTGATGTGTTCTTGAATTCGGTTTGCTAGTATTTTATTAAGTATTTTTGCATCTATGTTCATGAGGGAGATTGGTCTGAAGTTCTCTTTCTTTGTTGGGTCTTTGTGTGGTTTAGGAATCAGGGTGATTGTGGCCTTGTAGAATGAGTTTGGCAATGTTCTTTCAGATTCTATTTGGTGAAAGAGTTTGAAAAGTATTGGTGTTAGCTCCTCTTTGAAGGTCCGGTAGAATTCCGTGCTAAAGCCATCTGGCCCTGGGCTTTTTTTTGGTTGGGAGATTTTTAATGACTGTTTCTATTTCCTTAGGGGTTATAGGGCTGTTTAATCTGTTTATCTGATCTTGATTTAGCTTCGGTACGTGGAATCTATCAAGAAAATTGTCCATTTCACTTAAGTTTTCAAATTTGGTGGAGTATAGATTTTTAAAGTAGGATCCAAATATTCTCTGGATTTTCTCAATGTCTGTTGTTATTTCACCCTTTTCATTTCTGATTTTGTTGATTTGTGTTTTCTCCCTCTGTCTTTTAGTTAATTTGGCTAAGGGTCTGTCTATTTTGTTGATTTTCTCGAAGAACCAACTATTGGTTTCATTGATTCTTTGTACAGTTCTTTTATTTCTAAGTTGTTGATTTCAGCCCTAAGTTTGATGATCTCCTGCCTTCTGCTCCTCTTGGGAGTGTTTGCTTCTTTTTTTTCCAATTCACCCAGTTTAGCTGTTAATTCGCTAATATGAGCTGTCACAATTTTCTTTTTGAAGGCACTTAGTGCTATGAACTTTCCTCGTAGCACAGCTTTCATTGTGCCCCATAGGTTTGGGTATGTTGTGTCTTCATTTTCGTTGGATTTTAAGAAGTCTTTGATTTCCTTCTTTATTTCTTCCCTGACCCAGTGGTCCTCTAGTAAAGAGTTGTTCAATTTCCATGTGAGTGTAGTCTTTCTGTTGATTCTTTTGCTATTGAAGTCCAGCTTTATTCCATGGTGGTCTGATAAGATACAAGGGGTTATTTCAATTTTCTTGTATCTGTTGAGGCTATCATTGTGTCCAACTATATGGTTGATTTTGGAGAAGGTTCCGTGAGGTGCTGAGAAGAAGGTGTATTCTTTTGTGTTTGGGTGAAACGTTCTGTAGATATCGGTTAGGTCCATTTGGTTCATGATCTCTGTTAGACTCATTGTTTCTCTGTTTGGCTTCTGTCTTGATGATCTGTCCATAGTTGTGAGTGGGGTGTTGAAGTCTCCCACTATTAAAGTGTTTCGATTGATGTGCGATTTAAGTTTTAGAAGAGTTTCTTTTATGTAGGTGCCTTTGTATTTGGGGCATAGATGTTCAATATTGAGATGACCTCTTGGTGGATATTTCCCTTAACGAGTATGTAATGCCTTTCTCTGTCTTTTTTTATTAACATCAATTGGAAGTCTATTTTGTTTGATATTAGGGTGGCTACTCCAGCTTGTTTCCTGGGTCCATTTGCTTGGAAGACCTTTTCCCAGCCCTTTACTCTGAGGTAGTGTTTATCTTCAATAGTGAGATGTGTTTCTTGTATACAGCAAAAAGATGCGTCTTGTTTACGGATCCAGTCTGTAAGTCTGTGTCTTTTTATTGGCAAGTTGAGTCCATTGATGTTGATGGATATTAGTGACCAGGGGTTGTTATTTCCCATCATTTTGGTATAGCTGGCTGTCTTGTGTTTCTCTTTTGTTTAGTTGCTGTGGAGGTTTCTATTTACTCTGTTTTCTTGGGTGTAGTTATCTTCTCTGTGTTGGAATTTTCCTTCTAGGATCTTCTGTAGGGCTGGGTTTGTGAGGAGATATTGTTTGAATTTGATTTTGTCATGGAATATCTTGTTTTCTCCTTCTATGTTGATAGAGAGTTTTGCTGGGTATAGTAGTCTGGCTGGGCACCTATGTTCTCTCAGGGCTTGTAGGACATCCGTCCAGGCCCTTCTAGCTTTTAAAGTTTCTGAGGAGAAGTCAGGTGTGATTCTGATGGGTCTGCCATTGTATGTGACTTGGCCTTTTTCTCTTACAGCTTTTAATATCCTTTCTTTGTTCTCTACATTTGGAGTTTCTATTATTATGTGGCGAGAGGAGTTTCTTTTCTGATCTAATCTGTTTGGTGTTCTGTAAGCCTCTTGGATTTTTACTGGCATCTCTTTCTTTAGGTTTGGGAAGTTTTCTTCTATGATTTTATTGAAGATATTTCCTGGACCATGGAGTCGGGGGTCTTCTCTTTCCTCTATGCCTATAATCCTTAGGTTCCGTCTTTTCATTGAGTCCTTGATTTCTTGGATGTTGTGGGTGAGAGATTTTTTAGCCTTCTCATTTTCTTTGGATGTTGTACTGATTTCTTCCATCGAATCTTCCATGCCTTAGATCCTGTCTTCCATCTCTTGCATCCTATTTTTCATACTCACATCCGTAGTTCCTGTTCTCTTCTCTTGATTCTCCATTTCCTCTTTTAACTCTGACTGTGTTTTCTTTATTGTTTCCATTTCTATTTTCATGTCTTGAATGGTAGTGTTCGTTTTGTACATTTCCTTCTCCAGTTTGCTTGTTTTTGTCTAGATATCTTTCATTGCTTTATCCTTTTCCTGTTCAAGCTGGGTCACCTTGGCTTGGAGCTCTTTAATAATGTTATTCATTGTTTTGACTTGTAGAATTGTGGCTTCTTGGAATTCCTCATAGTTTTAAGTTCTTCTTGGAGGGACTTTATCACTTTCCATAATGTAGAATTGTCATCGTTTTCATGTGTTTCAGTTGTGGTGAGGTGGTTCGGGCTGGACGGAATAGCATTGCTTTCTTTTGTTGGAGACATTTCGCTCTGTTTTTTTTTTTTTTGTTGTTGTTTTGTTTTTGGTTTTTTTTTTGTCTCTGGCCTGTGGCCATGTGGAATTTTTTTTTTTTTTGCTGTCTTCTGGACTTGGGTCCAAAGGAGGCACTGTGGTGTAGGAGTTGCCTTACTCCACCCCTATTAACGTGAGTCATTCAGTCCCGCCTCCCAGGTGGGGACCTAATTAATTCAGGTGGTGGAGCTGTGCACAAGTAAGCTCTGATTCCCCCCCGGAAGGGCCATTACTAGTACAAAAGTTCGATATAGGACAGTTTCAAATATCTCACAGTTTGCCAGGGGTTGGTTCCTGTAGCGGGTAAATCTGCAGTTCAGCTCCAATAGCCTTGCCGCTCCCGAGGCTTGGAAGCTGGCCATTGACATCACAGACTGGGATCTGAAGGCGCTTTGCAGTGGAGCTACTTCACTTGCAAGGGTCACAACCTTTCCCAGATAATTGGATCTTCTGTGTGAGACCTGGGAGTGCCCAGCAGGGTGTGGATTATATCTGCGTGGCTTCTGAATCTGCCGGCTGGGTATTAGGTTGGAACTTACCGGGGATTTCTCCTTTTGGGGGATGGGATATCCCGATTCCCGGGTCCAGAGGCTTCCTAGCATGTCCGAGAGTTGGAAGGGGCATCCTGCCCAGGCATCTTCCGTGGTCCCTGTGTAGCTGGGTGAGATTTAGAAGGGGTCGTGCCCTTTGTACAGCGTCCTGCAACACTTTCCGCCTTGTGACTGTTGACCCCGAAATCAAAATACGTCCTCGCCGGCCGCCACCATCTTGGATCCCCCCCAGAGTTATAGTCTTTGCCCTCATGTTTTGTCTTTGCATATCTCTTTCTTTGGAATATCTATAGAGCACATACAGACCACTTCCAGCTTACATAGGCTAACTTAAATTTTAATTTTCTTTTAGGAGGATATAAAAGTATGTATTAAGCAGGAATTTTAGGTTGGATTTTTTAAAAATATAATATCTTTTATCTATTCCTTGGCAATTAATACATGTAAACAATGTATCTGGATCACATGGACCCGAAATTCCTTCTTCTCATTCCCCCTTGAAATCCTCAACTTAATTAAGATCTTTTCTTGGGCTATTCATAAGCAGTGTGATATTCATTACTCATATTCTATAATTCTGGGGAGTAGCAACCATCCACAGCTCCCATCAGCCACACAATCGTACATGTGATGAGCTGAAACTCTACACTACACAGGGCCCCATTACTAACCTATGCCCATACGTTATACACATTACAACTTTGACAGTTTAAAACTGTGATGATGATGGGTTTGTAGGGACACGTTTTCTTTATAAATTGAAGAGAATCTATATGGTTTGCTTGCTGATCTAATAAATACTCCAGGCACCTTCATTATATCATTTCTTGCTTTTAGTCCTATAACTGAGCAATGCAAATGACCTTTTAAAAATTAGTGATTCTTCCCTTTGCTTGAGTCTACTTGTAGAAAATCCTCATAATAATAAGTTTTACTTTCAGTCATTGCACTCTCAATATTCAGCATGCTTATTCTGCTGTTTTTATACAGCTCCTGTACTTTTGTTGAATTTGTTCTTTTGTTCATGAACCTCTTCTGAGTCTATTCAAATATCTATCTGTGCTCTTTACAATATACTAAATTTCTTTAATGTAATCACGCTGCATTCTTTCCCAAGTGGCTCACAGGTTTCCAGTTTTCAACATCAGTTGCTAGTACAATGGCTTTTTTTTTTTTGGTTTGTTTGTTTTGCTTTGATGACATTATGTTCCCTTGTGACTTTGTCTTGGTCCCTGTAGATTAGATGAATTGGTTTCTTCTTCCAATATTTACAAACATTCTTTCAGAGAAAAACCCTTAGCAGTCCACTGTACAAAGATCTTTGTACATTAACTTCAGACTCTGCAGGTCAGCTTGATGCTGCAGATTTCATGGGACATGCTTCAGTGCCCCTGGCTATAAGCAGGTGAGTCTAATATCTGGGTTTATGCAGATCAGCTAGGAACCAGTGTCTTCCGAGAGAGCTCTTAAGTACCCATTATTTGTAAAGAACCTAGAGTTTGGGTCCAACCTGGGTACAAAGAAGCCAACCTGATACGAGGATATTCTTAGCCTGGGGGTATGGTAGGGACTGATGATGATGAACCAGGCCTGGTACCTAGATCTGCATGGATGGGTGTAACCCTGATAAACTTTAGTATCACAGTTCACTAGAATGGGCTTAATAGGAGACTATGATGACAATGTGGCATGATCCTGAATACTGTGTTTTTATGAAGTACCCAGGATCATAGATCTGTAGAGTTTAGAAACAATGGGCTTGTGTGGTGTCAGCAAATCTTTTCCATCCTGAGCCTATGGGGAACTTCTATGTCAATGAAAGAGACAAAAGTGAAAGTGAAAAAGAAAAACCCTTTCAAAAGATGTCAATTAATAGACTCAAATTTCCTTAGTTTATAGATGCTCTGAAATAGTTGGGGATATACTGATAAAAAATGAAGTTAAAAAAAAACTGGATTTAGTCTGCCTAGCATTAAAAAAGACTGTAGACAAGAAAGGTAACTGGAGATCAAATGTATGATGTAATCAAAACAGGAATAATGGGAATAGCCCTAAATAACAAGAGAGTGGAATGCCTAGAAGACAGTGTGACTGAACTGGAGCCAGAAGCTTGTGGCTACCCTCAAAATACCTTTAATAAATTGACTCCAGCATTGAACTGAAAGACAGAAACAAATTCTATGGGGCTCCATATACCGCTTTCCCAATCATTACAAGCTACTTCTAATGACATTGGCCATCCTCCAGAACTTAATAAAAAGACTCTGTTGCTGAAGACTCAACATTCTTATGGCATAGACCATGGAGAAATCTCGCTGGTACTCAACTGGAAGTTTTACCCCTACTGGGTAGTGTTCATAATACTGGAATATGTTATACACACTACTGTAGGAGGAAAGTAATCATCAACCTTACCCAGCTACAAACCCTGTGAGCTACAATAATGACCTGCCAGTAAGATTTGTCCACTGATGCAACAGAGGCACCAATGTTATTAGAGTAATAAACCACACTTTATTTGGATTGAAGGCCCACAAGATATAACCTGTACCTGATACCACCAGTGAGACCAAGAACCTAAGACCTCACTGGTCATGGACTCGGGGTAAAAAACCTACTACTTATTCAGCTAAGTAAACATAGCAATAAAATGACTTCTAATGATGTGTAATTATGACTGTAGATCAGGGCATCATTTAAGCCTCATCAGAGAAGTTCTTGCAGTAGATGGTAATTTATAGAAAAACACACAACTTCAATATGCAGAGAAAAGGAGACTTACAATGCTCAGGGCCAAATGGGATACCTAAATCACACCTCTCCTCTCAAAGCTGAGGGATGTATGTTGAAGAGAGAGGAGAAAGAATGTAAGAACAGGAGGCCGTAGATGACTTCAAGGAAACTGCATTCCATACATAACAAGGTAGATGTACATATGAACTCGCAGAGACTGTGACAGCATGCACAAGATCTATATAAGCCCAAGACAGGTTAAATCCCAGAATAGAGGAAGGGTAATGGGCACAAAATCCTACCACTAGCCAAAAAGCTTTTTGCAATTGGTAGTTGCTGGGAAAGAGAAAATTGGTTTTCTTCAATGGACTGTCACAATCCATTGAGTATATAAATCACAGTCTGGCACTGGTCTCATGATAAGAGTTAGCCAGTCTAGACAAACTTGCTGAATATTTGGTTTGTTTGTTTTTAAGAGGGAGAAAGAACATAAAGTTGGGTGAGTAGAAAGATGTGGAGAATCTCAGATGAGATTTTAGAGTCTCATGAAGAATATGATTGGAATGTATTGTATGAAATTCTCAAAGAATAAATAAAATCATTGGTGGGCAACTGTGGCCTTGGATCCACCTATACAAGCTTGGCTATGAGTTCACAGAGGCTGGTGATCATTCAGAGTTGATAGTTTTTCTCTTCTTTATCAATATTTTTTAGATTTATTTATTTTACATGTATGAATGTTTTGCCTGCATGGATATATATATATGAATCTAGTGAACCTTGAAGATCAGAAGAGAGCTTTAGATGTCCTCAGTCTGTAGTTACAGATGGTTGTAAGTTTCATGTGAGTGCTTGGAATCAAACTTGGATCCTATGCAATAGCCACAATCTCATCAGAGAGATGTATTGAGCCATTTCTCTAGCCCTGAAAACAACTTTTCATAAATATCTCCACAAAACTTTCCTCATGCTATGTCTTTGGTGACTCTGGACACACTTAAGTTCTCAGAAAGAGAAAATGCAGCTCCATCTCTAGCCCTCCAAATTATCTTCCCAGATTCCCACACAATTATAAAACAAGCCTCTTGTCCAACAATACTAAAAAAAATAATAATAATCAAATGGCAGAAGGCATTATGGATATGTTGAAGGTGTATGTATTTATCTTCTTAGCAAAAGCAAATAGAGTTGTTTAGAAACTGTGAGCAAGCAGGTAATATGAAGAAATTAAGGGCAAAACAATGGAGCAAATTGAAATGTAGAATAAATTTGAGCAATTAATGCAGTAGGAAAGAACAATCCATTTGACCTGGATGGTAAGAACATTTCAATTCAAATGGCTGAGCAAGAGTTGTATGGGGCAATTGAGAAATAAAGTTATTCCTCAGAAAACACCATTTATAAAGCTCCGACATAAATTCTCTTTACTGACTTTAAACCTTTAGAATTAACAGAGAGACAAAGTGCTAACTTGAAATACAGTTACAAACAGAAAGCTAACTCATTGGAAGTTAATGTTCAGCTAGCAGAAGTAAGACATAGAAGGAAGGAGGCAGGTAAAGCAGTGGGGCTTTTCCTGTGCAAGGCTCCATCATAGAATTGGTAGTAAACAGAACTGGCTGAGAATTAACTGCACTGAGCTAGAGAGTCTGTTTGCTTTAATATGTACATGCATTAATTGGATAAAAAACAAAGCCAAAAATTTGAGTACATTGTAAATAAGTTACTAGAGCCATAGTTCTCAACCTATGGGTTTCAACCTCTCTGTGGGTCACATATCAGATATCCTGCATATCAGATATTTATATTCCAATTCTACAGTAGCAAAATTACAGTTATGAAGTAGCAATGAAATAATTTTTGGTCGAGGGGTTACCATAACATGAGGAACTGTTTTAAAGGGTCATAGCTTTAGGAAGGTTGAGAACCACTGTACTAGAGTCAATCACTTTGATATCTTTCCAGACTGAGAGGCTTTTCTACTCACAGCAGAAGTAAAGAGAAAGATAGTGGCAGAGAAGAGATCTAGTTCTATCATCCTTGTTCCTGCTGGCCCTTCTCTGCTTTCTGGAGCTATCATGTTCTTGATAATACTGCATTCTCCCTAGATGTTTAAAAGAATGCTGCTGGAAGTAAAGTGGGGATGATTATGAGGATAAAGATCAACATCTACTTGAATGTATTGACACAATGCAGTGAAATTTCGTTATGCAAGTCTGCCCCCTACCCCTGACCAACCCTTGGGAGCCACTTTGTATCTTTACATAGTTAGCCACTCCCTCTCTGAGCACCGAATAGAGTGTATGGGTTTGGGTTGTCTGAGTGTCTAACCCCAGTAACCTGTCAATGTATCCATGCAAACGAGCAAGTTCATCTAATTAGGGGTTTATTTGTTTGAGTTGCACATGAATATACAGAATTACATTATCAGATCATATTCCTGTTTCTGATTTATTCCTTCTTTGTTCTTCAAGGCTTCATACATCTAAGCAATTAACCTCGCAAAGAGCTGGAGAACACATAATTATCCTCATTTGTCTAAACGTCGCCAAGATGGCCGCCTTTCAATTAACCTTCTGGGGATGGAAGAAAGTTGGAGTGATATAGTGATCATTTTTAACCTTACTGTATGCTTTTTTAATGTAATTTAATTGAACTAGCCAGATGATAAAATAGTCAGATACTGTTTCCACAGGTAAAAGGATCAGGGGGATTCTGAGGGAGAATTGACCACAGAAAGTTGACCAAGCTAACGGAATAGATGATGCTTTGTGCCGGAGAGCTCATGGGTTCAGCAATACGTGGAACTGTGGCAATAAGCCTCCGAACCAAATCCCAATGGCATGGTGGATTCAGATGGCATAAACACATTGCTCTAGCTTTTCATTGTCCCCAAAAGTCTGCAGAAGATCAAGGAATACATGACATTATTTCTCTACAAAGAAATACTAAGGAAGAAGAGAAAGAAGTAAGCTATTATTGACTATCTAGTTTCTGCCAGCATTCTGGTTGGCCCTTCAGGTCTGAGATCCTATGTGACACACTCTAGCAACTTGTACTGAGTTGAATTTCTCCAGGATCTCCATTCTTACAAGAACAAAGCTACAGCTCACTCATGAGGACTTTGTGCACAGCCACAACAATATATCATTCACATTGGATGAGAAACGACTCAAAAATGTTGTGTTTTGACCAGTTGGAAGAATTGTTTCCTAAATTAAGGTCAATTAATAGAATGTAGCCATTTATAGCACATGGTGCCATCTAGTCCTGTGTATAGATTGGTCATGTCTCTCTTCAATTCTAATGTGTACAAATACACTGCGCACTATTTGATGATGACTCAGAATGTACTCAGCTCCAGGCATCTCCCTTAAGAGGAATATTAATACACATGTATATTTCTATTAACCTTGTAGTAAAGGAATTCATGAAAGAACTGTATTAAGTCTTAAAATATTTGATTTTGGGTGGATATGACAGTTCTGTTCATACAGATAAAGGGCTGTCATACAACAGAGAAAGATTTATTCCAAGGAGATAAGTGAAATCACTAGCTAGAATTTCTGAGATGAAAGAAATTGTAAGTTCATCTTTCACCAAAACCAACCACTGAAATGCACATGATGGATGGGATTTGCTTCACATCCTTCGACACTTTTATTTACCCTGCATTCTTGCTATGGTGAGTACCAATGGGTCTATGCCAGACACTGGAACATGGTTCTCACACTGCCTCACTAGACCAAAGAACTCTTGATCCTTCTGACTCTGAAGTTATGGATCTGTGGCCTATATGGTCCTCATTATCACCAAGCAAATATTTCACCTTGAGGAATTAAAATTCTTCTTCCCAAAAGGCACCTTTTTATTTCCTCTCCAGCGTAAAGGCCTACCATTTTAGATTGTAACATTATAAATAATAGGAAGAAACTCTCTTCCATATAACTAGGTGTCTCTCTTTAAGGCACAATTTGGGATGAAATATGATTATAATTATTACTTTATATTCAAGTCTGATCAAACTAAAGAACCAAAATTGGGTTAAGTAGGCATACAGGTAAAACTCACCTAGATCTTTCCTAACCTGTGGGTGTTACTGGAGAAGATTTACTCAGCCTCTGGCAACAGAGAAATTAGAGAATATTATGGGTTTTCATCCCCTAGGTGCTGAGAATTCATGAATCAGAGGGAAGAATGAAGAGAAGAAATGTCTCAGTCAACTAAAATAGGGCAATTTCAGATTGTTCTAAAATTTTCACAAAACAACATTCTTTCTTTACATATACATTATGCTAACAAGATCAAAAATATAAAAGGAGACAGATTAAAGACTAATGCTTTAACAAAATGCTTCCTAAAATTAGTATGCAAAGAGTTGAACACCACGCTCCTTCTCCCACTCCCTGACCCTCTCTTGTTCTTTCACAGTATCCTTTCAAATCATCCTCATTCTTGCTTTTATTTCACATGAATTCCATTATTTTCTCTTTTCCCCTTCCTCTTTCTTTAATATATTGTATGCCTGTTTCATAGTTTCCTTTCTGTTGTCATGGCCAACATGTACCCATGTGTATATGTACATGCATAAACATACATACATACAAACACATACACACATTAAATATAAATGAGAGGAACATGTAGTGTTTGCCTTTATGAGTCTGACGCATTTCATTTAATATATGTCTGATTTCACATTAACATATTTAAATGGAATAGGTAGCTTCATCGGTTCTTGATCAAGCATCATGGGTTGTATGGTTTTATTTTTCTTGATAGAGGGAAGGCAAATATTTAATAAACTTGCAATTTTCCTTACTTTGGAATTCACTAACTCACAGAGATACTCATCCTACCATATGGTGTACCACCCAATGACTTTACCTACATGTGTGGAATATTTCTTCTTTGCCTAACAGAAGCAAGTCAGCATCCAATATAGTTTATGATACAAGAGGAATCTAGCCAACCAGGGTCTTTTTTTGTCATATTTTTTAGAAAAAGTAAAATGAGACAAAAAATAAATACCAAGAACAATTTTTGCTTTGAATTTCTTTTAGACTTGGTAAAGGTATGCAGTGATAATATAAAATATTATTGTATAGTCTTGGTACAGAATTAAATGGCCATGGTCTAATAATCAGAAGTAATATAATAACATAGAAATTGCACCTTAACTAAACTGCCAGCATCCTTCTGATTCCCACCTTTGGCATTCCTCTCTCTGGCATTGCATTTATCTGTCTTGTGTCCTGAGACTTTTCCAATCTGTAGGAATACCTTGGTCTTTATCATTCTCAATTATGAAATAATGGTCAGGTATTCTGCAGAGATCCCCTGGTCTGCTTGATGTTTCCTTGTGATCAGTCTCAGGAAACAGAGCAGAGCTTGTCCTTGCTTCATCTCATCAAAGCAGACACAAGCCCACATAACTCTGTGATGAGCATCCGGGTCTCTTGGCTCCTATGACTTCTGCCATGTTTCTCCACTTTATAAAGCTATGTATCTCTTCGCTTTCCATGATTCAATTGGTGAGAGTCCTTGTATCTACTCTGTCTATAAAGAAGAATTAAGTTGCTCCCAGAAGAAGGACATCCAAGATTTTATTATCATTAAAAGCAACTCAATAGACTGGGGGTACAGCTTGGCATTAAAGGATGAGCCTAGAACACAAAAGACCTGGGGTTCAATACACAGAACCAAACAAAAGAAAATATTAGCAAACATCATGGGAACATACTTTGAAGCTATGCAAATATTCTGTTTCATTAAAGTTTTGCCCACTAATTTGAGCATTTATCAGTGGTTCTTGCCTCAAGCTGCATTACTTTTAACACAAGATCACTTTAATAAGATACATTTAAATAAATTACCATATGATATTATGTCAATTAAGAAATGAATGTTTAGTGTTTACTAAATATCTGTAATATAGCCAGTAATCTCATAAGCATTCCTTATTTATAATCTAAGGGCACATGAGTGTGGTAGTGAGTTTCCAACTCTGGTAATACTGGTATTAAAAAAAACTTTCTGATAAATGTGTATTTAATGTACAGTCTATTTTAAATGGGATGTGGGTGTGAAGTATGAAGAAAGTTTTCTATTATAAAGAACTTTATTTTTTCCAGCTTTAGAAAGGATCAATGATAAAAGATAACATTATATAGTATATACACTGTCATCTATCACTCAGTGATGAGACAATGTCAGAAGAAACACATCCTTAAGTAATTTTATCTTAGTGGAAACTCTGTGGTATATAATGATACAAAAAAAGTGGTCCATCTTATCCACACCAAGACAACATGCTATCCCCATCGTCACTGGCGTGGCTTTCCCTTGAGTAAAACATGTTAATGTATTCGTGTGTTGCAGGACTATGGTTTAGGGTTCATGAGTTTTATTTTGGCATAAACTTTCTGGAGGTAGTAATTATCTCATCAGTAAAATAGTAAGTAAATAGCTATGCTATGGACAGGATATATGGCTTATGTGACGAAGGGAATAATGATATGGGCTCTTCTTGTGAGTACTTGCACTCGGGTTAAAAAGGAAAAAGGGTCTAATAGATTCAAAGAAGTAAAAAAGACAATGAGGAGATGTAGGAAAGACCTGAGACTCACAATGAAGACCTATCTAGGCTTTTCTTAGAGCGGAATTTGGAGAAGAGACTGAAGGCTAAGGGGATGGAAGTGTCTGGGATGCATCACAGGCTCAAAGCTGACCACACCTGCTCAATGCTCATGATAGAGAGGGGAAGGGATGGATAGTATGTGCTTAAGAGGACAATGAAAGCTTAGAAATACTATTTAAACTTGTATGTCAAAGGATGCATCAAAGAGTCAGTCTAAGAAATGGCTTGTTCCAGGAAATGCAATCCATCCATTCCTTAGTCTCAGTTCCTAGCCAACCCTCAAAGGACTGTCAATAGAAGAGGAAACTCAGTGAACATGGAAACTAAACTGGCGTGAAGACTCAAAATGATCTTAGCCAATGGGGCGGGGGGGGGGGGGGGGGGGAAGAACCTAGCCAGAAGGATGACATCGGATGGGAAGAATATGAGCATGCACTGTTAAGAACAGATTACACCACCTTAAACTTGCAGTAGTGGGGATTAAACCCTGCCTGTGATGGTTCAAACATCTTCTCACCCTTGGTGCAGACTTCTAAAGCAACTTACAATAAGTTGCTTGGCTTTGCTTCTCACACTTGCCATTTAGACTAGTTAAAATATGTTCCCTTCCCTCAGAGGTTTTCTTTTTTTTTTTTTTTTTTTTTTTTTTTTTTTATAAATACTTTATTTTTTTTTCTTCAAGTTACATCTCAGTAACAAACCCCTTCCTATTCCCCCTTCCCAACCCGCCCTTCCACCCTCTTCCCTCCAGAGGTTTCCCCTTTCAGTCCAACAGCTGGTTCCTTCTCTTATAACAGTAAGTATTATACAAAACAATAGATATAATTATGCCACATTTATGAGATTAAATTGGCCCAGTATACCTTCCCAATGTTCAGTTTATACCTATTTGGCCCCTGACTTTAACATTCTACTATCTACCCAACTCCATGAGTTTAAAGGTCTATATGTGACTCAACATTCATACTATCTTTCAACACACTTTTAAGAGTATCTTCTTAGATCTATAACACCCTCTTGATTCCTAAACAGTTCAAAATTTAACTATAAGATTCTATCTGTCTATTCTTCAACCACCTCAGAGGTTTTCTAATGACTGTCTAGACTAACAAAGCTGAGAGTTGGTAGTTGCTTAGTTGCTTAGGAGGTTATAACCAATGTAAATCATTAAACCACATGTCATTGTGTGTGTGCATCTGTATGTGTGTGTATGTATGTATGTATGTATGTATGTATGTATGTGTATGGTATATGTATTTATGCCGGCATGCATGCAAACATGGGAGTTTATAGAGACATACATTGTGTCTCTGCAATGTATATAGAAGAGGTATATATATGGTATGTGTAACTAGATACATATATATATATACACATGCCACATACATACTATACATGAGTTCAAGAGCAAAAAGATCTCCCCTTCCTTCTTTTCCTAGCCCTTGTATCATCTAATTTCTTCCTTAAAATAAGTGAGCATGTACCTGAACATACACATTTTCTCACATTTGGAAAGGGGAAGTTCCAAGGCTCAAAATATTCACCAGCCTCTGGGATTTTCCATGAGGTTAACAAAGGTGGGAAACAACCTCTAGGGTAGAGGAAAGTTTTAAGTGGAGCATCTGTCTGCAAGATTCGCAGGGAGCATCAGAGATGCAGTTATTTTGAGTTGATGCCAGTGCTGGAGGAGTATGCTGTAGTGAACCACTTGCACTGGAGTCAATGATGTGTCTAGCAAAACCCATCATAAATGCTTCTGTAAGAACTCCAGGGAAGCCATGGTTCCCTTAAATGAAGTCCTTTCTTGGTCTGTGTGGCCATCTCTATTTCAAGTAAGTAGACTTTTCTGTGCATATTCCCAGGAAAAGCAATGTAAGCACACACACACACACACACACACACACACACACACACACACACACGTACATGCTGTGTGTGCACACACAATACTTCATGCATGGCAGTATTTAACCAATATCAAGACAACCTTAAGTACATATGGTCTCTCTCTGGCTGTATAGCTCTTAGAGCCTATCTGAAAGAACTTGAAAGCACATTATTGCCTCAATATGCATATCCTTCTTAGTCCCTTACTTGTGAAGGCCAGTGTCCTTTAGGGAGTGTCAGAAAGCCATTCCTGGAGACAAAGACAGGGTGGGAGTATAGCCATATCACACAAAAATGTACTGAGAAAATGAGATTGGATGTTGTTTTCAGCTGGTTTCATCCAGGTGAATGAGAGGAGGGATATAATTAGCAGAACTGTAGGATCCTCAGGGCTGCAGAATGGTTTTCTTGAACCCATAAAATGCTCCACAGGTGCCCCACCTTCCCCCACATTCCTCCACCCCAACAGGTAGTCAGACAAAGCTGCCCCTTTCTCTGTGGAGAAAAGGAAGGTCATTACTTGATGCAACTCCCACTCCAAGGAAGACCTGCCTCACTAAAATTACCTTATTTATTTTAATAAAAGAAAGGTTTGGTTGTGAAAGTGTCTGACACTGGGCACATTCTTTCTCCCTTTTAAGCTCTAGCATCTAATAAATATGTATCATTTCTAACAGAACATACTGGGTCCAACTCCCACCCCAAGAACACAGGATTAGGAAGACCTTGTGCCAGCTGCTGTAGCCAGCACCTCCGCAGCATGTCAATAAAACTCTGAGGTTCATCACATTTCATTCGCTGACAAGCGTGGCCTTCCAATTCATCTCTGAGCTCCCGTTTCCTGCTCAGCATGAAATCGGACCCACTGAAAAGCAATTTCAGGTCCTGCTTCTTGCAAGGTTTCTAGTTTTGATGTGGAGCATAGGCACTGGGAACTTGAGGCTAGGGAAGGAGAAGGGGGAATACATGCAATGTACTAAAGAAAAAAATTAAAAGGTTATAAGATGAATTTAAAATCCTGCAGGCCCAAACAGGCTTAAAGCACCTTCTCTTCGTTCTGATGTGGGCAATGTCATTTCCCTGTAGCATTGTACAGCATTAAACAAAGCGCGCCTTCACCTCCCAGGCCACTACACTCCCAACGTGTCCTCCTCGTGTTAAAATAAAAAGGCATGTCTTTTCCCTCCATCTTTCCCACTTTTTCCCTTTTGTTTCCTGTTGTCTATCTGGAAGGTCTTAGGAGTTCCTTTCAGATGTTTAGCGGCTCATTACTATTTCATTCTGAAATGTAATATCATACAGAGAGATACTTTATCATAAAATTATAATGATATCGTGCTTTGTAATTCATCATGGGCTTTATTTGCCGATTCATTAATTAATCCATCTAAGATTCCGGGATAATGGCCTCTAATTCTACAGGTGCAATAGTTTGCCGTAATTGCTCTGAATTACAATCACCCTTCCTAGTTTCCAGGAAGGGTTTGGTAGGAAACCATCCCATTTATCAGAAAGGTGAATATCTTCTCCAGAGTACATCAAGGAGCACTAAGTATTTTGCAAAATGAATGTTCTTTATCAGTATAAATAGAAGCTGCTTTCCTGTGACCTACAGTACATCATATTTTAATTAATTTTAAAATATAAAAAATATCTCATACCACTGAAGAAAACCTAAAAATGTAAAGACACACTAAACTCCCTAGATCGCCTATCCTAACATAAATTTCCATTCTTTGATATGTTCAATTTTCATATTTTGTACCTAAGCTGGGCTTAGCCAGAAACCTAAAACTGACCTGAGATCAAGTTCCTCATAATATTTGTATATGTATATATATAATATATATATTATATACTATATGCAATATATACTCAGTATATGTGTATATATACACACACATATAAATATATATATATATATATAGGCATTCAATGTCTATATGAATCATGGAAGTTATGAGCATGAACATGAACTAGGCATCTGTGGAAAGTTACTGGAAATAGCTACCAAGATTCTAAAAGGCTCTTAGCTATGGACTCAGGGTTTCTATTTCAAGTACTTTGCCCTATAAAAGTGATCATTTTTCCGAATTAGCCTCCAAGGTAAATTAGCATTAACAGACTAGTCACTGCAGCAGAAACAACCTAAGTAAACAGTGACAGAGAACCGATTAATTCATTTATGTCATATTCCCCAGAGCAGCATGCGACATAGACATTGGAGAAGGTTTATGAAATTAGGTTAAATGCAAATATTTAATTTATACTATAATAAATATGACATAATTTGGTCTTCAAGAAAAATGTAACATAAGATGGAATTCCCAGCATAATTTTTATCTTCCTGTTGAGCTGGAGGGGTCAATAAAGACCTCTCTGTTTAAAAACATCTGAGTCATGAAAAAGCAAAGCCCTTCAGGGCTACCCACATCCACATCCAAGAAGGCCTCTGAATATCCCTTCTAACTTCAGGACTATCACCTGCAGGGTTTTCAATCCCTGGCGCAATGTGCTGGTCACACAGCAGAGTGGTCACCCTGAATCCCTGGGGCCTTCTCCAACTCCACTTTGTTTTCTCCATTAGCTTTAGGCATGGGAAGGAGCAGCTGGGAAGACACTGGAAGAGCAAGAGAGGGAGCTGAGCTCACAATTCGAGGACGTAATGAAAGTGCAAAAGTTAGAGTCAGAATATCAACTGATAAATCTTGACTTTGGGCTCTGAAGCCTGACAGGAGACCTATTGCTGGTACTGTTGGTGCTGGAGTGGAGACAGGCTGTGAGAGAGCACTAGCATAGGGAAGTCTCTTTTTAATGTTTTATTTGAGTAATGGGCCTTGCAAATTAGCACCCCTGCGGCCTGAAATACATATCTTTTCAAGGACACACCAGTTTTCAATTCGACAGGTGATACAGGGGGAGAAAAATCCCCAAGGGGATCTTTGATACCTGTACTCTTCAGACACAGTTATCTTTTATCCCAGCTAGGATGATGGGGAAGACAACAGAGCATTCTGAGGGTGAGCTGAGGGCACTGGGAGGAAATGGAGCAGAGGGAGAAGGACCCTGGGGATTCAAGAAGACCAGAAAGAGGTTTCTGTGTTGCCTGGAATCCTAGTGACACCTGATGGGGTCCTAGATATCTTCCCTGCTTCTGATCAGGAAGGGGGCAGGCAAGCACCCCACCCCCAGGAACCCCTACTCTCAACTACCTATAGGTCTTACAGGATCTCCTCCTTCCCTCCCTCACTGGACCTGTTTATTGAAACACGTGCAGGTGACTCTCAGGGGCTGTCTTAGTTGACTCTCGTCCCTCTCTGTAATCTGAACAGAAGGAACTCACTGAGCAACCAGTAAGCACAGGCTTCATAGTAATAGCTATGCTCATTGTACATGTGAATACACACAGTTTCTGCCTGTGAGCTATTCATAAATTGAAAATGATCCACAGTGTCAGGAACACAGGCTTTGCCAAGGGAAGACCTCAATTGTTACCCCCGTATTTGCCCATGTTAACCGTGAACGATTTGCACATCTTTGCTAATTTCTCCATGTAAGCTTGAATGTTTGTGTCCTAAAATTTATATCGAGAAGCTGACCCCTTAGGTGTTGGTGTAACGTGGTGAGGTTTGGGGGCAGTTATTAGTTCTCTGGAGTGGAGTGCCTCAATAAAAAGAGACAGAAGCACTCACTTGCTTTTATGTTGTTTTCTGCCAGGTGAGCGTTCAAACAGAAGTGAATCATGTTCAAAGCAGAAGAAACCTCTTGCCAGGATCCAACAATGCTGGCACCTTCATCTCAGACTTCAATCCTCCATGACTGTGAGAGATTACTGCCTCTTGTCCATCAGCCACCTGTCCACAGGACTTCTTCATAGCTGCCTGAACTAAGGGACACTTCCTTTCTCATCTATCAGATTGGGAAATGAATTAGACCACAGGGTGGTGTGAGCAACCAAGAAAGACATGCAAATATATTCAAAGGGGAGGGCCCATGTTTGATAGTATACAGAAGGTGATTTTGAAGCAGCAGACTCCTCCTGACTTCCCAAATTAATGTTTCTTAGAAGAAAACTCAGTGTCAATGAATATTCAGATACAGACAGTGATTTTACCATGAAGTCTATTGGTAGACAGAGAGAAAGAAGAGGGGTTGGCCACGTGGAGGAGGAACTCTCACATGCTGCTTGGACTCACCATGGCCCCCACAGCCCTTATCCCTGCAGCAAAGAGCTAATAATAGTAATGGTAACATTGTGAGCCTTAAAATCACTTCACCCATATCCTTGGGCATCCCTTCGAGTCACAGTTGTACTAATCCGAAAGATTAAGCGCTGTCCAGGAAATAAAGTTCAAATCAGGGAACCTGTGTTCAGTAAGGACAGCCCCAGCTACAATACTGAAAAAGATATCTATCTATTGGCAGACATCTATCCATGTACCTATTATCTATGTATCTGTTTTTAGTATCTCTATCAACGATCTATTAATCATCTACCTGTTACCTATCTTATCTATTTCTATTATCTATCAATTACTTATCATTACCTATATCCTGATCATCTATCTATCTTTGTCATGCATTTATCATTCATCTTCTATTAACTAACCTAATGTCTTATGTATCTATCAATAATAGTTATTATCTATCTATCTATCTATCTATCTACCTACCTACCTATCCACCCACCCAATCTATTATGACCCTCACAACAACTGCAATTATTTGGAAAGAAGTACCTAGTAATAGTTGTATATAGATAAAACTTTTTCAGAAGTGTAATTTAAAGCACTTTTCTCTGGGAGATATAATTTAATAGAATCTCTTTATGCACCTTTCCTATTTGATATACATTTAATACATACTTTTTTTTACAATACCAGAGGTAGATATAATTTGTGACCTTATTTTAAAAAGCCCCTTAGTTGAATTCCATAATTTTATATGTATTTCAGGTAAATGTAAAATTGAATGATCAATTATTAAGGACCTGTCACCAGCTGATGTTAGGCATGGGCCATATGAGTCCTTTGTACAAACAATATTTAAAATGCCCCCAAAGATATATAAAGGAAAAAAACTTTTCTTATAAACAATTTTAATCGATCTCAATAGAAAACTGAATACAGGGTGTGAAAACAATTAATGGAAAGAATAATTTTTAGTTAGTAAATATCTGAAAAAAATCTATATGCTCTAGTCATGAGCACATAGCTGAAAACTAAGATTCTGAGATGATTTGGATACCTATCTTGTCATTATGATAATTAGTGCTACACAAATGGTAGCATTTACAAAATGAATACAATCATAATACTACTAATACTTTAAACTACAGAGGAGTGCATTGTGGAGCTAATACTGGTGCTCTGGGTGAACAAACTCATGAGCCAACACACATCAAATTGTTCTTCCCTTCCTAAAATTACAAAGTTGGCCTTGCTGCAGACATGGTGGACATGCCACAGCATTACCTGGAGTCACACCTGCAGAGGGCAGGACTTTTGTTCCTCTTTGAATACAAAGTTAACAATTTCATGATCCAGAATAAATTTTGTGACTTGGCAGCACATCATACCCAGTTCTTCATACTCAGCTCTTCACTACAAGAAAAATTGAGCATGGTGAAATGGGTGAGGTAAGTTTGGTTGTAGATGTTTCTTCTGAGAAAAGGCTAAGAAGCCAAGGGATGTGAACAAAGGAAGAAGGGGACAAGGCCTGAAAAGTTTAAGTAGGTATAAAAAGAAAGAGGTAGAAAGAGAACTTGAAGGTGTCTTAGCGGACTGGACCATAGTGATGGAGAGTGGATGGGATTGAAGACCAGGCACCAGAGGGAGGTGGAGCATTTGGGTTTCTAAGGCCACCCTCTGGATGGTGGAGGAAATGCTCTACACACCCAGAGATGAAGCAGTAGACCTGAAGTTATGCAAGAAGTAACCTGGGTCTTTATCAGAGGCTTTGCTGTCCTTGAGAAATGTCCTGGCCTCATATCTTCAGCATGACATGGTGTACAGCAGTGGTTCTCAATCTGTGGATCACTACTCCTTTGGGGGTCACAAATCAGATATCTTGCATACCAGATATTTGCACTATGGATCATAAGAGTAGCAAAATTATAGTTATGAAGTTGTAACAAAATAATTTTGCAGTTGGGGGTCATCACAACATGGGAAACCTATATTATTAACAGGTCGCAGCATTAGGAAGGTTGAAAACCACTGCTCTACAGGGTTCATTCAAAAATCATTGGAAGAAGTGCATGCTTGGGGACTTGCAGGCTCCACTTCTCTCTGCCACATGCATACTCCTCCACCTACTTCCACTGCATGTGGCTTCCTCCTCTGCCTCTCCCATCTTAGAAGACCCTCCTTTCCCATGGGCAGTAGAGCAGTCATAACTTGGTTCATTATAATTCCTAGCATTATATGCGGGCTTAGGTTATGATACCTGCAGCTTTTAAAATTGGGGTGAATTCTTTTTTATTAAGAATAGCATTTTTAAACTTTTTTTTTTAATTTTAAAGAAAAGAAGTAAATTAGGCTCCAAGTTGATTATTTAGACTTATAAAACAAATTACGGTATATTATAAATTTTGAAGCACTATAGGGTATGCTTTTAACCATTATATTATGCTGTATCTTCCTGAACAGAGAAAATCATTTTAAAGTCAGCATCAGAGAGAACATAATCCCCCACTAGTAAATTTATATCATTCCATTTACTTAGCTCCTGCACAAACATGATGGCATAACTGGATGTGACTCTGTCCCATGACAGTCCGATGATCCACCTAGGGAATGAAATGGGCTGAACATTCCTGTGTTCCCACATGCCTGGAACACTGGTGACTTCACTGTGCATGAAAACTAGTGGGGACCACAGAAGTACAAGTTTAGTAAGTAAAGCTCCTGGTTCATTGTTCACTTTCCTGTAACCCAGGGCTCACTCTACACAAACTGGAAAGAAGGGTGGGAGAATGAGAAGAGAGCTAAGACTCAGTGGAAGGAAACAGTCATTGACTAGACCAAAAGCATTCTGTTTACAGTGTTCTGGGCAGATGACCATCTGGACATATGGCTCAGACTCCTTTCAGGATTTGGAAGGAAGTGAGAAGCCAAGACTTCTGCATCTGGCTTTGCAGTACTTAGCCTCTTCCTAAGACAGGACATGCTGTGGAGTAGCTGGAAGTCCCTAGAGCAGAGCCCCGGGAAGGACCCTGGCTGGCAGCTCCTGAGAAGGCGCTGGTGCGTACCTGCTCTGCATGAGGGGTTGGGAAGATCTCTGCCATACATCTTTCTGTGCAGTCAGAGGTAAACACATTCTTCTTTTGAATAAAGAAGTCTCTAGAGTGACACACAGCACTTGACCATTCTCCATGTTCTGTGAAGGTATGACCCCTGGCAAATGGTTTGTTTGTCTCTTTGCTCTGGCTGGTGTTAGAGAAGGCACAATGACACCTTGACCTCCAGAGTTTGGAACTGACTGAGGGAATGAGACAGTGACGAGAGCTCACATGCCTTGTCAACTCTGTTCCTAATACAAGGGGTCATTTGGTCGTAGCTACAATGAGGTTGCTCTTGCTTTATTATTGTTACTATAAAAATGGCGACATGGCAGAGCAACAAACAGAAGAAATGCTTGTGTGCTGTGCCAGACTTCTACTGTAAGAGGACCCGAAAGGGCATCTGAGAGAACGCAATCCCCTGTTCGTTTCCACCTGGCGCTTTCCTTCTCATACCTTCAGTCCTCAGATAAATGACATCGCAACTGTAAACCTACCCACGGAGAGGCACGAAGGGGCAGAGAGTGAAACACCTGCTCAGAAATCACTTCACATGGAAATAAAACACTGAAAATGCTGTCTTCTAACAAAGCTCTGTCAGGGCCCTTTTCCAATACCACCAGATGGTACTAAAGAAACAGGGTCCATGTTGTGCTGGCTGCTACACAGATGAGATTTCCTGGAGAAGGGCAAGCTGTAGCCTGGAATGGTCATTCTCACTGTCACAGGCTCTTCTAGAGAGGTCTGGAATGAGCTCATGCAATATTTGATGTGGTTAACCCACTGAAACTGTCAGACTATGTACCTACATGCCTCTCTCTCCTCTTTGCAGGTACTAAAGTCTAGGCAGAGTGCAGAGTGAAGACGTTTGACAGAACAAAAGTCACTGCACTAAAAGGAGAAAAAGTAACTGCGCTGAGTCCACTGGATTATATGCCAACCTGTAGGAGCTCCAGACCACGAGAGACACTGATCAGCTCAAGTCATGGAGGGATGGAAGATCAAGTCCTGAGCCACGTGCATAGTCAAAATATGAAATACCTTGCCTATCTGGAGCCACCACCCAGTCCACCTTGGCCACTCTCCCCTTGAAGGGAGCTATGATTATTCTCATGAACAACACTGGGTTCTCAACTTTTTACCTGATACCTGAAAAAGATAAATAGTCACCTACTCTGGATTCCACACTCCTCCACCTAAATATTTGCTCTGGGGTCTCTAGAATTTCCTTGCAATTAAAAATTGGATTTCTGTCAAAGTTCCTGATGAAGCTAGGTATTTAAAAGTCTCTGCTTGTCCGTTGGTGTGTCTTTCCAAACCTCACAAGCACATCTGTCTCTAATTGCCTCACTATTTACCAAGGACTTATTCAGGACAAAATTATGAAGAGACAGTTTCTAAATGTCCATTTTATTGTCAAGTCTTCTTCTGCTAAAGACTGACCCAGGATCCAATTATTGAGATAATTGGCAAGAAAATTAGCTGGACGTACAACATAGTCAATGGTGACCTATTTATAATATTCTTCTTAAAATGTCACACAATAATGATATTACCTTGTATGTGTAGACTTTTTTTAAATAACCACAATTCAACACATGCCTGTCACTCTTTCCTAATAGCCTCACCTAAAGAATTATAAAGTGAGACAAAACAACAACATGATTCTAGATAAATGAATTAAAATGATCTTCGCAGTTAATTTAGCTAAAAACATTCAAATAAAACCTATGTTCTAAATCCCTCATGCAAAACTGTTTCTTTTCAAGACATTTTTCCCATACTGATTGATACTCTCTACTCTAAAATATAGTTTCATTTTTTTATCCACTCATTCATTCATTAATTCATCATTCATTCATTCTCTCATTCACATTACCTGTCGGAGTGTCAGAGCCTTTTATCGGCCCTATAGGCTCAATGGTAAAAAAATCAAGGAGGCTACAGCTTAGCAGAGGGCCTGTGTCTTTGAGACAGGTAGTGTGATGGGAGGCACATGACATTCCTGTGGTATCTATAAACCTGGTGGGAGACTGGAAAGTCTATATACAAGCTGATGCTTGTATGATTCCTGATTCAGCCAGAGGAAAGGAAGACAAAAGCATGAACTACCAGGGCAAATTCTTGACATTGTGCAAAGAAAACTCCTGCTAAGGAAGAAACAAAGAGATGGCCTGATAGACTGATATAGCATGCTGGAGAGGCACCTGTAAAGTGTCCCTTTAACAAAGAGGTATGTAAAGCAGCAAAATGGAAAAAAAAAAAGAAAGAAAGAAAAGGGAAAGATTTTGGCAGCAGGTAAAACAAAAACAAAACAAAACAACAAAAAAACATAAAAAAGGAAAGGACATGACTGCCCCTAAGTATACTGGAGGAGAAAGTTTATTGTAGATAAAACGGAGCCATAGCCAGAGGCAGGGACATCTGGAAGAGTCCAGAGTAGACATGAGCCATATGAGGAGAGGGAGGAGGAGAAGAGAGAGGGGAGGAAGCAGAACCAGGTACAGAAGGCACAAAAGGCCCCAAAGAGGACAGGTAATCAAAATATAGAAATGTCAGCTGCAGAAAGGGTAGCCTAGTCCCTGGGTTGGAGAAGTTTAGGGGAGGAGGCAGGGTACGCCAGCCAGAGGACCCCTTACCTGGTAAGGACTGAGAGATGCAGGGAAACCTGGGTGGCCAGAATCCCAGTTGATAAGTTAAGTAGGTGCCTTAGCCCACAGCAAGCGTAAGGAGGGTCCCAGGAGGGATGGGAACTGATTGTCACCGAGTGGGACTGATTGCTATTTGTGGAAGCAGAGGAAACAGAAATAGCCCAAACTCTCGGCACATTCAGAAGCTAAGCAAGGCAGGTACAGTGTGGAGAGGAAGACTACCCAAAGAGGAAAGTGCTTGAAGCTATCTGGTATTTTGTTTTTATTTTTAAAGTGGAGATGTTTATGTGTTGAAGGGAAAAGAGAATGTATGTTCTTTCAAACAAGTGCCTCAACTCATGTCACATCTATTTTCTAAGGTTTAATTTTAGAACGAAAGGAAACATACTTTTTCCAATGGCAGACGTTTCCTTACAGAGTTGAAAAAAGTATGCTAATGTAAAATGGGAGAGAGAATGAAAGAGGAAAGAGGGTGGGGGAGAGAGAGAGACAGAGACAGAGAGACAGAGAGAGAGAGAGAGAGAGAGAGAGAGAGAGAGAGAGAGAGAGAGAAGAGATAGAGAGGCAGACACATAGAGTCTGGTCAGCTTCCTCGGTCCTGTGTCTAGAACACAGGGAGAGCCCCAGAGCTAAGAACTGAACAGGTGGATCATGAAGGACAAAGTCAATCTGGCCCCACATTCAGGAGTCACTGTTTCCTGGTGGCAGGTCACATACTGTAATGTCATCCTGAGCTTGTGGCTGCTCTCTAGCATACCTCTAGCTGAATATCAGGCATCAGCAACAGTAGGGCAGATTTGTGAGGCAGCTTCAGGCATGAACGAGCTCTCCAGGGCCTTGCCCTCACAGGTGAGAGTGAAGGGTCTGTCACGGTTGCCTCCGTGTCACTAAGCGCAACCTCACTTTACTCTTTACTCAAGGAGATTTTACACCACATTCTTGATCACCTGCAGTCCCATGAGAAGGCATCCAGGGATTGCTGAGGGGTGGATGGAAATGTTCCAGTCTTCTTCAGAAATGGTATTTCAGAGCTACCTCCCCTAAATCAGAGAGAATGGACCATTCTAGAATAGGAGAGAAGCTGACCATGAATGTCATCAGAAGAGAGCCTTGTCAGGTCCCAAAGAAACCTGGACAAATGGCTAACTCTGGAGCCTATTAGCATACCAACATGTCTGCTTGGCTTCCAGGCTCACTCAGTCCAGGAACTTTGCTTCCCTATCCTTCTTTTTCCTATATAATCCTGTCACTGCAGCTACATGCTGTCTTGGTTCTCTCTGCCCTCATGGTTCACTTGGACTTCCTCTCTCACTCCCTCTCTCCTCTCCTTCCATGGCCTGTTTCAGTTTGTTGGCCATGGTAGGTCTGCTATTTTCTCTCCCTGCTCTGGACCCTTCCAGATGCTTCTGGCTGTTCTCTCCTTTATATCTAAAACCTTATCCTCAACCATACCTTGGAGAAGTCATGTTTTCATTTTCATTCAAACCTGATACACAAATCTGCTGAGAAAATAGGACAAAGATGCAGATAACTGACTATGGCTGCTCATAATTAGAGTGAAGCATGCTTTTACATAGAGAATAGCCAGTTATTTGAAATATACATTTACTTAACAAGTTCGTACATTGATAGCAAATCTAAGATTTTGAGAACACATGTCTAGTTGGTCTCTTATATTCCTGGGCACATCTTGTGAGGGGAGCCTGGAGAACAGAGCAGTTAAGAGCATGGGCTTCTAGCCAAGCTGGTTGGGGTAGGATCCAGGCTCTGCCACTTACTACTATATAATGCAAGGAAGTTAATTACTCTTTCTAAACCCCTCAATAATATGTGTGCCTCTTAAGACGACTGTAAAAATAGAAGAGCCAATTATGAACACAGCACTTAGCACAAGCTGTCATGTAACAAACACTCAACCATTCCAGGGGTAGTTATACCTTGAAAGATGTGGCAGGGCAGTAGGAATATTTATCCTTAATTTCATTTCTTATTAAATTCAGCTACCTTAGTTTCCCTTCTCCCTCCTTATCTGTCCTTATTCCTTTCTATTTTTTTTATTAAATACTTTATTTTTTTTTCTTCAAGTTACATCTCAGTAACAAACCCCTCCCTATTCCCCCTTCCTAACCCGCCCTTCCACCCTCTTCCCCCCAGAAATTTCCCCTTTCAATCCAACAGATGGTTCCTTCTCTTATAACAGTAAGTATTATACAAAACAATAGATATAAATATGCCACATTTATGAGAGTAAATTGGCCCAGTATACCTTCCCAATGTCCAGTTTATACATATTTGGCCCCTGACTTTAACATTCTACTATCTAACCAACTCCATGAGTTTAAAAGTCTATATGTGACTCAACATTCATACTATCTTGCAACACACTTTTAAGAGTATCTTCTTAGATCTATAACACCCTCTTGATTCCTAAACAACTCAAAATTTAACTATGAGACTCTAGCTGTCTATTCTTCAACCACCTCAGAGACCTGAGAGGGATAAATATATTTGCTTATATAGGAAGTGCAGGGCCTGCAGCTTCCAAAACTAAGAAAGGACATACCAATGACTGCCTGGATAGTTCCCATTTTCTCTCCATACATTCCAGCATCAATCTTCAGCCTTTGGGTCCTGTTTCTCTGACAGACATTTGTTGTAGAGCAGGGATTATGAAGGACTTACCTACCCTGTCTTGGCAGAGTTAGGCTGTCGACTTCCCTGCTACCAAGTTTTGTCCTTTTTGGACAGCAGTCTGTCTGCAGTTGGTGCAAGGGGTTTTTTCATGCCAAGAGAAAGGCTTGCCACTAATTCAACCATCTTACAGTGGAGGTTCTTCGATGCTTATCTTCTACTTGGAGCTATTCTACTCCTTACTCCTTTCTTGAGGCTGCAAATGCCTTTTGGGATGCCTGCCTTGCAGGCATTGTCAAGAGCAGAAAAGCAAAGGAAATCTCTACCTTGATCCCCAGCCTTAGAGACTCTAAAGCAGACTTCCTCTATATCTATCTATTCTAGAAGAAGGAGTGTCCCCTCTCTTTCTTCAAGTTCCAGAGGCAAGAAAAATCCCTTTGGCAGGAGAAGTGGGCTGAAAGAGTCATACAGCAAATGGAGAGTCTGTTTTCAGGCTAGGGATGCCCTTCAGAGATGGATGCGTGGGATGTTTGGGCGACAAGATGCTTCCCTGGAGGTCTGCTGCAGTATTCTGACATTTAAGTGACTGTGTCAGGGAACTGTGGGAATACCTTAGGTGTCTTAAGGACCTTGTAGGTCAAGTACTTAGGACCACAGCAGCACAAGGACACGGCAAGAGATTGCACCAAGGCTAGGGTGAGATAAAAAAACAAACAAACAAACAAAAAACAAATTCTCCACACCAAAAGAGCAAGCCAGAAGAATGGAGAGAAAATTGCTGGTATGACCCTGTACCTTCTGAATTGATGGAATAAGTTTTAGCTCCTGGGAAGGATTAAAGCTTGAGACAAACATTAATTTCTGTTTTAAAAAACTAATAATATAGTGATACAGTTATAATTCTGCAGTTTTAGTCTAAGCATGTGACCTGTAAGATTCCTTCCAGCTATGAGGAAATGCTGAACAGATTTCTGTGGTGATTTATTGGTTCCGTTACTTGAGTGTAGGTGGGGTTGGCAACATGCTCCCTAGATAAAACACTGCTATAACTAGAAGCAGGACCAGAAAAGAGCAAGCATTGACTGAGGATACAGTGTCTTTAAGATAGATAGATAGATAGATAGATAGATAGATAGATAGATAGATAGACAGATAGATAGATAGATGATAGATAGATAGATGATAGATAGATAGATTCATAGATAGATAGATAGATAAATAGATGATAGATAGATAGATAGATGATAGATAGATAGATGATAGATAGATAGATAGATGATAGATAGATGATAGATAGATAGATAGATAGATAGATAGATAGATAAATAGATAGAAAGATAGACAGACACATAGATACATGACAGGAACATCACTTTGGGCCATTTCTTATTCCTTTAAGTTAAAGATCATTGGCAGGAGTAAAGGACAGGGCCCCAATGCTTGGCATATCTTTCATCCCACCCTTCTCCCTGTCCAGCTCCTCCTCTTTCCTAATTTCTCAGCATAAAGGAATGCTATGTTCATCTTCATGTGCCCTAAGAGCAGGCTCTCCCTTGAGCCTTTGCTGAGTGACCCCAGGAATCCTAGATGCTCTTGAGGTCCCTGGCACACAGATCACATGCGTCACCATGCCTCCCCATCCTCATCACCAGCACTGATTAAGACTCACTGTGAAAAAGGCACTGGCATCAGCATGACCCAAACACATCCATCAACCTCTCCTCATCTCTACAATGCAGGCACTATGGAAAGTTCCTTTTCATGGCAAAGGAGTATATCCCAAAGGGCTCAAGATCAGGCTCTTTTAGTCAAACAACTGGTTTGGCAAGTGGACCACAAAACAGGGGTTCTGAGTGGACTCCCACTGTTGGCTACCAACAATACAGCTGTCACCTATGCCTATTTCTCCCATTACTTACCTGATCACTAATTCAGAAAACCCTGTCCTTTTGTGTGTCAGACACTACTTCTCAGAGGAGGAGAGACTGATTCTTCCTGCAGTGCCAAGGGTTTTTGGCATGGGAAGACCTGATGTTTAATGTCACCTGTGGCCTCTAGAGCATATCTTAACCATGTTAACATCACCTATCTACTGGAGTCGTCTAAGAGTCTTTGAAAACATTCTAATACGGAGTAAGAAATTACAGTTTAGTGCCTGCAAGATAGGTCCTCAGCATTGGGATATTTTTGTTGTTGTTGCTTGTTTGCTTGGCTTTTTTCGAGACAGTGTTTCTCTTTGTAGTCTTGGTTATCCTAGAACTCATTCTGTAAACCAAGCTGAACTCAAAGTCACAAGAGTTCCAAGTATTGGCATTAAAGGTGTGCACCAGAATTGGGATATTTTAAATGTCCCAGAGTCTGAAACATCTGCATTTTTCAATCTCCACAATGACCTCTCTGACAGCAAATAGAACCAGATCTGGAGAGCAATGGCAGCTTGTCCTTCATGGTCTGCTGTTAGGGACAAGAGGGAGAAGAAAAGGACTTTGCATGCATCTCACTGAGCCCTTCAAGAATAGTGTGCATGCTTACCTTACAGGGAAAACTTCTGAATGGGCTATGTATGGCTCCTTCCATAACTGTCAAGATTCCCTTTGAATGTCTGTATGGCTATAGTCAACCACCAGGAATGTGTTGCCTGCCTGTCTCCCTCAACCAGATACCCCAAGCCAATGGCAGAAGAGAGCTGTGAGTTACTGGAGAATATGCTGAGAGTATCCTACTTGTTGTCAGAAGTCTCATAATCTTTCCTTCCCCATACATGATCTCTCTTTCAGGTGGGGTAATAATGCACGAGAGACCCTGCCAGGCACCATGTTGGAGGCCTGGTGGTAGCCGCTCGGGAAGGTTCTCGCTCCGTCTGTCTCGCTCCGTCTCTCGATTCCTCCCCAGCTCTCTTCGGGACTCCCCTCCCCCGTCGCCGGCGTGTGGCGGAGTGCGTGCTAAGGGCCCCCGATATGAGAGAGCTCCGAGAGTCCTGCTGGAGAAAGTTCTGGTAGACCAATGGCCAGATCTCCCTGAGGCAGAAGGAAGCTGGTGAGCAGAGAAAGCCTCGGCAAGACAGCAAAAGGCCAAGGACTAAACCCTGTGGCTCAGCTTTTGCCTAGAGGGGTTTGACCTGTCCGAACAGTGGCCTGAATGGAACTGTGGCCAGCTTTAAAGACTGAGGCAGAACGGCAGAGTTGCTGATACGAAGGAAGTAAGGTGGCCTACAGACGCTGAGGTCTCCCAGAGAGAAGAAAGCCTCAAGCCTTATTTAAAGTGAGACTTCGATAGCCAATTTACCCTGATGAACCTGCGTCTGAGAGATCCAGAAGAAGGACTGCTAAGTGTGTTAAAGAATCTACAACAAATACTGTGTTCCTGACGACTGAGGACCTGCCCCAGAGACTGTATCATTCTAAAAGGTTATGAAAGTAGTTGTTATGATTATCAATAGGTTTAGTGGATAGGTTAAAGGGGTTGTAGGAATTTATAGGATTAATAGTTAAGAAATTATTGGTTTGTTATAAGTGAATGTAGTAAATAAATAAGAGTTAAATAAATAATAATTTAAAAGTTCGGTTACAAGACCCTGATGCTCTGAAATCTGTATAAATATATGGTCTGCCTTTTAGAGCTACAAGGAGCAAAATCCTGATCTGGAGAAATGGAAGAGGGACCAGCAGAAAACGCCATGAAACAACCTCTGCAACAGTAATGACATCAGCAGGTACCCTTAGGGCCAATGACTCTTCTCTAGCATTCTTCATCACCAGCAAACATGAGATTTGTCTGTATTTTGAAGTACTCTCCTCACTTGAATGTAGATCCACCTTAAATCTGGACCACACCTTCTGCCAGCAGACTATGTAAAGGGCATGGAAGAAAGAAGCACGAACTCTTTGTTCTCATTCTCATTGGCGAGTTCATTCTTTCATTGACATTAGTGCCACTGCTTCAGGATTCTGGAGTTTACTGAAGACCAGCTGAGACATCCAGTCTTGTGCACTGAACTACTACTGGATTCTTAGACTTTCCATTAGGGGACAGCCATTATTGCAATAGTTGGACCATAACCAGTGACCCACTTTAATAAACCTCATACATAAATTCAAATATATATATACATTTAAATATATACATACATATATATATGTGTGTTTATATATGTGTATATATGTATACAAAGTGAATATATATATATACATATATTTGAATATACATATGTATATTCATTTTTTAGTTCTGTTTGTCTTGATAACCCTGTCTAAAACAGTCACCCTCAAGGCAAACTGATGAGGGATGAGGGATCAGACTATATTTGCCTTTGTAACTTCTGGGTATTCTGATAAAAATAAATGTTAATAAGCAACAGAAATCCACCCATGTATTAGGCATGATATAAAACTATGTTACAGTTTTACTTATATCAGCCCTAGTGGGAAATCAAAACTAGAACAATCTTAATAAAAAAGGAACATGTTGGCTAAAACACTCTAAAAACAAGAGAGGAAAAATAGATGAGCAAAATGATCTGATCTCCAGATAGATGTTTCTGATGCTCTTTTCTGTGAAATGTAATCTTAGAAGCAAAAAAACTTGATGGCATTCAGGAAGGTCACTCCTTGGAGAAGGATCTGAGTGGCTATGATCACAGAAGGGACTCTCTGCAGAAGAGAACTGGTCTGGTACCTGGACTGTGATAAGTCAGAATGCTTACCCAGTCTAAGAGTAGACATCTTTGTTCCATAAGTAGGAACATCCAAAATGTGTGAGAAGAAATGGGCAACAAGTATCAAAATCTGGCCAGGGAAGGGGGCGCCCCCAAAACTGGCCTCTAAGACCTGAGCTGGCTGCCAAGAGACTTCAAGCCTAACACTGGTTAGTAACTGGCTATTAGCATCATACGAAGTGCACATTTATAGACTTAGAAGCAACTGATGATGTGCATCTGGCCAGCTGAAGAAAACAAGGAATGATCTGAAAGATGATCTCAGCTCAATCTGAACCCCTGAAGATTAACAGGCATTTTGGTTTTCTATTCCATTTCTTAGTGTTGCTGTTATTATTGTTTTAATCTAGTGCTATGCTGTTTAGAAAACTCTCTGTTGTAAAAAGTACCAACAATTGGGGCTTTCCTTTAGGGTAATCATAACTTAATTTAGGCTTGTGTTACCTCTCACTCAAATTTTAAGAGAAATGATGTGTTTTCTAGGTATCTGCCCACCAACACTCTCCCCCTAACCCTCAGCATGGCTTGGGATGGAATTTTATGGTCCCTCACAAATGCAGAACACTTCTCTTTGTACATGGGCTGATACTATTAAAACAATATCTGTTACAGCATGTGTAGCTTCTCATGTCACTAGCAAATCAAAATCTGTCTTTTTGGTGCATGTGTTTCTTGCACACAGCCTGATGTGTTTCTTGATTTCTACCCCCAAGTGTCACCCCTTCTCCACCCCCTACCACTTACACTCCTACTTGATAATGTTGTTAGACATAGATGCTTGTTAATTCCTGCACTCATGTGACACTTTGGTTCTTTTTGCAATTTCTCTCCCTAGAAGAGCCTGCCTGGAATTCCAACCTTTTAACTACCTACTCATTTGCAGGAACCAGTTCAAAAGTCATGTTTTTTTTGAAAACTCTTGCCTTAATCCCTTGTCAGGGTTAGATGATCTTCTATGTTCTAACATAGTTATGTTACAAAATTTAAAAAGATAATGCTTCAAAGCATTATTGAATAAATAAATACAATATAAAAATAGAAGGGAGACTATTAGGGGAAAGAGAGAGGGGGAACCAGGTAAAATGGTAACGTGGTGAATATGATCAAAGCACATCATGAGTGGATAACTTTTTCATAATGAAACCCATCATCTTTCACAATAAATATATGATAATAAAACATTAAATTAATATTATATAATAGAAAAAGTTACCAGCTTTGGTGGCTGCTCAAGAGTGGGTGACACATGAAGAAAAAATTCAGAGACAAATCCCAGTTTCGAATTGAATTCACTGAGGTAACTAGACAAAGAAGTTACAGAGTAAATGATGAATGAGGAGGCTTTGGTGGTTGATTTTGAGCTGGGGTGGTGGTTGATCTGAGCTTCCTCCAAGAGATGACTTCACACACCCATCTCAGGAGAAAGATTTGTTCTGGAAGGTGGGTGTGGTGGTCCTCAGCATAAGGTGGCACTTCAACCAGTGATGAGGAAATGGACCCTTAGGAAAACAGGGTGGGGATAAGAAATCTTAAAAGTAGAGCACTAAGAATCACTCTCTCGAGGCAGAGGCAGCTCTGGGAAGTGTGGTATAAGAAGGACACATAGAGAAATATTCAAAGTAGAAAGACACTCCAGAGAGATGGTTGATTTGTAAGAAAGTGTTACCAGAGGGAGACTTGAGTGAGGCTGGCAGCCGGTGGCTTTGAACTCATCCCCACTGGCCTTGGGCAAGGCACCTCTACCCGAAGCTAACATGCAGATCAGACAGGTCCCCAGAGAATGCTTTGTCCTCTGCTCTCTGGAGGGAATTTGCTTTTCTCTCTCTTTCCTGGACCTCTAGGAAAAAGAACTTTTTCTGTCTTCTCCTATTCTTCATGAAAAAGATGTCTTTCCTACCTTAATAAAAATAGTCAAATAGACTATTTCTGGGAGAAAGTGCTAATAACAGAGGAATCATAAAACAATTCAATCAGTAATTTTTCCTCAGTTTCACAAAACTCATGGCATCCATGGCTGACAGATAACACTAAGACTTCCCATCACCCTGGACCCTGTTACCATGCCACCCCTCTATCTGACTGGTCTCTCTAATATTCCCTATATAGTCCTGGACCTACAACCTAGGTCTTTGTTAGTGAGAGACTCCATCTTCTTTGGCCTCTTAGCTTTCCTTGCCCCAACAGATTTTCCTCAAAGAACTGGTCTTTTCGAGCACCGAACAATGAGCCGGTGTCCGTGGACACAGGAGACAGGGTTTGAGAGATGGCTGCCACCAAGCCTGACAACCTGAGATACATCCCACGGTGAAAGAGGAGAACTGAATCCTGAGTGCTCTCCTCTGACCTACACTTGTGCCCTGTGGCATGAGTACATGCACACACACAGAAAAAAAAATGCATATTTTAAAGAGAAGATGGAGAACAGCCAATTAAAAAAAATAAAGAAGAAAGTACTCAAATGATAAAGACTGGGATGTATCCTCTGGATCTGACATTTAGAAGATAATGTTAACGTTCTCAGAAGTGTTTTTTTGGTGGAATAGACAAGTAGAACAGAATTAGGAGGGCAAGGAACATACTGCAGAGATAGAATTACAGAGGGCAGAAGAGGCAGAAAGAGGATCACTAAATTTTAAACAATAGCCTTTCTGAGTTACCTCACTCAGTACAATGCTTGCCAGTTCCATCCATTTTCCTGAAAATTTCACAATTCCATTTATTTCTCTACAGCTGAATGAAATCCCATTGTGTGTGTTTAAGTACCACATTTTCATTATCTGTTCATTAGTTGGTGGGCATCAAAGCTGTTTGCCTGTCCTAGCTATTGCCAGGAGAGCAGCAATGGAAACGGATGTCTCTGTAGTATGATGCATCTTACTTTAGCATTATGCTCAGGAAGGAGTATCTAGTTATATGGTAAGCATGTTTGTAGTTTTTCTTAAAAATAGCCGCACTAATTTTCATAGTGTCAACAATAGTTTGCACTCTATTATTTTTATTTTAGCCATTCTGACCGAGATAAGATGAAATCTCAAGTACTTTGAATGTGCATTTCCTTGATGGGTAAGGATAGCAAACACCTTTAAAGATATTTCTTTTACCATGTAGATGTCTTCTTTTGAGAAACTCTCTGTTCTGTTCCATATCCATATTATTAGTTGAATTGTTTTGTGTTCTTGGAATCAAATTTTGTTGAATTCTTGGTATGTTCTAGACACTAATTCTCTGTCAGATGTGTAGCTGGCAAGGATTTTGTCCTTATTCAGTTAGCAAATGTCACATATACTTATTTGTATATGGATCCTAGCTTTGAATCTTTAGATTTGTGTGTTTAAGTAGGAGCACCTGGTGAATCCAGGAGACTAGAAAGGGGTCATTGGTGGGGACAGGAAAGAAAGATCTTAGGGGAAAGGGGATAAAAGAACCCTGATGATATGGAGAGGAGAAATCAAATAATGAGGAGAGAGGTTTAAGTGGGGAGAGGGATACATGTAGGACAGAAGAGATAGGGGAGGGAAAACAAACAGAATGCTTGAAAAGCCATGTGGAAACATACTATTATATAAGCTAAATTTGGGTGTGTGTATATATGTACGTATACACACTCATTCATACGTTTATATTGAATAAGGAGCCAACCACCACATATAGGGATCTTCTCTTGACACATTGGTCAGGGTTTCTCAGAGACAGCAAACATCACAGGCTATTTCATTTGCATGTCTTTTCCCTACTAGAATTTGATGAGACCTTTTTGATGGAGACATGACACACTTTGTCACATGACTTGGAGATACCAAGTTGATGCTGACTGGAATGTTTCCTCAATAGTGGATAGCTTTCAAAATACTGGAAGTTTCTATGTAGGCTGCTGTCAATAAGGTCACCAATGGTCTTACTCAACTGTGAACCTGTGAGCTACAATAATGACCATAGTAGTAAAAGAGGCCTATGAATGCAATCGTGGCACAGATGTTGTGGCAGAATTGTTTTCTAGTTGAATTAAAAGCCCACTCCACATGATAAAACACGTGCCTGGTGCTGTACATCAGGGTATCTCATAGCCCTCAGGGTGAGCCCTACTACCATCATTTCACTAAATGGAGTTAGTATTAAACTGCCTTCTAAATCTGTATCTCTATACTCATTTATTAGTGCAGCTCTCAAACCTCATCAGTGAATGGCAATTAGTACAGAAACTCACAACTGGTCAAAATTCAGAGAATAAGTATCTATGGAATGCTTAGGCACAAATGGAACACCTCTGTCAATCCCCCCATGCCACTCCTGCCAATCTTCAGGGACCATGGTGAAAGAGTGCCGGCAGAAATAATCTAAGGGTCAGAGTTCAGGAAGGATTGGAGTGAAACAGTTCTGCACATGACAGTATCTCTGCTTTCACGAACTCTTACCAGCTCCGGTTGCCTGCTATAGACAGTTGATAGCTTCCTGAGGTGGCAGAGTCTGTTCCTTGTGAGGAGTAAATCCCTAGGTAAACTACCATGCTCCAGTGGATGGCCCCAAACCCATGAATGTACAGAAAGCATAAACTGGACTCAGTGAATTGTTAAATAAAAAGTCAATAGAGGAAATTGAGAGGGCTTGGAAGTGGGATAAATCAGGGAGGAATTAGTGACAGAAATTGGGGATAAATATGACTAAATATATTGTATTTGTATGTGAAATTTTCAAAGAAATTTTAAAGGATTTTTTTGAATAATGACATAGAATATAGTAAGAAACTAATGGGCACACAGTTTAATTTTCTATGTATCTTTCTTCTTTGGTTCCCTCATTTTTGGAAAATTTGAGAGAGAGAGAGAGAGAGAGAGAGAGAGAGAGAGAGAGATGGGGTCTTATTAGATAGTTCTGCTGGTCTGGAACTCACTGTATAGACCAGATTGGCTTCAAATTGAAACATTTGTCTGGCTCTTTTCCCATGTGCTAGGATTAAAGGTGTGTACCACCATACCTAGCTATGTTTTGTTTTGTAATGAAAACATACAAAAACTTAAAAATCTTAAAGATTTTGGGGAAGAAAACTTTAGCATGGATGACTGAAAAAAAATAGAAAGCCCATAGTGGAAATCACCTTTAGAGGGATATTTGAATTCATGGGACTCAGGTAAAAGAGATGTCTTTTTTTTTTTTTTAACAGGACTTTTCTGTGTAGCCCTGGCTGTTCTGGAACTTACTTTGTAGACCAGGGTGGACTTGAACTCACAGAGATTCACCTGCCTCTGCTTCCCATATGCTAGGATTAAAGGCTTGCTCCACCACTGCCTGGATAGAAGAGATGTCTAATGAGGGACAGATAAAAGATAGAGGGGATAGTTGATGGGCCAAGAACCTGCAGCAAATGAAAGCGAAGAGGGTTCGTAGTAAGAGGAAGAACTGGTCTTCCACCACAGGAGCCACATCATCTTTGGATGCCGGAAAAGAAAAGGTGGGTATCACTGAACTTATGTGTATGTTTACATGATGGAGAGGAACTAACCATTTCACTTTTTGAACTTGCAAAGCATGGGAATTACACAGGGAAGTACCAGACTCTAAGATGCTTAAAGTGATATATTCATCAGAAGGTTCTTTCTAACAGTCAACACTTCAATATCCATGTGTCATATATGTTTGACAGATCCTTTATCCCTCAGCTGGCCCTTTATTCTGCTGCCTAATACAATATACTGACTATAACCTCCTGAGGATCTGATCCAGAATATTCAGTTAACCCATTTCTTGGTGCCTGGTCCAAGACATCGAATAAGATGCTAATTGCACTTTAAAGACACTAATTCTTACAGTGAAAGGTATAGCAATAGTTATGACAATTCCAAGATAATGCACAACCATTTTGTGGCTGAGAAAGGAACAATGCACATGGAGTTTGCTTCTTGGTATTGGAGAGAAACTGTCAAAATCAAGGTACTGTTTTGTCCATGCAATCACTGAGTCACCTGGATCTCTGCAAGACGGGGAACAGCAATGGCACTTTTGATTTTTCAACGAGTGTGAGATGCTGAGTTGTAAATATGTCAGGGTTTATTAAAATTGAGATGGGGCACCATAAAATGGGGTTCAAATAGGTGGACATCTCTTTTTCTTTCATAAGAGCAAATGATTAATACTTGAAGTGGAGTTATGTATTCTTGGTGTTGCGAATACTTAATCACCTCGGCTTTCATTGTTTCACAAATATGATAGCAAGTGTAAAGGAAATGAGCAAGAAAATTCACAGGACCCTTCTCTTCAGTTCATCATGTCTTCTTTTAGATCTCAGACATTACTATTTGTGGATCTGTGAATGTGAATAATCACACAGCTCTAGCATAAATAAAACAATTCCCCTTTATGCTGATTTCTAGTCATGGACAGAACACTATACACTCTCTGTATTTTTATTTGAAGTAATTCCTTGAATAAATGTAGAATAATTTAGTTAGACATCCCTATACTGCTGAGTTTTACTATTGAACCAATTAAAATTCATTCTGTACAGAGAACTTCCTCTTACTTTTTAGTCATTTTCTTATGAAAAGCTTTCTTGCATGAAATTACTGGGTTAAGAAGGCTTTGGTTTTGTGTGTGTGTGTGTGTGTGTGTGTGTGTGTGTGTGTGTGTGTGTGTGTGTGTGTGTATGAGAGCTGTGTGCATAAGTCCATGTGTGTGAACACTGCACATAATGTGCAGGGAGGTGTATACAAACCTATAGGGTCCAGAGGACAATCTTGGTGTCATTCCTCCTCAGATGTCATCCACCTTGCTTTTTGAGGCAGGGTCTCTCTCACCAGAAGTAGCCAAGTTGGTTAGTCAGGATGTTTGGCAAGTCCCAGGTGGCTACCTATCTCCGCCCCTGCCAGTGCTGGATTACAGGATCACACCACCTCAGCTAGATTAAAACATGTGTCCCAGGAATCAAACTCTGGAACTCGTGCTTGCTCAGCAAACATTTTACCGACTAAGCTATCTCCCCAGCTCCCTTTGGTCATTTTCACAGCAACAAAGTATGACTATTCATTCTAAGCTAGACATGGAATAAACCATGCAGTGCTGTGGGAATTAGTTGAAACAGAGAGAAGGAATGGGAGGCGGGCATCCAAATGTTACTATTTATATTTCAGAGTCAAATGTAGAAATGGCAGCATTGGTAAATGCCATGAAAACCATAAATGCCTCTATACTCAGAAAGCAATAGAAAAGCTTTTCCATATTTCACTTCTACATACTGTTCTCATTCCCTCTGTTTCCTCCTATTTGATTGGTCAATACTCATCTGAGCCTATATATACCCTCTGAGATGCCTACACCACATGTTGGGCTAAATGAACAAGCAGAGCCCATGCCCCCAGCAGCTGGCTGGGCAGAGGGTGAGCAACTCAGCAAATTGCCTGTGTTAGAACAACAAAGAAACAAGGAGACCAGAATGCAACCTCAACTCCTGTGCCTGTTCTTTGACAATGTGCCAGGTCAGCAGGGCTTAATGTCTAATAATCAAAGCTAATCCACAAAGCTCATGGATGTCCTTCTAAGCCTTAAAGAAACTGTTTCATGTTAAACTTCTAAAGTTACAAGTTTTTAAATGTTGGATTAGCTTTGCTGCCATTCCTATGAGCATGATTTTAAGCACAACTTCATACACAGGACCTGAAAAGTCTAAGCAACTGACAATGGCAAGATCACCTATGAAGAATCATATAATCTTATATTTTCCCCCATCTCACTCATACACACCAATCCATACAACCTCCACTAATGGAAACGTCCTGTTACATTTTTTTTTTCTGGTTTGAATGCAAATAAAGATGCAGTTTTGTCTTTGCCCTCACATTTTTACCTCCCAGAAGTAGAGATGGATGTAAAAGGTGGCAGTTATGATGCAGAATAATTAAACATTTGGATAGAGATTATTTGCAAAATGAGTTCAGAGTGTAATCTGACATTGTGAAGTCAGGGAAGGAGTCCAGGTGGAGGGGTATCTCACAAAAGAATTATCTAGCTCCAGGTATGAGAATAGGAAGTTTTAGTGGGGAAAAAGGCCCACAAGCAAGAATCAACCAAGGAAGCAAGTGTTCCTACCAAAATCCAATATTTCAAGATCACAATAGTAAAAGGAATGGTGAAAAATGATGTCACAGAAATAGCCCAGGACCACAACTCCCAGAATACACAGGTACAAACACATAGAGGTAGTAATGCATAGATTGATACTCTGCTGTGGAATGATTGCAACTGGAAAAATCACGTTTTAAATTATGATTTTCCTTGTGGCTTGGAACCAAGGGTACATTTAGGATGGACAAAACTAAGGACAGATGCATAGCAATTCGAAATCCTCACATCATTAGAAGTGAAAGGCCAGGCCAGGCATGGGGGGAACAAAAAAAAAAAAGAATATTTCAAGTGGGCAACTCCATAGGGAACACGCCCTGACTTTTGAAGGTCACAACTTAGATAGAGACCTGTTCAGGGAAATACACAACTTGTCCTCCCCGATTCTCATGGGGTCCTCAGCTGGAGCTGTGCTTCACTCTACAGCATCCCTGAAAGAAACCAGCAACCTTCATAATCCATAGATTAAATGCTGAGTGTGTCATACTGCCCTTATTCCCTGCTTCCTGTGTTTTGAAAATACCAGATGTAGCCCTTAAGGTAATCAGTCTGTTTTAAAGTCTCTTGGCTATTATACAGTTGAGTCAACTCTTTTGTAATAATTGAAAAACCAACAAAGACTTGGGATATGACTCAGTAGAATATCTTCCAGGTACTAATGAGGCTAAAGATATCAACCACAGTCTCACACTACTACAACCATAAACAACCTGAAGTAACTTGTGTTACATTCAACCTTGCATTGTAAACTTACCAAAAGGGGAAATATCTGCAAGTGGTACCACAAATGGGAATCAAAGCAAGTTATTCTAACTGGGGTGATGGTGAATACCTATAGTTCCAGCACTGACAAGCTTAAAAATTTGTGCCAACCCTTCTGAAGTGATCCTTAGTTCCCATTAGTCACATGCTATATACCTCTCCATAACAAGCTGTCCTTTAATCTAAGTCCATTTGCCTCTGACCTATCACATTTGTATGGATTAATAGTTCTTGGCTTAGTGGCAAAGTGCTTGCTTAGAATATATGGGGTCCCAGGTCCCATTTGTAGTACTGCTAAAAGTTTTAAATTAAAAACAAAAAGATGCCACATAAATCCATGTTGTAGCAGTCTCTTGAGTCATTATCACTGAATTTCTTCTATGTGGACGTCATTGTAAATAAAATTTAAATAATTTTATCTTGCTAATCACTCTTTGTCAGTCTACTTTGCACTGCCTCATGAAATGAAAATAACAAGGTTGATGAAAAGTTGTCTTAGGGTTTCTATTGCTGTGAAGAGACACTATGACCATTGTAACTTTCTCTTATAAAGGAAAACATTTAATAGGGTCTGGCTCACAGTTCAGAGGTTTAGTCCATTGTCATGATGGCAGGAAGCATGGCGGCATGTAGGCAGACATGGTGCTGAAAAAGAAGCTGAGAATTCTACATCTGGATCAGAAGGCAGCAGGAAGTGTGTGACACTGGGCCTGTCTTGAGTGTCTGAAACCTCAAAGCCTGCCCCCAATGACACACTTCATCCAGTAAGACCACACCTACTCCAGCAAGGCCACACCTCTTAATGATGTCACTCCCTATGAGGCTATGGGAGCCATTTTCATTCAAAGTGTTCTACTATTTCCACTCTTTGCTAGAATTAATTTCACAACCAGCTGTGATGCCGGAAAGGAACTACCTCAGACATCAGCCACCAGACACAGCCTTGAGTAGTGTTGCTGCAGTGGTACAAGATGCAGGGGAAGAGACTTATCACAGTCTAATAACCACCTCCTGCAAATCCTACCAGTTGCTTGGCAGCCAATCAGGATAACATATATCCACACAAATGTGTATGTGTCAGAGTTGTGTCTTGTTGTTTGTGGTACTGAAGATGAATCTTGTATATGCTAGCCAAATGCTCTACCACTGAGCTAAATTCTCATACCCCCTCTTTCAGTTTATGTTTTTTGGGTTTTGTTTGTTTGCTTGCTTGCTTTGTTTTTGAGACAAGATGTCTCAGATCTTGAACTTAAAATTCCTCTGCCTCACCCTCTGAGTAGCTGGGACTACAGACCTGCATATTGCCATGTATGTTGGTGGCAGATGTGAATAAAGACAGTTGTATGCTAAGTGGATTGGAAAGAAAAGATAAAACTGTATTTATTGTAGTATCCTTGAATTCTTGAATAATGTTCTTTCAGGTGTACCAGAGCCTAAAGTTGCATCTTCAACATCATGATCAGCAGCAGCAGCAACATCATCAATCTCACTGGTATGTACTGATTCTCCAAGAATCATAAGAAAACAAAAACAAAGATCCATTGTCCCTCATCTTTACTATTGATTTTGGTATAATTTAATCATTTCATCTCTTTTGCTTCACCAAAGTATTTCTATAATATCAATTAAGTTTGTACTATGACAGCACATTGGGTAATAAGATGGGTGTTTTAATTTGAGTTTTGCTTAGTTATACACCTCTCCCATTATTTTCATAATGCTTTGAAGCGTCAGATGCTGTGAAAATATGCCAATGTAAAATGATCAGAAAATGAAGTTAAATTCAGATTGAACTTATTGGTTCTGTCTGCATCTTAAGTGAAGAAATGAAAAGCAGTTTCTCGGTTGTGATTTCTCTGTTTCTGAGTTTTTAGGTTAAGATCTGTTCCTCCTCTCTGGAGCCCATGAGGAGTCAAGTCCTGGATAAGTGTGGTTCAATGAATCTTTCCCAGTGTCCACCTTGTCTGGCACATCATAAATGCATAAATTTATAAATGTATAAACATCATATCAATGCATATTGCTTAAGTAAATGGATTTGGTGCTAAATAAAACTACTTGAATAGTGGTAGAAAAAGTGGCCCCAGGTGATAAGCTTTTCTGCCCTGAGATATTCTTCAATGTTTCTTCAAACTATTTCTGCACCATGTGCACTGGTTGGGAGGAAGGACCCGAGAGTCCTCTCAGTATAATTTATTACATTTATGTAGCACCTATCACCTTGCTACTGTATCTAGGGCAGTGATTCCCAAGGTGTGTTTTATAATGTGCCAGAGTTTCTCCATGGAGCCATAGATGCTTAAAATAACCTCAAAATAAAATTAATTTCATCCTTCATCCTACTTAATTCTTTAAAAATAAACACAGCTCATGGAAGAGTGGCATTACTAACAAACAAATACAACACTCAAATTATATATTTCCAGAGGTATTGGTCACCAGAGAGCTTGGTTTTTCCCAATTTAAATGTCGACATTAAAAATTGTCTTTTATGTAAAATATAAAGATAAAATAATGCATGGAATCTATTTCCCTCTTAAAAATTGCTCACTCCAACTATAGTGGAATGGAGACAACATAATATAAGACACCAAAATTCAGATCCAGCATTTTACTTCTTGTCAACACAGGTAATAGAGAATTCATTTTCATATGCATTTTACTTCTTGATTGCATAAAGATTAACAGTACCTATGGAAATACCAGGTGCAAGAAATTCAATATATCCTGAAGCTTGTACAACTTCTATTGTCTTGTGCACTCACTACTCCCCAAAGTCTCTAAATTTGAGATGGCAGACCCCTACCTAATACCATGGGAAGGTACTTGAAAACAAAGTTAAACATTCTCACCAGAAAACTAACATCCTTCCCCAAATACCTGCTTGCTTCCCAGCAACTATAGGTTCTAAGTCTGATGCTTTAGAATATCAGAAAGAGCATGGTCTTGGAATTCATAGGGATTTGAGCTGTCATCTCAGCTCAGTCTCTGTGCACCCTCAGTAATATAAATGTGTCTAGATCTCTTCTCTTATTGAATGATGGGAGGGCTAAGCTCTTACAATTGTTACGTGATTTAAATAAGGGGCCTTGTAAAGCTCAATGTATACGCTTTCCTCTATCATAAAATAACATAAATCATTTTAATCTTGTAATTTCAACTCTCATCATTAAAGGCACCAAAACAATGGCATTGTTCTGAATATGTTTTAAGATAATCATTCATTTTCAAATTCATTTTATTATAATAATTAGAAAATGATTTGTTGCAGTGAATGGTGCTGGTATGATTATTAGGGCTGTGACTATCAGGTAACTGATGTTAGGGTCCCACCTCCATGGGGCAGATAACCAACAGCCTTTACAGATATGTCAGTGGAGCCTTGATATTTGCTGTGTACCATGTGTTAGTGTCTACCCAAATTCATAAATTAAAGCACTATCTCCCAACAAAATGGTATTACATGGTGAGACTTATGGAAGTATTTTGGTTGAGAAATGGCGGTGAAGATGATGTCCCCAAGATAGGGAAGGAAGAAGGAGACTGTAATACATTCTCTCAGTCACATGAATCCATAACCAGAAGGCAGAAGTCTAAAAACCCTGATGTAGATCTTCATCAGACATCAGAATGGCTAGAGCCTTGGCCTTGAACATGTTGACCATAGAGTGATGAAAGATAAATCTGTTAAAGCCACTCTGAATTTTCATGATGGCAGCCTGAGCCAGCTAAGATGGAAACAATATGAATGTTCTGATGATTCACAGTGTTCTATAATCCACTGTATATTTCCATAATAAATATGTGTATATCAAAATATTTACATATATGAAAATATAATATATGAAGGTCCCTACTTCCATCAGTAATCCAGAACAAGTTAGACCAGAATGGTTAAGTAAGCAGCCACATTACACAGTAAAAGTTTCCTCTCCATTTGTATTCTGCCCTGAGCTCCCTTCTCAACCTTAGTACTGCAGAGACAAATGGAATCATCAATGTGACTGGTCAGATGATGGATCCAGGTCCCCAGTAGGCAGGTTCTGGTATGTGAAAATGCCTTGCACTTGAGTGGGTTTTCTTCCACTTTACATTCGGTAATTGGTAAGCTGAGCCAAGTCCTTGTTGTTGGATCACCCCCTTTTCTCTGCTTGACATTGCTGGTTATTACTTCCAGCCACAGAGCCATATGGCAAATGGCACATACTTAAGATTTAGGATCAAAAGGCAGTAGGAAGCACCATTAAGGACATGCACACCCCATTTCAACTCCACTAGATTTCTACATTGGGATGTGCTGGGAACTGGAACATTCAATCCCAAAGCAATACTTTCCCCTCATTAATCTTTTGACATCTCCCCCAAAAGCCCTCCAAGAAGGAGAAATTATGAGATAGGGCACAGATCAGAAAAGATCACAGACGTTTTGCTTGAAAATATTTTTAGCAAATGCACAAATATAATCAGTGAGATCATGGAATTTTCTACTCTGAAAATAATTCTTCAAAAAGAAATTGCCCTTCATATCTCCTTCATTTGGCTGGAAGAATGTAAGAACTTCCATTTGTGAATCCAAAAGAAAGCCCAGATATCTGTATCAGAACCAAGAATAAGAACTGAATTGGACAAGTATGTGGTTTTACATTTCTCTCAACATTTTTTTAGAAAAGAGAAATCATACTGAAGCCAAATGTCATTACTTTATGTTGACTTGCCCTCCCAGTGCCACATTAAAAGTATCTTTAATTTCCCATCTTAACACTGCAGTAACTGCGTAGGGACTAACGTGTCTATATTCATTTTTATTTTGCAACAAGTTCAGTTCATATTCAGGAGCAAAAGAATATGAGAAGACCACTCTCCTAGAAGTCTTTTCAACACAGTGTAGTACATACATGGCATAATACTTTAAATCACATGTACCTGCTCAGATCACCTCATGCTGAGGACCTTGGAGTTTAGCATTTGCTTTCAGTTCCAAAGCCTCATTTGCCCATTCTGCCCAGTGATAGCAGGCACTGCAATTTTAAATGTAGTACCGCTTGTGTGGAGGAATTAGAGCATATGCAAAGGGCATGGTAACAGAAAATGTGTCCTTATGTTGCTGCTCCTCTACTGATGTGGGGCAAGTCACTTGCCCTTGATGTGCCAGCTCAGCACTTCTGGCCCACTGCTCGTGACCCATCTTTTATGCACTTTCCTACTCACAAACTATGGCTGGAGCTTTTCAGTAGTCGCTAAGGTTCCCCTTCATTACCTTTGTCTTCTTAATTAGTGTCCACCTCCAGTTTTTTAAACTGACACATCTTAATACTTTTCGGATTCAGCCGTTTCCTTGAACTTGGGTTTTGGCTCATTCTAAACACCAATGGTACCCCTAGCCATGAAAGGTGTCAGCCAAGCTGCTATGAGCATTGCTGCAAAGTGATCCATGGGAATTCCAAAGGTAATTGTTATGTTAACTTCTTTTGACCGTCACTGAGAAAGCAAAAGCACCTAGGAAGGGTTTGGATGACCTATACCAAATAGTCTCCTGTGCACTGACCAACAGTCAGCCTGCATAGAACTGTGGATCACAACCAAGACTCTACTTTGACATACAGAGGAGGTCAAGAACTGAAGACAATAAACAAACACATCCACTTGACTACAGTACAAATTCAGTAAATGAATACAGAGGAGACAGAAAATATAAAGTGGAAGGTTCCCCAGCAATCAATAATTATAGATACTAACTAGAGACTACAGCACAGGGACTGAGTTTGAAGGAAAATTCAGGACTGTTCACTGAAGTCAACAGATGTCATGAGTATTCAATCCAAGGAAATGCAGACAGTGCCTTTCGTAGCCACACCACATGAGGAAAATTACTCAGGGCACAGCCTTGGTGTGCATTTGTGTCCTTTTTCCAATTGCTTTCCTACTCTGACCCATTCCCAAACTTTACCACACAGAGCAGCTCGAGTGACATTTGAATGTTTTAGTGAGTGCAGATTTCCTTAGAGGAAGAGGCAGCTGGGGATGAGACTTCCTGAAGCAGGTTCCTTTTTGTCAAAGCCTCTGGACCTGTGGTCCAGCATGCCAAACACCTCATCCCAAGTTCCAAAGAGAACTCACTTATAAGGCCATGCTTCATAAAATCCATCAGTACAAGTCATTGATGGGGATGAATTATAGTTTACAAGCGATTAAAATATTGCTAATGATCTGATAAAAGTACTTGAGGCTCTGATAAGGTGAACTTTGAAAATGAGATGCTCCCAGAACCTCTGAAGTCTTAAGCACTTGTCAGTTCATGTTTTTAAAAAGCACATTAGTTCTAGCCAGTATCCATATAACCTTTCTCCTCTCTCTTGCTCTGTTTCCCTGGCAACCATTTAAAAGTGATGCAAAAGGCCCTGCTGTCTCCACGAAAGCACAGAAAAGAAAAGGACAATGGTCTTGTGCTCTCTCTTTCTTGAGGATTTTTCTCCATCTTCCCAACCACTTCCTCAGCAATGAAGGTTTCAGAGTCTCTGAGCCATTGCACCTTGAATGTGAGACTGTGGGTAATTAAGGAGGAAGGTGTCGTGCCAGGTAGAAGGAGCTTCTATCAGATTATGGTTAGACTTTCAGGGTCAGCTGGGAGGCCTAGAGACTGCAGTGGAACTGTACTTAGCACAGAAAAACAGTGACGCGACAGAAGCTTTTGTGTGGATATTCCTGCCTTCAAACCTGGGATCCAAACAGACATACTCAAAAGATAGTGATACTGGCCACCATCAGATGCTCAAATAAATCTCAACAGAGTTGACCGTTAAGCAGGCCCAGGGTAGAGTCAGCCCCTCCTAAGCCCCAGTGGCCAATACTTTCTTATTTGCTCTGCCTCCCCAAACTCCTCCAAAGAGTAGTCTTTTTCTTTTCCCCTTTATATTTTTTTTATAGGTAACAGAAAATGTCCTTGTGTCAACCAGCCACAACCTTCCAGACGCCAAGAGCAGACAAGGAGAAAATGGTGGTGTATGGGGCTTCCCATCACACTCAGGACAAAACCTGAGCAAACAAAGGGCACAGCTGGGGGCTCCCCTTCACCATTCTCCTGTTAAAGAACGCTTTTAAAGAGAGAAAACACGGGCATGAGACATGACCCACATGCCAGGGACCTTGTTAAAGGTTCCACCCAGGTGATCTCTTTTAATCTCCTAAACACCTAGGTGACTAGACAAGTTCTCATTACCTTTTGTGTTTCCCACTCCCCCAACTTTCAGAAGCTTTTTTTTTTTCAGGGTTCAGCAGGGTCTTAAATCTGAGGTTCAGACCCAGTTGTGTATAAAGTTTAAAAGGTCCTGTCCCCGCCCCCCCAGGCTGTGTTGCCTCCCTGTGAGGCCTATCAAGGCCCAACAGACTGAGCAAGCCAGAGGTCAGGACGAGGGCTTCCAGGTAGAATATGTCCAGTAGGTCCAATGAGCCTCTTTGTATTTACCCCAGTAATGTGATCACAAAAGCCTCTGTCAGGGATGTTCTAAAGTTTAAAACATACCCTGACTGATGCCATGGCTGTGACAGAGCATCTCAGAAGCAGACTCTACAGGCCATGTTGATTCAAGAATTTCTATCGAGGTCTTTCAGCAAGCTTGACACTCCAAAAAAAACGACGACACAAGCTTGAGATACTGTGCTACCCTTCAACAGCAAAAAACAAAGCCTTGGTGGTGAGTTGCTCCACCATCCACTCATTGGCTGGCTTGGTTTCTTATTCATAGAATGGTAACAACATGAAGTCCTGCCTCAAATGGCTAGGACCATTAAGTGAATAATGTAAGCCATGAGCCTATTACAGCCTAATTGGGATCATTAGCAGCTCACAGTGCAACTACGATGTTGCTGACATAGAAAAGCACAGTATTGTCAGGCTCTAAAGTTGATGCTTGAGAACTGGGAGCAAAGGGGGAAGTGAAGGCAAGCAGGCACTGAGGACAAGCTGAGCAAGAATGACTTCGGCATTCCAGGGCAGGAAAAAAGTCAAGATATTTTAGAAACAGCAGGACTCGTGGACAAAAGTGCAAGCTTGGGAAGAGGAGGGTTTACACAAATCTGTTTGGTCAAGGAAGTATGAGAGTTTCTCCTGGGACCATGACAACAGATAAAGAACCGTAGGTGGGGGGTGGGCCTAGTTGTTGAAGGCTTCAAAGGCAGAACTCATTTTAGTAGAAGGGGCCATAGACAGCAACAATTTGTCAAATAGGATGCCAACATGCAGCAAGCAGTTTTGGTTACTCAAGCACTCTGAGGAAATATAGTCCCACCACGGAAAACAGTGGTACCCAAGCAGAGCCCAGGAAAAGACAGTGCAATTATATGGACCAAACCAGAATATCTTCTTCAGTATACTTCAAGGTCCATCTCCTCATTTGGCCAATCCCTCCTCCTGAGGCTGACTACCCAGGTCCAGTTATCAAAGTACTGAAGTCCAGCAATCCAAAGCCTCCTTTGGCTCACCTAATTAACATGCTCAATTAAAATTAAGCATCTCATCCCAACACGGATTTCCTATTGTACCTTTATTAACTGCCATTTTCCTATGTGCCATGTCTGCCTCCTCTCTATCCAGAGGCAGTCCTTTGTCTCCTTCCTCTGGGACAAATACCCTTTACCCCTCTCCCTTATCCCCTTTCTCTCCTCTCCTTTGTTCCCTTCCCCTTTTCCCTCTTCTATTTCCTTATCCCTGCCCTCTGTCCCTCTGGGACAAATAAATCTTTGTGTTAAGAACTTGCTCTTAGGGTGCTGAGCCAATGTTTTTCATTTTACCAACCCTTATCTTACTCCAACAGATTCTTCTGTTCTGATCATCATATTATATACTTTTCTCCTCCAACTTTTTATTTTGAAAAGAGATGGAGATAGACTGACAAACAGATAGACAGACAGACAGGAGATAGATAGATAGAGAGATAGATAGATAGATAGATAGATAGATAGATAGATAGATAGAAATTGAAGAAAATAATTAGCTTAAGACTACCCAACACTGGTTCTTCAGTAAATTTTTCATTATTGGTCCTAGAATGTGTGTGATACTTGAAGGAATCAACAGAGCACTGACCAAAGCAATGTTAGAATTCAGTTGATATTACACAGTCATATGGACAGACCTGCATCCAGCTGGTTTCATAGAATCCTATCTAGTTTTCTGGATCTTTTTCTCATGCCACCCCTTCCCAGATATTTATTGGCTGCTTTCTATAAAGTGCTGTTCTAGGGCTATATATAGAACAGGGGCTGCAACAAATTGTCTAGCTTCATAGAGCTTATTCTCTGCTTTGGAAATTAGATTCAAAAATTAAATTAGGAGAATAACATGTACACATGTTTTTTTCGTAGCTGAAGAAATGGCTGTGCTTGGGGAAAATGAAGACAGGACATAAAAATGACCTAGCGCAGCAATGGAGGGACTGTGCAAGGTGCAAGTCCCAACTGCACCCTAGGACTATCCCCTTCATTATGACAAAAGAAAAAGGAAACCCATTTGAGAGGATTTGAACAAGAATGAATGTGAGCTGCTCTCTGATTTAACAGGGATGCTCTCCTGCTCTTCTGTGAGAATTCATTCTGGAGGGAACAAGGATTGGAAGCAGGGAAATTAGAGAGATGATCACATACTTCTGAAGAAATACTAGAGGAACGTGGACCAGCATGGCTGAGATGAGGAAGATAAAGACTACATGGATTTGAGAGCTAAAATCTGTAGGTATCTTTAGTGAATTATATGAGGGATAGTTTATAGATTGACTTGTTTGTCTTCCACCAGACAAAGAAAAACCCAACCCGTTGAAATTCTAGAACCCAGCACGGCACTGTTAGGTCCTGTGGCCTCTGGAAGGCAATTAGATGAAGAGGCTGGAGCCTCCTGAAAAGGACTATGGTCCTTGTGAAAAAGAGAGAGCTCTCTCTTTTTATTCGCCAAGAAAACAGCTGCCTGAAACCTGGAAGAAGGCCTTCACCAGAGCTGGACCCTGCTCATGCCCTGATCCCAGAATTCTGCTCTCCAGAATGGTGAGAGGTGAATTTCTGTTGTTTGCAGTCACTCACTATATGGTTCTTTGTTAAAACTTCCTAGGCTCAAGAAGAGTACACAACCTAAAAGGACAGTCAAAAGTAGAATTTCTTTATGGCTGAACAATCACAAGAATGGAATTGTCAAACATAGAGATGGGAGAGACTGAAGGAGGAGTAGGTTGTCAGGGAACTCAAGTGGGCAATAGAGGTCATTCTAATGTAGAGACCCAAGAGGTTAAATATTGACAAGTTTGGAAAACCTTTTAGGCATTAAAACAGAAATGAACACAAAACTTTGGATTTCAGGGGATATCTCTGGGTTGAACATAGAAATGGAGAAAGATATCTTCAGCACACCGATAGTGTTAAAAGTCATGAAATGAGATGAGGTCATCAGGGGGTCAGCAGAGAGACAGAAGCTGAGGGAATCAGAACAGAATGCTGAGACCTCAACAGCTTATGAATAAATAAATCAGGAACTCCAGATGATAAAAAGCAAGAGGTCATAGTAGATGCTAGACAGAAGTATTAAAAAGAGTTAGTAAAGTAAGCTGTCATCATAGTATTTTTGGTAAAGTAGAAGTTATTGGTGTTAAAAGGAAGATTTGGAAAAAATGACAGATACCTACTGGGGGCCAATAGTTTTTTTCTGGAAAAGTGTTTATGTTGAAACCCTCCCTAACTACCAGTGTGATGGAATTTAGAGCTAGGAACTCCAGATGAGATCTGAAGTTGGGCACTTACGATAGGATTCTAGTCCTTATAAGAAAACACATCAGAAAACCTATTCCCTTCCCCATTATGTGAGGGTATAGTGAGGCAGCTGTCCACAGCTAGGAACGAAATCATAATGTTATTTTTAGGAACAGTGAAGACTCCATTTACTGAACTTTTTTTCTACCACCAGAGATACCACATTGTCTTCCAATTTTATTCTCTTTGGCTCTGAATATGCTGAGTTCTCTCTCTGAATGGCTTGGGCATCCATGTGGTATATGACAGTGTCCCTAAGAAGCTCCTAATGTTTTGTGACCCTTAGGATTCAGGCATGGGTAACTAAGAGACATAGAACATGGCAACAAGAGTGCCCTTGACAAAAACCTAGGTCACTATCCATTCCAAAGGAAGGCCAACCAAGACTCATACCATGGGCTTCTATCTGCAAAAGGTGGTCCTATGTGGATGGGAGTCAAATTTTTATTTGTAATTGCTGGAGATCATTAGACACCATAAAATCTATCACTTTTAGGACATTCCCTCAAATGCTGAATTGGTTGCCATGGTAGTAGTGGACCAGAGGCCAAGGTTGTGCACAGAGTAAAGAGTCCACTTACCAAACACATTCTCTTTTATTGTTTTCTCTCTTGTTGTGGAGAAAACCACTTCACAGGCAAGATATTGCTTAATCCTCACTCCAAATTCAAGAAATGAAAATTATCAACCCTCCTTTCCAAATAGGGAAACTGAAACTTGTGATGCTATATAACTTGGCTGAGTTCAAGCAACTATTAGATAGGAGGGCTGAAACACAGGGAAGCTCAGACTGTGTTCAAAGCCTAGTGGTCCTCATTGCAGGGTGCTTCTGGATGTGTGAGCCCTCTGCCAGACTGTTGGTCTTCCAGCTATGTGTGCGAAAGAAAAGTGCCAGTCATTGCTACAGCTGGCAGAGGGGGGAAGTCCAGCAGGCCCGTCTCTGCATCTGCATCACTACTGTTAAAGAAGTCAGGCTTCACAGAGCAAAGCCAAGGGCACTAGCTCCGCCTTCCAGGGGGACAGACTGGAGACTATGGTCTAATCAGCACACCCCTAGACACACACACAGACACACGCACACACACACATACACACACACACACACACACACACATACACAGACACACACTCACACACACAGACACACACAGACACACACACACATTCATACACTATATTCAAAAGGTACACTACACTACAGAACAATACTTCTCTAGAAACAGGATTCTGTCCATAAACCAATGGCTAAATAGCTGAACCAAAGGCCCCAGACTGTGGGCGCAAGAGCAGACTTGAAGTGAGCAGGTGGAGGAGTGTTTGTGTGCAGGTTGGGTGGTAGATTGGTTTATTAATTGTAGACTTTGAAGTTTGTTACCACTCACACCAAGTATCTTCTTAAAATGAGAGGGAGAGGGAGACCAAAAAGCCTAATCTAATATTCAACAAACATTCGGCACCCAAACAGCACATCTTTGTCTGAAACCTTAGTTCCAAGAACCACTTACAGGCTTTCATCAACACATTATAATATTAATCAAGACTCATAATGCAGAGTGATTTGCATGCCAACAAATATATTTACACTGTAAATTGTTTGTTGGGGAGCCTTAGAGAGAAATGCAATTCAGTGCCACAGAAAGAAAACCCCCACTAAGGTCTGGAGGAAAGAAAGCATCTTGGTTGTTGATCCTCCAGGGGCTGAGTAAGAGCTTCCTTAGCTTCCATCCAAGTCTAAACAAAGAATTTAGTCCTAATGCTTTAAACCAAATCAGCTTTACTGTGAGCTGGATGTGTTTTTCTCCTGTTACTGACAAATAACTGTGCCATAGCACAATGACAACCTTCACAGGGATACAGATGGATCCACAGGCTGAGTGGTTGTTAGTCCTCACCAATACCCTGTTGAGAAGACCTTCTAAACTCTGTCAGATTTATCTACTTCTCCCTCTCCCCACATCACCTCATCACTGCTGTAATCACAGCTACCAATCATCTCTTTGCGGGGTCATAGTAATGGTGGCCTGACTGCACTTCGCATCCACTCTTGACTCTGGTTCCAGCCCAATAATTTACAGCCCTCAAATTCAGTTTGGATGAAGAGATGAGTTTGTATGATAAACTGCGTGGTCCCCCTCCTCACATGGCCCTTCCTTGCCTGCCACCTGTCACCCCTCTCCTCCCTCCCTGACCTTCTAATGGCTGTCCTAGAGGCCACACTTCTCCGGGCTTTCAGACTGTCTCAGGGACCCTGCCAATACACTCTCCCTGCGCTCCGCATGTCTATTTCCGAGCACTCATCACAGAGAGCAATTAAATAATCATTTTTAATTCGTTTAATTTAAAGTGTATCTCCCTCATTCTGATTCATTTTCATAATGTATTCCTGAATTATATGAGATGCAAAGTCCAAGAACAATATACTAAGAGAGTGCTGTTAAAAATATAATTGTCTTCATTCATTTCATCTTTTAGTCAATAAAAATTTAGTGTCTATTATATATAACTAGTGTTTAGCTAGCTAGATGCCTGGATACACATCTATCAATTTATACCTGCTCCATAAGGAAAGAAAGGGAAGGAGGAATGGAGGGAGAGGAGGAGAATATATTTACCTAAATATGTAGGCATAAGATGTATGATGCAGTGGAGGTTACCTGGCGCAGGGCCTGGTGTTAATCAGTGACATTTCCTACAAAGGAAGTAGAACTACCCACAGGCTGAAGGACTAAATATCTCTATGGCTTAATCAGCCGTATCCCAAGATGATGCCACTGAGTCAAAATATATAACAAGCACAATGGGAAAAAAAATAATCCATTAACTCTCAGATGCCTTTTGCTTTGTTTGTAACTGTCTTCCAAGGCTCTCTCACTACTTTCTCTCTCTCTCTCTCTCTCTCTCTCTCTCTCTCTCTCTCTCTCTATCAGAAAGCAAAGATAGAAACCCACTAAGTGGAGGAGAAAGAAGATCTAGCTGGAGTCAAGATCAGCCTTCAGCTATTCATTTCACAAACATGTTTCCATTTTGATCAGATCCTGTGAGGTACTGAGCAGGTTGGCTCCATGGAGGAACAGTTTCAAGGCGCAGTGTGCCCAAAAAGCCTATGTTTCAGTCCCAGGTCCTGACAGTGAAGTAGCTTTCTATGGACAAGAGTAATAAGGGTCCATTCTTAGCCCGGTAGGACTTCATTGGTTAGGGAAAGGCAGTATATAGAGGTGAACCACCATGTACAAGGAGCACCAATATTCTAAGGCGGGGGAGGGGAAGGGGGGACGGCAGGCGAGGGAGGATGGTGTACAGGAAGAGACAGACTCAAACACGCTTGCTTAAAAACTGACGTGACAGCCACTGGTATGTCATTTCTTAGTTTTGGAAGCTGCGGACCCTGCACTTCCTATATTATCATATATATTTATCCCTCTCAGGTCTCTGAGGTGGTTGAAGAATAGATAGCTAGAGTCTCATAGTTAAAATTTGAGTTGTTTAGGAATCAAGAGGGTGTTCTGGATCTAAGAAGATGTTTTTTAAATTGTGATGTAAGTTAGTATGAAAGCTGAGTTAGATATAGAACTTTAAACTCATGGAGATGGTTAGATAGTAGAATATTAAAGTCAGGTGCCAAATACATACGGACTGGACATTGGGAATGTATGCTAAGGCATAGAATTCTCACAATTGTGGCCTATTTATTTCTGTTGTTTTATATTGTATTTATGGTTATAAGAGAAAGAACCATTTGTTGGTCTGAAAGGGGGAGCTGTTGGGGGAAAAGGATATACCTTAAACTTAAAAAAAGGGGGGGAAGGAGTTGGGGGTTGAGGGGGAAGAGGGTGGGAGGGTGGAACTGGAGGGGGGAGTAGGGAGGGGATTGTGATTGAGATGTAATTTGAAGAAATAAAAAATTATTTTTAAAAAACTGACACATACCATATGCTTTCAGAAGTAGCTAAGAATAACAATGTAAAAGCTTTTAATAATCAAAAAAAACTGATGTGATCATGAATTGAGTTGGGAACGTGAGTGGATGTGGAATACCAGATAGAAATACAGAAGTGTGATGAGATTTGCAAAAACAAGAGACTGCAAAGCCCTAGGAAATGACTCTGCTAGTGTCTGAAAACCAAGCAGTCAATAAAGAAGACTTACTAAAGCCTTACCCATAGTCCTCTAGGGGTGAGGTGGAGGTGAGAGGCAGCTGGGTGGAGGTGAGGAATTAAGACCTGACCAGCTCCATGTTGTACTAAAGTGTCTGGAACTGCTCTGTGATGGCTGATCTCATCGGTAGACAGGATCTAGGATCACCTAGGAGACAAGCCTTCCTTCGGGCATGTATGTAAGGCTTGTCTAGATTAAGTTGTGTAAGGAGACCCAAGTTAATTGTGAGCAATACTGATCTAGGGACCAGGATCCTCAACTGAATGAAAGGGAGGCTGAACTGAGAGCCCAGCCGAGCTGAGCTGAGCTGTGATGTTCATCTCTCTGCTTCTTAAACAAGAATACAATGTGACCAGCTGGCTCGAGCTCCTGCTGCAATGAGTTCCCTGTAATCACAGAAGACTGTGCACTCCAATGGAAAGACAAAATAAACCCCCTTTTTCCTCCCTTTAGCTGCTTTTGTCAGGCATTTTATTTATGCAAGTGGAAAAGTGATCAAAACAGTTCATATAGACAAACTGTTGCAAAGTAAAACTTCATTAAAGTTTTACTTTGAAAAAAAATCAAATATATAACAAATGAGAGACCAACAGTACAGGATAGAATAATAAGAAATTGCTGTTTATAAGATGAAAACAATTTATGCTTGCAGTGTCTTGTGGTTCCTAAATTTCCTAACTATAATGAAAATTTATATGTCATAATATAGGATGGAAATTGCTTATAATTTGTCACAATTAATTCATCAATTCTCCCAAAATTTTTTTAAAATAAACTGTAGCTATGATGGTATTTGTCCCATAAATAATTACTAGGCACCATTAAAAAACTGAAGTTTCTAAAGAAACAAAATATGGCTACATGCTTAGTAAAAGCAATAATGTCCATTTTTATGAGCTGTGGAGCTATGTGAGTTATTAGTTTCATCACTTTGACAGAATACCTGAAGACACAAACTAAGGGAGAAATGGTTTATTTTGGTCCATATTTCAGGAGGTGTAGGTCATTATACTTTAAGAGACCAAGTGACTGAAACCACCAGGTAGGATGGGTAATGTGCAGGAACAGCTAGTTAACATGGCCCCAACTAGGAAGTAGAAAGGGCTTGGGCCAGGTTAAAACCTTGTAGGCCCACTTCCAAGTTACCTTTGTCCTTCAGCTAGACACCCCCAGGTTCCACAATCTCACAAAATACCACCAGCAGTTAGGGTCCAGCTGTCCAAACACATGAGCCTTTTGGAGATATTTTATATCTAAACCACAACATTCAGCCTCTGGCTCCAATGGAATCATGACCCTTTTTTTAAAAACACTTTTTATTGATTGTTTTTGAATTTCACATCATACATCCCAATCCTACTTATCTCCCCATCCCTTCATATCTGCCCTCTGCCCTTGCAACCCCCTCAAAAGAAGATACAAACAAAAAAACAAAAAAAAAATACATCTCATCATGGATGCTGCAGTATGGCACAGTGTGGTCACACAGTATACTCTTTTCTCCACACATTTTTACTAGCAAATGAGTCACTGGTCTGGTTCAAGGCCTGTTGCTTCTGCTACACTACCAATATTGGATCCTCACTGGCACTCCACTCAGATATCCTGTTGTAGTCCTGTGCCATGGAGATCCTGTAGTTTTGGATCTGTAGGGCCAGCCCTTTCATGCACTCCAGCAGCTCATAGATGGAGGTAAATGTTGGGGCGGGCCAACTCAAAGCACTGGATCTGGGCCTGGGTGGTAGCTGAGTTGGTCAGTTCTCCCACTCTTCCACACCCTCACCCCCAGGGAGAATTCTCCAGCACTGCCCAGGCTACCTCAACTAATGCTATTGCTGGCAAGGGGCAGGGCCAGCTCTCCTGCTCTCATGCCCAAGAGACAGCTCACTTATCCCCCACCACCAGGGCCAGCTTTACTGTGCTTCAGCCAGTGAGGGACAGGCAAGATTGTCTTTACTTTCCATCACTCTGCCACGTACTTGTACATTTGAGTGACAACCACAGGGGCAGGCCATGCAGTTTATGGGCCCCTGGGTTTCTCTATGTCCAGTTTTTTATACATTAAATTTTTTTTATTGTTGAGAATTTCACACAGGCATAAATCCCACCCTTTTGTTTCCCCTTGCATGTTCCTACCATCAATATTTTCCCAGTTTCATGTAGGTTTTTTGTTTGTCTATTAAATTTTGAGAATGTCATACATTCTATTTTGGATTGTATTTATCGACTTCTCCCATTTCCTCTTAGAGCCACTCCCCACTCCATACTCAATTTTGTGTCCTTGTTTTTCCTTCGATTTTCTCTAATACTACCTATATACTCTTGAATGGTGGCCATCCACTGCCTCTGGCTCTTACAATCTTTCTGCCCTTTCTTCCATGATGTTGCAGAGCTTTAGAGATAGTGATGTGATATAGAAGTCCCATTTAGTGCTTAACTATACATTCTTTTATTCTACATTCATTGACTACTTACACGTCTCTGTGTTAATGTTATCACCAGCAATAAGAAGCTTATGTAATGAGCCTTGATATATGTACTAATCTATGGGTATAACAATAAGTCCTCAGGAGTTAATTTACTACTATGTCAATTCATCAGAATAGTAGTAACAGCTTCTCCTTTATGGTCTATGACCGACCAAGTCATGTGTTCGTGGCCACTTTATATGCAAAATGCATTTAGTCCAACTTCAAAAGTCACCAGTCTCTAATGGTCTCAACATGGTTCCTGTGTCCAAAGTCTTTCCTGAGACTCAAGGCGACTTGGACATTTTACTTTCACAGCTTTGGTATTGCTTGCCTGGGGACTTCATACAGGTACTGTGATTCTTGTGCACATTTTCTGACTTCACTGACTTTCTTCAGGAACCTTGGAGCAAACTTCAATGACCCTGTTACCCTCCCATTCTTCATACCTACAAAACCACCACCATATGGGTGATGGTGGATTCTTTGCAGTAGCCAGGCCCCCTTGGACCATGACTGAAGCAACCTCTGGGTTAAGTCTGAGAAAACATTTCCCTAAGCAGTTCTGTTGGTGTGAAGCCCAGCTGCAACAGCTATCTCTGCTCAGGCACTCATTTGTGTTACTACAGAGTTCTTTCAGATGAAAGTTTTTCAAATGAATTTCTATTGTTATATTCTAGAGCTTTCAAGGGTACAGTCTGGCTTTCAACACAGTTCGGATCTGTCTCAGTAAAAGCCTCAATTTCTCTGTAATTGCATCAATCTCTATAACAATTACAGCTATATTGACTCTACCCACCTTGTGGTACAGTTTTATTCAACTTTAAACACATTTATGTACCCTTTGCACATTTTTTGATTTGAATTCTCATGGTAAATCTCATCAAAAGTGCCCAGCAACCCCTGTACTTCAGCCTGAATGTTATGCGATCTCGAATTTTCCTCCACCAGGTTAATTAGACTACAATTTCTAAATTTACTCTCATTCAGATTTTAAGACATGAACAGAATACAAGCAGTATCTTTTCCATAATGTAATGTGAATGGTCTCCATCCAGATTCCTAATATATTCTTTATTTGGCTCTAAAAGCTCTTGAACCTGGACTTCACTATTTTCATTTCTGTTAAGCATCTTGGTCTGCTGAGCCTCTATGATGATGGTTCACTAAGCTATTCATACAGAATTTGTAGATTCCTTCCATTAACATTCTGAAGAAACTTTAGTTTGAAACATAGGTTTCAAAGACCTATGGACTACAAGGTCATATTTACAATAGCAGCAACCCCACTTCAGGTACCAAGTTTGTTTTAGTCATTCTTTCCTCATCCCTCTAACAGATCACCTGACAAAAACACAGTAAGTGAGGAGAGTTTTAACTTGGTTCCTGCTTCACGGCTTAACAGACAATCATGTCTGGAGAGGCATGGTGGCTGAAGAAGATCAGTGATGACAGGAACAAGCAGGGACCTGTTCACTTCTGAGGAGATCAGGAAGCAGAAGGAACCCAACCCAGAAATGGGGCAGGCTGTATCCGTCAAGGCCAGTATCTCTAGCAACCCTTTTTCTCCAACTGTGCCCCATCTCCTAAAGTTTCCACAACTTCTCAAACTTCTGCCACCAGTGTTTGGATGCATGAGCCTCTGGAGAGCATTTTACATGAAAACCACTAGGTGACTCAGTATTCTTCAGTTTCCAAAACCACATTTTACAGCTGCCTTTGCTCAACCTTGAATTTAATTAAGCAATTTCATATTGTACTTTTCCACTATACTCTTTAAGTAAGGGAAGCCTTATTAAAAAGTGAGTCTGGAATGTGGTAGCAATGGCAGACATACCTCAGAAGCTAAGGGCACTCATTGCTCTTGCAGAGGATGTGAGTTCTGTGTCTAATATCCAGATGGCAGCTTACAACCATTTGTAACTCCAGTTTTAGAAGATTCAATGCCCTTTTTCTGGTCTCCATGGGCACCAGTGATTCATGCATTCATACATGTGTGTGTGTGTGTGTGTGTGTGTGTGTGTGTGTGTGTATGCATAACATTTATATTCATAAAATAAATTAATCATTTTAAAATATAAAATAAAAGTTGTTTTCAGTAAAGTTTTAGGATTGCTCTGTGTCATTTATAAAGTGGAGGCATTAATATATTACAAATATATTATAAACCCTAGCCTCTTTAACTGTGGGTTGTGACCTCATATAGGGTTATATAATTGAATGTGAGACACAGGAAAGTTTAACATGAGTAGAAGGCTTCTGAACCCAGAGTGATCAAATGGCAGTACAAAGTCAAACTTGTAAAGAAGGTGAGATGTCTCTGGCCGTGTTCACCTGCCTGTCAGCCTTTGCTGCAGCTGCAGCCCTGAGCACACAACATGCATTTGCTGCCCGGTGTATGGCATCTCCGTGCTGCTCAATATTAGCTAATGTTGTCTAAAACATCTTGGCTCAGGTTCAAGACTACTGTATGCTAGAACTATGGTGATTTTTATTATACTTACGATTTTTCCTGTTCTTATAAAAACATAATGATTTTATTATGTAAAATGAAGGCTCATATTAATTTCCTACCATCCTCCCACAGCATGTGTCAAATTAGTGTATGTTTGTGTTGCATGGTGTGAGAATGTTTGATTTTTCAAAATGACTGTTTTTCAGTTGCCGGCTAAAATTTAATTAAAAAAAAAAAAACATTCAGTGCATTTTGGCTTGGGATTAGGACCGAATTTCCAACAATTTCTGAAACTGCTCTGAACATATTTCTGCCATTTTTGTAGCATTTGTGTGAAACAGCATTCTTAATACAGATGGTTATAAAAATCAATGTGTTAATCAACTCTGAACACTGTTAAAGATTCCCTATGTCCCACAATATGAAATATCCAGCTAATATTGATTTTGTTTGTGGGAAGCAGGACATGCATGACATGGCTGTGGAGGTCAGAGGACAGCCTTGGGTGTCAGTTCTTGCTTTCTACCTTGTTTGAGGCAGGGTCTCTCTTGCTGTTAACTCATTGTCTAGCCTTTCTGGCCTACTGGCTTGGATTCTCCCAGTAGGGTTAGCCTGGTAACAGGCACTTTTCCTACTGCATTGAGCTTTGATGTGGGCTTTGTTGATCTGAACTCAGGTTGCCAGGCTTGCACAACAAGCTCTTTACCCAATGAGGCACCTTCAGAGCTCAAAGATTTATTTTTTATATAAACATAAGCAAGCACATCCATCTCAGTAGTATACAGCTATGCCTTCATCTTTAAAAAATGGTAAAATTGAATGTATACCAAAGAAATGTATTTTAAATAAGTTTCTTGGTGATTTATTATCAGTAAATATTGAACTTATATATTCATTTTATATATCCATACTCTCTGGTTGCTTCAATGTGATTGCTCATTGCTGTGGCCTTGTTTTTCTTTTTTATTTTTCTCCTTTGAAAAATGATTTTTTTCCTTGTTTTGGTACCATAATATGTTGAATGCATGTAGGTTGGTTTTGATATTCATAGGTGTATCAGTCAGGATTCTCTAGAGTAAGAGAACTTATAGAATCTCTCTCTCTCTCTCTCTCTCCATCTTTGGATTTATTAGAATGATGTACAGGCTACAGTCCTGTAAATCTAACAATGACTGGCTGTGAACGGAAAGTCTAAGAGTCCAGCAATTGCTAGTTCACAAGGTTGGATGTCTCAGCTGTTCTTCAGTATACACTGGAATCCCAAAGAAGTAGGCTCTAAGGCCAGTGAAGGCTGGCCATGCTAGCAAGGTGAGGGTAAGTTGACAAAGAGAAAAACCTTCCTTCTTTAATGTCTTCATGCAGACTTCCAGCAGAAGGTGTGGGCTGGTTTAAGGGTGTGTCTTTTCACCTCAAGATCCAGATTAAAGGTGTCTTTTCCTAGTTTGAGAGATCTGGATTAAAGACATATCTTCTTAACTGAAAGATCAAGATTAGAAGTGGATCTTCCTACTTAAAATTAAGATTTAAAAAAATCCCTCATAGGTGTGCCCTCCATTTTTGGGTTTTAGTTCCAGATGTAGCCAAGTTGACAACTAAGAACAGTCATCACATTAGGAACTTACAATTAACAGATAAAAGATTTCCAAAGTGCTAGCATTTTTTTGAGGGTTCTCCAAAGGAACTTTTAAAGTGGATTATGAAATAAATATGACATATAGAGGACAAGGTTGTGGTTTTTAAGATTTATTTTTATTACAGTATTATTATTATTATTATTTTGTTTATTTAGTTGATATGTAGACATGAGTGCCGTATAAGGCTATGGGTCTTAAAGTGATGGATTTGTGTGTCAAATTGACAAGAGGTAGATTATGATCATTGGCTTTTAATGTCAACTTGCCACACATTAGGATCCCCTGAGTAGGAAGCCTCACCTGAAGAACTGTCCTCATGGCCCTGACTGAAGTCTTCATGCATCCCCAAACAAAGGCAATATCTCCTAGTAGATGTCCAGGTAAAAGGGTGTGGCGGATCATCTCACCCTCTGCTTGCCTGCCCTTCCGTCTCCATGCTGAGCTCATTTTCCCTAATGTGTCTGCTGCTGACTCCTTCATTGCTAGCAGAACCAACATTTCCAGTCTTTCACTGTAGACTAGTGATCAGCAGCTCTCCAGGGAACTTCTGGGTTTCCAGCATCAGAGTGAGACTGCTGGCATCCAGACTTGTGGACTAAGCAGCTTCCCATCACTGTTAGCGCTGCCTCCTCCCCTCCAGTGAAAGACGAACATTATAGGACTACCCCAACTGCTGAGCAGCCGGCTCCAGGGTTCAAGTAACTACCAGGTGCTCAACTTTCAGGTGTGATTCTGCTGTTGTTCTTACTTTAGAGCTGGCTTAATGAATCACTGTGTATGTTGAATCTGTACTTCTAGAGTACTCTGACTAATACACTGGGGTCATTTAAAATGCTAAGAGGGAATCACAAGCGGATGAGCTAAAAGAGACCCTGTTCTGAAGGATAGGATGATTTGTATAGTTCATAGATTCATTCCTCAAATAAACTATGGATCATCTAACTCTCCTTATTCTTATTAGATAAGGTAAACTAAAATATTGCTTGGCTACATGTTTGGCCCTAGGGCACTCAGAGGGTTAACACAACCAATAAGGAAATTACAACTTAGATAAAAAAAGACTTGTCAGTTTTCAGCCTTCCATACATCCCCAGAGCATATTGTTGATGTTGGTATATACAGTAGCCATCCCTTATTTTTGAGGGATGCATCCTAAGATTCTCATGGATACCTGTAATTTTGGACAGCAATGAACTCTATATATACTATATTTATTTTTAATTTATTTTTATGTACATTGGTATTTTGACTACATATATGTCTATGTGAGGGTGTGAGATCACCTGGAACAGTCATGTGAGCTGCCATGTGGGTGCTGAGAATTGAACCTGGGTCCTCCGGAAGAGCAATCAATGCTCTTAATCACTGAACCATATCTCCAGCCTCCATATACTATATATAATCATATACATACATTCTTGTGATAAAGAATAGTTCATAAGTTAGGCACAGTAAAGATAAACAATGACTAATAATAAAATAGAACAATAATAAAATTATAAATAATGATACACTGCAATAAAATTGCCAGCATCATTCCTCTTACACCTTGGGACCATTAATAAATAAAATAAGGGCTACTTGAACAATGCCATTGTGGCACTGGAAGTTAATCTGCTAACTGAAATGGCTACAAAGTGACTAATGGGCAAAATATACTAGGCAAAGGAATGACTCATATCTCAAGGGAGGTCAAAGCAGGACAGCTCAAAATTTCAACACACTGAGAACAACAGGCAATTCACAACTTTTTGTTTCTTTGTTTCTGAAATTTCTCATTTAATGTTCTTCAGATCACAGCTGATTTCAGGTAACTGGCAGTACAGGCAGAAGGTACTACCAATTATGTGTATAAATATATGTAGCTTCATATCCGGTCTTTGAAGGAGTCTGTTGTTCCTAATAATAAAGCACAGTGGCTAGGGTGACTATAAGAAGAACACCGAAGAGGAGTACGTATAAAATAAGAAATAAGAGAGGAAACTGCAGCGAACATCAGGATGTGGTACTGTGGAATTACAGGTTGCTGGCCACCATGAGAAAAATAACCATATGCGTTCCCATAATTATGTTTCTTCTCACAGAAATGATGTCAATATCATCATCATATTCCATCATCATGGCTACTGCCACTATCATCAGTATCCCTATCACTGCCATCATATATTACCATCATCATCATTGTCACCATCACCATGATCACTATCTTCACTGATATTATTGTCACCACCGTCACTGTGACCATTATCATTGTTATCAACATCAGCAAAACGATGATGATCACAGCCATTGCTGTCATCGTCACCACACCACCATCTTCTATCTTCATTGTCACCATACTATGGCAGATCTATCTGGGTTCAACACTTCATGGTGAAGATACCAACTACAGGACAGACTCGGCTACTTTAAAAGCCCCTGTCCCTGTGTTGTATACATATGCTATCATGCTTGTTATCACACAAAACTAAATGATATACAAATCTGGATATATAGCTAAAAAGTGAATAAAAACATATCTCTGAAAAGAGATTCTTAGGCACTTGAAAATACAATTTCCATAGTGATTAAAATAACTAAGTTAACAGAGTAAATACAGTATTCTCTACACTTTCTGTAAGTCTTCACTTCCGTTCTTTGACTTGCACCCCAAAAGGCAAGCACTCGTCTAGTTTTGTAAGGGTGGAATTTGAGAGCCAGCGTACCTAAGACTTCCCTAAGCTTGTCAGCAAATGGTGAAGTTTGCCTTACACCCACACTGGCTCAACTTTGGTCTTGCTAAGTAATGCATATGTCTGTCATTCCTCAAAACTTGGACACTTCAGCAGGCATCCTCTGGCTCTGACTCAGCCATTTCTTTCTTTGCCCCTTAGATTTCTTATCATACCATGGAGAAAATGTATTTTGCTCTGAGACATAGCATCTCAATGGTAATAAATAAGCCTGTGAGTATGAAGACTACTACCTTCCACTCTTGAAAGACTCAGGCTTTGGCTGATTATAATGTGCTTGTTTTATTTTTTTTTTCCAAGCTCCATCACTCCTTACATGACAAAGTGCTTTCCTTTTTTCCAAAATTTGTTTAGTTGTCTTCTTGCATGTTAGATATTTATTTAAGCATAAAATTGTATTCTATCAATATATTATAATTAGTTTAAATTGTTTGAACTTCATTTGCCTTAGATTTTCTATCCCATCAAGCTGGCCACGTGCTTTGGATGTTTTCTCACCACTCTTGTGTGTGTGCATATATATATGCATTTGTCTGTGTGGGTGTGGGAATTTGACTGTCATGGTGCATCTGTGGAAGTCAGAGGACAACCCTGGATGACAGTCTTTATCTTCTACCTTGTTTGAGACAGGGCCTCTGCAGTTTATTCTCTGTATATTTCAGGTTTGCTGGTTCATAAACTTCCATGGAATCTCTACAAGAGCACTGGGATTAGAGACGCTTGCACTATATATCCGGGTTTATGGTCTATGTTATCATAAGCATCCCTCCTTTGGGAAAGTTTTTGAATAATATAATCTTATGATTGACTACTAATAATTAATTACACCACAGACTGCTTTTTCTTTTACTTACCACTTACATCCTACCTCTTCCTGGGATCTTTGGGAAGAGCAAAAACAAAATTGGAATGAAGATCAAAAGAGAGTGACAGCGGTTGCTATTTGGAGATGAACCTTGGGCTTCCTCCCACCCTCATCCTATCCAGGTCCTGTGGCCTTCCCTGGGGAGAAATGGAGTCTGCAAGGTCAATGACAAGCACCCTGTGACTACATTTTGAATGTCCCACAAGTACAATGGGAAGAACAAGAAGGAACATCTCCATGGCTCAGACAAGGGTGATGATCTGTGCCTACCATCCACCCCAACTGCGCAGCCTTGTAGAAGCCTTGCTAGATCAGGAGAACATGTTACATCAACACCATGTAAGACTTGGCAGTATGAGAGGGAAACACCAGGCCTCCGTTAAACTTAATTGTCTTTTAGTGTGGCCTACAGAATGACAGACTCAGAAATCAGGGAACTTTTTCCTCCTTTATCAGGGGGGACTGAGAGGTTAAAGAGAGCAAATGTGTGTGCTTATCCAAAGTTCAATTCTGCTAAATGAAGGAGATTTTCATGACCCTGAAGTAGATTGAGAATTTGTGGTTTTCCTCAGCACTTACTACCTAAGAAGAACTTCTAATGTATCACCTAGTTTAGTTTTTCCGATACTCTCATAAACTCAACATTAACAGCCTCCAATTTCTAGATGGGGGGAATATATCAGGAGATTAGGCTGTACCACACCATCCATCCACAGGATGCACTATCTGTAACTAAATCAGCTGTGTAGTGTTATGCAGTCAGTCAATGTGTCATAAGTCTCCAGAGATGGTACTTCCAAGGCAGGTAGAGGAAGGAAAATTTAGGGAGGAAGCACCTGCAGGCTGAGCATGTACATGCTGGATGGGTGGAGAACACTAGTGATAGGCAGAAGGGCTTCCACTGAGGATATGCAAGCTGGACTGGTGGAGTAAAGCAGAGAGAGGCAGAAGGGACTTCAAAAATTTAACACAGGGCATCATACACTCCCTCACTTTATAGATCAACCATGATTAAAATTTCCTCATTTTGAACTGATGACCAAAGAAAACAGAACAACTTTGTCTTGACCCATGAAAGCCACTGGCATCCCTTTTCCCCCATTCATATAAAGCAACAGTCCTGTCATCCAGGGACCCAACAATATTTCAGAGGTCACATCTCCTGATACCCTAATATTGAGGAGTGGGATTGCAGTATGTAAATCTTTGGAAAGTCCAGGCAGTTCGGCCATTTAAGAATATCTATAAAAATGTCAATGTCATGGAAGAAAAAGAAAGGCTCGGGGACTAAAGAGCTATGGCAGCTGTGAAGGAACAGTGTGATCTTGTACCGGGTTCAGCATAGGAAAGAATGTTATAAAGGACAATAGCACTGGGAATTTTCTAACAACTACTGTGTATTAAGCAATAATCTTAAATCAAAATTAAATAATATGATTTTTTATAGTTATAAGAGAATATTTGTTGTTGGGAAGTACTAAGAGAAAGGGCACTATGTCTTCAGCTAAATCTAAAATTTTGGCCAGAGAAAATATTGATTATTTTACATACTGCATGCTTTATCTACATTTATCTATCCTTCTGCCCATCCACTCATCCATCCATCCATCTACAGAAAAGATAAAGACATATATGTAAAATGTAAAGTGATAGTGGACCACTCTTGAAAGTGGATCTGTGGTATGCCCACAGATTTTCTGTAAATTTGAAACTATTTCCAAGTGAAAAGTTGACATGAAGTATATATTTGCGGGCTATTTATGGTTACCAGGGCAACCATACATATTAGTTCATTTGTTCTTCTTAAAGGGTCCCAATTGGTATGTAAGTATGTGATCCTGCAGGTTAGTGAGGCACATCCTCATTTTCCACATGAATAAATGAAAGATCCAATAAATTATGAGATTTACCAGGGGTCAGTTGCTAATTCAGAAAGACTGAATCCAAGTTCAGCATGGTTTAACAACTCTCTTGACTGATCCCTGCTTGCCTTCCACTTGATTGACGTGCCCTGTTAACTGGTGCTCAGTCCTCTCCTTGTCAGTCTTGCGGTCATGGTTTGCCATGCATTGAATTTCAGTTCTATCTCACCATTGCCCTGTGGTTTACCCAGTCTCCAAGGCATTTATGAATGGAGCCATGTGCTTACCCAGAGTCCATTTCAACTTTCCCCAAGCTTGTTGTCAGGAGGCACATACTCTCCTTTAATTATATATTCACTCAAACCCCTCTTACAACCACACTGTGTGAGTAAGAAAAGCAAATCTCTGTTTCTTGGGAAACTAAGCAGAATATCTTAGAATAATTCAATAAAACAAGATGGGACGGTGAGGGGGAGGGACCTAAAGTTGAATTAGGTATGGGAAAAGGTGTAGAAGAGAAAGGAAAATTCATAAAACTCTAGAAGTATTTTATGTTGCTTCATAATTAAGAACCTTTACTCTTGTGACTGACTTTAACAAAGTCCAAACTGGACTTCATCAGTGATAAGTCCTGAGTTTTGTCTATTTAAGAAGATACTAATTCCCAGTCAGGAGATTCATTTACAAATAATAGGCTCTTTCAAGTCAAATGAAGGTACATTATAGGTCTGGATTTACTTACCAGTACCTATCACTGTTTATGAATCCCCACTAGCGTAGCTTCTTCCTATAACAAGTTAGCATCACAGTCTATTGGAGACTATCAATGGACTTCAAGTGTGCTATTTTACCCTATTTCCAGTCCCTGCAACTCTCCTCTTCTTTCTTTAGTTTATTTAAGAGTTCTGAAGACAATCTATAGTTCAGAACTTGGGAAGGATACACCCCAAATTCTCTCTATATATGGTAACAAACAAATGTGACTTGACTCCTGTACTATTTATTGATTCTTCCTATTGGGATCCAGTGGAACCAAGGTGGGAGGCGCTGGGGGTTCTGATGTTAGAGGATTTGCAAGTTAAAAGCAAAGAGCTACATAAATCTCCCCTGAGTCTGTTCACTCCTCCTTTCAGAAGGGAGACGATTGCTGAGTTGCTATGATTGGTTAAACCATTTTGGGCCTTGGAATGCTTCTGATAGAGTTAGTCTACATTTTCTGCTTTAAACTGGAAACCTAGAAAATGCTGAAGAGAGCCAATGCATCTCAAAATGGGAAGCCACAGTTATTTACTTTCTCACTTAACAACTGCCTCATAAATAAGAGCACCAGAGCATACACCTGCCCTGGACATCTGCCTGGCCCTTACTCAGGAGTCCTGCCTTTCTGAGTGATGGCCCTAGGTTGTGCACTGCCAAGCTATGCCAACCCCCATGGCAAAAGTGGGCCACTGATGAAAGCAGCATTTTATTTGATAAAATTGTAAAGAGCAGCCTGTGCTGTGGAGGAAGAATGTCCAGGTAACAAATGTTGGCTTTATGAACAATTGAGTCTCTTTATTCCTGACTGATGTTGCTCTTTAAGGTCAACACCAAAAGTGGTCCCTTGAGGGACCAGGATGTTTTGTTGAGTGGGTTTGTGGCAGCTGTTTTAGCACTGGAGATGGGTGGCGTGGTGGGAGAGCTTCGTCTAGTGTTAGTGGGGTCTACAGAGAAAGGTGTGATAAATGTACTAAATGGGGAACTATCTAGGCAGTTACACCATTTTTCCCTAGAGACACAATGTGTGATCATTCCACGCTAGAACCACAGCAACTCAAGGGGAACACATTTCCTTTCCCTCAGCTTTCGTCCCTCACAGAGGAATCCACCTTCCAACGGTAAAAGCACAGCAAAACAAAACAAAACAAACAAACAAAACCAAAACACTACCTCCTGCCCCTCAACGAGATCTTTCCTGTAGGTGCTAAGAAATGTGACTAGGAGATATATTCTCAATATGCAACCGGGATGAGGAAACTGAATGACAGCATGGATATTTGAAAGCTTGTTCATCCAACACTGAGCAAGCACACACTGAAGTTGGCCTACCAATCAGAGCGCTGGTGGGGTTTGGGTTTGGCTGCTCGCAAGGCCCTCAAGAATGGCAAGCTACACCTGATTTCCTGCAAGGGTAGCTAAACTAGGGTCACCAAGTTGCAGGTTCTAAGGTTAAGCTAATGCAGAGAGCCCACCCTCTTCATTTTAAGCTGGGTTCTCCTTGCAACAGTTGCCAATGTGGTCATTTTCAAACCAGTTCCAAGGAGATTGCTAGACCCTGTGGCTGCTGGTGATAGACCAGCTACTACATAAATAAGTTTGTTTAAACAACAACAACAACAACAAAAGATGCAAGTAGTAAGAAAGAGGAGGACTCAAGAGGTCAGTGAGTGGATTTGTTTTTCCTGGGGTTAACACAGCAGCATTGTGATAGACCATATGGTCTAGACTTAACCCTTCCATATCTACATGCCTTCACTGTGACTGGCTTCCACTTTTTGCTATTCGTGGTACCAGGAGTCTTGATCACACAGAGGATCCATAAGCCAAAGAACCATCTGAAAGAATAAGCAACTTTAACCTTGAGGGCCACTGAAAATCACCCTTCTCCACTGAGTGCTGTGTTCACAAGGAAAGAGGTTATTTAGAGCATATTTCAAAAACCATCAGGATCTTGGTAGCCATCCATCTCAGAAGAGAGTGGCATTTAACCAACAAAGCTTTGATATCTATAGAATGCATCTCACCCATCTGCTGAGTGCCAAATTTCCAGTTATGGGCACGATGGAGAAGCATAAGCAGGGCCAAGAAGGTTACAAAACTCACGGCCGGATGCCCGGGAACAGTAAATAGAAAGGCCATGTCTGTAATAAATCAATTAGTCAATAATTCAACAAGGAAAATGCAGTTCAATGTACCAATGGTTCTTATTATAGGCTCTGAAGCCAGAAAAAGGCATCAGTGAAAAATGGAAGATAAGACATTAATTCTATTGTCTTCCACTGAACATACTAATCTCTAAAAAAGTTTGTGTGAGACCTTTCAGACACACATGACATTCTCATCCTATGTCCTATTTCCCAAGAAATCTGTGAAACTTCATTAATTAACAATAACAAAATGGAAATCTTATTCTCCAAAAGGCCACATAAAAAGTCAATGAAAATGCACAGAATATAAACTCCAAGCTCTATTTATGCCTCTCTAGCTCTCAGGTTGTGATTCTTCACAAGAATCCATCTCTTGTCAAGGTGACTCTTCAGGCAAGAGTTTTGTGCTGTTATAATAAATAGGGGTGACATCTCACATCTATTTAACAGCACATGAGATATACACCAGCACACTGCTTCTTATAAATGGAGCATGGCTGGGCTCATCTCTGCAGGATGTGAAAGCAGCCAGGAAAGAAGTCAGGAATAGGACCTAACTCTGCCTCTACATTCTAGCCACTCCCCCCAAAGCCCAGACCTCTCCTTGGGATACCAGCATTCCATTCAAGGGTAGATGGTATTTTCTAGGATACTGATTCTTAAGTCCAAAAGGCCTTTACTGTTTTGCTAGGAGTCAACATACTGGGAGAGATAAGACACTCCTGTGAAGTGATTCCTCAGCCACTGGACCCAGCAGAAATAGGAAGAAATTACTAGCAAGCACTATTTTTGCCTAAGCCCTTCCTCAGAATACTAAGAACCTTATTATCAAAGCTCTAAGATCTAAAAGCATAACCTAATTGCAACCAGCCTGGAAAGAACATGAAAAAAAGTCACAAGTGGTGTTCAGCATGTCATGGTGATTAATAGTCAGATCTGTGCTGGGAAAGAACAGCTCCAACAATTTAACAAACTCAACCATAGACTTCTGGTGGATAAGCTGGGGCTAGGTGACCTCTGGTACCCTCCACCCCCCCCCCCCCCCCCCCCCCCCAGAATGGTATGGACATGGGCAAGGAGTGTCTCTCTGCTTCCCACCCCCAGGATGGCATGTGCAGGGTAGTCTCAGAGTGAGGAGTGTTGGCTTTAAATTTTTTTACCCTCCCCACCCTTAGACAATAGAAGCCTATTCACTAGTTCATTACAGTGAGATTTTTTTTTTTTCAGAAAATGATTCTACTGCTTAAATCAAGTGCTGCCAGGCACTGTGGGATAGTGGTTGCTTAACATTTCAAAATAATCCCTAAAGATAGTCCTCATGACATTAGATAACTTGTCACAGATGTCTGAGAAGGGTGGGAAGAAGATCTGGCCCCAGAGTGACATGTGATCAAAGCCCCAGACTCCTTTCCCTTTATTCACTTAATTTCCTACTAGAAGGTCTGAGCTGACATACCAGGAAAGAAGAAAGTGCCCTTGTGTGTGTGTGGGCGGGGTGGGGGTATCAGTGCTGTTTTTGCTCTGTTGGGAGGCAAAGATTCTGGGCACAGCACCTCATCACAGAAGATTGTAGAAAGGAGAGCTGATGAGCAAGGAGGGGCAGAGCGACAGACAGACAGAGACACTGTGAGAGGTGACATATGATGACACATCCTCTTCCTGCAGCCTGTAGCTCCCTTCTAGGAAGGAAGCCAACATAAATTCTTGCACTCAGCAGTGCCCAGATAGACCCGAAAGAAAACAAAAAGGAGAGATTAATCTCAGCTTTCCAGGTGCCCCTAAGCCACTCTGCTAATACTGCCTTCCAGGGAGGGCTTGATTGGAGGAGGGTTTTGCCAGGAGCTGAGCTACCAACTGCAGACTTCCCTCCTCAGCCTCACATTGCATTTTATTTCTATCAAGCCGTGCTTCTGATTGCCTCACTCTGGAGGGTTGGCAGTGGTACATTAACCTGCTGGATCCCAGGGAGAGTCGACTGCTGCCAATGTGGCTATCAAAGGGCCTCTTCTGTATTCGCAGGCTCCCGGAGATGCCAACAAAAAGCAGCAACAGAAAACCTCACCTCATGGGGGCATTTTCTTGCCTCATAATTAACCTTCACATTGGTGTGCCTGCTCCGTGTAGAAAGTGCTCTCTACCCAGGTTCTAGAGGCGTCCTCACTTCTCAAAAATGGACTTAGTGCCCAGTTCACAGAGATCCACTTTGGTCCTCTGTTCTTGAATGTTGTGGGCTCAGTCCTTGTCTGTATTTCTTTTTTTCTGGATGGTCTCTGTTTCTTCTATCTTTTTAATTTTTGTGTCCCTTTTCCTTTCTCATGGTTGTACCTGTCTCACAACAGATTTAAGAGACTCCACTGGGCTTAAATGTACTTAAAAATAAATTCCTTCAATTCCACAGGAGTTCTGAACAGGCATATTCTTGCCCTGCACATTTTAATTGACTTTTGTGAGTAGAGAGGAAGCCAAGACTCTTGTAAGCAGCTCTCACTAATCCATAGTCCTTGTGGATCTGCAAAGATTTGACTTCCAATGATTATGTCCTATAACACAGCCTTCCTGGAGAGATCTTGCAACATGCTGTCACATTTTACCTACAGTGTGGCTCATTTTGAACTCATGTGTTAAGTTCTCCAGAGCCCAAGCAAGCAAAGAACCTCCTAAAACAGTGGTTCTTAAGTTGTTGGTCATGACCCCTTTGGCAAACCTACAGTTATGAAGTAGAAGCAAAAACAATTTATGGTTGGGGGTCACCACAACATCAGGAAATGTATTACAGGGTCCCAGCATTAGCAAGGTTGAGAACCACTGTCCTAAAAGGTTATCTGACACAAATGCAGCTCTGAGAAGTTCAAAATATGCAGCCCACTCAGATCTGCCTGCTGATCTCATCCACGCATTGTGAGAAGTCCCACTTCTGAACTCTAATACTGCACTAATATAGTAAGCAGCATTCCAACAGCTGATGCGCACTGAAGCTACCTTTTGAGACACATTGCATTGACCGACAGCTTGGCCCACTTGTCACACAAGCTCTAGGCAATAAGAATAGGCGATATGACAAACAAATGGTGAGGTAAGACATCAAGGTTGACTTCTAGAACTTGGTCCTTCAAAAAAAAAACCTGAACCCTTAGGTTGGACACCCACACCCAAAGCTTTGGTGATCCTTGTGTTCTCCTTGTAGAATGGAATTGAATTCCCTATCTATAACCCCAAAGTTTGAAAGGGGAGGTCCTCCATGAAAATGCATTAGATAACAATTTCAGCTACAGGAGGTCTACTTCCAGGATGCAGATTTCATTTTCTTTTTGAGTCATGGTTGTCTAAAAACAAGGATGGATACAAAATTGACATTTTCCTGCCTCCACCTTGTAAGTGCTGGGATTACAGGTGTGTGCCACTAAGTCTAGATAGAAGGTAGGATTAACTGGTTCTGTCCCCTAAGCCATGCAGCCACTGTTACTACATTCTTTATATCTGTGATATGTAGAGTTAATTGTCAACTGGGCAAGGTCTAGATCACCTGGGAAAAGGGCCTCTGGGCATGCCTGTAGAAAATCATATTGATTATGTTAATTGACAGGATAAATCCATATTAATTATAGGCAGGACTATTCCCTGGGCAGGAGATTCTGGTCTGTATAAAGTGGAGAAGGGGAGCTGAGCCCTGGTATGCATTCACTCATTTTGTCTTTGTTTGCTGTGTGCAGGTATGTGGTAGCTAACTTCTTCAAGCTCCTCCTGCCTAGATTTTCCCACTGTGATGTACCTTGAATCAAAAGTTTGAACAAACCTGTGTTCCCTTAAATTGCTTTTGCCAGGATATTTTTGCCACAGAATCAAGAAAAGCAAACAAGACACTATCCTTCCTGTTTTCATCATCATCCTGCTTCTCCAAAGACTCTGTGGCTTCATACAAGGATTGTTGCTTCTGTGTCTTCATGGTGGTGTTCATCAGCAGCGATAATTATGTAGCAAGTAGCTAATAAATCGTTCTTAAAGTCGTATTCCTTTTATTTTTTGAGACTATAATATAATTATATCATTCACCCTTTGGATTTCCTCCTTCCAAACCTTCCTATTTACTCCACCTTTCTCTCTTTCAAATCCAAGTTCTCTTTTTCATTAACTATTTATGTATATTTTTATAAATACTTAAGTAACTTATATAAAGTCACTTGTATGTATGTTTTCAGGACTGACCATTTTGTATTGGTAGGCTCTTCCCCAGAGAAGACTAATTCCCCTGCTCTCAGCAGTCCCTGTGGCTGTAGTTCTTTGTGCAGGGTTGAATCATCCTGCGCTTTCTCATTCACATCCATGTTACTGTGTCTATGTTGTTATCCTTGTTTAACTAATGTTTAGGCAGTCGGGTATAGCTTCTGACATTCCTAGGAGACACAATCTCATAGTAAACTCCCTATTCCTCTGGTTCTTACAATCCTTCTGCCCTCTCTTCCACAATGATCCCTGAGGTTCGGGTGTGAGAGTTGAACTGGATATAGCTGTATACATTGGGACTTGCTCAAAAGTTAATACATTTCAGCACAACCAGTCATTATCTCAAACACCCATGCCAGTTCATGCTGGCAGGCAGGGACTATATCATGGGGCTTTCTTCTGTCTCTAGATCCACCCTCACAAATATGGCTGATGACAGGTGAGCCTGTAGGAAACACTTCTGTCAGAAAGAATACTGGAGAAGTTGCCTTTGTTCATACACTTGACACATTTCCTTTTAGCCCATGGTTGATTTCCAAATATTACTCAATGGTTAATTTAATCAGTTGAAGTCCTATGTATTGGAGCAGGATTATTTTGAGTGTTAAATTTTCAACTGGGCTTAGTAAGTATATTAGTGACTACCATGGCTGGGTTCATGGGTTAAAGGGCTGATTTAAGGCTCTCATAGCTACTTGTAGCTTGAGTTCTGCTTGATGACATTGAAGGTTTGCTTGCTTATTAGGTTTGATTATTTGCATTGCGTGATTATAAGGTATATCACGCGCAGAACTGAGTTGATGTGTTGTGATTGCAACAGCTTTTGGTTATATGACCTGATAAGCGATTGGTCCAAGTGAATGTCTCTTCAGAACTACCAAATCGTCTTTGAATAACCACAAAACACACACACACACACACACACACACACACACACACACACACACACACACACACAAATTGACAGAGGGGAACAATGATAAACTATACACACGTAACAACCGTCACCCAAGCCTCCCTGGCTCGGAGATGATCACCGCACAACTGTCACTGTACGGTCTCCTGTGAAGAAGACAGCGACAGTCTACCATGACAATTTGTTGTTATTATTATTACAGCTTTTTTCTTTGTGTGTGTGCATGCCATGGTGTGTGTGTGGAGGTCAGAGGACAACTTAGGGGAGTCGGTCCTCCCTCCATTATGTGGGTCCTGGGGATCAGACTCCAGTTGCCAGGCTTTGTGGCAATTGAGTTTAGCTGGTGAGTCATCTCCCCTGCAGCAATGTGGCTGCTTCTCAATCAACCTTTATAATAGATGCTTCAGGATACCACTGCCTAGCAACTGTGCAGAGGCTCACAGAATACAGTAGTGTCTGTTGGCCATAAAACCAACTTATTTATTTACACTCACAGTTTCTCAGGTTTCATTCAATTCACAGTCATGGGTGGAACAGAGAAGTTCATATTATAACATCCGGGAAGCTTTGTGGACTAATGACAATAACCTACAAGTACAAGATATAGTTCTCCAGGACAAAGTCCCAAGTGGCCTATTTCCTCCACCCATGTCATATTTTCCACAGTTTCATTCCTTTCCAATAATCTACCTAAATTTTGAATCCAAGAATAGATTAATCTACCCACTGCTACATTATCCATAGTACCTAATCCTCTGCAAATACTTTCACAGTCATACCCATTGTTAGTCTCCTGGCAACCCATAATACAACCAAGTTGACAATCAAGATTAACCTTTATGACTTCTTTCAAAGAACACTACCTGTCATTCACTGGAGGTATGGAATATGGGACACTAGCTATACAGGGCAGAAATGTAGTTGCCCAATTTAACCACAGGATGATGCTGTGTTTGGTATGGAAATTAAACACAAGCCAGAAAATAGAGAAATAACAATCAACAGAATGCAAGACAATACAGTCACATAATTCTGCTCACATTCATTCTGTTTCTCATCAGGACATTTCAGAATGTGTTATTTAATATTTTATAGGTGAGTTAATAACATTATGCCTAAACATTTTGTGTCTACACATGACGTCTATATGGGAAGCACTAGCAATAAATACACCCTTCCATTGCACCTTAGAAACTTGTATAATTTGACCACAACCAAAGAACACCCAACAGAAACACTGCTCCTCATTCCTTCACTCAAATGAGTCTGAATGCTACAGAGATCCTCTCACTGGCCCCATTACCACCAAAGGAATTCAAGGTCCTGAGAAACAAGCTGATAAGGTAGAACAATACAGAGCGACACAGCTGGAAGATGTCTCATGTTACCCTCAATCATGCTCCAACACCAGATGTTTGCTTTGTTCCCTCAACTAAATGACAGATGCTAAAGGACTGAACCCTGCTTTGCTATTTCTGTGTTTAAGTCCTTACCGAAAAATGATAATTGTATTCCAAAAACGGAGCCTATCAGTGGGGAGCTCATTTCTGGAAGTATACATTCTTTAATGTTTCTGATTTCTACTCTGTCACACAGCACTACAAGAGTTTTCTCAGTGGGTCAACTCCCAGTGAGATCCAATGTGAGTACCCACAGAAAGGCTTTGCAAAAACAAGATAGATGTGTACCCTAAATTTTGGCGATAAGGTGATGGGTAACAACCTGAAAGAAGGGACTAGGGTGTAGAACTCCCAAGAGGGCACAGTCATCCTGGGACACATGCTAGACCTCCATGGGCTTAGCTATCAATACATGAACTTTGCTAGTGTCCAGTTCATCCATGCTGTCTGCTGACTTTTATACTATGTTGCATAATTAATCTGTCAACATTCTGTGACAGGATATAAATATTAATAATGTGATCACACAGTTAGCTGTTCCCTTTAAAATTCAGTGCTGAAGAGATAAATTGGCTACTTAATCTTACAAGATTCCAGAAAGGAGTGGCAAAGAGTGGGGGAGAGGGAGGAGGGAAGGAAGCCAATTCATGGGGATTAGGGCTTTTTTATTTGAATCTGGTCCCACTGTTGTGCTTTCTGGAATATCTAAAGGCAGACCACAGGCCATCTTGGAACTAGTTTGGCTCTTTTATGGCCCTGTAATGGCATAAGCCTCCCCACCCCTTTTGGCTATACTGAGGTGGGGGAGGGACATGGAAAAGCCAGGTCCTTCCATCTGGCATGCCTCATCTCTGGATCAGCATGAGGGGTAGTAAAATCCAGGAGAGACTCAAGCCAACTGTCTCTCTTTGTTTCCTGGGAGAAGAGGTTTATGTTCCCTCCAAAGACTGACCAGCAGTAATTTAGGAGATCTGCAGGACAGTAGCCCCAGCAACACTGAAATGCAGGCATGATTAGATAAGCAGGGAGAGGAAGCAAGTTATGTCTGACGGCTTCCCATAAAGTGTGTTTTTTTCCACTGGCTTGCCAAGTATTCTGCATTCACATTAATCAAATAGCTCCTGAAAATGACCATTTCCAAGAAGGCTGTTAAATTGGGCTTTAGGCAGATTGTGCTGGCCCCTGGCACCCAGGGGCTGAAGTGGTCATTCTGACTTCCCTCTGTACATAGTGGTTTATTCAACCAAGAGCATTTCTTGAACACGTATTTGACAGTTAGTTCCTTACTAGGAGGTATACGGCATTAAAATAAGAAGGGGAATAAAAGAATCAAATTAAAAATCATGAGTTGGAGGAACATAAGATTTAGTACAATGGTAAAATATGAAAAGTAGCAAACATTATCTAGATAAAAATTATTTGCATAGCAAGTAAAATTCAGTCATTTTTCCATTCCTGTTTTCCTCTGTAACTTTACAGTATTGTTTTGGCAATTATTTTCTTATACTGTTAATTTATCTTTTCATGTTGTTCTAATTCTTTCTTTAGGGTGCCAATAGCAAATAAAACCCTACGTGTGAAAGCACAGAGGAATCTTGAAGGTCATGGAATCCCATTTCACAGATAGGAAAATCAAAGGCCAAGGAGAAGTGAGTTGCCCAGCCATAATTCTTCCTAGAGCTAGGGGACAGGATGGAGTACCCCTTCCTCAGCCCCCATACCTACTACTGTCAGTGACAGTGCACTTTAAGATAGAAAATAACAACAGGTATTTAATTAAATCTTCCTTTCATCTGATTCAGAAGTACAGTTCCTAACCCTGTAACTTGCATATTTTTTTAAGTTCTAATGCACATGATACAAACCCCTTGCAAGAATCGGGGGACATTTTCTCTGTAAGATTTGTGTACATTTGGAGATGACATTAGCTTTTAGTGTTAAAGCGCACTCACCGGCTTCTGGAGATCTTCGTATTTCCAGAAATTATCTATGAATAATAGGTGACTAATAATGAACAATACTACATAAATACTACTACATTAGATAATAATTATATGTGAAATAATACATGAATAATCATATATGAATTAGTGGTCTTTGGCACTTTTTTGGAGGGATCAGGAAAGCAGGGCGAGGAGGACTCTTAGAGAGTTAGTAACTTTTTTTTTTTTTTAATGAAGTGATGAAAGATGATAGATAGTTTGATTAGGTTAGATAATAGGCGAATTTTCTTGGTCCTTTTTGACCAAGCTAAGAGAAGCAGAGATGCTCTGGGACTGCTCAGACTCCTCTGTTAGAGTTTGAATTCAGTCTGCCTGCATTGCCCTTGCCTCCTGAAATGCTGATGATGCCAGACCCTCAGTCTGTATAACACAAATAAGAAGCAATGACAGGTACTGCAACAGTTCCCCATCACTTTGTTTTACACGTGCCTAAATGGAAGGGATACTTTAGACTGAAAGATGTGCTTAATGGTCTGATTAATTCATTCCTGACAGACCCCCACTGTTCTCTGGTTCTCCTTCTGCTCTTAACCTTTGCGGTTCCTGTTCACGCACGCCAGCTACCCTTCCTTCTTTCTGATTCCTTCTTTCTTGTTTTATTTTGTTTTTATTAGTTTAGTTTAACATCCAGACTCTGCTACTCTGACTTTGATGTCCAGCATGTGTGTGTGTGTGTGTGTGTGTGTGTGTGTGTGTGTGTGCGTGTGTGTGTGTGTATGTGTGTGTGTATGTGTGTGTGTGTATGTGTGTGTGTGTCTGTGTGTGTGTGTGTGTATGTGTGTGTGTGTGTTCCTGTGTGTGTGTGTGTATGTGTGTGTGTATGTGTGTGTGTCTGTGTGTGTGTGTGTGTATGTGTATGTGTGTATGTGTGTGTCTGTGTCTGTGTGTGTGTGTGTGTGTGTGTGCGTGTGTGTGTGTGTGTGTGTATGTGTGTGTGTGTATGTGTGTGTGTGTGTGTGTTTCTAATCTAGGAAAGGAGTATAAATGCTTCTAAAATCCAAATTTGTCATCACAATGCCCATCAAAACACATTTTCGGGTCTTAACTAATCACAGTGGAGCTCAATAAACAAACAAGGGCACCAGCCTCTCCTGACCTTCTGTAAGTGTGGACAGGAATCTGTTGGCTTGCTGCAGTTTGCAACATTAATTAACAATGTAGATCTCTGCCCCACATTGTATGTGAGACACTGAGAGGGATTTGCTAGTCCTAATGAATTTGAGGGGCTATAAGTAGAATCAGCAGGTGCCAGTAGTAGAAGTATCATATACAGCTCTTTGATGGCCATTCAAGGGCTTTTCACCCTAGGATATTAACAAAGAATTGTTTATCTCCCCCTCAGGCTTTTTTTTCCCCTGGAAAACACCCTTTTTATATCTTCCTCAAAGCTGGATATCTGGGTCAAAGGTTGTGGCCACTGCTGTGAGCTGTTTAGAAGCAGATAACAGGAAAATATTAGGTTAAAAATCATTAATCTGCTTTTGCAAATTCATTAGTTCATAGATCTAAATAGTGTAGAAGAGGTCTGAGTGCTACAAATGGAAGCATGCAGGATTTCAGTGAAAACTTATAAGCAATCAAGGTTCATGAGAAAGGAGGAGGTTATAAGACTAAACTAATGTTGGTTTTGCAGCTCTTTCTCCTCCTCCCCCCCCCCACTTTGGAAAATGCTGGAGGGACTGCCTCAGTTCATTTTTTTTTTTTAAGAAACTAATAATTACAAAGACATTGTCAGCCGGGCGGTGGTGGCGCACGCCTTTAATCCCAGCACTTGGGAGGCAGAGGCAGGCGGATCTTTGTGAGTTCGAGGCCAGCCTGGTCTACAAAGTGAGTCCAGGACAGCCAGGGCTACACAGAGAAACCCTGTCTCGAAAAACGAAAAAAAAAAAAACAAAAACAAACAAAAAAAAAAAACCAAAGACATTGTCTTACCTAGGAAACAAAGAAAAGTATATGTGCTTTAAATCACTGACTACAAAAGCTTGCAAACAAGAACTCACTGGAAACTATCACACAGGCTGTAAAACCATATTGTGAAGCGTAAGAACATTGCCTGTTTATAATTGACCTTTTCCCAGTTTGTGTTTGCCCCGTCCATCCCTTTACAGAAAGGATTTGTGGAAGCTTATTAGGCCTGGCTTATCAGTAAGGACTATTTTAAATGCCATTATCAAAACAGTCCAATCAGGATGGGAAAAAGCACTGTGATGGCTTGCTACATGTGTCAGATGGACGTGGCCACAGAGCATTGTGGCATTTGGCTGAATGTTGTATTGGGGGTGCCTGGTAGCATTCACATCTGAATTTGTAAACTGGGCAAAGTAGTTTATCCTCTCTGACTGAAGTGGATCTCATCTAGTCTACTTAAGATCTGAGGAGATCAAAAGAACCAAGTAAGAACTCCTACCTGGTCCTCTGACTCTGACATTGTCTTTTTACGCCTTGGACACCAACTAGGAGGTGAGCTCTGTCTCAGCCTGCTAGCCTTTAGGATGCAACTGAAATTCCATACAACCCTGAGTCTCCAGGTTGCCACCTGTAGACTTTGAGATTTCTCAGCTTCTAGAAATTTGTGACCTGATTCTCTGTGCATGTATGTTATTGATTCTGTTTCTCTAGAGAAAGAACCCCTCATTATATGGTAACCATGGCCTACCCCCAGAAAGCTATATGCCAGAGCAGAGATTAGCTCTTCAGAACATAAGATGGGAAACCCACATGAAAGAGAATGCATTTGGGGGAACTTTTTTTTTTCATCTGGAGGAAAATAATCTTTAGGTTAAATGAACTTTTAGGTCATGTAGACTAGCAAGTTTTATTGTTGCTGTGACCACAATGCCCCATCCAACACCTTAAGTAAGGAAGGATTTATTTTTAGCTCAAAGCTTGTCAAAGTTCAGTCTTTGGCCTCAAGAAGTTGGACAGAAAGATATAGGGACAGGGATATGTGGCAGAAGAGATTGCTTACTTAATTGTAAACAGGAAACAGAGAAACAGGCAACAGGAAGCAGGGACAATACACCACAAAAGACCTGCCTCCAATGATCTGCTTCCTCCAGGTAACTCCTGCCTCCTGACTTCCTGGAACACTAACTGGGGACCAGACTGATAACATGTGAGCCTGCAGAGGCCATTTCATATTCAGACCATACAAGTATCACTCAGTATACATTTAACACTCCCAGGGACCACAGGCATACCACGAAAGAATGGCATGCTGTCTTCTGTCAGTGATTTAAGTGACAGATAGAGTCAAAATATCTCAGAGAGTGAGGGAAGGGAGAGAAGAGGGAGAGAGAGAGAGAGAGAGAGAGAGAGAAAGCTAGAGACCAGAACAAACATAATAATTAAGTCATTCAATTTAGAGAGGGATGTCCTGTGTTTAGTTTCATCTGCAGCATCTCTGGTACTACAATGAGTCTCTGAAAAATTTTAAAATAGAAGTTTTATTTTATTTTTTCCCTTCAGATCAAACCTTGGACTTCTGCTGTGAGAGTCAGCGGTGACAGATTGACTCATTTAATAAAAAGATGTGAATGAAGGGAGGGGAGGCAGCAAATGTGCTCAGACTTAAGTGCTGCAGGTGTGTCTCCTCAATGAACCATCACCCACAGATGCTGACTGGGTTTCCATGGAGACAGCTAGGTGCATTGGCACTCAGGCGGGTCTATCAGCCCCTCACTCGCCATCTGGCCTCTGCACACTCACCAATGGAGATGGACCACACAAATGAGAGCCAAATTTTCTGCAGTTCTCATAGGGTTTGTTTTCCTTTTGGCTACAACTCAAGACAAAAGATTCAAGAGTATCTTTAACCACAGAAATGTTAAATTCTGGGAAGATATCTAGTTATAGTAAGATATGACCTCACTTTTACATGAGATCATGATCTGACTTTTGCACTCTTTTTTTTCTCCTGTTGTTTTGTTTTGTTTCCTTCTTTTGGGTCATTATTGAGACCATCGAATACTGTACAAAGTTCACATACTTTTGTCTCATGAAGGTCTATATTTCAGAAGACTAAAAGCTTTTCAAAGAGTAAAGAGTCTTCTCCTTCAAGACAGAGAAGAGTGTTTCTGTCATTTCTTTATAGCATTATACAGGTTGGAGACACAAAGGAATAATTGCTTGCTCTGTCTACACACACAGATTTACATTATAAATGTGTGTCTGTGCATATGGAAACACAGCTGAAATGCTGCCCGTTTCCAGAGGGACACAGCAACTTCTTAGTGCACAACACAAAACTGATCTCTGCTTAGGAATTTGATGAGAGCTCAATGGATGGACACAAAAAGCACACTGACCTCTATGGGTCTAAAGTTCTTCACCTGTAACTGAAAAGTTATGGAAGAGAGTTTGTCCCTCTAATCTCTTTCCTTTCTTTCATCCTTCCTTCCTTTCTTTTTTGTTTTCTTTGGGTTTTTTTTTGTTACATCCTGATTTCAGTCCCCTCCCTTCTCCCCACCTGGTCCCACCCTCCCACCCTTCTCTCTCCCCCCTCCTTCTCCTTGCATGAGGGGAGCCCCCCCCAGATACTGACCCACCTTGGTTCATCAAGTCCCATGAGAGCTAAGAGCTTCCTCTTGCACTGGAGCCCGACAAGGTGGCCCAGCTAGGGTAAGGTGTTCCACTAAGAGCCAACATAGTCCATGTCAGAGATAGCCCCCTCACCCAGCTCCACTTGCTAATGGGTCTTCATGAAGACCAAGCTGCCTACCATCTATATATGTGTAGGAGGCCTAGGTCCATTCTATATATGCTTTTTTTTTGGGGGGGGGACTGGTGTTTCAGTCTCTGTAAGCCTCTAGGGGCCTAGGTTGGTTGGTTGTGTTAGTCTTCATGTAGAGATCTTATCCCCACCCGATCCCTCTATTCCTCTTCTCTCTCTTATACAGGACTCTCAGAGCTCCTCCTAATGTTTGACTGTGTGTCTCAGTATCAGTTTCAATCCACTGCTGGGTAGGGTCTCTCATAGGATAGTTATGCTAGGTTCCTGTCTCTTCGGGCCACGGGCTGTAGGATGGTTATCCTGTACTATATGGCTAGTATCCACTTATAAGTGAGTATATACCATGTGTATCTTTCTGTGACTGGGTTAGCTCACTCAGGATAAGCTTTGCTTGTTCCATACATTTGGCAGCAAATTGCATAATTTTCTTGTTTGTTTGTTTTTGATACTGAGTAGTATTCCCTTGTGCAAATGTACCACAGTTTTTTATACATTTTTTGGTTGAAGGACATCTGGGTTGTTTCCAGTTTCTGACTATTACAAATAAAGTTGTTATGAACATAACTGAGCCAATGTCCTTGTGGTTTGTTGGAGAATCTTTTGGATATATGCCCAGGAGTGGTATGGCTGGGTCTTGAGGTAGAACTATTCTTAATTTTCTGAGCTATCACCAGACTTATTTCCATAGAGATTGTACAAGCCTGCACTCCCACCAGCAATGAAGGAGCATTCTCTGCATCCTTGCCAGCATGTGCTGTCATCTGAGTTTTTTATCTTAGTCATTCTGACAGGTGTGAGATAGAATCTCAGAGTCATCTTGAGTTTTATTTCCCTGGAGACTAAGGATGTTGAGCATTTCTTCAAGTGTCTCCTGGCCACTAAAGATTCCTCATTTGTGAATTCTCGGTTTAGCTCTGTACCTCATTTTTTTTTTTTCATTAGAATATTTGGTTTCTTGGTGTTTAATTTCTTGAGTTACTTGTAAATTTTGGATATTAGCCCTCTGTTGGATGTGGGTTGGTTGAAGATCTTTTCCCACTCTGTAAGCTCCATTTTTGTCCTAATGACAGTGTCCTTTTACCTTACATAAGCTTTTCAGTTTCACAAAGTCCCATTTATTGATTGTTGAACTTAGAGCCTGAGCTATTGGTGTTCTGTTCAGGAAGTTGTCACCTGTGCCAATGAGTTCGAGGTCTTTCCTCACTTTCTCTTCTATTAGATTTAGTGTATCCAGTTTTATGTTAAGGTCTTTGATCCACTTGGACTTGAATTTTGTACAGCATGATAAATATAGATCTTCTACATGTTGATACCCATTTAGACCAGCACCATTTGTTTTCCTTTTTCCATTGTATAGTTTTGGCGTCTAGTTCCCTGACTTCTTATGTGAAGCAAGTGAAGTAAGTTTCCACAAAATAGCCAGGTGGATGATTTCACAGTGTGAAAACTGGGTACTAAGCCTGGCCTTATTTATCTTCATAACACTCAGAGACATAAATTTCCCAAGTAATTCCAAGTAAGGAGACCTTTATACTCCTTCAGAATATCAAATCTTCTGTCTTAGTAGTGTTAAGTCATCTGCATAACAGACTAATACCCCCAAGGCAAGAGATGCACTAGGAAATGACAGATTTAAATTCTATGATGAATCATTACATAGAAAGAATTAACTCTTACTTTTCCTTTGTGGCTTGTTCCTTGTCAATTTTCACTCCTTTACAAGTTAATCTGCATGAATTAATATGTTCTGGAATCCTCTCTATCACAGCCCGCTGTAGCAGTTTCCTCAGAGACTGAAACAGTTCATCTGCTAGGGAAGCTTCTTAAAACATAAGGTAAACATCTCAGAATAGCTTCAGGAAGTCCCTGAAACTGACCAGTTTCACTAGGCCCCTCCCTTCCAGAGTAAGCGATAAAGACTGCTGCCAGTCAATCTGAGACAAGCCAAGGTGTAAAGAGGACTCTGAGAGCAGACAGGCTACTTAGAAAAAGACGAAACTGCTCCACCTGTCTCTGGAAGAGGTGTAGATCAACTAAGTCACTTAGAAGCGACACTCTCCAGCCTTTTGATCTCTGTAGGCTGCATAGGAGGCTCCTGGTTCCCAGCTTTTTGTGCACTGTAACTCTGGAAGAGGTATAGATCAACTAAGTCACTTAGAAGCGACACTCTCCAGCCTTTTGATCTCTGTAGGCTGCATAGGAGGCTCCTGGTTCCCAGCTTTTTGTGCACTGTAACCCATGCTGGGGAGGGCTTTGGTAATACAATTGTTTTTGAGTCATTTCTACTCCTCAACATAACCTTTATTCCTGTTAATAACTCCAATAATACTCATTGGTTTACCAAGTAGGACTTTGATACTACCTGTACTTCGATCTGTCATGAGGTCCCTACCTAGGGTGAGTAGATGTGTGTGTGGCATTTCCACAGGAAATGCCTTGTCATACAACAGAGACTTAGAGGAACACAGTTCAATCGTAAAATCCTACTTAGAAAAAGTATGAATATAATCTCTCAGAATCTACAAGGTTCCAGAACCTTCCTTTCTTCCCACATAAAGAGCAAAATCTGTGGATTTCCAAATCCTTTATAGAAAATGATATGGTATCTGCATGTAACCTATGCACATTTTTCCTGCACATTTTAAAACACTGCTAGATAATTTCAAATATCATATATTTATATGATATATATTTATACAATATTAAGCAGTCTCATCATACCTCTTGTTTAGGGAATAAGTGCAAGGCACAATTCTCCACATGCTAAGTACAGACACAATTTTTAAGTGAGTATTTCCTGTCTAGAGTTGGTCGAATCTAGTTGCAGAGGCCAACTACCCATCTTCAGTGAAATATGCAAAGAGAAAAATAAATATATACTTCATCCCCAAAGGCATTAGTACATCACTTCTTGATAATCTGTTCTTAGGAATGATCTCATTCATAGCTCCTCTATATCAAGAGCATAGAATTATTAGTTAAATTTATTAAAACTGTATGCGAAACTAAGGAAATTCTTACTATATACCTAGTGGGAAGAAAAAAAATACTACCCATGCGAATGAGGTCTGAAATCAATTGCATATGAAATTCTCACTTAGCAACTACTATCAGAATGTTTTTGTAAAATCAATATAGTGCTATTACATTGAGGAAGATATTCTAATTTGCATGTATATGTTTATTTATTATTTATATAGAGATCAGATCATGTTCTGCAGCCCAGGCTTTCCTTGTGCTTGTACACCACCTCCTGACCCAGCCTCCTGAAAAGCTGGGATTTTCAGGTGTGAACCGCCTCCACCCTTGGTGTACTTAGCAGAAATTCTAAGCACAAGTGTCAAACATTCTGATTTAGTGATGAGGCTGATCCTGTTAGCCAAACCCATGTTCTATTAAAAATTAGCCAAATGAAAACCTAACATAAAAAGGATAGAGGATATATAGAACTGAATATGGTGTAAGACTTCTGGGCAACACCCCAGAAAATCACCCCATCCTTTGTACTAACCAGACAGAAAGTTAGAATGTTATCAGCTAGATTCCAACAAGGTCAGTTACTGTTTCTACCAGCAATCTATGAAGCAGGCAGTGTTGGAAACAACTGGCTCAGTGTGGTAAGTAAGCATTCATTTCACTACTGACAGCTCTCCTATTTTGTATTTACACTTCTTAGAGACAAACCAGGAAAAGTCAAATGTGCCCCTACCCAACCACATAGAAAGCCCCTTTCTAGTGAACTGCCGCTCAATCCTCCAGTTCTCCCATGGAAATAAATTCTACCCCGGCCTCAGCTGGAGATTTCCCTTTCTCTTCTATCAGGTTTTCCCTCCTCTGCCTGCCCTGAACCTCTTATGGAAACACAAACAAGAGTAATGACCTCCTTGTTCTGCAAGAACTAAATAAATAGGGATCGCTTGTTTTCAGTTGGTCTGTGTTGATTTCCACAACGATGCTTCTTTCAAAGTGTGTTCTCTTTTAGGGAGGTTACAAACCATCCTTGGCATCATTTTGCATAATGTATTTGCTTAGAAAACATCATCTTCTATTTCACCAAAAGAACCTGATATTGAGTTCGCACAGCGTTTTTTTTTTTTTTTCATGAGTAATAAGGATGGTGATATTGTTACAGTGCTGAGAGACACAACCATGAACCACCTACTTTGACACAGTATGTATCATTCAGCATAGTTCCATGAGACTGAGGCTGCTATTAGCTCTGTTTAACACGGGTGAGACTGGAGTGGCCAAGCCTCACCTGCTCATAAGGGGCAGTGGCAGTCTTTCTGAAAACATACTGCCTCAGCTTCTGTGCTGTGGACCCATATGCACACAAGGTCCAATTTAATGCATTGCATAATGAGAGGGACACGTGGTGTCGAAAGTTCAACTTCATTGAAATATAGCTTTCTCTTATTAAAAAAAAAAAAAA
>CAJQZJ010003694.1:16278401-16288802 GCA_907164525.1 Lophiomys imhausi
TTTTTTTTTTTTTTTAGTTTAAGGTATTTATTTTTCCCCCCAACAGCTCTCCCTTTCAGTCCAAATAATGGTTCTTTTTCTTATAACTATAAATACAATACAAAACAACAGAAATAAATAGGCCACGATTATAAGAGTTATATGGCTTAGCATACATTCCCAATGTCCAGTCCAGATGTATTTGGCACCTGACTTTAACATTCTACTATCTAACCATCTCCATGAGTTTAAAGTTCTATATCTAACTCAGCTTTCATACTAACTTGCCTCATAATTTTAAAAATATCTTCTTAGATCCAGAACACCCTCTTGATTCCTAAACAACTCAAAATTTAACTATGAGACTCTAGGTATCTATTCTTCAACCACCTCAGAGACCTGAGAGGGATAAATATATCTGATTATATAGGAAGTGCAGGGCCTGCAGCTTCCAAAACTAAAAAATGACATACCAGTGGCTGCCTGGACAGTTCCCATTTTCTCTCCATACATTACAGCATCAATCTTCAGCCATTTGGCCCCATTTCTCTGACAGACATTGGTTGTAGAGCAGGAATTATGAAGGACTTACCTACCCTGTCTTGGCAGAGCTAGGCTGTCGACTTACCTGCTTCCAAGTTTTGTCCTTTTTGGACAGAAGTCTGTCTACAGTTGAAGCTAGTGGTTTTTCTTGCCAAGAGAATGGCTTACCACCAATTTAATCATCTCCCACTGGAGATTCTTCGATGCTCATCTTCTACTTGGAGTAATATAGGGGGTGCTGTCAGGAGCTGACATGTCTCGATATCAAAAAAATCTTAAGTTAAGAAAACATCTTTGAATGCCATATTCTGCAGATCTCTTGAGGTTTTTGAAGATGCCCTATCTATCTCTTATATTTAGATAAGCAAATATTGCTTGTCTCTTAGCAACTTGATTTCTGAGTAGCTTAGAAAATAACTGTGATAGACTGTCATAGTAACTAACAAAATGACACGTTTTCATGACTATTAGTTTCCATTTCTTAATTATCCTAAACAGTTTATGTCGGTTGGTAGCGAGAGGTCAAAACTTGACATTTCATTTTTAAGTATTACTACAAACAATACCTTTAAGAAGCGTTACCCTTAATTTTGTATCAATATACAAAGATCAATACCAATGTGGCCAAATATAATCTTAATTTTGTATCAATATACAAAGATCAGTACCGATGTAGCCCAATACAATCTTAATTTTACATTAATATACTAGGGTCAATACCATTGTGGCCAAATATAGTCTGAGGCCATTTTAACCCCCTTCCCACCAGACAAACAATAATAATAAAATGGATATAAAGCCATATTTTCCATTGAATATGTAACAACTCAAAATACCTACAGCATGTAAAACATTTATAAATGATTAAGATGAACGGTATTGAAAATATCCTATTTTCCTCATCCATGACTGGTAGAATTACATAGAAGATTTGTGAATGAAAAAAAAAAAGGAGGATGACATGGCTATTCCAATAGTATGGGGATTCTTATTAAAGATATAAGAAAGATATAAGGGAGAAAGCAGGCCGAGGAAGAGTCCAGGCTGAGCATGGCCGGCAGACTAAACCACATCATGAGAGAGGAGAGGAGTAGGGACAGCAAGCATGGAGCCACTGCCTAAGAGATGGCTTTGGCCAAGAGCCCAAGAGACCAGCATAGCCACAATGGCTGCATTAGATAGGGATTGTCTTGTGGGAAGGGAAGTGGAAGCCCTGGCCTGAGAGGGAGAGGTTTAGGGTAAGAGGCAGGGTGAGAATTGCTGAGAGGAGCCACAGGCACTGAGTGAGAACCAGTTAGCATCCACTTTGGTATGTCAATAAGCGCCACAGTTGGCCATTTGTCCTGGGAGGCTCATGCCCCAGGCCTATGGGATTCTGGCTTTTCCTAAAGAATGTAAAACAGGCAAAAGTGTCTTACAGAAAGAACTCCATCAATGACTCTGGGGGTTTGAGCTTCGGTATTCAGGAAGCACTCTTATTCGCTGATCCATCACCGTAGCCCTTGATCAGTTGACATTTTAAGCTCTATTTCCCCCAAAAGTCTACAGTTATTTAAACACAGGGACCCAGGTTTGAATTTGTGTCCCAGATAGAGCTGATATCAGGTAACAGCCTTCATTCCAGAGACCAGCTAAAGACTACCTGTTGGAAACCATGCAAAGGCTCTCTCTCTTATTTGCACATCACTCTTGCTACCACCTACCTTGAGAACTCCAGTTCTTCTCCTTCTATACCAGCAGGGCTTATAGAGTTTTCTCTTTATTGAGTTTTTTTCCCCTCATTTAGAAAGCTTTCACTATGGTTATCGTGGACGTGAAGGAGAATGAAACTTGTCATCAATGAAAGTAAATACTGTTCATTACTTCAGCTGTAACTCATCTAGAAGCCAAAATTACTTCATAATTAAAGTGCTAACCAAAATTAGGCATCTGAGTGTAATGATTAATTTAAAATTATACACAATAGTACAAACCTAAGGTGGTAGCTAAACTAAAAGGAAATGGGGGTGGAATTAAATCACAGATTTCATGGGTGACTCAGAGAAAAGTGATTTCACTGTCACCAAGATACATGAATATCTGCAATTCTGACATCTGGAATTTCCTGTATGGCTCCCTTTTCCTTCTCTTATCCACCTGGCAGATAAAGATAGTATTTACTTTCTATGCTTTTTAGGAGTAGGACTATTTTAGAAGGACTTTGAGATTACTATGAGAAAGACAGATCAGGGAGAAGACAAGCATTACAATATAAATTCAGTTTCCTTTAATTTCTCAAATTGGATTGTGCTAAGAAGGTCTTTTTTTCTTTCTTTTTTTTGTTTCAGTCTAGTTACCATAGTTGTTGATAGTAGGCACTTCACCAGTGCCTGTTAAAATGAATCCATTACAGAGATACTTATTTATCATTATTCAAAATTGAAACTTAGAGTTGAAAAGTAAACTTAAAAATCCTGAAATGCTGCGTTCCTCTCTGATCGCAAGTTAGGACCGCGGGACAAGAATCTCACAGCTTACAGAGTGGAGTTCTAATGGAGGATAGTACAGACTCCAGCATGATCATGTAGAAGGCATTACAGGGACACATCAAGGTTTCTGAATCAGTAAACCAAAGATAAACCCAAGATATTTGCTTTTTTTTTTTTTCCTGGAAAATTCTTCTTACACCGATGGTATGACTCACTCTGTGGACCAACCTTGAGAGCCAGTGATGATCTAGACAGAAGTAAAACACTACTGTCCCCTGGTAACTGGGAATGGTAACAGTGAGTTGCCCTTTGCAATGTTAGTTACCTTCCCTTTGCTCCCTAGTCTAAATTCTAATAGGAAGCCACACCTAAATGATTAACATACTAACTGTTAACAGGTTTTCTTCATAGACTGAAAAACACCTGGGGTCCTTCCAATGCCATCAGATTGTGCAACATCTCACCTTATTTTCCAATTTTGTGTCAACACAAAGCATGCAAATTATTGTAATGTTTAACTTGCAGGAACACACTATATCTGTCTGAAGAAAGTGGCCCATAGGAAGTCAATGTCCATTGTGATGTAGCATTCTAACCAGAGAAGAAGAGGGGAAGGGCAGCCCTGGATGAGGAAGATTCCCTTTAACACTTAGTCTTCTTCTTCTCCATTGCTCACAAGCTCTCTTTGACAGAAGACCATTGTTTCCATCAATTCCTAAGAGAAAGGTTGGGGGCAAAGGCCTTTATCTTTAGGAACAGCCATTAAAGAAAATTGATTTTCTTCCCACTGACTTCTCCTATGTTTTGGATTCTGAGTGGTGGGCAGCTGGACCTGGGTCAGGAAATAAATCCTTATTACATAATCTAGAGCCTACTGTGTAACAAACAAGTCACATCCCAAATTCAATGTGCACATTAGTGATAAATATCCAATTGTTTGGCTTCATGCCTGTGAACAACTTCTCTTAGCCCATTTCTTTATCATAAACAAAAAGTATCTATCTGAATAATGAGTGGATATGAAAGAATCTATTTTAGAATAAGCCAAAAACTATGTTATGAATATTTTCTACAAGTAATTTAGTTTTTTGCTAAATGAAAGCAAATAATATAGCCTGGTTCATTCTCCACACTTGTGAAATGGGACCAATACACCTTGACTGGCCTATCAAATGGAGTCATTGTGAAGATGAGACAAGCTCCCATTAACATTGATTTTGGATATCACAAGGACTTTGAATGCTTCGTATACACCCAGTTATTATTTTTTTATTATGTGCCTATTCAAAACTAATCAAAAAATGTATCTCTCATGCCTTTTTATACTGTGCTCAACTCCTAAATATGCAGGCTTCTTCTTAGCCCTTAATCGTAGGCCCTCTTGTCTACTGATTATAACTCAAGAGCTGCTGTGGAATTCAATCTCACTGCTAAAATATATCAAGTGTATTTCTCTGTCTCACTCTGTTTTTTTTTTCCTACCTGTATATTCATCAATTTCTGCGAAAACGAGTTCTTACCTCTTTTCTCTGAAAACCCACCTTCTATTTCCTTGCTGGAACTTTACACATCTAGTCAATCTTGCCTGCCAGGAACTAGGAAGTCACCCTTGACAGGTATCTCACCCTCAACCGCATGTTCAATCAATCACTTAGCCTATTGATTCTGTCTCCCAAATATATTTCTAACCTATCAACTTGTCTCCACCCCTTTCCCTGCCATGTGGGGTCAAGTATAACACCATCTGTCTCTTGGACTAGGGAGAAATTAGTTATCTTACCTCACTTCCCCTCTTTACTTGACACATCTGTTCTTATGACAGCAGCTCCAGATAGCAGATACTTGAGTCTCTTTGATAGGACATAATCCACTATTGTCCTTAGCATCGTGATGATAATCTGACCCTACTCAATACTTTCTATCAAGCAGGAACCTTCCCAAGAGCACTACATCTACTAACTCATAAAACAGCATTAGTATTCCACCTGCATTGAGAATAAGAACCAAGGCACAGTGGGTTTGAGGGAGTCTTATTCAAAGTTGTATAGCTTGTAAGCGGCTGAGTTGCAATGCAACCCCATGGAGTCCAACAGACTTCATCCATGGTCGAGTCTAATGCTTCTCCTACCGCCCTGGGCATGTCTGTGCCTGGACAACACCCAGTAATGGCTTCCCATTGCTTTCAATACCAAAGCTTCTGTCCTTACCAATTTGGAGGGTTTTAGAGAGCCTGGGTTCAGCATTCTTCTTCCCTTTCCCACTCCTACTGTCAGGCAGCTCTGCCAGCTTTATTTATTTGCTCCAAGTATCAAGTGCTCTTCCCCTTCAGGGACTTTGAACACATTGTTCTGCAGCCAGGCTCCCAGTGCCTGGGGGAGGTTTTCAGTGACCCTCCAAATCTAAATTGGGCTTTCTTCTGGTCATGTTTATTACGGGCTGTCTTTGATAGCATGCAACAAAAATATTTACATATGTACCTCTGCAACTGTTTATTTCATCTCTGGCTCCAGGGGAGCAGAGACCAAGTCTGCCTTGCTTGCCTCTGTCTAGGCAACCTCTAACAAAGCAGGTGCAATATGAATATGAATGTCTTCACAGAGAACCATAAAAACGAATACAGAGAAACAGACTGTGGATATGTTGCAGGGAACAGTAATCGGCGAGCTTATTTTAAACGGCTGAACCTGAGGAGAGGTAGAATTTACAAGTCAGCTACATTGGATAGACAAAAGATAAAGGACAGGATTTGATGCTGATGTCCTCATCTAGCCACCTAGAAAACAAGGAGTACACGAAGTGTTTCTAGAGTGGTCCAAGGAAGCAATTTGGACCCAAACTAGAGAACATTTTCAGATAGCCAAGCAGAAAACACACCATCTCCAACAGGGAGACAACAGAAGTGAGCTGTTTCACTCGGAAAAAAATAAATGTCAGAAAAGGAAGGGAGAAAGAAAGGAAGTGTTGGAGGGAAAAAATATCATTCACCACAGACAATAAAGCTGAGCAATAATTTTACAGGCATGGATGAGTCTAGAGGACAGATGCTGAAGCCCTTTTCTTGTGTCTCTTTTACAATGATTGGTACAAAGACACATTGATAGTTACAGGAAGGTAGAGACTTTATTAAGGGTATGGGGGGCAGGGGGCATCTGAGAGTATGCCATATGTGGCCTAGATCTAAGAGTGTAAGAAGACAGAGAAGGGTTGAGGTGGGGCCCCCAAGGACCCAATGAACATAGTACCCACCTCTCCCAAATGTGTTCAGTTCACTTTTCCGAGCATGCTCTCTCCACTAAATGAAGGTTGAAGATAGGGTAGACTTAGTTCTGCCAGTATTCCCCTGATACCTGGAATTTTCACATTTACTACTGGAGAAACTAGATTTAGTTCCAAGCTGTTCCTTGAAGACATCCTTTAAGAACATCCTTCTGTTTACCCAGCACACTGGTTTCCGATTCCTATGAATTGCCTGCTGGCAGGTGCGTGAAGCTCCTGTCCACAGCAGAGATGCTGATACCCAGAGGCAACCGCACTATCTGCACAACTGTTTCCATCAGTGCTGTCTCGGGAAGAGTGGGACAGTGGGATGCGATGTCACATTTTGTTCCTGGAAAAGGTGGGGCCGGGCCTTCTGTTGAGCAGCTGGCTTGAACTTGACAGCCACTTCCCTACATGCTCCTCCCTGCTACCTGGCCTATACTTACAATTGAATCACTGTCCCTCAGTGAGTGCTCAGAGCTCCAGCACCAGGTGAAGTGTCCAGGGAACTCATGCCACTGACACTGGGCACTCACTTTGCGAACAAAGAGAAAGGCTGAGCACATGAGTCCCAATAAAAACCTGAGTTGCGCATTCCGAGACCACATCTCTGTAGAAGACATTGCTGTTTCCCTCGGGTCCTCTACTTGGTTATAAAAGTCCAAAAATGGGAAGCCCCTTATTTCTCTACCCTTTCTCCCCAAATTTCTTTAAAATTGGGCTTTCTGGTCCTTGTTTATTCTACTTTTATATTTAAAACAACTTTGTCTTAGGGGAGGAGGTAGAGACAATCACTGCTACTTATTATCTGTGCTATACTATCCTTGTTCTTTCATCCTTTTGGTCTTCCATGCCAGAAAAAAAAAAACAACAAAATGGTGATGAGGGAGTATGGGAAACAGAGAATTAAAATGAACTTTGATCCACTTATTATAAACACTTCATTATACTGAGAACTTTAACCACTCCTTTCTAAGCCAACTTCATCTGAAGAGAAAGTGATGACTTTAAAATCAAAGTAATCAAGGCTTTTAGAAATGCTGTCCCTTCTCTGAGTTGATTACCCTTCACCAGAAAGGCCTCCATTTTCACCATAAAGGTACAGGTGTTTGTATAAGACTTTCTTCTTTCTTCTAGGATATTTTCCTGGGCTTCTTTAAGGTAACATGGATGTGAGTCCAAGGTGCAAAAGGTGTATAGACCTAGATGGAAGGGTGGACAAGTCATGAAGGAGGTAGGAGAAGGGGATTAGCCGACTGACCTTCCCTACACATACACACACCTTCCCCCCCCTCCACACACACACACACAAAACAGGACAGGCCTTGGTGAGTGAAGTGGAAAACCTTCCTGAGTTGCGAGTGTCACATTCAGCAGAGTGAAAGACTGGCGCTACAGCCCGGCCTGTCAATTGTGTTTGTCTCCAGTCCATGGAATTTTCATTATTCATTATTCGCTGGGCCCGGGCAGCATAGGAGCAGCAGCTGAATCTAATCCCCACCTGATAATGTATTTCTGATAAGCATGACGGAGCCAGTGCTCCTGACAGGATTCACATTTCCAGCTGGATAAAGTGCCATTTACATGAAGCAGGCACTGTGAATTCCGATGGCAGTGATAAGAGCAGCCTCAGACCCGGCCATATTGTATCAGTGAGGAGCCACCTGGGTCTAGAGACCCTCCAGCTCCATCACACTGCCACCCACGCAGGGATACAAGCAGACTGCGCTATGGGCTGCCGGGGAATTTTGGATTGATGAAAATCAACCACTCGTGACCCTCTTAACCCTGGAGGACCTTTACCTGAGATCCCTAGCTCAGGACAACGCTGCAGCTTAGTTTAAAGATCCGAACTGGCTTGATTTTTGATTCTAGAATCAGACGATGCTTCCATTCCATGAAATAGAATAAGTGTTCTCTGATGGACTGAGAAAAAAAGAGGTCATTTTCTTAGACAAAGAAGAGGAGCAAAAGACAGAAAGAAAACATAAAAAGCTGGGAATTTCAGTGTGATTTTCCTTTGTAAAGAGGGGACAGAATAGAAAAAAAAAAAACTTGTTTTGAACAGGAAACAACTTTGATAGATATTATCAGGATTAAGGAACTAAAGAGTCAAGAGGGGACTGCCCCTGGTTATGTTCATTGTCCTAGTCTGAGAACTGAACAGTTAAGGCAAAGGGAAAACTGACTCTCTCTGTCCCCTGGGGCCCAGTCCACACCCCAGTTCTAGGCCCTGATGCAGGAGATGTGGCTACTTGTCTTTCTCCCTGATTCCTTGGAAGGTTAATAACAGCTTCCTTTTGTTTTATTAGCATGTGATATTAGCATGAGTGGACCCATGATGAGTTTAGAGGTGGCCCATTGGAGCTTGGTAAAAGGATCTCTTTGAATCCACCGCCTCCTATAACGTAGTTTGAATACCCATAGGTAGGAACAACCATACAAGCAACAGGCCCCGAAAGTCCTCACTCAGGCAAAGGGAAAGGGGGACATAATCATTTTTCCTTCCTCTAAGTCAAAATCCATTCAAAGAAATCAAATATCCTTTACAACCAATTCACTGGCTTGCATATGCATATATTCCATTGCCCGAGAAAATATTTACCTAGTTTCCTTACTAAACATTAACATACAGATTCCAAGGGCAGAAACCTGTTAAGGACTCTGACTCTGCTCCTTCATCTTCAAAGTCAAAGAGAACATGTTGATATATCTGAATTATTCAGTGTTTTCTACAAAGGGGGCAAAATGAGCTTGACCACGGTGATACAATTGGTTGAGATTATTTGAGGGTGTTGAGTGCTCTTTGGAATTAGTCCAGTTCTACTTTTCTTAGACACAGTCTAAAAGTGACGACTTCTGTATCAATTGTCATCACACACTCACAAAGCCAGTGACCCGGACATTCTTCTGTGCTGCCAGTTGTATTCCTGCCCTTCCTTGGTCAGGTCTCCCTTATCTTCTGTACTGCTTATACGAAGATACACATATTACTCAGCAATAGGATGAACTGCATCAATTTGGCAGTTGTCACATTGGGCCAAGATCAGAGGATGCTCTCACACAAAACCCGATGGAATAGGCCAATCAATGAGTATGGAGACCATGGGATGACAGGGGCTGCTGCCTGGAGAACATGACATACTGTCTACAGCAGACTTCCCATATGAATCAGGGAGTACTATAAATGAGGTAAACATAGTATTGTAAGCATATAAGCAAGTCCCACAGATGCTTCTTACTAAATACTGTGTACAACTCAGGTGTACATGGTACACTACTATTTGCACAGTATGTGTGTTTACAGAAGCAACAGCCTAAATACATAAAAGACAGGAATTTTCACTCCATTCTGATCTTGGGAGACTAGTTATATGTGCAGTTTACCACTGAATGGAACATGGTTGTAATTATATATACATATTTAGATCCCTATTTAAATCTCCTGGCCTCAGATCTCATCTATCAAGTTTTGACTTTCTATAGCATCCAGGTGGCAGGGATCCTCTCCACATCTATAGCTGCATAAAGTTCTACATTGCTAAGATCATAGGTACTGGCCCAGACACCCAAGGCCCTGAAGAGGAAGAAATTCCTATCCAACTTTCATCTTCTATCTTTGGCTAATGATTTTAAAATAGTTTGGCTAAATAAACATAAAATATAACTGAATGTCTTTTGTGTCACCAGTGGTGTCCCTCATGAATCACTAGCGCTCATTGCTAATGCTTCCAGACAAACTCCTTAGCCTAGAAGCTGCAGCTTGATTTGTGCTTCATTCTCATATCCCAAAATGTAGGAGCTCATATCACATTTTATTATGTTACTCTCTTTAGGAATCTGCTTCTGATATAAGGCCTAAATTCCTAACATCTGCAGTGCCCAGGGCAAGAGTTCAAAAAGAGACACAGCTGCCAAGTTGAAAGATTTAAAGTTAAAAACCAAGACAACAACTGCCAATTAAAACACATTTACTATTCCCACCTTGATAAATGTCCCCTCAAACTAATTTGCAGAGTTGGCTTCAGATTTAGAGCCCTGAAATTCCCCATGCCTCATCACCAGAATGGAGTATAAGGAAGTCACCTGGCATCTAGCTAATCTACCTCTTCCTCGGAAGTCACCTGGCATCTAGCTAATCTACCTCTTCCTC
>CAJQZJ010003694.1:16304488-16314581 GCA_907164525.1 Lophiomys imhausi
CTAGCAAAATAGGTGTCCACCAATAGAACTACTTCAAAAAAGCTGTCTGCTGTATACACATTATATCTCTGATAGTAGATTCTATCTTTATAAATATGGAAAAAGATGACTGCCACACACACAAATTCAAGTGTCCAGGATAGTTCTGGCTACAAAAGAATTACTTCATAGATAACTAACTAAAAAAGCCAGCAGCTACTTCCAAGTTCACAGGTTTCTTTGTTTATTCGTTCATTCATTCATTCATTCATTCATTCATTCAAAATACTATTGAATCTCACTGAGATGGGAGCGTAGGGACAAACAAGCACTCAAGCAAACAAACAAACAGCTGCATTGAAATTAACATGGGAAGGAAGCTAGTGTACAGGGAAAGACTGCAGGAAGCCCTTCCTTCTCCTGGCTTCGTCTAAGGAAGAGAACATGTGCCAAGCAAAGCCATGTGAAGTATAAGTGGGTATGTGAGCTCTATGAAGGAGCTTTCATTCTTTCGGGGGTCTTACCTCGTCTCAGTAGCTCATTTCCATTCTTAGGAGTGCTTTCTTTTCGTTTTCTTTTCTTTTTTTATTTCATTTATTTATTATTTAGTTTGACTTGAGACAAGGTCTTACTATGTAGCTATAGCTGGTCTAGAACTCACTGTGGAGACCAGGCTGTCCTGGAATTCACAGTGATCTTTCTGGGACTGAAACTAAAGACGTGCACTACCACCATGTCTGATCCTTTTTCCATCTTTCCCTAAGCTTTATCTGCCTTGCTTAACTTAAAAGGCATAGGATTTTCTCTATAACCTCTTGTTGACTGCTAAGATTTCACCTAATATATACTGGTTTGTTTGTTTTGTTGTAATAAAATTGTCCATCCTTGAGTTTCCATTTGAAATCATTTCTAAATCAATTTATTAATGGACTAAGAATCCCAAAAGAATACCTCAATTAGGCTAGTAACACTGCAATGCACCAAGTGATATATATTGAAATGGAGACAGATGGGTTGGAATCATTGCCAGCTCACTAGTTGGGGATCTCCAGACAAACAATCAATGGGAGATTAGCCATAGATACAGGTATACTTACAGACGTACATACAGATGGATAGGGATGTAAATACAAACAGAGATAGATGTATTGTGAGAAAATTCATGATGGCTATTTGCAAGCCAGATGCCCAAGAAATCAATGGTGTAATTCATTTTGTGCCAGTCATAAAAACCTCAGTCTGAGGAAAGAAAGGAAATGAGATGTTTCAGATTAAGCAGTAAGACAGGGAAAAAGGGAGTAGATTGCTGAACAATCCATTCATTTTTGTTGTTGTTACTGTTGTTTGTTGTTGCTATTGTTGTTCAGGCTCTCTGGAATGGTTGGTCCCTCTCATATGCATGTACTACTTTATTGAATCCATTAAGTCAGGAGACAATCTTGTGCTAAAATACAATCACAAGTCACACCAACAGATAACATTGCATTTGGATTTCCCATAGCCCAGGCAAGCGAATGTGCAGCCTAATAGAATTTATTAAAAATGAGGATTTGCTATGGAGAGTGACAAAATATGGGATTTTGATATCAGACTCTAATAGACTAGAAGATCCTTGTGGTCACAGTCCCCAAAAAGCAAGTTTCTCATTGCATGAACTAGATCCTAAATAGACAGCCTAATTAGTTATAAGTGTTCTGAGTTAAATGGAAAATGACACCTCTATAGTTGAAAATGTTATATTTAATTTATTGTGAACTTAAAAGCATCTCTCTCCAAAAAGCTCTGCTTCTTTCCTTAGATGATTCTAGTGACCCCCACAAAACTTTTATTATAAGTGTGAAGCCTACGCCCTATCAGGACTATCCTACCAACTTCTTAGCTCACATCTTTGCATCCTGCTTCACCAAACTGAGTCCATTCAGTTTGGTGAAGTCATTAGTTATCTTTACAAAGCAGCTATCTGATTCAGTCTTTCTTCCTTTGATGACACAATAAGATTTTCATGTCTTTCTGTAAGAATTCAGGGCTCACCATCTTGGCTCAGCAGCTTGCCACATTCTTCAGGACCTTCTGTAGAAATTCAGACCCCCAGGATGAATGGGAGAATGAAGGAATGATGCAAAGATGTCATCCTTCAGAAGGGGGGAGGTAGATACAAGATGAGGATTGAGATGTTTCATTCGCTGTCTTTCATTCGTAGATCAAGTACAACGTGCCTAGCAAAGGAATTTATGGTCCTCTTGAGGCAGAGGCTCCAATCTATTAAATCTTCTAGATTCAAAAAAAATTCTTTATACTTCTCTATGAATCGCTGAGATTTGTATGAGGTGAGGCATGAAGGAAAAGTTTTTGAAAAGGTAGATATGAGGACAAGGAGAAAAATGTGGCTAAAAGAAGACACAAGGTAGAGAGGGTTTTAAATTTTTTCATTCATTGTTTCCAAACATAATGTTTACAAAACAGCAAATTCTTAGTGAGGATGTGGTGTAAAATTATTCTTTATTCATTGTTGGTAAGAAGGTAAGTTAGTTCAGCAAATATGGAAGTCACTATGGAAGTTCCTCAAAAGCCTGAAAATGAAGTTATAATATCTACAGCATCCTGAATATATACCCAAAGGACTTTAAGTCAACAAATGGTAGAGAGACCTGTACAAATATATTTATTGCAGCAGTATTCTCAATGAATGGATGTAAATGTGTGTTATATATGCACAAAGTTGTATTATGCAGCCATAAAGAAATACCTCATGTTCTTTGCAAGAAAATAAATAGAACTGGAGCTCATTATGTAAAAGGAAATAAACCAGACTCAGAAAAACAAAGATCACCCGTCTTCTCTCACATGTAGAATCTATCCATTTAAAAGAGAGAGAGAGATGAAAGCAAAGGGAAACTATTTGAGGAGAACCAGTGAGAACGCAAATGCAGACAAAGCATAGGAATGAGAGAAATATGACAATATGTTGAATATATGTAGGAAAGTGTCCTCCGAAACTCATTAGTTTGTGCAATTAACATTTCCTAGCTAAAGTAATGTTTACAATGTTGGAGGGAGGAGGAATGTGGAGGTGCAGTTTGGTGATCTAGAAGACACAAGGATTTGGGGTGGAACAAAGTCCTTGAAGAGAAGTAATTAACACAGGGAAAGATGTGACATAAATGCTCAGTGGAGAAATTTTAAAAGTACGAAAGGCAGTGTTAGATGGAGGGAGGAGTCAAAAGAACCCCTTAAAGGAGTCCTTGCTTGGTGGCCTAAATTTCCTCCGTGTGAGACAAAACATGAAGTCAGCCAGTGAAGAGGGGGGAGGTGATAAGGGAAGGCTGAAGCATGAAGTTTAAAAAAAGCTACACTAGAAAATACTAGAGAGGGAGAGGGGCAAGGGATACTGGCTTCAGGTCTCAGATAGGTAATGTGCCTGAGAAATCCAGCACAGTAATACCAGGTTGCATTCTGGTGTGATTTAATGTGATTGCCCCAGCAAGCAGCTAGTATTAGGTCAGTTTCTGAATTAGAATATGGCTTGGACAACAGTGTTCAGAAAGTGACTCCTCTAAGCTGTACTGCCCATATACTCTCTGTTGTAAATACTCAGTTTTGCTATTTATTTCAAAGCAGCCATAGATAATAAGCAATGGATGGGTGTGTTTGTGTACCAATAAAACTTTATTTGAGGCCAACAAAAAGTTGAATTTCATATGATTTTTATGTACTCTGAAATATTTTCTTTTGGTCTATTTTCAATCATTTAAAATGTAAAGCATATTACTTCAAGGGTCATAAAGAAAAAAGAAAAGAAAAGGAAATGGGTTGACTTAGCCTATGAACTCGTTTATTATCTTTACTCTGAAAATCAGAAACCTTCTATTTTTTTCATGTACTTTTAACTTCAGACTGTTTAGGGAGTGTGCACTCCTTTTTTTTTTTTTTCTCATTGATAAAATAGCTGGGCTTTAAAACACTAAGATATATTCACTTACTTCAACTGCAGATGTGGCTTCCTCTTTAGAACAGGAAAGGCACCTGACACCTGGATGGTGCAGATCAAGGCATTGACTCACAGGAGACAAACAAAACTGAGAATAGGAGCAAGTTCAAGAATCCATGTGAGTGAGTTATCAGTCTGTTGAGAGCCTGCATTGTGGGCTGCAGAGATGGTTCAGCCATTAAAGGCTAGGCTCACAACCAAAAATATAAGAGAGACTGCATTGTAAGGGCTCTATGACCCAAGTATTACTACACAAACGTGTAGCTGAAGTTTATTTTTACTTCATCTTACATGACAGATAACAACTTCCACTCTCCGTGACTGTATCCTCCTTTTTCAAAATCAGTGGTGCACGGGGAAGGAGGTGTAGTGGATTGACAAATAACCAAGAGGAGGTTCAGTTCTTTGTTGATGTCATAAAATTAGAGGTGAGGGGGGCTGACTTCAAGAGACAACAGGCAAGAAAAACAACTGCTTTTCCCTGTGAATGCGTTTCTGTGCTCCTGCCTTCCCCAACTGAAAGGAATAAAACCTTTAGTTGACTTGCAAACTCACTAAAGAAAGGGGTAAGCAAGCAACAAGGGCAGCTGCCTCAGGCGGTGTTAGGTGTGGGTAGCACTTAGAAAGATGATGGATGTTGCCAAATGGTAATTTTCTCGTGTGGTGGCTGTGATGGATCTGCAGCTTGGTGCAATGGTTGAGGCTTTCATATTTAATCTTAGAAAACATCATGTCATCATACAGTGGGAGCTTCAAATGACTGGGGTGACGGCTGGGATATGGGAGACAGAACACTATAAAAATCAAGTATTTCTCTAAAACTCAAATCTACCAAACCAGTGGAGATCAGTACACATAATTACATGAAGGTAGAATTCTGAAGAACCATGCTTTAGAACTCTGCTGACCCATGTGCTAGGCAGAAACTAAGGAACTTGGGCCCACACGTGATTCACTGTTGTTTCTTCTTATCCATCTATCTATCTATCTGTCTGTCTGTCTGTCTGTCTGTCTGTCTGTCTATCTGTCTATCTATCTTTTATTATACACTTAATTGTTGTGTAATATGCATTGTAGCACATTATATATTTTTATTATCTAATAATATATGCTGTGTTGCTGCTCAGTGTGGTCTCTCTGACAGGGAGGTCAGGCCCTTCCCATTTTCCTTCCAGGCTCTTTAATGACTTCAGTTTGGCATGGGGTTGTATCTCTGTAAGGGCAGGAAGCTGAGCCCATGTGGGCAGCCTCCACCTTGAAAAGGAGATTCCTGACTGCCACCGGGCATAGGGAATTGGAACTGGTTCTGAATCACTGAGTCACGAACAGATTAGATTTTGCAAAGGACAAAAATATCCAGTAACTTCTCAGAGATCATTGATACAACTTTAATCTTCAAGGGCCTCCGCCTTTAGGGACTATCTACGCAATGTCAGGCCAGGCCAGGACAGGACACTAGCCTGAAGCAGAACTCACCACTGGGACATATCCCAGCCTGAAATGACTCAACTACTGCTGGAACCTAGACACCACAGGCTTAGGCTCAGCCACCCCAGCCCAAAGCCCAGCCACCATAGCTTCCAGCCCAGTCAATTCAAACATGGAAACAGCTACCACCAAAGAACAACCAGCTGACTACCAGAGCAACCTAGAAGAGCAGAAGACAGAGTCCCATTTCCAAAGAAAACCAATCACAGCTGAACGGCTGGAACTGCCTGTAAGGTTAAGAAAGCCTGTTAGAATTTTTCAAGACCTCATGGTGAACACCAGGAGGAACGTTAAAATTCAAAAAGAAGGACAGAAGGTTGAAAGGTTGTCTACAAACAAGCCATTATGACTTCTGGCTGCAAAATTGCATAGAAGTACAATATTGACTACCGACCAGATGTAAAACATACAACTATCTGCACAAGTTCACAGCTCAGACATTATACTTAGCAGATGCCATATATTCGATGGCTTTTCTGTAACTCTGGAGGCTATACCACTAAGTTAAGTAATGATGATAACTCATTCAAGGAATCACTTGAACAGCAGGTCCAAAAGGTGTCTGAAGATCTGTAGTGCAGGACTGGCAACACACCCAGCCAGCCATCTTTGATCATTATGGGTCTTCAAGACATCCCCTCATTTTAGTGTCTAAGTGGAAGTTAATGTTGACGGGGTGCTGGGGTGGTGGCTTAGTCAATGTGTTTGCTGTGCACGCATAAGGGCATGAGTTCAGTTCCCCAGCATCCATGCAAAGTGTGGGTGTGTCGGCATAATCCTGTAATCTCAGTGCTGGGGGATAGAGGAGAACTGTCAGATCTAGTTGGTAACCTGTCAACCCAAACTAGTAAGGTCCAGATTTAGTGAGAGACCTTGTCTTTAGAACAATGAGAAAAGCAACTGAGGAAGGCACATGACATTGACTCTGGCCTGAACACATATGTCTGAACACAAACATGTATGCACACTCACACATGAAAATATAGTAACACATGTGCACACACGCAAAATGCTGATAAAAATTAATTTATTTATAAAAGTGAATTTATTCTTACATTTAAAATTGTGGTCAAAGCAGTTTTGGATATGGTACCATTTTATTTACATTTATATTTTATCTTTTCTAATTCTATTTTCAATATAATTTATATTAGTTTGTCAAACGAACTTCTTTAAAATAAAAATATATGTGCTATGTGTTACTTAATTATATAGCATATTATATTTGATTAGACTATATGATCATATAGTGTGTGTTAGATCACAGACTCCTTAGCTGCTTCTCTCTGTCTCCTAGAAATCAGATCATTTCTCTTCTTCAGTCCAACCTCTATCTACTAGGAAAATAATATGAATTTGGCAACAAACATTCTTCCTTTACTCTGTCACTCAGAAAAACAAAACAAAACAAAACAATTCCGATGCTGTTCTAAATCTGGCTTTGAGCTATAAACAGTCAACTCCTCTGGAGAAACACAAATGTAAGGTATTTCTGACTCTTTTTCTCTCATATCCTATTTATTTCCAGCTCTTTCTCTCTTATATCCAATAACCTATCTATCTATCTATCTATCTATCTATCTATCATCTATCTATCTATCTATCATTTATCTAGCTACCTATATATATCATCCTTTTTTCTGAATGATATTGTTCTATCTTGAAATATTTCTAGATTATTTTAATTTATGTTTTGAGTGCATTGCCTATATATATGTGTGTATGTATCACACATGTGCCTGGTGTCCACAGAGGCCAGAAGATGGTGTAGGATCCCTTAGGACTGGAGTAAGTGCTGGTTGGGAGTCACCATGTCAATGCTGGGGAATAAACCCAGGTGTTCTGGAAGAGTGACAACTGCCATAAAACACCTTGCCATCTTTCCTGGCCTGAGCAATCTCTCTAAATGAAGTCTCTACCCTTTTCCCCTTAAAGCCATGTTGTGTTGTCTCTGAAGTGATGCGTTGTCCCTCTTAATTGCTTTCCTGTCTCAAGTCCCAATTATGCTGACTCTGGTGTGATGTCTTGTCCTTCCAATTGCTCTCTCACCTCAAGACAGGATCATGGACCCCCACCTCCACAGTTGTAAGGGTCTCTCTCCTGTTAAAGCTCATTTCTGAAGCATAATTTCATGCCACTCCTTATCATTAGCTTGTCATTCAGGTTGTTATTGTCAACAGCTTGTTATTATTTATAGATAATTCTACTGTAAAAAATTGAACTAACATAAAAGTTAGTTAATCATAATTGTGGTAAAGTCTTTACTTGCTAAGCTGATTATGTAAATCATATGTGGATCTGTTTTTATTAGCTTTTATTCCATTGATTATCAATAATATTTTCTTGCATCCCCATCTATCTAGTAATTTTTGTACCAAACATTTTATGTATAAAGGTAACATAAAATATTTCAAGGAAAATACTATTTGTAAACATATGAGTCCTTTATGAGAAACCATTAGAAATGTACATAAACCCCATAATTGTAAGATCTAATTGTCTTACAGTGAACTCAATAGACACATCTGAATGTTAGACATAGAATTAGCAACCTGAAAAATAAACCAAAATAAAATAGTCAAATTGAAAAACTGAAGCAAGATTTTTATAGCATTACTCTGTAAGTACCATCACACACAGTACTCTCTCATTGATGATAAGACATAACATATATATGTATACATATATCGCATCAGGTTTATTTCTGAATTATAAGAGAATGAGTGTATATATTTCTAAACTCTTTATACTTTGCCCAAGAAATACAAAGTACATTGCCCACATGATACTTTAAGTATACTTTGATTCTAAAACAAAACAAACAATAAAAAGAAAGCAAACAGCTGACTAAGTGTTCATAACCAGATATTCTGATTGCTTTTTTGTCAACTTGACACAGACCTAGACATATCTGGGAAGAGAAAATCGTAGTTGAGAAAATGTCTCCAGCTGGGCGCGGTGGTGCATGCCTGTAGTCCCAGCTACTCGGGAGGCTGAGGCAGGAGGATCGCTTGAGTCCAGGAGTTCTGGGCTGTAGTGCGCTATGCCGATCGGGTGTCCGCACGAAGTTCAGCATCAATATGGTGACCTCCCGGGAGCAGGGGACCACCTGGTTGCCTAAGGAGGGATGAACCGGCCCAGGTCGGAGAAAATGTCTCCATAAGATTGCACTGTAGGTTTGTCTTTAGGGCATTTTATTGATTAGTGATTGATGTCAGAGGGCCTAGAACACTTTGATCAGAGGCACTCCCTGGCAGGTGATCCTGGGTTATATCGGAAAGCAGGCTGAGCAAACCATGAGTGAGCAAGCCCAACACCAGTATTCCCCAGGGAATCTACTTTAGTTTCTGCCTTCAGGTTCCTGTCCTCCTTGACTTCCTGATCTTTCTCCCATGTCCCCAGACTGTTACCTATAACTGTAAGATGAAATAGGCCTTTTCCTCCCCCAGCTGTTTTTGGTCATGGTGTTTCATCACAGCAGTAAAAACTCTAACTAAGACACTAGGGAATGTTCTGTTGTCCACAGTGGCCAGGAGAAAAGCTAAGAGAAAGCTTCCTTTAGCGATGGATGTCAGCCTATAATGTTCAGATACGAAAAATTGTTAGAAATTCCAGCATTTCACCTTTCAGTCCAGTGTTTTCTGCATGTCCGACTCTCAGGAAAGGAAAGAGAATCTTACAGCAGTTGGAAAACAAAACTTTGAATGAATGAAGAGGTGAGTGAAACAAAACATGACCTAAAGGAAATGAAATGTGGGATAATAAGTCCTATGGAAGTCTTGAGCTTACAGGACAAACAATAGGCAGTCTTTAATCTCTACTTAATGAGGGCTTTATTTACACCTAGAGTTTTGATATCCTATTATCACAAAGTCTTGGTACTTATGTTGTCATCATTCTGCCACACACGGAAAGGAGAGAATGAGAAGAAACATTTTGTTTCACATTGAATATTTGATGTTAAGTCTAATTAGGCTCCATTGAGTGTTCAGAGCATGGACAGGTGTCTTAAAAACATGTAGAAGGAAATCCGTAAATGTCTGACTTCAAGGAGGTCTAAGATTTAGTACTATATACATGTGTGTAATCTACTTTTGAAAAAAAATTGTTGAATACTCCTTTGCCTTACATTAGTTCACTAATTAGATGAATGCCATTGGAAGCCAGGCAGTTTAGTGGGGAGCAGTGGTAGGAGAGGGTGGAATTGCTGATCTTGCTGCACACCTCTGAACAGTTGATTGTGCTTCCCACAGTTCAGTGGCAGTAACAAAGGGACAATAAAAGCTTCTGACACTGTGTCAGAATTCCAAATTAAGAGCCCTTTTGAAAACTGTTGTTGCCAATTCAGAACTTACATCTGCACAGTGTGCTTTCTTTCCTTTAACCTGTTCCTTTAACTATGTCCTTGTGAGAGGATACTGCAAAACTATCTAACTTGGATTGTTCAACCCAGCTGTTCTAGACTCGTGGACCATAAGGCCTTAAACACCAGTGTGTATGTGTGTGTGTGTGTGTGTGTGTGTGTGTGTGTGTGTGTGTATTAAACTGAATATCACACATATGTATGTTACATATACATATACATACATACACACACACACACACACACACACACACACACACACACACACACACACA
>CAJQZJ010003694.1:16314591-16360801 GCA_907164525.1 Lophiomys imhausi
ACACACACACACACACACACACACACACACACACACACACACACACAGAGAGAGAGAGAGAGAGAGACTAAAATGAGACCATGGGTGCCAGAATCATGATGTTGAGTTTCCGTGACTGGAAAGGTGATAGATCCAAACTATATGCAAGGTTGGTTTGGATCTCTCTAGCACAGAAATGTATCAAGATCACAGATGAGCACTTGATACACATTCCCAGGATTATCTATTGGTGTGAAGCTAGCAAGAAGCAGAGTTTCTCTGGCTGACGGAGATGGCATCAGGCCAGGCTGAGATAGCATGAGGCCGAGTTCCGCAAGACCCTCCTCCTCTCACACTGAGGAGATCCAGGTACCCCTTAGGCATCTAATCTAACTAGGCAAAGCAAAGGCTCCTTGTGAGTTCCAAGTGTGTGCATTCCCTACCTACTTTGCAAGGAGGGCAAGAGAGTACAGAGTAGAGCCACTCAATTTGGAAATGATTGGCTCCTGTATGCCAGACAAAGCAAGAACTCTGGACAGCTACAGGGAAGAGGAACAGCCCATTTAATGTGCTCTGATTCCCTCCTGGAAAGACTGGGAAATTATCTGCTCGCCTCAAATATCTTCATTAAAAATGCATTTAAGCTGTGAAGCTCTACGAAGGAGAGACCTGTAACACATGAAAGATTAGCCCCAGATTGCTGATTGGACTATTTTACATCATTATGGTAATTAAGCTAGCAGGCTGTTGTGCTGACTTCAACACTTTCCTCATTTGCCTTTGTCTCCAATTCAAGGTATTGCCCTCCTCTTCTCATTTTTCAGCCCTCTCCCTTTCCTCCTGTCCCTGTCCGTCCCCACCAAACACCTCTGCTCAGAGCCTTGCTGGTCTTGCTTCATACATGCACGTAGTTCTATATTCAGATTCTCTCCCATGGCTTCACCGCCAACCTTGTCCTGACTATGCAAAGCAAAGGGAAGGGATTAATGGCAATTACAAGGTGAGAGTGGTGTACAGCTCTCTATCTGATTGCCAGTGAAACCAAATAAAAATGGAACATAATCAGCCAATTATTAAAACAGAGTAAACACGCGGAGCCTCTCGCCACTTATTTGCCTTCCCTTGCTTAGTTTCTGTCCTTAGACCTGCAGCCTGATATCAGGCCCCATGATATCCTTTTGCACAACTTTGTGGGACTCCAGCAGAGCCAACACTATACAAGTGGTGTTTTAGAGCTAGCTGCCTTCTGATGTGGGAGAGGCAGAGGGCTTGCTCAAAGGTCCTTTCTGCGATCTTATGGAGCGTCTCACACTTTCATCCTTGTCCACTGAGCCAGTCACACACTAAGGTCTCTCCAGGGGAAGAAGTTGATTCCCTACCACTTATAAATACATGGGAAAGTTCTAACACTGAAGGCAAAACCCTGAGATGACTTGTTACCATCCCTTGAGCAATCTGGAGTCTCTGAGGCCAGAGAGTAAATTTCAAGAAGAAACAAGACAAAGGCTTTAATCTAGCAGATGATTTGAGAATATGTCTGTGTGTTGTCACACACAGATGCAATTCTGCCCCAAGGGGTGATCTAACCAACCTCCCGCTGTTTTCTGGTAAGCTCAAGACCACTGATGGCAGAGGGAAACAGATAAAATCCTCAGATATGTCCTTTCCTTTCTCTAATGTTGCTCCTGGCAGCAATTTTAAGCCGCCACAGTACATGTTCACATCCACAGTTCTGCTGAGCTCTAAGAAGTGAGATGGGTGTGGAGTGTGAGGTCCGGTTTGTCCTTAAGTAGAGTGCCTTTTTGCATCTGCACTAATTTCCTAGCTTTAGGATCTTCGCTGGCTCATTTCTCCAACTCCAAACTACCTCACTGGTAAATGGAGACTGTAATAGGATCTACCTCATGAATTTGCAAGGATTACATAAAATGTAATGTATGCAAAGTGTACTTAATGAATATGCATGGTTATTATATCACAATATATGTAAGTAGTTAGTCAGTTTTTAATCTCAGAATTGTATTTCCTTAGAGATTATGTCTTATGTGTACTGTTTTAAGAGAATACCTTGCCTTGATTTTAAGATTCTATTGGCACATAAGTCTTTGAAGTAATCCTAACAGACTTGACTGACACATTCGCTTGCTTATCTTGCCTCCACATTGCTTCCTCTATATTCTCAAACCCCAGTTAAACATTTGAGAAAACAGAAGCACACTGGAAGAAGCTCTTCTACTAACCACCACATACAGGAAGCTGTCAACAATTTCTGTTCCTCCATCTGCTGAAAGGGATGCTGTGGCTTATCCACTCTTAGTGGCATCATCCACCATGAACGCCAGAATCCATTCTCTTGCCCACTTTGGAGGGCAACACCTTCAGTGGTTGCCTCACACTGTCTTCTGCTTCTCTTGTTGGTGGACCCCTCCATATCAGGAAGCACTGTTTGGGAATCCTCACCTTATAAAGAACAGAAACATAACCCAAAAGAAGACGCCTCTCTAGCTGAAAGTCTCATCTGGGTACCACCTCATTTCCTTGTTATGTCTCAGCAGAATATGATAAAATATTTACCTAGTTTTTGCCTCTGTTCAAACTCAATACATTTTCCTAGGACATGGCCCACCAAGCCTCTGCTGTGTGTCTCTGCTGAAATGGCTCAGGGCCACCAGCTACTGCCCTAGGGGAGATTAGCATCGTGCACAGATCGTCATATCCTTCCTCCTCCTCAAACATGTTTTTCTTGCTAAGCAGACCACGTTTTTTTTTTTTTTTTCCTGGCTATTTCTTTCCAGATCCAACTGTGTCCTTCACTAATCCCTTCCTTTCTGCTGGACACTATCTAATTGGTGGGTTCCTGAAGCTAAATCCTGAAGCTCTTTGCTATTCTTCCCCAATGATCTTATTTGGTGTTCTTAACAAGCATTCTCTGTGTTGGAGTCTCCCCAGCTTAAATGTCAGCCCTGAAAGATTACTGGAGCTGCCTACTTAGCTAGTTTTATTTTAAAGCTCACTTTCTGAACTATCACTTACATTCTTCAAACATAACGACGTCCATCCCCCCACTCAAAGCAACCATTCCTTTAGGTGTTGCTCTAGACCCAAATTAATCATCACTCTTAATTTCTCTCTTCTCCACCCAGCTCACTCAGTCAGTAGCGCAACAGCCCATTAATTTCTCTCTTCTCCACCCATCTCACTCAGTAGCGCATCAGCCCGTTTCAGCACCAATATGTGTGGAGAATCTTCAACCCTTCCTAGGTCATGTGCCTCTCAGGTACCCCTTTGACACTAGAATAAGACAACCAGTGCACCTTTCCAGTCCCACAGCAATGGCCTTTCTAATGTGAACATCCTAGAGTCTTTCCTTCCTATGAATGTCCTCCAGTGGGTTCTACCTCTAGTTTCGAACAACAACAACAAAAAAATCAAACACCTGTCCTAAGCTGTAAAATTACACCAGTGCACACTCCTGCCATAGCCTTTCCCCCAAGATCCTTCAACACTGGCCTTCAGTTTACATTGAGTACACATGTACCCAATGCCTTTCCTTTCCCCTTTCTTGTGCCTGGAAGATTCTTCCTGGACGTTTCTTTGCAGGAAATGTTCCATCTCTGTGAAGTCTCAGTTCAGAGATGGCTGCTATGTATTTCAGCCTTTACCACTTTCATTCCCCCCACTGCATTCCTCATTATCACCTATTTATCTGATATTATATTGCAGTCACATCATTCACACTGATCTACCTTATCATCTTTCCCTTTGCCTGTCTATGTCAGCTTTGCTCCACACCCAATGGAAAGTTCCAGAAACAATGTAAATGGTTCATAACTTATGAGTTGTATACTATCCTGCAGAGCATGATGAACTCATGCAGCATTCTACTTCATCTACCCCAGAATGTGAAGTCATCTTTGTCCTATATACAGATGGTGCCTATGTTGCCAACCCACCAATCATGAGCAGCCATTCTTGTGCTCAGGGAACCCCTACTATAATTAATACTGGCCAAAATAAAGGAAGTCTGATGCTGGCAATTTGGATATAGTAACGAGAAGTCATCAAGTGCTTGCTTCTTTCAATGAAGAGGCAAAAGTGATTTCAGATTTTCAGGGAGATTTTACTCATGCAACCTTTATTACAGCATTTTTCATTAGTCACTCTTGTTAAACTCTTACTATGGCTAATTTGTAAATTCAGTTTTATAATAAGTATATATTCATAGAAAAAATCAGAATGTATAAGGGGTAGTATTATCGCAAGGTGTTGATCATCCATATTTAGTTATTAAATGAATGAATAAAATGCTTACTTCCTGACTCATTGAAGATTTGTGGAGCTCTAGACACCAGCAATCGAAGGGGTTCTAGAGTCCACACTGAAAAAAAATCTCAGATATGCCTGGTGAGTTCTTCATTCCTCCCTTCATAGAAGTCCCCAGGACAGTTCCAGATGTGAACTCACCTCTTCTTCTTGGCAGGATATTAGAAAAGTTCTTAAACCATTTCATGCCTGAAATTTCTCTAGGGTACAATAAGATGGCCTCATACTTATTGTGCAGGTTAATGGGATAAAGTTTATAATGCCACTGGGGCTGGCACATAACTGGTTCTCAAGAAATGGCAGTCTTCTCTCCTCAATGACCCTGGCCTGCTTTGGCAAAGAAAGAAAGAATTGGGGGTGGGAGCCTCTGTTTAAACAAATTTGTATCAATGTGTGAGTTACTCTTAGCCCTTTAGCCTTCCCAGAGGAAACTTATTAACCTAAATGCATTACTAATTGCAGGGTTGCTGCTTGCTTACCAAACTCAATAGTATAGATACAGCTGGGAATATACCTTTGGGCTAGGAGTCCGGAGGGACCTCACTATACAGTGTGGCCAATGGGCCTATAGGTAATTGTCCAGCCAACTGCTTGCTGCTTGGACATTTTATGCCTGTGTGTGTGTGTGTGTGTGTGTGTGTGTGTGTGTGTGTGTGTGTCTGTGTGTGTGTCTGTGTGTGTGCTCACATGCATGTGCATGTACATGTATGTACCTTTCTGTTCATTTTAGATTGTTTTCCTCTTTGTGTCTTTGTCTTTAGCTCCTAAAAACTAAGGGTTTGGGATGTTTGTTAGTTATGTATTTATTTATTTAGCTACTTACTATTTATTTTATTATTATTATTATTTTTGTGGTAGTAGGGATTGAACCCAGGGACTTGCACTTGTTAAGCAAGCCCTTTATTATTGAGCCATATCCCCAGGTAAAGATTTCATCTTTGTTTTGTTCTTAGACTCCGTCGGGTGAACACTTTCCACAAGTATCCAGGGCCCAAAGACCTGGGCACTATTTGTTAATATAGAGCAGCTGTATGGACTGCATGTCCTGTCTATCCCTGTGACTGCTGGGCAGGTACAGTCTCTATATAGGTTATTATATGTGAAGCAGTGATTTCAATTGTGGGAGTACGCATTAAGCATTCCTGCTTGTCTGTCACACAGTTAGCCAACCGTCTGAAATTTCAACACAAGTCTAGCTCTTGTTGGCCTGGAAACTATGAAAAATGCATTTGAGGGAGGAAATTTTTGATGACAATTGTCATTAACAACTTTATTTTCAAACATATTTCACGGTGCATTTCATAGCAGGAAGGTTTCTTATCTTCTGAACTTTCTGTCTGCCAGGCTGAGTGGAGTGGTGACAGCTTCCTTTGAGCGTAAGTACAGAAGGCACCCCAGTGGATAGCAAGGCAGAGGGAAAGCAGGATAGAAGGATGCTAGCAGCTTATCTGTGTGCCTTCACAGGCATATCCAGGAGCATCCGATCCTGCATTCTCCCTTCCTGCTGCTTATCTCCTTATCATTCATAAACCAGAGATGCCTACTTAGATGGCATGATTGGCCAGAACAATCGAAAAGTGACCTTGGCAGTCTCAAGGGGCACTGTCCACTTGCCCTGCTACAGCCAATTTCTCCTAACTCACCACTCAGAGCATCATTCCCATAACATTTCCCATTCAGCCCAGAGTTTGGTGAGTCTAGGTGAGAAATAAGAGACTGGTAGCCATAGAGAAGATGGCCTTTCTTTGCCCTCGAACATCCAGTCTTGGAGTGCTGGCTCACAGGATTCCTTGTGGAGGTCTCACTCATGATCAGACACTTTGTGTTTGTTCCTTCTTCCAACAATAAGCCCCAGATTGGCTGTCCGATGCAAAGTAGTCATCCCTGAAACCATATAAACACAAACAAAAAAAAACAGACTAGCAGGTACTCTCTCTCTCTCTCTCTCTCTCTCTCTCTCTCTGTCTGTGTGTGTGTGTGTGTGTGTGTCCGTTGTGTAGCTGGAGGGAGGAAAGGGAGGAGGGAAAGTGATGGATGTGTTCCTATTTCAATGACAAGAATTTTTTTAAAGTCAAAGGAGAAAGAGAGATAGAGAGGGGAGGAGAGAGGGAAGGAGGAAGGAAGGAAGGAAGGAAGGAAGGAAGGAAGGAAGGAAGGAAGGAAGGAAGGAAGGAAGGAAGAAAGGAAGGAGAGAGAAGACAGAAGTAGAAGAGTAGGATCTTTCAAAGCAACCAGCCTGAGCAGACAATGGTTGGGAAGGGATGTCAGTCTTCCCTGTAACTTATCTCCCAGGGAAAGGCAAAAAGAACAGAGAAAATATTGTTGTTCCACAGGGAAAATATTGTGCTCCCAAGCCTCTGTTCGATGTTGGTTTACACAAAGAGTTTCCCAGCTCACCACTAGCCAATACCTTCACCTGCTGTTCCACTGAGCACATAATTCAGGGGGATGCTCGTTGGCTCTCTTTTAGAGTTATTCAAAGGTTGATAAGTCAAACCACTTTGTTCTGAGATTAAAGACCACAAATGATATTTCACACTTCTCTGTTCCTTTCCTCATAAATGGCCCATATCTTTGCATTTTGAGGGCCCTCTCTCCATAGTTGTTATGGACTATATATTGATGGTTCATCCTCAGTACCATCAAGAAATGTACATTTTATATGCAATCTGTATTGATGATACAGATTTCAGCCCAGGCAATGTAGAGAAACATAGATAAGTTAAGGATTTCACATTAATATTTATAAAAAATATAATCTATAGTGAATATATTTAGTGAATCTTGATATGTGAAGGTGAAGGGGTTCTCAACTTGCCAACAACAGAATAGAATCTATTAGATCACACTTTTCCCAAAATCTGTGCTATTCCTATAGGCATGTGCTACACTTGTACACTTCATAAATTCCTCCTCCTCTCATTACTCAATTTACCCTGCATCATGTTCTTAATATGTTAATGTATTAATACCAAATAGTGATCTGTGTTTCATTATTCAAATGAAACCTATTATTGATCTCCAATGTCTAAATATATGATTTAGGGGTATTTGTTCACAGGAGTTCTTCTGCAGGACTCACTCATCATCAAGACCTTTGTGTTTGTTCCTGACACCGAGAATATCAGCATCCAAGAATGTTCACTTTATAGACAATACCAAGAGTTGTTGACTCATGAAGAGAACCCAAAGAGACTTGTAAAGAGATTCATTTGCAGAATACAGCCTCTAAGAAGTTTCCTATCACAAAACAACAGAAATAAATAGGCCACAATTATGAGAGTTATATGGCTTAGCATACATTCCCAATGTCCAGTCCATATGTATTTGGCACCTGACTTTAACATTCTACTATCTAACTATCTCCATGAGTTTAAAGTTCTATATCTAACTCAGCTTTCATACTAACTTGCATCACAATTTTAAAAACATCTTCTTAGATCCAGAACACCCTCTTGATTCCTAAACAACTCAAAATTTAACTATGAGACTCTAGCTATCTATTCTTCAACCACCTCAGAGACCTGAGAGGGATAAATATATTTCTGTTGTTTTGTATTGTATTTATTGTTTTAAGAGATAGAACCATTTGTTGGACTGAAAGGGGGAGCTGTTGGAAGGAAAAAGATATACATTAAACTAAAAAAAAAAAAAGGTAGAGGATGGAGGGGTTGAGGGGAAAGAGGGTGGAAGGGTGGGACTGAAGGGGGGAGTAGGGAGGGGGTTGTGATTGAGATGTAACTTGAAGAAATAAAAAATAAATTATATAAAAAAGAAGTTTCCTATTTGGTGTGCGTGGTGTATGTGTATGTGTTTGTAATGTGTGTGTGTTTGTGATGTGTGTATGTGTTGCCTTTATTTAGTGAGTTTTGGCTCTCTACCTTGTCTTTTGAAATGCACATGCATCTTGCCTTTCTAAAGACAAGAAACTTGACTTTGACTTTGCTTTCTTCAAAGTAAAAATTGGAACTATGTTTTAATTTTAAACCTACAAGGGAATTTGTTTTTTTCACACTGAACAATCTTGATGTTCAGCAATATCAGTGAAAGAAAATGCAGAGGAAGCATAAGCAAACTCAATAGTTTTGATGTAATGAGATATTTTTAGGATAAGTCTGTGTAAGGCAAGGTCTCTTTAAGTTCAGAAGAAAATTTCTCCCACCTGCATTTCTTCTTCTTAGAACTGAGCTGCAGTCATGGGCTCAGATAATGAAGGCTTAATTTTGCTCAGTGACTCGTATATCCCAGTATCATAAACCTGTCTCACTGCATGTACATGAAAGCAATTGGGCAAATCACAGCAATTACACTTGGCATTAAAAAAAAAATCCACACAAAATACAAGAGGAAATTTTATAAGCATGTTAATCTACCTCACTATTGCCTGATGAACAGAGGACCAAACTCCAAACAACAAATTGGCATTTAAATGCTCATTTAGCAGACAATAGGATGCAGTGATTCAGCAACCCTCAGAGGAAACCAGGTAGAAATGATTCCCAGCCAGGGGGGAATAGTCTACCATCACAGCCCACAGATGATGGGCACTGGCTCCATCGTAGGACGCACACTGCTATATTCAGACACATCAATACAGCTGTGTCAGTTTGTAGGCGCATCAATCTTGCTTCATCAGACACATCAACAACAAATCTGCACTGCCCTTTTCCCACTACTTAGACATATTTTCTTAATTGCCAGCTTAAAATAGATACTTCTCCTACCTCTTCAAACCCATCCATCATGACCCCATAATAGGACTAGAAGTGACCACTGGAGCTATTTCCTCCTAGCCCTCTCCCTTCACCCACTCATATCTCTCATCCAGCTGCCCCTTCTCTCCCTTTCTTCCTGTAAGTTTCAACATTTCAAAGTTAGTGGACACTCATAGATTCACATAATGAAGAAAATTTGTCAAATTTGTATGAGCACAGAAAGTCTTACAGAGAGCCCTTGTGGCTGTGCCGACCACTGCTGTAATTTATCTGACATTTCCCCTCCTTCTTCTGCCCTGTCCTACAGCCACGTGGGCAGTATTGAACTGCTGTGATATTCCCAGCTTAGCGACCTGCTGCCCTCTTCATGTCCCCTCCTTACTTTTGCCGCCTCTTGGCCTCCAACACCTCTTCTACCTGCTTTGAGGAGAAGCAAACATGCTTCAAGACCTGTCTGTCCACAGTGCTTACCTCTCTGGGGAACTTTGCAGCTCAGAAAATGCCTGTGGATTTAGAGAGGTCTTGTAGAGCCCCAGCCTTCTGCTGTAAGATTTTCTGTACCTAAAGAACCTTGAGTCACATGCTATCACTCTGCAGCCGTCAGCCTCATCAAAGTCCAATTAAGCATCTAATTGCATGTTCTCTCTCTCTTTCTCTCTTTCTCTCTCCCCCCTCTCCATCTGATTGTAATGAGAAAAAAAAATGATCAACTGAATTTATGATTCTAGAAGGAATAGTGAAAAATAAAGGAAAAGAAAATCAATCTGACATACTTCAAAGCTGAAAGCTCAAACTTCAACCACAATTATAAGAAGCAGTCCATGAGTTTCTCCTTGACTTCTCATTCCCAACCATGGGAGAGAGACCCTCCTTTTATGAACACGGGGTGCTTATCCTTTGGATGGGATACTGTTCCATGGATGTGCCATGTGGTCCATAGACAGGATTCTGAAATTATACTCCTATTGTACATAAAACCACATACCACCATATTGTTCATCACTTTCCTCAAGGAAGTATTTTTAAAACTCAAACAAACGAACGGAGGCTGGGAAGACATCTCAATTGCTACAGTGCTTGCACACAACACCAAGACAAAAACCACAAAGTTTGATCCCCAGTATGCATTTCAAAAGCCAGGCATGGGTTTGGGCTCCTAGAATCTCAGTGTTTGGGAGGCTGCAACAGGAGAACTGGTTGACTCCGTGAGCTCCAGGTCCTCAAAGAGAAACAAGGGGGATGTCTGCAGAAGAATGACTCCTAATGTTGATCTCTAGTTTCTAAACGTGTGCATGGACACACACATTTATGAACACACATATGTACGTAACAAACACACAAAAATATACTCAGGAAAACAAAAGTTTGAGAGTTATCCATATATATATTATATATATATATTGTTAATACTTTGCAATGGACAAATACTTAAAGGAAACTCTGAAAAAAGTATTTTAGATGAAACTGCAACTTAGTAAGAAGGGTCTGACCAGAAAAAGTAATATGCAAAAGGCCAAAAAATTACTATTAATGCTGGCCTGGGAAACAGTTTAGAACAAAAAAAGACACAGTCACTCTTGACCTATTGATGCCCGGCTTCTTGACAGTTTTGGAGTATGTAGTTCATAAGATTTAACAAATCGTTGTCTCACATTTCTGGGCCAGGAAGTCCTGCCTCATAACTCTCTTTTCTAAAACTTATGGATATTTGATTAGAATCTAGTTAATGGGCAACAGGCTTCCTCCTTAAATGGGAAAAGAAGAGAAGAGTCTAAAAAATCTAGGCAAGCTGAAGCATCTCCATGTAGGGGATCCCTGGGATAACATCCTCAACCCTGAGCATTCTGGGATGGGAGGAGTGCTCACAGTACCCCAAGTCCAGTTTGAAAGCAAACCTCAATCTTCTATGTGAGTTTTCTGTGCTTGCTGCCCAAGGTTCTCACAAACCGAGCCACTCAATACAGCAGAATTTTGTCATCCCATGCCTTGAAGACAGAAAACTAAACTGTGTGAGTAGGATGGTAGCACCCCTGCCTTGCCAGTCATTAGGGAAGGACGATTCCTTGATCCTCCAGTGACTGGCAGACCCAGGCAATCTTCAGCCTGTATCACAAAACTGACCTGCCCTTGTTTTCTCCTGCTAGCCTTCCTTTGTGTGTCTTCATACAGCATTCTCTCTCCACAGACCTGTCCCAGTCCCCCTCTTCTCATATCCTCACTAATCATATTGAATTAGTAGGCACCCTGTTGCCTTCATTTTAATTTACACACAACACCATTATCAAAGCAGATCACATCCACAAATACTGGAGGTTAAAACTACATTTCAATGCATCTTTTGGGGGGAGACACAGGCAACCCATAACACCTTGTTAGCTTGAAATTTTCCTACTGAGATGACATTAACAACCAAAAGACAAATTTGGGGTTAGCTCTGGGTGGTAGTGAAGCTTGCAGTTAGGAAGGAGGGGTCAATTAGCTATTTCCAGCAGAGTCCCCAGGGTATAGGCACTTTGTAAAAAGCCAGGAAAGGGGCCAAGGCCTCCATTCTGTTAGAATCATAAAATCAAATTTATCAGCTGAACAATGGTGGTCAGGCTGTAGAGGACTCATGGCCACATAGCCGATAGAAGACAGATTTGTAAAGCAATATGAAGGTGTGCTCATTATCAGCCAGCCAGATATTTCCCTAGCAGATGCACAGGGCAGGCCCTTCCCCTGAGAAAATGTACTCAGAAGAACAAACTGAGGATCATCAGATTGCTGGTTAAGTGTGGAGTTAATGCAAAAAAGTTAAAAATGTATTGAAAGAATGCAACTGATAGCTGGGTGTGGTGGAGCATGCCAGTAATCAAAGTGCTCTGGGGGGCTGAGGCAGGAGGATTATGAGTACCACATTGGTCTGGGATAATTAGTGCCACCCTGTCTCAAAAACAAACAGTGAAAGAATACAACTGAACGGCCACCTTCCATTTTGTGAAAATGATACTGAAATAAGTGATTGGGTATTGTGTAAACAGTAGGCAATTAGTGTCTGCTGTCCAGACTAATGTTGTGCAAGCATCGATGGAAGGTGGACAGAACTTGCTCTCTAACAAGCTGCATCCTGACAAGCCTATAAATGTGTGTTTGTGCCATTGCTTGAACCAGGGGATGGGAGATGGGGGTGGGGGATGAGGGTGGGGTGGGGGATGGGGGATGGGGGTGGGCGGTAAGGGGTGCATAGCAAGATGGAAGTTAAGCAATGAGAACACACATACACTACACATTTGACAGGGAACTTAAGCAGACATATCTAAAGGCTTAAAGTCTGTATCCATGGTGTCTAATCCACAGATAAATATTATGTTGGCCTTTCCCAAATAGTGAAAATACACAAAGGAAAACACCATGTAGAAGCTCATCACTGTTACAAAAGCTAACATTCTGCCTGCTCAGAACTATTAGGTTAGCCTGAGTAATCTGAGGAGAATTATTTGTATAGTATGAGCTGGCTCCAGTAACACTGTGTGCTTCTGTCCCCTTAGGATTTCCTGAGAAATAACAGCTCTGTTTCAAGACTGAAAGTTCAAGATGTATATGACACACGCATATGAGATTTTAATGGCAGTAATTAAAATATTATAACTTTGAGGAGGACTGTCGGTGTTATTTCATCTGTTTGAGGATAAATTTAGCCTCATTGGATTGTGACAGCTCAAATCAGGAGTTTTATGAATATTACACTCACATGAGTCTTCTTTTCATCTTGTGGCCACCAATACATTAACTGCTAATATTTGTTCTATATTAATACAGACATCAAAGGACATATGAATCCAATCCCTGCGATCTGGAAGCAGAGGTGTGTAGCACATGATTGAAAGAGACTCAGGCTTTATTTAAGCTGCATTAAGAAGATTAAGCAGTAAGGACAACCTAACTTCCATAAAGAACAGGGACAGGGAGGGCAGTGTGAGGTAGAGGGAGATGGGGTTACGGGGTTGTGGAAAGCAGAAGGGAATCAAAGGTCATCTTAAAATTCATTCCATGATAACTCTGGGTCCTAGAGCTGACATTAAAGCCAAAGGGGCCACAAGAGACCAAATCAATGGTTCCAGCCTAGAAAGTTTGTGGAACAAAGAAAAGGCAAAGTGGGATTGCTTTTAGAATAGGCATCATGAGCTCCTGGGACTAGCATATTTTTTCCATTTCATTTATACTTTTCCCCATTATGGGGGCACCAACCTAGCAATCAGTCTGAGAAACCATTACGAAGAATCAAAATATCTTCCTGTCCTAAACTTAAAGCAAATGTGGGTGGTGTGTGAGCCATCACATATGCCTAAGAAACACACAGGGGCCTGATGTTGTGACACAGTCAGGGTGTAAGAAGAGTGTGAGTTCACGACAGCTTGTCCTGCATAGAGAGGGTCTGTCCTTCGAAACTAGGGGTGGGAGGGTTCAGTGTATGTAAAGCACAGTATACATCCAAAGGTGTTGTGGTCAGTGGCCAGTTCTCTCTGAGCAAAGTGAAGGACACTCTAGCATCCACAAGGAAGAAGGGAGAGAAAGCACACTGGGCAGAGGGCACAGGATGGGCAAAGAGCAGTTGAGAGGCTTCCAGGGCCATGGGCCATGGCTTTTCCCTTTGGAGAAAGTTTAAGCTTCTCTAGTTCAAGGGTTTTTAAATTTTCCTGCTTGTGACCCCCTTTCTTCCTGAGAATGCTTGTATAATCCCAGGTATTGCTTTTCTCATTGCTGTAACAAATGACAATTTACAGAAGGAGGGGTTTGTTCTGGCTTACACTTCTGGGAATACACACTATCACAGAAGGCAGGGCAGCAGGAGAAGGCATGATAGCCAAGAAGTAGAGAGAAAACAGGAAGTGGGGCTGCGCTACAAACCTCAAGTTCATTCCCAGTGATTCACTTCCTTCAGTGGGACTCCACCTCCTGAAGATCCCACCACCTTCCAAAACATCATCATCAGGGAGCCACATCTTCAAACACATGTGATAATGGGGGGGGGCACATTTCTTATTCAAATGAAATAAGTGTAAAAATTAAACATTTACTGTCAAACTATGGAGAATTTATTTTAAAAGATACTTTACTATACATATAACTTTAACATTTATTAAAATAAGCAAGTTTGTATGCTAATGAGATGACTTGCTTGTTTATTTTTACATAAAAAGTTAAATCTTGGCTGGATATTTGATACTTCAGCATGCAGAACATCCTCAAATTGATGGATAATTTGATTTTATAATCATCAATACTAAAACTGCTGCTCTGCCGCTTCACACAAATGCATAGTATCAATTTACAGAAGTCTGTTTAGGGACATTTCAGAAATTGTTGGAAATTTTGCATGAACCCAAAGCCAAAATTCACTGGGTTGTTTTTTCTCAAATATATTTTTTATTTTATTTATTATGATTGTGTGCATGATTCATGTGTGTGTTCAAACACATGCTTGTCCCGGTGCATGTGTATGCATGTGCATATATGTGTGCATGTATGTGTGCACATGTGTGTGCCTTTGTGTATATGCCTTTGTGTATATAGCTTGGAATTGAACCCAGATCCTTGTACATGCTAGGCACATGCTTCAACACTGGCTCACACATCCAACCCTTAGTATATACTTAGCCTACTATAAACAGAAACCCAGCTTTGGGAATATGGCTCCCACCTTCAGAGTATTAACAGTTAAGACAAACAAGGCAGGAAATAAATGAACAATAAACATGATTAATTTAAATTCCAATAAATTCAATGAAGGAAATAAAACTAATGAGATAAAGTAAAAGAGGTGAAAGGGCGATAGAACCTACTAAGTTACATAGATTGGTTTTTAAAAGTAGCTTTACTATCATGCCGATATTTGGCCTGGATAGAGCCATACATCTTACTTGTAGATAATATATAGTCTTATTGAAAAATCACCCACTGCATGGTAATGTCAGGAGCACAGCTACCAGCTTTGAGAATGGACTAACAATTTCATTGTACAAAACCCAAGACAGTGCAGTTTGCATAATTTTATTCTTCATATGCATATAATAATAACACAATCACAATCAGCTACATTAAATTTATTTTCAGAAAGAAAGTAAGTAGACTTTTACAATTTAATTTTGTATTGTACAAGGATTACATTAAAGCGTTCCCAATGCAAAACATCCAGACACCAAGGAAGTATGCAAAGTAAGACCTAGCAGGGGGGGGGGGGGGGATGGATTTAGATGTTCCAGTCCCTAAGCCAATGGTTCTCAACCTGAGGGTCATGACAGGGGTTGCATACCAGATATCCTGCATATCAGATGTTTATATTAAGATTCATAACAGTAGCAAAATTACAGTTATGAAGTAGCAAGAAAATGATTTTATGGTTGAGGGTCACTTTATTAAAGGGTTGCAGCATTAGGAAGTTTGAAAACCATGCTCTAAGGGATGGGGTGCTGGCTCAACAATAGGACACTTCCCTGATCGAAGATCCCTGGATTCAAAGCTGAGCACTGCACAAGCAAAAGTAAGCCATGCCCATGAATTGGCAGGTCCTGGGAGGAAGGGCCCTAGTGAAGAGCATCCCAGAGGATCTTTGACACAAAGCAGTAAACATCTTCCCAGGAGGGCAGAGAAGTAGTCAAGGTCATGGTTGTTAATTTGTGGTGGGGAGATGATCCATAAGCAATTATTTAAAGACATTACCAACCTGATAGAAACATAGAGAAATATGGGAAGATTTTTCTGCAATGCACTTTCTGGTGAGCAGAAAGACTGGTCTCTGGAGGAAACAGGGGCAGGAGCTGCTTAGCCTAGCAAACACCACATTTACCTCAAGAGAAAATTCTCGGAGACATCCACTTGTATGTTCCCATGGGGGGCGCATTTTCATCAACATCATAGCCTTGGAGACCCTGCTTGTCTTGTCAGGAAAAAAAAAATCTAGGTCTTACAAAGTTGTGACTGGAATTTTGAAGTGTTCTTGGGAAACCAGGTCTGAGCCCTGGACCTTCTTATCTCACCAGCGATCACAGGAAAAAGCAACAGGAAGATGTCACTGACCAGATCCACGAAGGCAGAACCTGTTGGCCTGATGCTGGACCTCAGGAGCCATGACAAGTTCCTGCTGCTCTCCCTGTTGACTGATTCAGCCCTTCCCAGCACCACACACTTGGCTTCAGTGACTGTTTCTCCTAATTTTCTTACATGCTTAAATTAGAATTGTGAACTTTATAATAAGTTTGTGCTGGCTGCTGATTAAATACTTCCTGCCATCTACTCCATACTAATTCCAGGTGAAATTAGAACATGGCTATAGGGCCTCATCCCGAATTCTCCCACAGTGACCCCCTCACACTCTTGTGTTCACACTGATTATTTAATCTGCAATCCTTCCCTGCTGCCAATGTCCCTCCTCTTTCTCACCCTCTGAATAAAATATGGATCAGATGCTGCAAATTTGCTATTCTTAGGAGCAACAGATGCAAACAGGATTGCTTTTTCAATTATTCGGCAACTGATCCAATGGTTCCAAGACAGAAGCTAATTAAAATCTAATTGAAATAAAATCATTTCCAATTCTATTTCCTGACATGGACTGCCCTAGTGGAAGAATGCTTACTTATGGATGGGGACTTTCTAATGCTACCACTTCCTTCTGCTTTGTAAATAGTCGTTGATGGCATGGTCCCATCCTGGAGCATCTTGGGCTGTCCGGAGGATGTACGGCAGGGAGGAGAAAGCCTCTGGGGAAAACGAGCGAGGGTGCTTCCAAAGAAAATGACTAAGGAAGATGAAAGACTGTGCATGGGGGGAAAAGTTAAATGGACTCAGGATATCTAGAAGCTTCGAGAAGGGGCTGGAAGCAGGGAAGTGGTGGGGTCTGCTGGAGGACTTGTGACCAAGTGGCCTGCGACAGACAGCCACAGCTTGAGTGCATGCTGTAATGGCCTCCCAGGGGTGCTACTCTACATATGTCAAGTAGTAAATGACATTTAAAGATCAGGACATCTTACTTAAATATGCAGATTTCTTGCTTCACTGAAATATTAGTGGGGGAAAAAGCTGGCAGCCTTGTGTCTGTGTTCCCAAGTGGCGACAGGCAACTGGAACCTGGAAGCAGCTGCACTTTGGAGACTGAAGTGGGGAGAAGAGTTCTCAGGGTTTCAGGCCCAAGGGGCCACCTGAGCTCATTCCCATTATGTTGTTACTACAGAAGGATTTCAAACATCATTGCTGTGTGGAAAGCCCTTTGGAGTTAAATGGAATGGTTGTGAATAGTTAAATGGGATGGGTATGAATCCAGCTCCCACTACTGGTTGTGGTAGCATCTGGAGCAAATATTCAAGGTCTCTCAGAGCTGTTTCTGAATAGTAAGAAAGACTGAAATAAAGTTATCCTGTGGCAGCTCCAGGTGGAAGTACTAACATGTGTAAACATGCAGTAAGTTGTAAAGAGTTGGGTATAGTTTTGTAGTTCTATCATTTTCTGGTAATTCTTAAGAATTCATTTTTACAAGGGCAGTAGGAAGTAAAAAGAGCTGCTGTATGGGGTGGAACACCATTTAGAGAATAGCTGAGGATATTGAAAACTCAACATAGTAGCTAGGAAAGGGAGGCTGTAACCGGAATGGAGGATCTTCACAGGGCACCCAGCACACATCGAGAGTATGCTTTACCTGGCTAAGTCATCAAAAGAGGAGAAAATAATACTATTCTATAATGCTGTTCCAAAATGGAGGGAGGAGAGGTTTATCAAGTCCCTGAACCAAATAAATGCTCAGTAGTGATTTAAATCTCTCTCTCTCTCTCTCTCTCTCTCTCTCTCTCTCTCTCTCTCTCCCTCTCTCTCTCTCATATGTGTGTGTGATTCATGTCTTTGGCATAGTCTTAGAGCTAACATTTACTGAGTCCTTGGGCTGCCTTAAATGGCACAACTAATCTTTTTCTTTCTGCCAAGAAAAATCAAAAAGGGAAAATCTATTAAGGTAGCAAGAGTGCAAATCTAAGCTCACTACTGCTAAGGACTGTTCTAGGGCTCCTGATACATATGGCTTTCAAATGAGGACACTCCTGAAAATCCTCTAGAAACCAAAGGGGCTTTACATTTTAAGTGGGTAAATTATAACTGAAAGATTTCACAGTCAAACTGTTTAACAAAAATATGAAAGTGAAAGATTTCCTTGTTACTATTTACTGAAAATGTTCAAATCTCAAGGGATGGAGTACATTAGAAAAAGAATGATCCGCCAAAATGCAAGAGATACTTAGATGAAGAGGTAGCATGTATATGTTAACTAAATTTACATAAGTTCCCTTTTGTGTCAAAGTTTCAACAGATAAGATATTGTTATTACCAGACCCAAGCCAACCTTTCGGTGATCTATTTCAAGAGAATTCTTTGCAATGTATATATATCACAAGGGAATTGTTTTAGGAGGAAGTCTTAAAGAGCCATGGGAATATGTTGAAAATGACAAGAGCTCACAACTACTGTTTTCCTGTTGGTGAAGCTGACTTTCTTCACCCATCCAGCTTCCACTTCCACTGGAGATAGATTTTTCTATGACCCTCCTTCCTGTCCTATCCCTCAGACATTCATCTGCACCATTCTTGTGGTATCTGCACCATGATGCTACATTCTTGTGGCAGCACCTACAGACTTGTGAGGAGCCCTGACTGAGCATCCCACAAGCACCACGCTGTGCTTCCCTCGGATGAATTATTCCTCATTAATTCTTCCCAGATGTTTCTCGGGAGCTTGCAGATCAGATGATATTTGTGTTCTCAGGGAGCAGCCCATGCTCTCTGTTCAGGAGCTCTGGCCAAAGCTTTCTTTCTTCTCAACAACATCTCAATGGCCCAAGGGTTAAACAAACTTGTTTTAAGGGCCAAAGAGGTGGACTGAGTCCTTCTGTTGCTACTCAACATGGGTTTAAGAACAGAATATCCTTTTTTCTACAGGCAAACATCCTGATGACACCTTAATTTAATAGAGACTTGGAACAAATTGTTGAAGCAGTTCAGTTAATCAATGTCTGCTTGTGAGAAGTTCTCTCAATGTTAGCCATATAAGTAGGAGGAATACCTCCCACTATATTGACTCAAAGGTTATTGTCAAGCCTGGACATTGGTGAAGGTTCTCCATGGATACACTGCTGACGCTTCCTATGGAAATAGCGAAGTTGAGCCCTATCCATTTAAGATATCCCTCTTATGTTACAGTAGAAATAATCTCTTGTTTGACATCTACACTCTTCTTTTCATGGCTGCCTTACCAAGGTGGTCCATAGAAACTAAAATCTCTCTTACCCAAGATCAGTCATCAGAATAAAACTCTGGCTCTCAGACAGATGGGATACCCATCCATTCTCACCTAGATGACAGTCATTGTGGTTTTCAGTAGCTAATCACTGCTAGAATGGTGACATATGCCTATTATCCCATCACTGTGAGGGTAAGGCATTAAAAACTGCAAGTTCAAGGCCAGCCTCACTTAAGTGGCAAGACTCTGCCTCAAAACAATGTTCAACAGTTCATATTTAGAAACACATTGCCAAGTACTGATTCTATTATTTACATTTCTACTAAAAACATACTACTAGAGTTCTATTAAGAAATGAGTAAGGACTACAGAAAACCTCAGCCTATATAAACAGTTGGTCATAGTTACTGATGCTGTAGGGTCATGTTCATATGTCTCAGGAAAATCTACCATGTATGGCAAGGACAGAGGCATTGCCATAGAGGCCACTATCCCTGGCCATACCCAGGCGGCCTTTCTTGAACTTATGTGAGGATTTTAGAAGAGGGACCTAGAGGAGCTTTAAGGAAAGCTACTCAAGTATCCATTGATCAGTTTCATTGCACAGACAGCCTAAAATAAGCCTAAGCTAGTCGGCAAAGGTCTCCTGGACATGCACCTTGCTTACTGGGAAGAGTTGCTATTGGCCATTTTATTTCATGTGCTGCAGAAACTCCAGTAGTGAAATCTGGGTGGAGTCAAGCTTTGAGGCATTTATCATTTATGGGTTCAAAAGGAAGAACAAGCTAACAAATTATAACCAAATGTCAAAGGCATAAATTCTATCCTGAAGATGTGCACATGCTCTAGGAAGGGGAAGGAAGAAGTAGGGGATTTTCTTACTGGAGTTGTACCTGGGCTTGGTTTCAAAGGGAGGGTGAAAACATAAAAGAAGGAAGCAGTCACATCCCAACCAGGAGAATCCACATTTGTAAAAAGTTCATGAGGAAGAAAAGGACGCTCAGTTCTTGAGAAGAGAACTGGTAAGAATCTACAGCAAGGTATATGCTTCTAGATGTCTTCTTTTCTTGGGCACCATGTGCAGAGCTGGATTTTTATTATGCAAGGAGTGGAAGGAAGAGCATGGTAATCAAAATTAATATGTAGGGAGGTCTCAAAAGCTAGTGTGGAGGCATAGGTAATTCCAGCATTTGAGGGAGGCAAGAGGATTGTGAGTCTGCTGCCACCATGGGATCTGTAGTGTGGTACAAACAAAAGATTTAGGAAGATCTCTAGAAACGAATTGTGAATCAGGCAAGATGCAGGAGCAATTCAGGGATTTGGGAAATTGATGCAGATGAGAAACTATAATCCGGAGTGTAAGCCGCCAATCATTTTTTCTGTAAAGGGTTTGTAAACACTTTGAGATGTGTAGGACGTGTTTTCTCCTGCAAAAACTAAACTCTGCCCATTAAAATGAGAAAGGAACTTTTGAGAAATTTAGGAGGGTTGCTGGACCTCCTCCTCTTTGCAACAGACCAGAGTTGGTCTTTTAGTCAGGCTTAGCCAACCCCGGTACAGAACAATGGGTCCTTGCCCCACATCACTCTTCTTGTATCACTCACAAAGGGACTACCCGGCTAGTTAAAGCTACATATATTAAGAGATGGAAGGAAGGCATAAAATATGAAACTCTAAAAGACACTCAGTAGTTGAGGAAAGAAACCAAAGACCTGAATAATAAAGAAACCTGTGCTCACCCTGACAAACCCCTTTTGTTCCTTCTTTCAGTGGCAGGCCTGGTAGAGAAGATCCGAGGAGGCCTCTGCTGAGAAATGGCAACATAGGCAGTCATGGCTGTTTCACCGTCCTTATGTGAAAGGAGTCCTTGTAGTTTCCTCTGAGCCCTCGGGGCCTCATATTTATGCTGAATGTATCTGCAAGCTTTTACTGCTAATAAAGTGACCACTGGAGTTTCTATACATTGAACAGTCTTCCATTGCCATCTCTCTTGTGTTTGGACCATCTCTGTTATTCATCAGTGACCAAGGCAAATCCTCCCTCACAACAGTTGGGAGTGACAGTGAAAGACCAGGGTACAAAGAAGAGTTCAAACTCAACAATGTTTCAAACTCAGACATGCTTGTGAGACCCTGAATATTTTCACTGCCCTCACTCCCAGATATCTATCAGTTTACACTCAACGAGTTATCCTGAAAAATGTCTTCTACATTTCCGCAGAGATCGCTCTGTCTGCTCTTCTCTCACTAGTACATACACTGAGCATGCACTCTCTGTCTCTTTCTTTCTGACCCTTCCTCCTCTCTTCTTTTCTCTCCCCCTATCTTCCTCTTTCCCCTTCTCCCTCCTCTTTCTCTCTCTCTCTCCCTCCCCTTTCTTCTATTGATTTTTTTCTCTAGATTAGTTCCTAGTTAGCCTAAGTTCACTTACTCTGCTCCCTCTGTATTCCGTGCAATGAAAGCTCACCTTATTGCTGGGTGGGCTAGAACAGTGAGCATCTGGGCCAGACAAGCTACCAGGTTCCATCACAGGCACTTGCTTTTGACCTTCCTTTGTGCTGCTTTTGCAAGCTGAGAGCAATATCTCACAAACATTAAGTGTTTATCAGTACCATAGAAATTAAAAGTTAATTAAGGAAGGAAAGGCACAACACATTCCCGTGAGGGATTATAACACTGAGATAGACACCCATTTAGAGCTTCTTTCCAAGCTACTCCGAGACAGTCTTTCATCCAAGAACAGAGAGTATGCTCCTGAAATGTCTGAGCAAACTTGTCAGCATAGTCTTGATGTCTTTGACTATTGAAGTGTAGCTGTATAGAGTGAACCAGCAGCCAGGTGCCATTTCCCCAGCACATACACATGTACACACACAGACACCTATACACACACACACACACACACACACACACACACACACACACACACGCACACACACTGCTCTCCTTAGAAATTTCCACTCTAGTCTGGTGATGCTGATATTCGTATCACCTCTGGAATCTTTTGAGGTAACTAAGCCCAGAAAGAAAAGCACAGTCGAAAGCATTTAGAAAATAAATATTTTAGCTGACTTGTGTTAAACACTTTTTGCTTCTCCCTTATAAATATGTGCTAGCTAATAAACATTAGGAAGGGAAATGAATGTTTTAAATCCCAGAAATGGTTATAAAAAGAGAAGGCCTTAAGAATTAGCTTTCTAATTTTACCACACTCAACCTTCGCATAGGATGGAACAGAGTTTTAAGGTTACAGCTGACCCAGTCCCATGGCCACTGCCTAATCATTGGGCAGTAATACCTGTTGAGAACTTAGGGCCCGGGCTCCTAACACAGCCATTCCCCTCTGCTTTGTTAAAGTCCCATGACAGAGAAGGAACCACCATGAATATCTCCGTATGCCCAAGTCCTTATGAAAGCAGATTACTCAGCTTTCATTCATCCAACCAAGTTCCCTCTCTTCAGGCACAACTAGTAGTTTCTTTAATTACAGTAAGAAGGTTTCCCCACACTGATCAATCACTGGACAAAGGCACATAGAAAGCTGCCCCTAAGCCAGGGGAAAGCATGGCGCTCCTCCTCTCCAGTGTGTCAGACAGTAGAACTCATTCGGTTATTCCTTCTTGTCTCTCGGAGTCCAAGGAAAAGCACAGAGACCATGCACATGATGCCTTAAGGTGGAGCAAAGTGTAGAACAGTGAAAATGTCTTCCAGTCCATAGGTCTCTGACTGCTCATTACTTTGTTAATATTTTATTTCTTTCTAAATCAAACCATGTCTTCTGTTTGGGCAGAAAAAAAATGTGTGTTCCATGACTCTAAGAACTATATCTTCCTGTTGAAATGTCATTAAAGCAAGACTCTAACATCAATTTAATTTGTACATAGTTCATAGAACTAAGCTGGACATGGGGATGGTCTCTTGGAATCTCAGCAACGTAGAAGGAGAATTAGGAGGATCTATGAGGCCATCCAGGGATCCACAGAACACTGGAAGTATATCTTGGTGTCACAGCACCTGCCTAATATGCACAAGTCCCTATGTTCTATCCCTAGTAACAACAAAGCTACTGGGAAGAGATCTCATTTATGAAGAAGATCCTAGTGGAATCTCAAAGGTCCTATCATCATCATTAGATTATAACAAATCTTAGTGTTAGTAGTTCTCAATAATTATCTTTTCTTCCTAAGCATACATTATTGTGGATAAGCATCTCCCCTGATTCCTTGGTAGAGAAGGAAGAACAAAGGGAAAAAGTCATAATTGGGTCCTTGCAGTGGATCTCTTATTCTCTTTCCGAAATCTCAGACATCACTAAAAAATGCTGCCTTTTGGTCAGGCATTTGAGCCTGAAATTAAACTTGTGAAGAATAGTCTTTGGAGGATTCTGTTTCTTTCTTTCTTCCCCTTTTAGTATTGATTTTTCTCCTTTTCATTTGTTGCTGCTGCTTCTTTTCTTGTTGCTATGGATTTGTTAGAGCCACATCTGTACATGATTTCTTATTTATGTTTGTTTTGTACATAAGCACCAGATGCTTCAATTGCCAGTTCCCTAATCTGTCAGAGAGTTCTACTGTAGTCAGGCCGTGGTGAAAGACGGAAGGAGCCAGCTATCCCAACACAGCTCAGCAGAGAGGATGTGCAGGTTGCTGTGCGGCCATCAGCAGTGGGCGGGGTCAGACATCTATGATGCTGAAAAGTAAATGGCAAAACATTTGGTACAGAGCACTAGGGTCTGTGGGATCCAGGAATTACCTTGTCACTTATTTTGTAAGTAAGAAATTGAAAGAAAGTTTACGAATTTTCCTGTCTGAGCTCATGTTTTTCAAGATTCCGGGTGTCCCATGAGAGCTCGAACTCATTTCTATAATAAATTACACTGCCGCTTTACAGGTATGATGTCACCTTTAAGGAATATGCTCCCTGTTGTGAATAAAGCCTTTACAGTTCCTGAAAAAAAAATGATGGATAATTTCCCTCAAAGCATGTCCTATATCCATACACTGTCTACTGACTTTGGAAAATAGCAAAGTTTTTTTTTTTTTTTTTTTCTGAAGGTGTCCCAGGGAACTCAGCCTGGGGTTCTCTGCTTTGGGTATCTGTATGGAAGACTTGACATTTTCCCCCTAGTCTGGCACACATATGTGGGCTCTGACTGTTAACATCTCCAGGGAGACCTACGAAAACTGAAAGTGTCTCCTCCCTACCTGTAATTTTTGCTACAACATTGCAGAGCCACAATGCTGCAAAGGTTTGTATGTAGCTTTGCAGAGGATGACACACCTACAAGTCCTTTTTTTTTTTTTCTCCATCCTTTCAGTACTGGGGACTAAACACGAGGCCTCATATGTGTTTTGTAAACAACCCCACTATTGAACCTCTATTCTCAGCCTTCTTTTGACTTTTACATTGAGACACAGTCTCATAGGTTCCCAAGGCTGGCCATAACTCACAGTGTAGCCCTGGCAGGCCATGACCTTATGAACTCCCTGGGTCAGTTTTCTCCGTATCTAGGATTCCAGGTCTATGGCTTCTTCTTTTATGAAGGAGTAATTATGGAGACTGGGTTAGGTCGTTACAGGGAACAAACCACAAAACCTTCAAGTGGAGGTGGGCCTATCATTGGCAAACCAGGGCTGCTCCACGCTCCTGTCCTTGTCCTTCTGTCACTCACAGTCCCAGCTCTGGACAGCTGGTGTGCTCAGTGGAACTGTAGGGGGAAAATAACTAAAGAAGCCAGATTCATTCTCTTGCTCTTTGGCTCTATTCTTCTAATAAAACATTATTCATCCAGTGTTAGTTTGTGCTGCTCTTCCACCTACAGGGTCATGCCTTCTCAGTGTCGAGGCACCATTCCTGTTTTATAGACTAGAAACCTAGCATTCAGAGGTTGAATGACTTGTGGGACTGTATAGTTGGGTGTCTGCAGAATTTAGAAGTTCAAGGTTCAGACGTCCAATGACATAGCACTATCATCTGAAGATACATCTATCTAATTCATTCATTTGTCCTATGTAGGTTGTTTAGTGCCAACCTCACACCTCCTTCCAAAGTGTCCACAGGAAACCTCTGACTCTCTTAGGACCTGTATCTTATGCTAAGAATAAGCCCTGATACCCCTAGTGGTCACATATGATTATTTCAGGCACTGATAAGTACCAGGCAAAGCTGTGGCCTACAGAAAATACATCTAAAAGCCAGTGGTCATTGATAACAAAACAAACATGAAATGATATAATATGCCAATGAGGGTGAAGTGACATAAGAAGTCCCTAATGGGGAACTGAGCAGGCCAGGATGCAGGGAGATGCTGTCATCCCATGCCGAGGAGATCTCCGCATGAAGACGTCATCTGGCTGAGGACACTAGTGAGGAGCCAGGCGGAAGTCATGCACATGTCTTAAAGATCCTCAAAAGAAGCCAGCAATTGCAAAGGACAGCCCCAAGAAGAAAGGAGCAGACAGAATCTGGGCAAGCAGAGAAGGCAGGGTGGTCACAACAGGTCAGCTGGTGACTCAGCAAGGACAAAGGGCTGAAAATGAGGTCTATTCTGGTGGGGTGACAGAGTCCGCCCTTGTTAGCCATGTTCTAGACAAATCTAAATCATGGATCTTGAAAGTTATTTGTTCTTTTTACTTATTTATTTATGTATTTATTTATTATTAAGTGTGTAATACCACCTCTCTTCCATCCTTTCAATTTGAACCTTGTTAAACTCAGAAGTTTCCCTAAACATTTTCCTCAGTAACATTGTGCTGAGGATGAGAAGACCACCTTCCTACCCCGTCTAGGAAGTTCAAACTGGAACATGTGGTTTCCATATTAAATGCCATCTTTAGATTTCCTTGGATAAATAATCATCTGAAGTGCCATCCTTCTTAGCAGGCAGTGTTCAACGTGTTTGCAGGAGACCTCCCTCTCCATCAGGATTTGCATCTCATGTAATGAAAACAAGCCCTGCTATTCTTCGTAGTTACAGATGACGGTCTGCACTCATCCCTGTTCACCAATCAGCATGCTCCCCAGCCATGCTGAGATATTAGATCAATCCCTCTCTGCCCATTAAAGGGCTCATAAATGGCTGCAGCGTCGTCGAATTAGTGCTGGAAGATTTCTCTAACTTGAAACATGCTAAAGCACACAGTTGGGTAAGAAGAATCAATCAGGGACAGACAGGGTGCTGGAAGTTACACCATTTGTTTATCTTACAATTTTTCACCATGGAAAATAAGTGTGTGAATGAGTGACTGTGTGTGTGTGTGTGTGTGTGTGTGTGTGTGTGTTTACATTTCAGTTCAGATTTAAAATAAGTCATGTGTACAGTTTGTGTAACTCAATACATGATTGGAGTGGAAAGTACCCAGAGTGAGAGGTTATTGTTTGAAGAGTCAGGAAAGGGTTAGATGTGTAACTTTGTAATTTGTAATTAAGCTTATTGTAGTGTTCCTACCTCCTACACCTCTGTCAACTGAGCTTACATTTAGATGGAAAGCTTAGCAGTTACTCAGCAAATAATTATGCATCCCAGAAGCATAACCCAGATAAAAACAACAATTCTGGCTAGTTGCTTTCCATCCCAGTCAGAGAAAACTGACATGCCCCTACATCTTTTCATGCCCCTTCTAAACAAAAGCCCCCCCCCACTGATCAAGAAGATGATACAGAGCAGAAGTTATGAATATGGGGACCATAGTCACTTGATTAGGGTCTGTGACTAAAATTCAGGGAGGTCTGACCTTTTTAATGGGGGAAGAAAATTACATTTTGGTTTCTACTACCCTCTAATTGAAATACAGTGCATCCCTTATCAATGACTTCAGAGAAGTGATTACAAGGGATCGGTGGTGCCTCTGACCTTCTTACTCAAAGAAATCACAGCAAAATTCCAGCTGTTCTTGTTGCCCATATCTGGAAATACCCTGCTTCAAACTTATTAATTGTTGGACTCGCTGTCAGATTTAATTTAACACATAGACCACAAAGCATATCACATTTAAAAATATTCTTACAATTTCATTTCAATATGATGAATGTTCTTGGTAATCCTCTCTACATGTCAAAGACTAGAGAAGACAAAACACCTCAGGTCTGCAGGGACCTGGTGCTGTCATCCAAAGAGGCTCTGCCGGAGGGTCCAGAATCAGTCCAGGACCTTTAGTAGGTCTTCATCCAGCCTTGCTTCCCACAATGCTTGAAATTCTACCAATGTAAGAGTCACTTTGTGAGTATTTCTCCCCTTCATCTAACTAACAGCACATGGGGAATTAATCCATAACACAAAAAGAAAAGACTACAAATGTACATAAAATAGTTACTATTATGGGCACTCTGCTAAGAACTTTACTTAAAACCCCCTGTTGTCTTTAAAGTCTGAGTGAATTTTTTACTGATTTTTTAAAAATGAGCGGCCATTTTACTGATGAAAACTGAGAGTCAAAAAGCCTACTGTCTTTTGCCCCACCACACTGAACTAGGTCCCTTCTGACATACAGTCAGCCTCACACTGGTCATTATTCTCCTTTGTGCTAAGTTTCCTGACGGGATAGAGAGATGAGCAAGGTATGTAGCCAACCAAGGGAGTTCTGGATCTGTCATCTCAAAATATGCCACTTTGGCACAGTGATTATTTTGAGCTATAAGCACTTGAGAAGCAGTAATCGCATGTCCACTATTTCCTGAGAACAGGACAGTCAAGCCCTAGAGAGAAAGATGCCCACCTTCTGTCAGGGCTAAAAGTCTTTCTTATCTCCATCTCACTGTGAGGGGCAGTGGGCACCATATGTTGAACAAATACATGATGGAGAGGTGAGAAAGATAAGAAAAATAGAGTGCTGTGTGCACTATGGGGAGAAGTGGAACTGGAGGCATGATGGCGGTGATAGGTGAGAGAGGGGGTTGTTGTCATTGTCATTGCCCAGTGGGGCCGGGGGGGGGGGGGGTTCTGTGCAGCAGGCTGCAGGTTAGGCAGTTGCAGACTCAGTCCCCAAACATGCTGCACAGCCTCAGGATTAACCTGGCTCTGAACAATGACAGAGGCCCAAGATGAGGTAAGGTTCACTTTCTGGAATGGAACTCCTCAAAGGACCACCGTGGTCCACAACACCACTGGAGGCCATGTTGGTGTCTGTGGTCCACAACACCACTGGAGGCCATGTTGGTGTCTGTGGTCCATAACACCACTGGAGGCCATGTTGGTGTCTGTGGTCCACAACACCACTGGAGGCCATGTTGGTGTCTGTGGTCCATAACACCACTGGAGGCCATGTTGGTGTCTGTGGACCATGCTATGGACATAGGCAATGACCCATGTAGATATACACAGTCTGTGCTGTTGACTAATGCCTTGGTTATGTTCTTGGACTTTGCCGCCTCAGGGGCCATGTTGATATGAGTGGCATGGTGTGTGTAGCCACCTGAGGCCAGGTTGAGGCCCATGGTCCATGCAGCTGCTGAGGGCCATGTGTGGGTTGGTGTTCCTAATACAACCAGTGGCCATGTTGATGTCTGTGGTCCCTGTTACTACAAAAGGCCTGGGCTGGGCTGCCATCTGAAGTGATGCTGGTGTCTTTGGGAAGTGCTAGGCTGATCCCACCCCTCTCCAGCCTCTGCCACCTCTTCACAATTGATGGCTTCTGTCAGGGGTGCAGGTGGAGAAAGACACACCTTCCCTTGGTGGGCTAGCCAATAAGTGTTTGACCATGCTCCAGTGAGTATATGGACAATACAAAATTAACTTTTTTCCTTTTACCTTTCTTTTTTCTTTCTTTTTTTTTTTTTTTTTAATGAGGAGGAGGTCATGGGAGCGGGAGGCAGACATGGGAAGTCTGGGAGCTGGGAGGTGAGTGCAATCAAGGTGCATGATGTGAGATTTCCAAATAATCAAAACTCAAAAAAAAAAAAAAAAAACCCAAAACTTTCTTATCATCAGCAAGCGGGCATTTTCCCCTAGAGGATTCTACTCAAATAGCCCTTGCTAAATTACTTCTTGATTCTTGATGTTTATTCCTCTTTACATATGAATTTGTTCTTCTAAACTGCCTTTCTTTCTAAACCTATTATAAAAACACTTACACAGAGCCAACTCTTTTGTTCTATGTGTGTGTTTCTAAGAAGGTTCCTTGTGTACATAGAAATTGTAAGATGAAATGTTTATGCTTTTTTCTTATTAATCTATGTCAGTTAAAGCTAGAAAACCTAAGAAGGTACAGAATTACTTTAATTCCCCTAAGACAGAAGTTTTCAAAGTACAATCTGCAAAGCAGTGGGGCAATGCACCTTTTTTGAAAGGCTTATGAGACCCTGTTCTTAGACATAATTTCCTCTTTAACTGTGTTAGCATTTGCACCCAAAGCACCAAAGTACTGGTAGTAAAATCTCTGGTACCCGAGCATGAATAGAAATAGCATCAAATTATGCAAGTAGCCACTGCATATCACACCACCATGCTTGGCCTATCAATAAAAAAGAAAAAGAAGTTGTCTTTTCCATTCATCCTTTTTTTTTTTAAACTTTTTTTACAGTATTTGCTCTACATATATGCCCCGGGCAGATCTCAATGTAGATAGATGGCTGTGAGCCACCATGTGGTTGCTGGGAATTGAACTCAGGACCTTGGGAAGAACAGCCAGTGCTCTTAACCTCTGAGCCACCTCTCCAGCCCCCCCTTTTTTTATATAAGTACTTTATTTTTTTTCTTCAAGTTACATCTCAGTCACAAACCCTTCCCTATTTCCCCTTCCTGTCCCACCCTTCCACCCTCTTCCCCCCCAACAGCTTCCCTTTTCAATCCAACAAATGGTTCTTTCTCTTATAACAGTAAATTCTATGAGAATTCATAACTCTATTTATGAGAGTTAAATGGCCCAGTATACCTTCCCAATGTCCAGTTCATACATATTTGGTCCCTGACTTTAACCTTCTACCTTCTAACCATCTCCATGAGTTTAAAGTTCTATAACTGACTTAGCTTTCATACTAACTTGCATCAATATTATAACCATCTTCTTAGATCTAGAACGCCCTCTTGATTCCTAAACAACTCAAAATTTAGCTATGAAACTCAAGCTGTCTATTCTTCAACCACCTCAGAGAGCTGAGAAGGATAAATATATCTGATTATATAGGAAGTGAAGGGCCTGCAGCTTCCAATACTAAGAAATGACAAACCAGTGACTACCTGGTCTTTATCTCCTATGTAGGAATGCACGGACGTGAGAAAAATTGAGACATAGACATAGCACAGGAAGGACCAAGAAGAAGGGTCAGATTATTGAATATGCCCTTATACCTTTGTATATTGATACAAAATTAGTAGTATATTTGGCTAAAGTGGTATTGACCATTGTTTATTGTGCAAAAATAAGATTGTATAGGACTATGTCGGTATTGATATTTGTATATTGATACAAAATTAAGATTATAGTTGGCCACAATGGTATTGACCCTTGTATATGGACGCAATATTAAGATTGTATTGGGCCACACAGGCATTGATCTTTGTGTATTGATACAAAATTAAGAGTATATTTAGCCACATTTGAATAGATCTTTGTATATTGATACAAAATTAAAGGTAACGCTTCCTAATGGTATCGTACCTAGAGATACTTAAAAATGAAATGTGAAGCTCTGGCCTCTTGATACCAACTGTCTTAAACTGTTTAGGATAGTTAAGAAAAACAAACTCCTAGTCATGCATGCATGTCACCTTGTTAGCTACTATGACAGTCTATCACAGATATTCTCTAAGCTACTCAGTAATCAAGTTGTTAAGAGACAAGCAACATTTGCTTATCTAAATACAAGAGATAGACAGGGCATCTTCAAAAACCCCAAGAGATCTGCAGAATATGGCATTCAAAGATGTGGTCTTAAATTAAGATTTTTTTTTGATATCGTGACATATCAGCTCCTGACAGCACCCCCTATTCCACTCCAAGTAGAAGATAAGCATTGAAGAACCTCCACTGTAAGATGGTTGAATTAGTGGCAAGCCTATCTCTTGTCATGTAAAAACTCCTTGCTTCAACTGCAGACAGACTGCTGTCCAAAAAGGACAAAACTTGGTAGCAGGGAAGTCGACAGCCTATCTCTGCCAAGACAGGGTAGGTTAGTCCTTCATAATCCCTGCTCTACAATAAATGTCTGTCAGAGAAACAGGACCCAAAGGCTGAAGACTGATGCAGGAATGTATGGAGAGAAAATGGGAACTGTCCAGGCAGTCACTGGTTTGTCATTTCCATTCATCCTTAATGACGTGCAAGTTGATGATATTGAGCATATCTGGATTTCATTACACATTTTACTATTCTATATGAAACAAAAGGAAACATACATATATCACATGAGTGTTTTGAGGATGGTGGATGACCAGAAATAGGGACTAGGAAGTATCTCTGAAAGACTCTAATGGGTCTTTTCCAAAGGTATTTCCCTTGTCTTGCCTCCCATAGTGACTGAAAGTCTTCCAGTACGACAGACACTTTGAGAATGTTTCTACCCTATACCTAATTACCATTATACATGGAATTAATTTACAACAGTAAAAATAATATAAATGTCCATAATGTAGTTATGGTGTACACCTGAAAGTCAGTTGTTTTTATATGATCCTGAATTAAGGTAGTTTTCTGTGGTCTTATTTGTTTTCTTGCTTTGTATATTTTATATGATCATTAAAGAGAGAGAGAAAGACCATACAACATAAATTTTCTGTAACCTGAAAATATTTACTTTCTGGCCTTTACAGAAAAAAAAATAATTTGCCAGCAAGAGAAAAGCTAATGTGTGATTAGTTGAATTGGGAACAGAAGTTTCTAAATTTTTCATAAAATACCATTTTTCCTTGAATGAACTATAGACAAACCACAGTTACACAGAATTGGTATCTTACATACATTTTCTCAAAAATGAATGAAGTGTCATTTCAAGGAAAACAACAGGGTGTGTTTATTGACAGGGATGGAATCTGAGCTTTCATAGCAGGAATGAAAGTTTGGGAAACTTGTATTTGTCATCATGACCTTGCCAGTTTCCTGATATTCAAAGGCTTTTCAAAGTGAGGTGGGTAGTCCTAGTAATAAATCTTATTTTTTTTTTTTTTTTTGGTTTTTCGAGACAGGGTTTCTCTGAATATCTCTGGCTGTCCTGGACTCGCTTTGTAGACCAGGCTGGCCTCGAACTCACAAAGATCCGCCTGCCTCTGCCTCCCAAGTGCTGGGATTAAAGGCGTGCGCCACCACCGCCCGGCTAATAAATCTTATTTTTATATTTCATAATGAAATGTGGTGATATTTGGGAGAGCTGCATAGCCATGTGCAAACGGTGTTTTCTGGCTAACTGGCACATGGGTTTACAAGACTGAACATGGTGAAATATCCATCCAGAGAATAAAATGGATGAATAGATTCATCAGTGGATCAATATGGGAATAGAATTTCCACAACACAAAATTCACCTTTTCCAGTGTCCAGTCTACATGGTTGACTGCCTATAGAGCTCTGTAGCTATCACTACTTTCTTGTGATGGAGACCATGTCACCTGACAAAGAAACCCGGCACTTGTGTTCACTGGCTCTGTACACTTGTCAGTAGCCGTAGGCAGCCATTAACCTTCCTGTTGTTAGAGAGTTGCCTTCTTTGGACAATTCACACGAGTGGAACTGTCAAGTGTGTTTTTTTTTTTTCTTTGTGAGTGACTCCTTTCATTTACTCTAGTCTTTACAGGCTTCATCCATGCTATGGTGTGTCTCAGATCCTTTCCGCTGCCTGCGCGCTATGGAAAACCTGAAAAGGAGCCCTTTTTGAGGCTCTAACCAAATGTGTGGGGATTTGTGGAGGAAGTTAAGATTGAAGGAGAGGGAACATTGAGATGCCTTGAGGATATGAGGCAGGAAACATATGAAAGATCAGAGTTTAGTTTTTGTTCTCACAGATCTTCTGCCCTTGTGCAGCTGTGTACTTTTTTCTCAGCATACAGTGGAATTCCATCAGGACAACATGCTCTGCTTCCAACAGGTTAGATGCCAAGAGCTATGGTATTCATTACAGTGGAAGTTCAGTGCACAAAAGCAGGTGTCTCAGCCTTAGCCCTCCCTTTCCCCGGGGCTTTGTTTTCTGCTTTCTCCTTTCCACTTCCAGAAACTGTTTTAATATGTAGTGTTAATTTATCCAAATAGTTTCTTTATTAAAAAACAAAGATTTGTTTTCATTTTTAATTACATTTACACCTATGTCTGTGCATACAGGGTCCTTGAGGGTCCTCAGGAGCTGGAGTTAACAGGCAGTTGTGAGTCACTAGATACGGATGCTAAGAACAGAACTCCAGTCCTTGCAAGAACAGTGAGTGGTATTAACTCCGTAGACATCTCTGAACAGTTCCTTCCGAGAATGTTCACCCTTCCCACACCAATTTAAATTATTTACAAATAAAAACAGAAGCCATTCTTGTCCTAGAGTTTTGTCTTTAAAACCTCTGCACTCTGTAAGATCGTAGAGCATCTGTTCAGTTTGCATGGGCTGCATGCAGCTCGGGTCAAGTTTCACTGACTTGCAACTCAGGTCAAGGCCAAATTCACTGTATCTGTTTCTTAATTTGTTGGGGCATCAGTTTGTCTCAAGGGTTGATATCTTTTCTTTCCCAAAAATGCTAACCATTCCTCCTGAGGACAGCAGGTGGGTGATCTATGACATATGTCAGCTCTGACATTGTCCCTGTGAAACCTGAATCATGTCACATAGGATTAAGACTGGATCACAGAAGGTACCAATCCTACAACTGTTGAGTATGGCTGACCAGCTATCCATCAAGTGTCCCTATGAGCCCACACTCAGGTTTGAGCATATGCTAGGGTGGCTCATAGATTCCACTTGTAGAAATGCTTCCTTGTTGTCATCTGATCTTACCAGATATTTCAAAGGGTACAACCAGATAAGATGTAGAGACTGAGTGAGGTTCATAATGGTCCCCATTCCCTGAGTTTCTGTGCCATGAAGTAGAGAACACCACCCTCCCAGTATGCAGGAATGTCTATCACCTGGATGTTTTTTTCCATGTCCTTCCATTTAGGTTATTTATAGAAACACTGCTGCATAAAAATGGTTGAGGAAAATGCTGACCACTGGTAATCAACTCAACCATCAGTCACTTCCTCAAACCACATGACTGGCTTCCCCAGTAAAAACCTAAGGGCACTGACTAATCCCAGTCTAGAAGCTGTAAGTCTCCTCTTACCAAAAAGCTCTGAAGCCCTATGCAGCTCGGATAAAACACCTTGTAGACCCTTGATCAAGGTGAGGGACAGAACACTGGCTCTGTTCCAGGAAACCCAAATCCAAAACCTGACTCTCCATCACTTTCAGTCTCCTTCAGTTTCCTAGACAATATGAGGGTTAGGAATCAGAAGAAACCCCATCAATAAATTTTTTTGACACAAAACTCTATCACTGTAAATTATTGGCAAGAAACATAACTCTATACCTAACTCACTGAGTCTTGGGTGTTTCATGCACTACAATGCATGTCTGTGACCATGGATAATGTGGCAGAGAAACACAAATGATTATATGTAGCACTATTCCTATGCACATAGTTAGCGGTCAAAAGACTGTTCTATGTATTCTGCAAGATGGCTGCTTGTTCAACTTTGACAAATTTAAATTGACAGTTACACAAAGTCAAATGCTTATGTCTTAATTTCCCTTTAATAGACTGCATTTCTCCTTCAAATGTAAACACGGGCCTTGTTCATTTTATTTCTGAATTTCTTTGGAACAGTGGCAGAAAAATAATGAACTAAAGCAGTTGGATTTCGGTTTGTTTTTTTTTTTTTTCTTTGAAATCATAGTGATGATGATGGTGATGACAACAACAAAGGAAATCAGGTACCTTGTTTGGGGACAGCAGACAGCAGGAAGAAGAGGAAAATGGATAAAACACAATCACAGCTATCAAACAAGAAACCTGGCTCTGAATTTGACATGTGAGGATGCACACTGGGGACTCCAGGTAACATGTTTTCAGAGGTGGGAGGGAGACATATGGTGGCACTAGACTTCAAATGCAGATGGCTCCATGGGAAGAAAAATTTCAAATTATTTCAATTTCCTGAGACTCAATTGTTCTAGAGGAGAAGAGAATTGTTCTCTGTGTTAACTGCTTCCCAGAACATCTGCAGCTGGAAGGATGAGATGCAATACCCTGAGATACTTTCTCTAGTGGCAAGGAAATCTGTGTGCATTTCGAGATAAGAGACATCTCCCGTATCCCAGAGAGCTTCCAGAGTAACAGCTTGACCCTGCAGAAGAGACAGCCAGCCAGAATGTGCTAGGATCTGATCCTCCTGCTGTTCTAGGCTTGGTCCGGCAGACATTTCTGCAAAGTGTTCTTCTAATCTCCAAGGGCAGCAACAACATCACATCTTCATCACACTTTTCATTCCACAGCAATGTTCAAACTTATATGCTGCTGTGTCCCATGACTCTTATTTATATGTCTGTCAAATTTACTGTCTTGTACATATCTGTTCACTCACATCATTTTCTTGGAAAACTCTGGGCTCAGCTGTAAGTAAATGCTTGAGGGCAGTTTCCTTACACTAGTACTAACTCTTTCATTTTATGCTTCTCATTCATTAAAAAAAAAAGAGGAGAAATGAAACAAAACACTGATATATTTATATGTACAAACATTCTTGCAAAAATCCATGCATGGCTGCAACTAGGGTGTTAGCCCACAGACAGCACTTCATGAGATTCCCCAAAAGGTTAATTAATCAACGGTAGAAAAGGCTGAGTTTAGCATATGGAAGCAATTTGGAGGAGTCAAGACACAATTATGTAAGTAAATATTTTTTAAAAGCTAAGTGTATTCAGAAATCAAGATGCCTGGCTAAGGCTGTCTACATGAAATTGTCCTCTTCAGAACTCTTACTAACTTTTGGACAGCCATAAGATTCCCCACACTCCTGAACTGAAACTGATACAGAACTAAGGCCTGGAGGGCCAGATTTCATCTTAAAACCTACGTTATACTAAGTATCCTGTGATTCACATCCTGCCAGTCTTACTATGGAACTGATTTTTAAATGGAACAGCATTTGACTGGAATTTTTTAGAAGGGTGTTCTTAAGTCCCTGAATAGAAGGAAAATATGATAACCTTATTAAATTACCTGCCCTTGAAGACTGGGTAATGTAACAGGCCTGTCCCCTGAAGGCCTGTATGGACACATGATGCATGGCAAGAGCCACTGAAATATATTTTGTCCACCATCAAGGTGAGAGTGACAGGAAGGGGACTTTTTTGCCAAAACCCTTGAGAAAAGCTGGTTCAAGCTATAGGGATGGAGACAGGAAGAGCCACAAAGTCAAGGGTTATTTTTAGTTTCCCAGAGTTAATTCAAACAAAAGAGCAGTTTGAAATCTTGAGGAACATTTCATGACCTTGGATTTATGCAGTATATTTAATGGCTAACTACTACTGTACTGTGCAAAGAAAAAAAATGTCAGCATCATTATCTCTCTCAATGTTCCACTGTGACATAAACTGTTATCATGTCCTCAAAATACTCAGTAAGTATTTTCTTTCTTCTTTGAGTTGGGAGACATATTTTTCTTTTTCTAACAAGAAAAAAGAAGAGTCAGATCCAAACTGTTAGAGAAAGTACATCTAATACACAGTGCAAGGTAATTTTTTGTGCAAACCAATGATCTGCAAGTGCATAAGTGGACATTTTCATCCACTGTATCTCATTTAATGCTGACAACAGTTCTCCAAGGTCAACATTTTCATTTGCTTTTTTAAAAATAAGGAAACCAAAGTTCAACATAACTTTCCCAATTTAAGAAACATTGAACAGCCTGCAAACACCAGGGTCTGGGGATGATTTTATCTCCTAGCCCCTTCTTTTAAACATGAGGTAGGATGTAAAGACATGACCCTTGTGGAGGAAAGCCAAGATTTCAAATCTGGCCTTCACTTACTAAGTAAGGGACATCAGGTGTCTTAAGATACTTGACAGACAATACAAAAATAACTTGTGTGTGCTAATGTGGTGCTGAATATTCCAAATAACAGTGTATTCATAAGCATATGCATATATGTATATATACATGCATACTCAACAATGAATACTAATTTATGAGTATGTGCTCATGTATCATTTTTCTGCTACCTTCTTAAACTAGCTAAATTAGTTCTGGAAATGGACTCATTATCATCTCCTTTTAACTCTCATCATTGTCTTAAATAAGATTGACAGTAAAGATAGTATGAATCCAACACATAGTGTGATTTCCTATATTTGCATGCCTGTGATACCATTTATAAGTTAGGCATGGTAAGAGAGTGACATCAATAACTGGTGATGAAGTGAACTGTTAAAAAAAATACACTGTAATGAAAGTCATGCGACAATTCTCAATTGACTTCTCTCTCTTAAAAATCTCATTGTACTGTACTTGTCGTGTAGTGGGAAGAAGTTAGTTGTATGACTGAGCACTTGGGACTAACCCCAGATCATGACCCATGACCCCAACTTCTGTGTTTTGACACGATGCAGGAAAAATTAGCACAAATTTATTCCAAAATTTCATAGATAGACAGTTCCTTCTCACTGTTGATCTTGCAGCCTCAGCATATGATTTCTGTTCTATTCTCAGTATGTCAAGAACATCCACGTTTTCACTTAAAGGAAGCACTTGTCTGGTATGTCTGAACGGCTCACACCACCACTGTGGTGCTATTATTAAGCAAAATAATTACTACTTGAACATACAGAGTGTCAAGGCAGCTACTTAATGACTAAGGGGTGGATAAGGGATGAGTCAGGTCCCCAGAGAGGCTAGAACAGGGCCATGTGAGATATCATCAAAAATGCCATGCAGTTTAACATATATAAATTGTTTGTTTCTAGAATGTTTCAGTTAATATTTTTCAACCCACAGTGGACCATATCTGATTAGAAGGAAATAAGGGAGCCCTCCTGGGCTTCTGTTGAATGTTGACCATTGTTCAACATTTTCCTCTTTAAATTATTTCCTCAAGTTAACACTCTTCACATGAATTATCAATAATTTCTAGCTCATAGGTTTATCATCTTTGCAGCTAAGAATGACGTTTTCTGTGATAAAATCACTGTCAGAAAACAAAGCAAAATTGTGTAGACTGAACTATCTGGCAAGGAGCATTGTGAGTTCAAAACCACGTACATTAATGATTTATTCTCTATGTAATGCTACTTTCAATATATAGTATCTTTGTGTAAAGCATACCTTGAATATTCAACTTATCGCTATAAGCTCTTTGTTTATATTTGTACTCTAGAGGAGAACTGAGGTTTGGATAATCTGTGCCCATCACCTTTTTTCAGTGTGACTTTGATTTTAAAGATCACAACCTATCTGGATTTCTTAGCAAGAAAATTCGCATAGAGAATGTGAAATCTTCTTGTCGATTCACACAGGGTAGGGCTGGAAAAGATATTAAGAGCATCAAATCTGATGTTTCTGCTTTATACCCAAAAGAAAGAAAAGTACAATGGCCCTATCATAGGTCAAATTCCAGGTGTGGATAAATCCAGGAACAAACCGAGTTTGGATTGTTTTCTAGATATGTACCCAAATATCCAAGTAGGACAATGACAGTTAGTGAAGACAGTGTCCGGGGGAGACTTTTGGATACAGCAACACCATAACTTCAAAGCATGTTAATAAGATTTTAGTGAGACCTAGCTTCTGACTTTGCAGGCTTTCCCTTGCCTCATCCCCAAGTGTTATGGAAAAAAAAGCTCCTGACAGCTAAACTCTTTCTTAAAGCTTTTCTTTTTGGATTAAAATATTTCAAATCCTCCGACACAAGTGTGACCTGAAGTTTCCAGGCTATTCTTTCATGAAAGAAGATTATAAATCACAAAGCTACCCTTTATGCAAAACCTTATCTTGCATGGCTACACTGAGATCGGTCTTTGAGGTTAAGAAAATATTGCTCTGTGGAAGGCATTCCTTTAGCACTTTTAAGATGGTTCCAAGAGTACAATATGCACACTGCTGTTGTTCAATTGAGGTTGGGCCGATCGACTCCGCTCCATAGGCAGGTTGCCCTGTGTCAGGTCTTTAATGCATATGGTTATGTACACGGCCATTGGCCACAGAGAATCCCAAACCCACTCAGCTTACTCTGGCCTGTAAAAAGTGGCCATCAGCACAGTCAAGTGAGTGAACAGACAAAAAGGAGAAATGTGAAATAAACAGACACCTGAAAACAGGCAGTTGAGGATGCAGAATATGGCATGATGAGTTTACAGATTTCCTGGTGCAGAGGTCTCAAGTCAAGACAAAAGGTTACATTCATACAATTGAATGTGTTGCTATGAAACATACAATTTGGGAGGAGAGATGAGCTCGAAGTTCTAGGTGATAAAGCGCAACATGAAGTCCGTCTTTACCATCTTCCCCTGTAGAGACCTGAGCACAACAAAAACTCCTGGTCCTGATGGCACACAACTGTCATAGAGGATGCTAGCAGCTGATGCGCTGATAAGGTTAGCCAACCAGAAGAATGGTTCCAGACTTACTCCACAGCAAGTGTTCTACTGTCCTAGGGTGGCTCTCATGGATGTTGGTGACTATGTGGCATCATCAATATAGTTCCAGTAGAGGGAGGCTTCACTATGTCCAGAGGCTTTATACTAAACAAGAACTAAATGCCTAGGCTTGAGTTGTCCCCATATTTTAAGGACCATCTGTCTTTATTACCACATCTGTGTTGAGCAAATTCTGCCCCACTGACTTTGTTCTGTACATATGCACAAAGCAGGGACTTGAAATCTTGTCACCTCCAACTGTCTTGGGTGTCATTGGGGCCCTCTTACATTCCCTTTATGTTCTTTCAATTCTATATTATGTCCCTTCCATGTCCCACCATCTCCCTATGTTGCCGCTATTATATTCCCCTCCTACCCCTCTTATGTCCCTCACGTCTTTATCATACTTACCTCATGGCCCACCATCTCTGTTTGTCTCTCTCATGTACAGGTTTCCCAACATCCATATCTCTGTTCTTACTCAATCCAGATAACATGTGAGTGTACCGGCCTCCTCTCCCTACCTAGAACTCTGTGTCCTTTTCCCATGCTATCTTTTCTGTTCTTTCTCATATCTACTTCTCCCCTCTGTTCAGAACCCCCAGGTCTGTATGGCTCCTGGGTTTCAGCCTCCTAGGCACCACAGGGATTGAGAACACCTACCCTGTATTCAGGACAAGTGAAGAAAGAGCCGGATACCTCGGAGAATTCTGTAGCACTTTTAAATCAGTGACCGACAGACCACAGCTGCACAAGGTGGAGCTGAGGAACTTAGTGAACTGTAACAGGATAAGATGCGGGAGAGAAGAGGCACTGCACTCTCCGCCAGCCTGACACCAGTGGGCTGACAACTCAGGAAGAAAGACTATAAAGCAGGCCAGAGACTGAAAGAGTCACTGCCTCATGGCAGGGGTGGAATCACAGAACAGAGTTGCATGTGGAGAGAAATGGTGCAGCCACAAACTCCCCACGCAACTGCAGTCAAATCACTTAGCATCTCCATGCCTTGGGTTCTGCATCTCCAAAACAAAGGCAATGCTGTCTGTGCCTCTTTGCCAGGGGCTATGCTGCTGTTCTGGATTATGTAAATAAAGGCACATTAGTTGCAAATAAGTGTATAAAAAGCAGCTCCGAAAATCTACCCCTTCAGTCCATTTGTTAATGGTCTAGCAGGCTTTGCAAATGGGAGTTCAGGAAATCCGAATGGAATTACAGCCGTGAACCAGGTTAGGAAATGTTCTCCAGATCAAACAGGAAAGCAAAGAATGAGATCAAATCTCTAGTTTCAAGGTAAGGATCTTATTTAATAAGGATTCCTTGCTCTTAAAAAATATTCTTAGGTAAAACCTGCCACAGTAGCCTATGCATGCAATCCCAGCATCAGGTAGGTAGGAGGATCAGAAGTTCAAAGTCAAGAGAGTTCAAGGTTAACCTGGGATTCATGAGACCCTGTCTCAAGTGAGCAAGCAAGCAAGCAAAAAACAAAAAAAAAAAAAAAAAAAAAAAAAACAAAAAAAAACAAAAGCTAAAAAGAACAAAATTAGGGATAATAACACAGCTCAGTGGTAAGAGTACCTGGTCTGCAGGAGCCCATGGTACCAGACATGCTATTGTCAAGCAACAACAAATACTCTGTATATGGAGAGTTTTGAGATTCCCTCCTAGAAAGAACACAATGAGAAAACTCAGAACCTAAGGGTCTGTCTACCATGTACTGTGTGCCGGGCCCTAGGCTGAGAGGCAGAAATCCCAGAATGGGTGACAAAGGGTTTGATTTCTAAAGCATAGGCACAGAGACATGGGAAGGTTAAACAGGGCTGGCATGTGAGCCCAGGGCTTGGTCACATACACACCTTTGTCCCCTGATTCAGGAGTCTAGGTTTTGACCAAACAGCACAGGCTTTTTCAGAACATTATTATTTGAAATTCTTCAAATGAGGGGGGGGGCTGTGGGGTAAGTTAAAAGAGACAATTCTAAGCATAGTGTTTGGATATTGTACAGCCTGGCCTCAAAAATGAAGAAACACTAATACGCTTGCCCTCTCGCATGTTTGCATTCACTCAAGTGCACGCCACCCCACACGCAGGTGTTTGTGTGTGTGTGTGTATGTGTGTGTGTGTGTGTGTGTGTGTGTGTGTGTGTATTGCTTGATGACTACAGTACAGTTTGATGAACTCAGGATCATGTGAACGCCTCAAAGAGCACTGTACAAACCTAACTGGTGGAGACGAGTCACTTAATGTATGTAGCCTATAGATCCCATCAAAAGACAATAAACATGAGACATGTGTGGCAGCTGCCAGTGGACAGCAGCACAGTGACTTGCCGTAAATGTCCTTCATAAATAAAAGTTCACTATAAAGTGGTGATAAAGGCTTGGTCACTTTAGTATAGCACAACACAATACAGCACAGAAAAAAAACACAGCAACATAATGGCCCATCATCATCCCCTGAGCCTTGTGTACTGCACTTGTATGTGCCACAGTGTCACACGACTGGCAATGCAGTATGTATACTTGCCCAGCATCACCACAAGCCCATGAGTGATGTGTTGCATCACCCTGGGATGACAGGAATATCCCTACACAAAGGGGGTATTTCAGGGGGTATTTCAGCTTCACTATCTTCTTATTATCAAACAAAAAGTTCTTTATTCAGTAGCATGTTTGTTCTACTGCCTGTTGACATAGATAGACACATACATACATACATGGATACATGGATATATGCATACATATCCTTATATGTAGCTATTTGTTCTCAGAGATTAGATTTCTTCACAAGTGGAGAACACATATACAACTACAAAATATGATATGTTCATCATTCTTCCATAAGCATTTTTTTTTATTCAAAGGGCATAGTTGTTGCAAACTACAACAAAATGAAAATTTTTTTTCGATCTCAACTTAGGAAGTAATTTTGCAAACACTTTGTTTACTACAGTTGAACAAGTAGGAGGAGCTGAATTATATGCTCAACCCAGCACCGACAACCGAGCTCCTGGCAAGTTATCCTCACTTCAGCCCTCAACATTAGCACTGAAACAGCAGACCATTTTCGTGGTTGTTCTGCAGCTGCCTACGTTCAGCTCGTCATATAAAGAACAGAGACACTATCAGAAGCATTTAATGCCAGGGTAGGTGCTGATGGCACCATGTGGAGACATGGGGTTAGCAAAAGATGTGAGTCCCAAAGAGCAAGGCAGAATGGATGGTGACCATAAGGGAACTCCTTCGCATGGTAGAATGATGGTGCACCCCAAAACCCACACAGGAGCCATCAGAGCTCAGGAGCTAATTTCAGTAGCTTCATTTTTAGTAGGAATAAAACCCCCTAGTAGATAATGTAGGAGGAAACAGCAGGTCAGCCAGCCCCTAGAAGGACTTCACCCAGTTGAGAAGTAAATGTTTCCAACACTTCCTGAGAAAAGCAATTTCATGATATAATGATTGCTACTGCCAGGAATCTGTTTATTCCTGGTGGTCAGCTGACATGTTTTTCAGATTTTTCTTCATTCTATTGCTCTTAGAATTCTGTCTCCTTGGAGCACTCTCAGTTCAGCCTCATCCACCTTTTTCTCTCATCTCAGAAGGAAAAGGAGCCTAAGAATGATATACTACTATAAAAAGCATGAATCCAACTTAATGGGGTCATAAAGTACCAGGATTGTTCCCATATCTGTGCACAGTCACTTTGAGTCTCACCTTAGGTGGTCAAGGTCCAAAAGGATGCACACTGTCTTATTCATGAGGAAACTGAGGCAGGAGAAAGTAAAGTCATTTGCCTATGCAAACTCCATGTGAAAGTAGAGAGATTCTGCCAAGCTGAAGGGACACAATAAAGTCATCCCTGTATCGTCACCTGCATACTTGACCACAGAAGCTGTGAGATATGTTTACTCTGCTCTCCAAGAAATACCTTCTTACCCTGGAAGGCACCTCACTGTACCTAAAGTTACTAATGGACATCTGAAAGACTTACTGCTTGGCTCACGAAGTTTTGACATTCCCTCTCAGGCTGGGCCAGGAGGCCACTTAGCAGACTAGGAGCAATTGTGCGAGGTCAATCCCTTGTGCCTTGTGTTGTGTTTCAGATGCTTTACATAATTCCCACTATAGATTTTCCTTTCATTTTGACTTCAATTTTGACTATGTTAATAATAATAATAATAATAATAATACCATACAGCAGCCTCTAAAATGTTCTCTTAGAAGCTCTAGATTCCATGCCAAGGTATAGGGAGCCAGTAAATTTCATTACACTTACATCAGAGATGAGTGTGTGAAACAAGGTTTGGAGATTATCAGCTCCTGTCCTTGGGCCACACAGTTCAGAAACTGAACCTGTGTCTTTTGCTTTCAAATCCCTTGTCCTTCCTGCTATGCCATGCTCTCTTCAGAGGACTTGATGATCAACTTCTGAGGAGAAAAATAATCCCAGGTGGAGACCTTTCCTCACACAAGCTCTGCCACATCTCCATGTCCACTCTCTGAAGTCATTCACACTTTAAAGGTTCTGTCACAGTGGTCCATAGTTTTGCATTAAACAGAGGGTTATCTCAAAAAGTAAGGAAGAACAAAATAGTCCATCTGAGTCTCCACAGCCACTCGATTCAGCAACAACCTGAGTTGTTTTGCACGGGCACACACAGCACCATGCTGCAACCTGGTTTATTTTACATCTGACATGTTGATGGCTATGGAAATGGACTGTTGTTGGGAAGTTCAGGGCTGGAAGAGAACTCAATTCATTAAAATGACAAGACGCTTCCTCTGTCATAGACTCGGAGTCTCAGACACGAAGATTCAAGAGCCAGAAAGCGCTGAGAGCAAAGGCGATCTGACTGGTGACTGCAGATTAGTGAGAATGGGAAGCTCACCAAGATAAATAGCAGTTACTTTCATGGAGGATGAAATAAAATGCTGGTTTTGTTTGGGAGCTGTGGAAGAAGACATAAAAGTTAAACCCTCTGTAGGCAGTGCTTTAGGAGAAGTAGACTGTGAGACACATTTAATTGATTTCTCTATGGAAATGGCCAGGCATGAAGCATACTGGTCAGTCTAATAGAATTTCCTCACATTTTAGATTGGACATCCAGGAGGGAGTATGGGGAGTCACCCCCACCCCCCAGACCTGAGGGGGTTCCTCACTTTCAGGGCAGAAGTATAAACTGCCAGTAGTGCTGTCTCTGGAAAAGAGAGTCACTTCTTGTCACAAATTCTCTGCTGTCCTGGTCCTTCTGGCCACTATCCTAAGCAGAGTGGGTCCTCAGGACATTTCACCTCTGTATAAGGACACTTGATTTAATAGTACAAGGGAGTCATTAGGAGTTCACTAAATAGGATGTGAAGGGAAAGTCCAAAATTATAGTTCTATGTAGGCTAATGAACAAATAATTGACCAACAGGCTGACAAGAGTGCTAGAGGACAGTATGCAGTGTGCCTATAGAGAAAGGAGGTGGTGGCTCCTGGGGCTTGTAGCCCAGGCTGTTCTTCACTGCTAACAAAGACAGTAGGCCTTCATGCTCCTAACAGAATGTGAATGTGAAACATAGAATGAATTTCACATTCTATGAGCATGTGAAACATAGAGCTAAATTACCAAGCTTCCCTCCTGCTCTTGAAAATGGGAAGATGGTGTTATTTATCATTGCACAAATAGAGAAATGGAGGCACCAAGCACTATCTCCTTTAATGACTTATAACTGGGAAATGAAGCCAAGAAAAGAAGTCTGAAGGGAAAAAATGGCATTTAGCCCATACAGTTGGTGAGTGTATTACTGTGTTATTTTCTACAGATGCTGTAGACTTAAAAATAATAATAAATAAGGGGTTGTTGTACACGTCTGGGGTCATCGAGTGCATTTGCTTCAGTAACAAGAAACCTATGTGAACTGACGGTTGACTTGGATGTCAAACACCAAACAATGCCAGTTGTGGCAGCATCGCATGATTTTTGGTAAATCACTAGTAGACACAGCTAAATAAATGGAGTAAATTTGGCTTCCTCCCTTCATTGTATCTGACATGGAAAGACAAGAATGTTCCTACAGAAGTGTGAAGTCCAGTCTAAGACTTTATTTTATGTTGTATCTTGTTAAAGATAGACCTTCTAAAAGGCCACTGTTTCTCTCACACACTCAGAACCAGAGAAGCATCAGTGTGGCTGGTCCTTGGATGTGCTCTGGCCAGGGCCATGGGGACAAACAACTCTCCTAAGAAAAGCAGCTTTCTTTTGTCTAGAGACCCTTTGGCTGCTGTGTGTATGTAGGCAAGCCGTGTCTGTGTGGGTTTTCACATGCTCAAGTGTGTGTGTGTGTGTGTGTGTGTGTGTGTGTGTGTGTGTGTGTGTG
>CAJQZJ010003694.1:16360811-16421376 GCA_907164525.1 Lophiomys imhausi
TGTGTGTGTGTGTGTGTGTGTGTGTGTGTGTGTGTGTGTGTGTGTGTTGGCTCTCACATTCACCTGCAGAGGAGGCAGAAGAGTATGTTGCTGTAGGTACTGCAGTGAGAGTGGTCCTTCGGAAGAAACAAAAGCAAGGCAGAATACAGATGCTTCTCTTAAAAAAAAAAACAGGATGATGTCCAAGGATCCCCAAGAGGAAGACAGAGCTGGAGACAAGAGCAGGAGCCAGGAATAGAGCAAACAAAGACCAAGGACGCCCTCTGCGTCACTCATTCACGTGCTATGAGATCTAGAATAACAAATCCCAGAGATCCCTCAGACTATTTCCTCCTTCAAGAACACACTTGCTGTACTGTGAAGGAAGACCCAGGGCCTGGCTCAGACTTTCCAGAGAAGTGAACATAAGTAGAATGTCTATTGAGGGTAATGGTCTCAAGAAAAGAGAAAGGTAGCATTTCTGCTGGCCACCCCACCAGAAAGTATAAGGGAGAGGAAAGGGGTGGGACAGGGTGGGGGATATTAGGGAGACAGTGGCAGTGTAAGGTGAGAAGCACACCAAAGTTTGAACAACATATGGGTAAAAAGTTATTAACACTTCTGAGAAATATCCTACCAACCCCAGGAATGAAGTGCTCAACAGAAGGTGGTGAGAGCACCTGGGTTTTTTTTTTGGGGGGGGGGTTCCCTTAAATACAACTAGAAGATCTGGGCTTACAACGGTATAGTTGTGTGATCTACAGGAAGTCCCATAGCATCATTTGTTCCCGTGTTTGATACAATCCAATGTCTCACTGGGGTCACACTGATCATGTGGGCAGTTTCTCTTACTGAAGTTACTATTGGTGTGTGTATGCATGTTTCCATGCATTGATCATGTTTGTGCAGGCATACTTGAATATGTGAGTACATACCCATGGAGGCCCAGATTGACATAGGATATCTTCCTTGACAAATCTCCACTTTATATATGGAAGCAAGGTCTCTCATTGAACCCTGAGTTTGGCTCCTCAGCTAGCTAAAACTGGGTTTTGCTCCAGGGATTTCCTGTCTTCACCTGAATACATTAAAATTTTTTTTGGGGGGGAGGGCATCGTGTCCACCTGGCATTGGTGTGGGTGTGGATTCTGTTTATCTGAACTCTGGTTCTCCAACTAAATTAGTCAGTGCTTGACCCACTGAAGCATCAGCTAAAAATTCATAAAGGTCAGAACCGGTGTGCCTACCTGTATGCATTTCTCAGTGACCCAGACATCCTCTGCAGAAAGCAGGCTTCGGTGCATATGGGAGTTTGATGTCTCAAGATTTAAAAATTTATCAGACTAGACCAATGGGACTGAGCACAGATGAACCTATCTTGTTTCTTAGGCTCATTTACAAAGTATGACAAAAACAATGATATATGTTTGGGAAAAATTGAATATATATATTTACATCAGTGCAGAAATGATCATTACTACAGCATTCTACAGAGATTAAGATATGTATTAACTTGGAAAGTCTCTCTCTTGTAAGCTCCAATATTGTCTGCTACATTTCACTTTCCCTAATCATACAACACATGTCAGAATCTACATGTAATAGATGTTAATTCCATTTTAAAGATAAGAAATCTGGCACTGGGGGAATTGAAGCATCTTACTTAAAGGAAGCAGACAAATGAGGACATGTGAGTCATCTGTCTGATTCCAAAGCTAAGTATACTTTCCCCAGATAATCTGAATTTGGCCTCAATACTGCCACATTACTTAACAGCAATAAAACTGTTTTTGCTTATGTCAGAGAGTTGCTATCAAAAAGATAAAATATAAGCAAGGGCTACCCAGGATACAGAGAAAAAGAATTAGTATGCCTTGCTGCTAGAATTTGAAATTAGTATAATTGTTATGGACAGCAGTATGGAAGTACATTGAAATTTAAATATAGACCTGCTATATGACTAAAATAAGATCAATATGTAAATAATATCTATCTCCTATATACAAAGCAAACTCATTCACAATAGCCAAGATATAAAATCAGCCCAAATGGCCATAGATGGAAAAGAAAGAAAACATGGTAAACACACAGTGGATACTGAACCATTCTGAAGAGGAACACCCGTTCCTCAGAACAAAGATGTGTGAACTTAGTAAGGCTATTTTGGGAAGGAGAGTGACTAGGTACACAAAATCAAGCAGGGGCTCAGTCATACCTGGAATCTAAAAGAGTGGTCTGAAGGAAGAGAGATGAATGGTGGTGACTAGGGTCTGGAAGAATGAGGATAGTTGGGGAAATGATGGTTAAATTTTGTCATGAGGAAGATAAACCCAAGAGCTCTATTGTACAGCATGTGACTGTGGTTAATAATGATGCATTGTTTTCTTGAAAATGGCTAAGAATGGATGCGAAGTGTTCTCACCACAAAATAACAACAACGTTCTAAGGTTTGTGTGCATAACCGAGGCAGCCAAGGGGAATGCACACGTGCCTCGGTTTTTCCATTGGTGTATCATCTTGTTCCTGTTGTAGACTAAGTATCATAGGCTACATCGTAATATGAAAGGTGCTGTGTTCCTGTAAGAATTCTGAAAGCCAGGGATAGCAAAGATGACTCAGTGGTTAAGAGCACTGGTTGCTCTTGTCAAGGAGCAGGATTCAGTTCCCAGCACCCACATGCTGGCTCACAGCCATTTATAACTCCAGTTCCAGTGGCTCCAATGCCTTCTTCTGACCTCTACTGGCATCAAGCATGTAGAGCGTACACAGACATACATGCAGGCAAATACTGACACATAAAATAAATAAGTTGGAAAAATAATTTAAAATTTTCTGAAATTTGGTACATTCTATGACTGACAGAGCAGAGACATATGAACATATAGAGAACACTGAGACAGTGAACCTATACAGGATGCCTCCAAGGAAATGCAAACTCTGCCAGCTACACTACCAAAAAAACCCTGAAATGTGGAAGCCTCAGGCAAGAGCCCCATACCTAGACAGCCCTCTATCCCTAGTGAAAATGAGGCTCCCCACCAGGCTAGATTTCCTTCATTAGTCAAAAGCCTATCTGCAGATCCCATGGTCATCTTGCAAGTTGAGCCAAACCTAGCTTTCATGAAAATTCCATTTAAAATGCTGTGCAATTCTAGCTCATGTTCTTTCGTGAAGGTTTTAAAATAAGCCAAGCTTGCTAGTGGATTTCGATGACATTTCTGAAAATGAGTCTAGAACCAAGTTTAATGATAGGCTTCACTGCATGAAAGTCTTTCCAAGTTTCTTTCCAAATACAAGATTCCCTGCAGGTGTCCTTACAGATACATCCCCAGGGCTTTTTGTTCCTCACTATACCCTTCAAGGGAGACAGAGGAATGGATCCCATAGTCCCTCTTTACTACCTGGGGAGAAAACCACCACCCTGGGCATAGCAGCATCCTTATTGACCAGTGGGTGGTAGAGCACTATGAGGCTTAGAGAAAGGAGAGAAATTATTTCCAAACAAGCTTTAGACTACAGGAAAACAGAGGAGGTACACAGAGGAGAATAAAATGAATAAAGATGGTTTGGGGGAGAAAAGAGCCATCACACATTGAATGAAGACAGAAAGTAAAATATTAACCTGAGACTCTGGTGGACAGTAGCAGAGAGGAAAGGCTAGGAAAGCCATTAAAGGGTAAGAAAGAAGTGTAGTAATCACACAGAGGGAGTTTAACAGACAACATCAAGAAAGTAAAAGGAAAGTATTAGAGGGATTGAGAGGCAATCCACACATCTGCAACTTAGTTAAAGTTAAACATATGGAATGCTGATAGATAGGGCAAATTCACTTCCCTTCCTTGGCCCTGTGGTGCTTTGAAAATTGGTAGCTGAAGAAAAACTAATGACCCTATCCCACTGGATTAGGTGCCACTTCGACAGTCACCAGGGGTTAAATTCCCAGCCAGTCTCCATTATCAGAGGGATGTGTCCTTTCAGGGTATGGGGTCCCCTCCTGATCTTCTATCTATATTTAATAACTGCAATCAATTAAACCCTTCTTTTCTCCCTTGACATTTTGTCAATCACGATTGAGGTGGGTATTTTAGCTCCTACTATTACCTTCATTATTATTTTCTGTGATAAACTATCAGAGCTTCATTCCCTTGATAGAAAATCTATCCAGATCTTGGCTGTCAAAATGACATTTCTGATTAACTCAGAGAAACCTGCAGCCCTGTTGAGAGAAAATAATCATTAAAATGATCCAAAAGAGTAATTAAGGGAAAAAACTTCTCTCTCTCTTTCTCTTTTCTTTCATTCTTATTCTTCCTGAAGGGTGCACTTTGGCCTCAAACTCTTCAGGAATGTTCTCAAAAAGATTGTCAGATTGTGCTGAAGAAAAAGCCTCTTCCTGCTTTATTCTCTGAGTCTCAGGAGGAATAGAGGTTGTTACTGCTGATGGGAATAGACAGGAAAAAGCACCAAGAACTGGGCCCTTGTTAGGCAACAGGGCACTGGCAGGAACCTCATGAGCGAGGCCTTAAGGCAGATTGATGAAAGGAACTGTCTAGGCAGTCTGTTGCCAGGTGAGGAGTTGAGTATTCACAGTACTCTGGAAAGTCTAGGGAGAGGTGAGAATCAAAGATATTCGCTTAGTCAGTGACCCAAAGTGTAAACAAAGGTTGAGAAATAAGGGCACAACTCAACATACTATACAGCCTCTATAATCAACACAGACCAACCACATCTTTCAGCATGGCTAGAAATGATTTAAGATAAATACCAGTCCAAGTAAATATTTAAGTAGTCTCGGATCCTAATGGAGTTTTAGGATTGTCTGGAATCTAATCAGCACAAACCTTTAAGCAGGCCAAATATTATATTTGAACAAACCCAAAGACAAGAAAAGAGGCACTTTGTAACTCACAAAACCTTCCATTTTTACAAAAATGAATTATTTTTTGCATTATGGAAAAGAGGACATTTATCCTATTTATAACACATGAAGGTAGGAAATAGTCTTGAACCACCTTTCCTTTGCTAAACTGAAAAGTGAAATAGTCTTTCAAGAAAGCCACATCTTTCACCTTGGTCAAGTCCTATATGAGCCTTCATTTCTTCTTCTGCACATATCAGTGTTGGACTCTTAGCATTCATATAAATCATTATTTAATACAGCATTATAGATGCCCCTGATATCAGCTCCCACCTGTTCACTTATCCATTGTCCATCCACTTGTTTATTTATCTACTGAATATTTGTTGAGGGTCTTGCCTATTATGCAAACTGTCCTGGGTGCTGGTATCACTTACTGACAGGAAAGATCATTGTTGTTGCTTTACTGGAAAAGCTGTACAAGCTAACAGGCACCAAGAACTTATCCAGGAAGCATGTTACTGTATCACTCAGCAAGAGGAGACAAGACTTTGTACTCAAGAGCATACAGGCAAACCTGAGCTCCTGCAGGTCATGTTAAGCATCTTAACACTAGCCAAGTCCCAACTAAGACTAATGCAAAAAAGGAAAAAAAATCACAATGGTTTTACAGAAGTTGGGAATGGACCATTCTTATTCTTATTCTTATTATGTTTATTTATTCCTTCAAGTTATATCTCCATCACAGCCCCCTCCCTTCACCCTTCTCAGTCCCACCTTCTCACACTCTATTCCCTCTTCCACTTAATCCTACTCCTCTCTAATGGGGTGCCCCCACATCTCAGTCCCCCTCAGTTTATCAGTCATATGAAGGCTAAGAGCTTCCTCTTGCACTGGGGGAAGACATGGCAGATCCACTAAGGTAAAGTGTCCCACTAACAGGTAACAAAGTCCATGTTCCTGTTCCTTTCAGTCTGTTAGTTGTAGGATAGTTTCCTCTACTATATGGCTAAAATCCAGTTATAAGTGAATAATGGACCATTCTTAACACCACTCTTCCCAGAAATCTTCAGCCTTAGGAACCCTCATAGAAAACAGACTTACGGAATGTGGGACATTTTGATAATAAACATCTTGACTTTCAAAGCACAGCCTCTGTAGTCTGCTAGCAACTTCTCGGAGGAAACCCTTTAAGATCTGAGTTCAGAGCCATCACATTCTGTCTCTTTAATGCTGTCAGTCAGGCTACACGGGAAACATCATCACTCAGTATTTCACCTTGCAAATAAATAGCTCTGAACTGCAGCCAGAAGCAATGGAATCTCTCAAAGACATTATCTGGAAATAGTCAGTGGACGGCACCTCCAGTCCCATTAATCATCCTCACACTTACAGTTCTTCTTAATGGCTTTATGGTTTATCCTTTGAATGCCAACAAAGTGTGATTTTTTTCCTGGCTTATTCTATTAAACAGAAATCAATATCTAATATAAATGTGCCGACGGTAGGATGTTTGGAAAGGCCAGGAATGACGGAGTACACCAGTTTTATCTCACCTTGCCTCAAATGGGATGTGGACAATGAAAAGGAGAAGAAAGGGACAATATGTCTGACACTTTCTAAGGAGTCAAGTGCCTCAGGAAGGGAGAGCCTGTCCGGATGTGGGGCTTTATTTTTCAAGACAGGTAGAGGAAAAGAGGAGCTGGCAATCACGGACTGTCAGAGAAAACAAAACAGAACAATGCTTAATATTTTTTCCTCCAGGGAGTGATATTAAACACAGATTCAGGAAGGAAAGTGGTTGTTCTAGGAGAGGAAAAGCCAAAGCTTCGCCTCAGATGCTGTGATGATCACACGCAAGGGAGGGTGGTCATAGACTCATCACTTCTCAGCATGCCAAGAGGCAGCAGTGAAATATGTCCCACAAAGTGAGAAGCACCAGCCACATTCTTCAGAGACAGATGTGCAAAATGTGAAATCCTTCTTTTCCAACCCACAGAGAAGGTTTGAACCATTCAGATCTGAAATTTGTCATTAGTATTTTTGATTCCAGTCACTGATGGGAACTATACAAGCCAGAATATATATATATATATACATATACATATGCACAAAAAGATGGTTTTCTTAAATGTCGGTGTAATAAGAACAGAGAAAATGAATGGTCCTAAAATTATAAAGAACTAAATCCTAGTACTGAATAATTTAACTTGATTATGTAGCATGTACCTTAGAATCCAGCTCTGCAGCCAATAAACTATGTTTTCGAACCTAAGGAATTCGCCGGATTTTACAGTGATTTCTTCTTTGTTTTGCAGGAAACTGAAGCAATAGTTGTTCTCCTTACTTAATGAACTTGTTCTCAGTGTCTTAATTGATATTATATGGTTCATTAAAATGTGAGACCCTGAGATTGTGTTTCCTTCTGAAGCATCAAAAGGCTGGAAACCACAGTACAGTGAGAAGCAGGCTGGAAAGGGGATGCAACCCATCTTCTTCAGCATGTGCAGGGCACATCTGCCATGATATTCACAAATACTCCATGCTATCCACATTATTCCTAGTCTAGCCTCAATTCTGGGGTACATCAAAGCCACTTTTCTTCCAGAAGATTGAAGACCAAACCTAGCAATGTGTGGTGACAACATGCATCCATGTACTCATAGGAACCTCACCTTGAAACCCCCAGTTCTAACTTGTATGTTTCCTCACATTATTGCTTCTGACAAATATTAATAATGACATTAACTTCTGAACCATTTTAGCAGAATGCTGCTGTGTGTTGGCTGGAGGTCATTCTCTCAAGATGGCTAGTGTGATGCTTAATTTTCAGGGCTAATGTAACCGTGTCTTGGGATGCCCACACATTTGGTTAAACATCACCCTATAGGATTTGAGCTAGTACTTACACCAGCAGCTCTGTAGGGTCTCCAACTTCCTGAAAGCAAGATACAGGTATTCCACAGACACTTTAATCATATGACACAACTTCTTATTATCACCACAGACATATGTACATGCACACACACACACACACACACACACACACACACACACACACACACACACCAGAAAAGAGAATAGACAGGTAGATAGATACACACATACATTTTCTCTATAGAGAGTATTGTGCATGTGTGCATATACATATCTTAACATACTTACTGTTGCGATTTTTGTGGTACTAGGGAGCACTGGGGATTGAATTTAGGGTCTTGTGATCTCTAGGCGAGCACTCTACTGCTGAAATACACACCCAATCCCACAAATTTATACAAAGATACATACAGAGAAATCGCTATCTCTGTATAGACAAACACAATATGGTAATATGTGGGCAAATAACTAGATCAAGCAGCCTAAAGAAAGAAAGGAAGAGGGGACAGAGAATGCCTGGGTTCTGTCTCTAGGGAACCCTGACTAGTATAATTTGCTCAGGAATGGCCGAACACCAGTTTCAGATCTTGAAAGTACAATCTTCCTCTACCATGCGTGGAGCAAGAGTAGGACTCAAGAGTCTGAACATTAAGTGTTTCACATTCCATTTGCAGTTCCAGCAAACATATGAACTCATCTAAGGCCCCCAGGCAGGCTGAGCAGCCCAGGTACTGGCTTGAAATCATTTCAGAATACAGGTGATAACTGGCACCAACCAGCAAAACCATTTTCAACACACCCACTTCATATGACTCAGTGGGAGAAAGTCTATGTAAATGAAATTAATGTGAATAGGCTCTCCTCCTTGGAGCCAAAGTCTAAAACAATGCAGAATGAAAATCACTGTTTTAATCCTATTCCATGGATATCTCAGGAACATCTATTCTACAAAATAAATGGTATTCATTACCAATATGAAACAATATTTCATATGTATATCTCACTATATGTGTGCATGCATGTGTGTGTGTGTGTGTGTATTCTGTTGCTATCTATACATAATTAGTAAAGTCTGGAAAGTATAAAACCTGTAATACAAAGTCCTGGGGGAAGCAAAAGGACAATGAGGCAGATGTAGTGGAATTCATAAGATGCATACCATGCTGACCTCTCCCACCTTGGAGCACTCCAGACATGAACCAGATAAAGCTTCAGAGCTTCTGCACATTGCCCAAGTCAGATGAGGCATTATCAGAAAGGACGATTTAAAGCTGAAGGCAGTCTTTACAAGTTATTAGTAGCAGCCCATGAACCAAATTATGTTTTACAAGAATTAAAGTGGAAGAGGGGGCTTTTTCTGCCAGAGTGACACATTTATTGTAGAAATATGATGGGCGAGAAAAACCGTAATGCGAAGCTATACTGACTAACTTCCACCGCCCTTCTTTTCTACTATGGACTCCAGGTACCTGCAAGGGATAGCTCTCCTCAGAGAGAAAAGAATCAAGTCTAAGCCAAGTCCAGGAGCAGTAGAGAACATTTCCTTCTAATTATACATAAAATGAAAATGGGGTATATTCAAAGGTCTAGTTCACACATGGTCCCTATGGGGCCAATATACACAGAGCACAGATTTTATGGTGATAGCAAATGGTTCTTATGATGACTCAGGAACTGGGGTCTTTTGACCACGCCACCCCTTCCACAGACTCATTGAGAGGAGAGACATCCAGTCAGGCCTCTTCTCTTCAGAGCTGCCTCTCCCCAAGTCTGCCAATCAATAATCCAACTGCACTCGATCACCTAAGCAAGCAGTATGCCCCCTTCCTTTATTTCCAAAGATTTCCATTGATCATTTCATTGTGTCCCCTAGCGTCACATTATTGTGCCTCATCTTCTCTCTTCTTTAAACTTCATTTGTCCAATCCATCTGTGAAGTGACCAGGAACATAAAATTAAATAACTAAAGGTTGCCGGTTTGTATGCATCTCCCACAGATACCTTACAAGACTCCTTTGATGGTCTGTATCTGTTGTTGAAACCCTTACAGTGTAATGTGGGAGCGCCTGTAAATCTCTTCTGGTTTGCAAACCCAGTGGGCCATATCTTTTGATTAAGTTGGTATTTTATTTTCCTTTATTATAATACCACAGAGATATTCTGGAAACATCTTAGTAGACTGTGACAATAATGGAGAAACACAGAGACTAATCTGAATCATGTGGCAACAATACAGATGTTGGATACAGAATTTGTCTCTTACACATCTCAGCCTTAGGTAAGACCATGGAATGTAAAATACTGTTAGCGCATTTTACGAAAAAAAAAAAAGTCAATTAAAATGTAGGAAATAAAGTGAGCACCCAAAAGGAAATGTGATTTTGGAAATGAACTGGTTAGCATTTACAGTAATTACTAGAGATTACCACCAAATTACTAACCAAATTACTGGCAGAATGGTCATATTATTCTACTCCTTATAATAATGTTGCATACCAATTTCATGTAATTGTCCATAATTTCCCTGACTGAATCCAATGAGTAATTTGAAACCGATCCCCACCCTTGGTCTCCCTATTTCCTTCCCTCCTTTGGCAACAGGGTTTTATATTGTTTTAACCTGAAGACACCACTCTCAGCTGTCAATATCTATTCCCACCCTCTTGCTACTTGGGGCCAGAACGGAAGACAATGCTAAAAGAATCATTGTTATGAGTCTGACCTTAGGACTCTGATATAGGTTCACGTGACACAATTTGAAAGTGGCTGGAGTCAGTTGCCCTCTCCAATCTGGAGTCATGAGGGTAACACCACCATATACACACAGTGCTAATAAAGGGCTGGGAAATAATTCACTTGACCTACTTACACTTGTGGGAAGAGACTTCTGGCCATGTTGAAGCTTTTCTAATGTGAAGAAATAGACAGTGGAAGGAAGAAATGTCACAGAAGTGATTTCCAGAGGAAAAGGAAGTGCCTGAAGTTTGAAATGTTTATTGCAGTCCACATGTGAGAAGGAAGAAGCAGAAAGGACCCTCTGGGTAGAAAAGCAAGCCAATATACAGTGCAGCTTAGGACTCAAGGTCACCTGCTAGAGCTCTGTAGTGACAATGCCCACCATGGCGGTATTCCCCAAGAGCAACACAGCCTGGGCTAGGTACTTCTGTCACACTTGTTCGCTGGCATAAGCTTCCCTGGTAAGGATGCTTAGGAAGCCAGCAGGAAGGCAACTCCACTGCAAGGCAGGGCACTGAATGAGGTGAAAATTGGAGGTTGTAAGCCAGCTGCACCCCAGGAGCAGATCACAGGTCTAAATAAGGGTGCATTTCTTGCTCAGGCAAGGATCCTCCTTTGTAGATTTAGGCCCACTCTTCGTGGGCCTAGAAGATTGGGAAAAAAAAAAATCCAAATTAAAGCAAAGAAAAAAGAAAATGAAAAAAAAAAAAAGAAAGCCATCTCCAGAAAGCAAGAAATGGCAGGACCAGCTTTTATCATAAAGGATACACCAGTGATTGGGAAACTGTTGTTGTCTTTTCAAATCAGCCTAAACTGGATTTTCAAATTAGCAGCCCCAACTGTGGCAGCACAGTTGCCTGCATTTGTCGTGCTGAAAAGTTGTGTTCACAGATAAGAGAGAATCATCTAACATAAGGCTACCACATTTCCCCCTTATCCAAATCTGGGAAATGTGGCTGATTTGCATATTTAGCATACATTTGCATTCTGTGTTCAATAGCCCCTAACTCTAATTATGTAAAATAAGATAAATTAGTACATTTCACTGCCATTGGATTCTAGCCCTGCAGTTGGGGGCTATGGAGACTTAACCCAACATTTTCTTCCTTTTGGGACCAACAGTCACTTGTTCTGGCTGGGGACAATTCCCCTAATGCCTGAGTTGGGAAGGAGAGAGAAAGTGAGAAAAAAAAAAAAAAAAGACCTGCCATGTCTCCAAATACATTTATGAATTTCCTAGTCTAGGAAATACAATTAAAGTGCCAACTTGATCATTATTAAACAGCACCACCCTCCAAAAACAAAAAATAAAAAACAAACTTTGTAAGTACTTTCATAAATAGAAAGGAAAGTATTGTCAAACAAAACAAAAAGTGGCCCAAACCCAAATCCAGTTTTCAGCTTTTTAAAGCATGTAAATCCCTATGAGGATGGAAGTGAATAGGCTTGCAGAAAAAAAGTGGGCCTGCAAGAATGGGAATAAATAGCAGGAGGGGGTCTTAGCCTTCTAGTCCTTCCTTCTGTCTCAATGTCCCACTGGTCAGATACTTGCTGTTTTGGTGTCCTTATGGAAACCTGACACTCTCAGAAAGCATGTCCTTACTCTTCATCCCTCACTAACAGGCCCCCCATCCCACCCATTCCTATTTTGAAGAATATTTATAAAGCACATTTTAAGTGATCCAAGAAATGTAAAACCAGCTTGCTAGAAGCCACAGGAAAAATTGAAAATAGGATTATAACGTAATCAGCACAGTAAGATAGGCAAGCCAAACATAAGATGGATACGCAGAGCATCAAACAGATTCACTCAGAGTTGAAAGGTTGAACAGTTCGTGACAGGTATCCATATGGAGAGATGCTTACATATGTCTGAAAGAGTAAGAGTGAAACACTCACCAGATGGAGAAATGCAGGAAAAGGTTTTGGACAGTGAGAGTTACGCATACCCAAATATTCATTCCCATCAACTTGAGTGTCTAGGAAATGGGTCCAAAAATATGTGCTGGATTCTTGGGAATAAAGACAAAGGGTCTTGAGCTGTGATGGCAGCTGTGATGGCTAGGTCAGAGTTCAGAGCAGAGGTGACATTGCTGAGAATGCTGAGACTGTGTCATTTAGGCAGCAACACCCCGCCATCCCAAACAAAGACTCTATATACTAGCAGAAGTAAGGCAGTGAGTGGCATTGGCAATGGAAGAAGTAAACAGTAAACATTCAGACATGAATAAAGTCATGTAAAGATGGCACAAATACAGAGTGGCTTACCTATTTTTGACACATTAGAAGCAGTTTGAGTTCAGTTTATAAAATGAAGTAGAAGAATCAATGGGATTAAATACTTATTTTAGGACAGATACTGTATCAGGAGCACAGTTATTCATTCTTTATGAAAAGCATAGATTGGATAGGAAGGGGACAAGCAAAAGACAGCACTGGCAATGGTGAGGTACCCACTGAATTTTTAACATCCGATGTCAATTTTACCTTTTCATTTAATTTTTAACACCCTTATAAGAAGAAAAAATGAATTTTGCAACTGACAAAATTTCAGACCAGTGAGGTTTTGCATATGCTCAAGGTCACAAGGCTAATAAATTCAAGAGTCCATACTGAATCCTCGACCTACTGTGCTCCAGAGCCTGCTTCTCCTCCTCTCAGTGTTGCCTCCTGTTCTCTGATGATAAACAGCATATTAGGTCTTACATAGGACAAGCTCGAACTGGTAGTAGAGCATCCCATAGGAGCTATCAAGTACAAATCCACACATAATAAGATCATAGACTTATAGACCTGGAAGGCATCCTAAAAATTATATAATCACAGAACCAAAGTTATAAAAAGAGATTAACGTCACAGTTACCCACCTGGGAGAAATTCACTGGCCAGAAAGTGATTGAAATTGTGTATTAGGAGGCTAAGGACTATCCTTAGGATGTGTCTACCTTGTAGAGCTGAGGAAATCAAAAAATTCATGGATGGGATAGTGCAGATGCTTCCTGAAAAGCTAAGAATATAGCCAGGCACCTCCACCATCAAGAATGGGACCAGAACATGTGGGAGCCAGTAATTTGAACATCTTTAAGAAGTCATAAAAGATAGGCAATTGTCTATGGCTGCCTCAGAGAGATCTTGTCAAAGAAATAAAGAAAATGATATAAGGAATCAAATGTCATGGTGAGTACAGTTGCTTGGATCTTTTTTATTTGACTGGATTTTGGAAAATAAAATGCAATTGCAAGGCAAACATGCAAAGTGGGAATTCTGCAAAGATTTGCCTTGGTTATAGTTCACTGTGGCTTAAAGGGGGATACTGCAAGTTATATAAAAAAGCATAGGGTTTTGGTCCACTGAGATGAAAACTATTCATTTCACATAAATTCAGAGCAATCTGTCTAGATTTGTGCAAGATTCTAACAGTACCTTCTACGATGCCTATAATAATTGCAATCATAACATAACAAATTTTATTTCTACTCAAATATACAACCAGGGATACTCAAAGTTACTATTTAACAGAACTGAAAATTGGCTGTTCAGATCCAATTTCAGGAAAAAAAAAAAACTATAGGTTCCAATAGGAAGATTCTTTCCAAGGGGACACAGGCCTAATTGTGCTAGGCTGATTCTGACTCAGCATCAGCAGAAGGACAGCGAAGTCCCCAGAGAATCTGAGTTGACCCAATCCATCTCTGATGCTCCTCATGTGCAGTAGGCCCATCTACCCCAACTACCTCTTCTACACCTCCCCCTCCCACCATATAATTTAACTTGCCAATGAGGCACAAATGCATCCCACCACCAAATGCTGCGAATCTCCCCAAGATCTGAGGCATAAGATCTTTCCCTAAATGAACTGTGACATTATCTGCAGAGCATCATGGTGGATGCTACTTGTAAGACATGCCTGGAATCTGGGGAACTGTGATGTCTCTCTTTTACTGGGATACAAATCACAATAAGAAACAGCATTAGAAAAGAGTTAGTACATTCAATAACCTAAAAACCACATCTTGCTAATTAACTATCTCTTTGGGTGACTGAGTTAATTTCTGCCCGTGGTTAAACATGCTGTTTATATTGCTTTGGTTGAGGGTCAAGGCATACAGAAGGAAACTACAATTAATGTCCTTATAATGTCACCTGCTTTACATGACACCACATTCCATATTATTTTTCATACAATATAGGACTGTATACAGAAAATGAAGTCCTGTGAGTAGTATTAACAGTTTTCTCAAATATTAAAAATATAAATTGTTTTTACTGTCTTTGTTTTCCAATTAAAAAATAGACAATTTGGGCTGGTATCTTCAGTAAGTAATTGTTTTTCCCTTGGAGGTAATGCATGGGATTTTCATTGTCTTAAAATTCTGGAAGTATTAATCAAAACAGTATATACTCCTGGTTAAAAAAGAAAATCAAACAGCAGAAAAATGAGTAGTTTGGAAAACAAATTTCTCTAATACTTAGTATTTCCCTACACTAGCTCCTTATTCCCTGATCCAGAATTAAGAATCTCATAGTTTCTTATGTATCTTTTCAGAAATGATGTTTGTGTCTGTACATTTCCCAAGGTAGAAACACAGACACTCACATTTAAACATACAATTTCCTTCTTTACATAAACACCAGTATACCATACATACCACTTTCTAGCTAGCGTTTTCTGTCTACCAATGTGTCTTAAATAGTGATCCTTTTTAAACTGCATTTTTATTTTTTAAATTAAAATATAATTACATCATTTTCCTATCTCCCTTTCCTTCCTCCAACCTCTCCCATGTCCCGTGCCCCTTGCTTTCTCTCAAATTTCATAGCTTCTGGCTTCCTTTTCTCTAATTATTATTTCTAAAGATGCAAATACAATTTGCTCAGTTTGTACAATGTTACTTGTATGTATATGATTTCAGGGCTGCAAATATCTGTCCTTAACATATTTCGATATATGACACTCCTATAAAGGCTGCAGACTATTCTATTGTATAGATTACCACAATCAGCCTCACATTGATATACCTTTACATTTAATATTATTTATAAAAGTGAATCATTTGCCAGATGTGATAGTGCATGCCAGCAATGAGAAGGCAGAGGCAGTTAGATCCCTGTGAATTTGAGGTCAGCCTGATCTACATAAAGAGTTCCAGGTCAGCCAGGGCTTCATAGTGAGACTCTGTCTCAAAAAAAAAGTTAATATATACATAAATAATAGATAATGTTTTATTTTATTTTTATCATGAACATTAATTATTACATAGTTGTTTTTTTTCTGTTGCCACTTAACAAGCCACTTATAACTTAGGGACTTAACAATTATTCTATTACAGACACTTACATGTAGATAAAAAAAATCTAGAAAGATGTGTGTTAAACCTGGATAGGGAACAGAGCCAGGAATTTACTGGAACTGTGATGGCTTGCTCCTGCTCCATGATGTCGATTGTACCATCTTGGAAGGCTCAAATGACTCAGGGAGTAGGAAGACATGGGAGACACGACAGGGTACATGATGATGTCCACCCTGACTTTCCTGACTCCTCAGCAAAGACGATAGGCAAGACTGAGTCTCTCTGGAGGCCTTCCAGTAGGATGGTCTGCAGGCAGAAGAGTCATTTCCGGGTCAGTGTCTCCTGCAGAGGAATGTCCCTCCCTGGTTGGGCTTAGCTTCAGGGTCCTTCCCCATCACTTCTCATAAAACCAGACTACCTCTACAAAGAAGGGAGAAGGGATGGTTCTGGAGAGGGGTTGACAGGGTCATCTTGGCAAAGTCAGCATGGGAAGGGAGATGTCTTTTTGGCCTGTTTGGGAAGCCAATCTGCCACAACTGTCCTCAAAAGTTATTTCTCTACCTCTGTCATTTGCAAAATTATGCTGGCCATTACAGATAAGCTACTGAGATGGTCTCATGTCTTCCCGTGTGTATATCCCAGAGTGTTGCCAACCTGGCTTGGAGAATAAAGGAAGAACACTACCATGCCACAAATAACAACACCACAATGAGTAGACAAGTTCCCAGCATTGAGTGTTTCTACTAGTGAAAGAAGGGGACTAAACTAAATTTGTCAAAGCTTCGCCGTCAGTTATAAGTTCTAACCTTCTAAGACCCTCCTAAGCATTTATTCCATCGCCCAGACTGCTCTTTTAAGGAAGAACAGAGGAGAAAAGTAGAAGACAGCCTCAGTTTTCCAGCATTTTAGCATTCTCTCAAAGAAGAGAACTAACCATGTATAAACAGCCACAAAGGATATCACACAGACAGGAGTGTAGCTTTAGCACCCTCGCTACTAGCTGAGCAAGATAACAAAAGTGTTTACATACCGCTAAACATGTGTGGGTAGGCATGGTGGGCATGGTAAAGCCCTTTGGGAGTATCAAAAAGAAAAGGGGGGCACTACAATTAATTTTAAATGATGATCACTTTTCCTTCAACGAATAGAGATGTGAGAGAAGCAGGCAGCAATAGATCTGACCAAAAACACAAAACAAAAAATGTTTTCCAACTGCAGAAGAATGTCACAGACATAAGGGATTGCTATTTTAAAGGCTAACTGTTCACACAGCAGCACCTCTGCTATATTTTCTACTATGCTTAGCTTAGTAGCTTAGTTACTTGCTCTGTCTAAGTTGTATCATGTGAAATATATTTCCAGTCCCAGAAATAATTTCTCACGAGGATTTATATTTAGCAAGTCAATCAGGAGCCAGCCTTACAACAGTTTAGGTGCCAGAGTTTTCAAGATCAGAATGGAAGGTCCCTTCCCTTTTCTGGTGGAATTTGGGGAGATAACAAACGGGAAAACTTTGAATAGAACCACCAGGGAGAATTTACTAGGAAAGATGCCAGGGTAGATTAAAAAAAAAAGGAAAGGAACAGGGAAAAACAAGGTAAAGGAGTTGTCTGGCTTTCTATGTGACTAAGGTCTGGACACACTGTCTACTCCTCCCACAGAAAGGAGATAGACCAGACAAGAGAGCTTCAAGACAGATGGACCACCAGCCAGCCTTCTTATTATTTTCTCTAATATAAATTTAGTGTTTCAGTCAGACTAACTGCAATGGATAATACTCCCTAGAGATCAGAGGCTGGACTCCACTTTTTTTTTTTTTAATGATAGAATAATAGTTTATCATGATGCTCCTCCAACATTAACAGGATCAGATAAATCTTTTTTTTAAATGTATTTATTACTTCAGGTTATATCTCCACCCCAGTGTCCTCTTTCTGCCTCTCCCAGTCGAGCCCTTCCACCCTCTACTCCCTAAACCTTCCATCACCCTCCTTTGAGTGGAGTGTCCCCCACACTTGTAATGTGTGACAACAGCCAGAGGAGCTGTCTGTGTGTGCCTTACTTTTCTCTTATTTCATTTTCTTCCCTCACCTACTGCATCCTTGCAAGGCAGAAGGGAAAGGAAATGTCATTTCTCCGGAGATGTAACAAAAGGTTATTTGCTTCAGAAAGAGGCTGTCTTAAATAAATGAAATTTGTCGGTGTTGTTCTTTTGTTTGTTTGCTGTTCCTTTTTTTTTTTCTTTTGACACTTTCTCGGTCACCCCATAAATCACTGAGAATCACCTTAGCAATCGCTGAGTTTGTAGGAGTCCCTTGCTGATGTGCAAAGGCATAAGAATGGGCCAAGGCAAACATCTCTAATGTCTTCTTTCGAAACCAAAATGCATTTTAATAATTTAAAGCCTCAGTTTTTCAGTCACTCAATAAATTATTCACAAATTTTACAATAAGAAAGAAAGGAAAGAACTCTGTTCCCTTTACAAGTTCTGGAACATTAAATCATGTCAGAATAGATGAAAAGGACAAATCAACCCTAAACTCCTAGAAATCATGCATTTTACTTCTTTATCTGAGCTCAGTACAACAGTTTATAGGGGACATGGCAGCCAGAGATGGTTTTTACAGAACTTGTGCCCATGCACAAAAGGAGAGAGTAGTTGGCTTTCTAATGGTATGTATAAAACATATTGTTGTTATCCTCGAGACAGCAATGTTAACTCCCAAGGAAAGTCAAATAAAGAAAACTATTCAGCTCAAGACAACTCAAGTGAATTCTGGGCAAAGGAAAAGGAAGCAATAACGCCTGGCTCTTATGTCCTCCTTAAGTCCTTGTATGAAGCATAGGCAAGTAGTGGGAGGTTGCAGTGAGCTCAATGTGCATTTTGTATGGCCTTCAGATGCATAAGAAGCAAGGGCTGTTGGACCCATGAAATAGAGGCTCTTTCTCTAACAGACACTTCACCGCCTCCAACCAGGACAAGAAGAATGGATTCTCCCATACTTTCATCGTATAGCTGAGGGTTGTGGCGTATCTGCAACCATTTCTCATCTCATTAGAAAACCATAACCATGGAAAGGTTAAAGTAAGAACTATTAAAGGACAGGGCAGAGCTGTTCTATTTTGGCCATTAATATTATTGCCATTAACAACTTCTGTCCTCAATATCTTGCCTTTCAAGTAATGCCACCATCTCTTAGTTCTACAGGAGCTGAGAAGCATGGTAGTTCTGTGGGATGGACTCTCTGGGATGCTACTCATCAGTGGTGATGAGGCCAAAGCTTGCCTGTATAAACACTGCCCATGCCAGCCTAACAGTCTTGTATGTGGAAGATCCCTATAATGTTGGCTTCCTAAATAAAGAAACGATCAAAAACTGCAGACATGACTCAAAAGTCTGATTTCTCCTGTGCAAAAATGAATGCAGACACTGGTAGCTTGCTACCATTTCAACAGACAGAAATGGACTGTATTTTTAATTTAGTGCCAAAATCTGAGATAATTTCGTATTGTAGGTGGAAAAGTCTGGATGAAGCTTTAATCTTCATCAACAAGAGAGCATTTTAATCTCTGAGGTACTTGTAATTTTTTTTCTAATTTCTTTCCTCTTCCAGTAATAAGCTAGATGCTTTTAATGGCTATTTTTACAGAGTTCTAAGGTCAGGTGTATTCGTAGAGGCATCTGAGTGCTGGTTAAAGGATCTTCTTATCTTCTGCTTCAAAGAAGTTGTAAAAGTTCACAATATCTCTGCTGATCACACCTTTCCTCACCCTCCAATATCCTACTCAGTTCCAGGGAGCCAAGTTACAAAAGAGACAACCTCTTAGAAACCCAGAGCTCTTTCATTTGAATTCAGCAAGATAGATACAGACCTCTACGTCGTGTGTGGAGATCAGAGCCGCAGAAGAGAAAACTGTTGAGTTTCTAGAGCATGCTGTTTATTTATTTATACATACAACTCTTTACCCAAAAGAATTTAAAGGGGGATGCAAGGATGAATACAGAAGAGAATGATACATTAAAAATAGGAAAGAAAAAGGAGCTGAGGAAAAGAACTGGAAAAACAGAGTTGATCTTCACATGACACTAACATCCTTTACATCTTCTTCCCTGCCCTCAAGCCCACCAAACCCTGAGGTTTTCAGCATGATCATACCTTCCTTTTGTTCCTAAGGTATAGGATGCAAGAACTATTTTAGCTGGGTTTCCACAAAGGGTTTTCTTGGCTCCAGAATCTACTTCATCAATGCCCATCTTCGCATCTGAGCAGCACATCTGTGGATACTTCCCTGATGCTTCAGACTTGTGGGTTATCACCTCCCTAGGAAGACAGTCCAACACTGTGGTGCAAGAAACTGCTCTCTGTCTCATGGCAGCCACACTCTCTCATGTTGCTTGCATTGTTTTTTCTCAAAATACTAATGCTGAAATGGAGCTTGTCCACATACAAATGATCACTTGCTATCCCAAGCTCCATGAGAACAAAGACACTGTCTCCTTTGTCTCTCTCAGACCTTCAGTACCTGTTACCTAGGTGGTTCTGGTCCATACAAGTTCTCTTATAGTGCAGATGTTCCCAGTTCCATGACCCTCTGTGAGCATCTTTTCTTTGTCTCTCCATTCTCCCAGCCCAAATCATATGCATTAGCTGGAGTTTCTATTTCTTTCTGAGGTTCTTGCCTCCACCTCCACTCTGGACCTACCTTCCTCAAGAACCTGTACCATCAACTCAATTCTGGAAGCCTCATGTCCTTTTAAGAGGATTAGTATTTAAGCACCCTGCCTGAAAGCAATGCTGAATATTAAAACGTGAGCATTCAGACCTTCTGTCATCCTTTCTTAAAGGCCTGTGTTCTCATGTGGTGATCTAGGAGGGTCTATCACTGTGTTGAGTAGGGATGAGTTAAAATGACACCAGAGAGTCCAGAATACCAGAAGCAGATAAACTATAAAAGCAGAACATCCTCCCCACCCCACCCCTTATCTCCTAGAGAACAGAGAATCAAGAACTACTTCAGACTACTTAGAGGGACATTTTGAGTGTTTGCTCAAGAGGAGAAAGTAATTTTGAATGGGAACAGATGATGGGCATGTCAAATATTAAGAGAAATGGAGGGGGAAAATCGCTGTAAATCACATTGGTATTTATTATATAAAGAGAGGGAGACCTTTTCCATTTTCAAACTGAATATTCATTTGCTTCCCAGTGATACCTCCTATTGCTCCTGCGGGCTGCTGTTTATTTACTCTAGCTGGTTATAACACAGAGGCAGGTCATGAGCTGGAGGCAAGAAGGATGCACTTGATTTGGGTTCTGTTCAGTTGTTGGCATTCTTGAAAATAAAACCAACATCTTTTCCAGAGCTGATGCCAAGTGCTTCTGACTACCTCAAATTCCCTAAGGGTCTCCTTACTCACTGGACATATTCTCTCACATTCCATCACCATTTCGTCCCTCTGCCTTCAACCTTTCTCTCTCATGTGGCCACTTTCCTTAAGAAGAACAATCATCTCAGCTAATTACAATGGGTGCTCCTGGGTCTCTGGATTTTAAGAGTGGTGATTCATTTGGAAGCTCTTCAGGGCAAGATCTTCAGACATTTTTCAGTGTGGCTCATCCTCAGGACCTCACACTACAGCTCTGAGATGTGCACTTCCCTCCAACACTGCCCGCTCTCTTTCAGCACATTCTATTTAGTGTGGGCACCACAACCTCTATAAGATGATTGCCAGAGTTTCAATTAATTCCACAGGGTCATCAAGGCCAGTACGTAGCCTCCTCTGTATTTGCTTCATCTGGGAGCTCTCTATTCATTCTTCATTCTCCACGTAACACTATAATGTCACTGGTTTGTGTTATTATACAAAACCCATCTCTAGGTTTTTCTCCTTGTTAGAGTCCCAGTGGGCAGTTCAGTAAATGACATTCAAGGGAAACAAACTAAAACATCTGTTAAAGAGCAAAACCCTCACAAAGATGAAGGGCCAATGACTAGCATACTGCCATCTTAAACTAAACCATTGAAAAACTGTTCTGAGCCTCTGAACTTCAGATCCCTAAAGCACACAATGAGAAAAGAGCATTACACAGCTGTCTTGAGGGTTAGATAAAATTACACATTCAAGTAGTTGGTCACACAACATGCTCAGTGAAGGTAGATTAGCTTTCCTTATCTGTACACAATATGTATACACTGGACCCTAAATGGTAAAACATAATTACAAATGGCTATGCTGGAGAGTTGGCTCAGAGATACACTGGCTGTTTTGCAGAGTGCCCTAGCTTGTTTCTCAGCACCTACTGGGGGTGGCTCAAGACCCCTTGTAACTCTAGCTCCAAGGGATCCAGTGCTCTCTTATGCCTTTTATAGGCATTGTATGTGCTGCTCATACAGACAAGCAGGCACTCATATATATACATACTTAAAAATAAATGTTTTAATAAAAGAATTAACACTAACCAAAGATGAGTATGAAATATCTGGGGTACACATGCCCCCCCCCCCCGCATCGATGTCTCTTAAGGAAGCTTGATTCTCCCAGGACACCCTTCTTCGTGACAGGTGTGCCCCCTAGGCATCTTACCTTGCCTATTTCTGACAGAGGGAGAGTTGTCAGAGCAGTGAAAGAGAAAAGGTAAAGAGACTTAAAAGAAGCAGAAACTACTTCCAAGAATGGCAAGTAGATTATTCAAATGTATTTTGATTTACACATGACAGATGTGTTCCTGAAAAATATATGTAAGCCGCCGAATCATACTTTGAGTCATAAGGGAATCTTGGCATTTAAAGGAATTCTCTATTGAAGGCTTTCAGAAGAAGAACAGCCAATAGGATGAGCAACCTCACATAGTTTGTATGGTGTGGGCTTATGTAAGCTCTTCTCTCTCTGGGCTGGGGTAAATTATGTATGGTTTATGTAAATGAAGATAATTGTAAATGTTAATTTCTGATGGAAAACCATCCACTGGAAGACCAGATCAGGGGAAATACAGGGAGGAGAGAGCTTGGGGTCCTAATATCAAGGTGGGGGCTATGGGACCTTGCTCTACATGCCTTTGGGGAACCTGAGTCCAACATCCTTCACAGTCCACCACAACTGAGTGAGCGAGGGGCACCTGCTCAAAACCACCAAATGCCTGGCATCCTAGAGGGAATGGCTGAAAATCAAGGCTTGGGAAAAAACAAGCTAACAGCTCAATGGGCTCCAGCAAGTGGGCTAATGCAGTGATGCATGAGAGAGCAGAGCCATTAGTGTTGTTCCTGAGACTCAGCTGCTTAGCTCTTTGCTGTGCATGTCACTGGAAACCCAGGGACAATGATCAGAGTATCAAGGAAAGTTGTGCCATTGGGCAAGAGAGAGAAAGGAAGAAGCTAGAAAGAGATAGTAGACATTTTATTGAGCTGCCGAGGGAAGGAAGACTGAAATGTTCCAATGTTGTCCGGAGAAAGAAGATATTCAAGAGATATTTATTCTGCAAAGGATTCCGGGCTGAGATCTATCACTTCATAAAATAGTTTTTTTTTTCTATCCTCCCTGAGAAGCCTGGCATTGTTGTCACATGACCACATGCCTTGTAATAGCTAAAGCCAATGGTGAAAAGAGGACCAGGCTAGTATGAGTTCCTGAGTCACAAGTACAAGTCCCTAGCCTTTCATCTCTGAGTCTTTCCAACTACAAGGGCTTTAGTTACATGCATCATGCCCAGCACAGATGGACATTGGTTCAAAAATAGTTATAAACACTCCATATGGAAAAACTTAAGAGGGCAAAAAGGGATGAACTGGGCATTTGAGGTCAGCCCATCACCGCCATCCTGCCCAAGAGTAAAACAATGCAGTAATGCAGCAGTAAGGAGGGGAAATCTTTGGAAACATTCCTAGTCAACCTTTCCACTCACTGATTTTCTTCCTCCTCTTTATATACTTGCAGGGGCACAAAGAGGGGTGCGTGTGTGTGTCTGTGTGTGCGTGTGTGTGTCTCTGTGTGTGTGTGTGTGAGTGTGTGTATTCACTGGTTATGGCTGATAAAAGTGGTGCTAAATTGTAGTTCAAACATCTGTATTTGATAGATGGATTTTCTATCTGAAATCAGAAAGTGGCTGTGTGACTTGGAGAAAACATATTATCTTCTAACAGTTTAATGTCAATATGTAATCCTAGGTGACTGGATCAGACCTGGCAAGTCAGATTGTTATGTGAGAGTGAGAGAGGGGAGAACAGATAGGCTTAGGCTCAGGAAAGGGGCATGGTTACACTTTCGTGAGCTCAGCAGTTACCTATCAGCCCAAGGAAGAAACACGTTTTGCTTATTTGCCCATTAATACAGCTCACCCACCAAAGAGAGGGCAATGGATTCTATCTAATCCAGTGACAAATGCCACAAACTGCCCAGCACTCGCCCATGCTCAGCTTCCCCATGCCAACAAATTGCAAAATTAAAATAAAAAATCTAAGTAACAGCAGCAGCAGCTCAATGATTTCTCCCTCGCAATTGATTCTTTAGATGGAATGCCATCTTGACAGATCTATTTTGATCGAGTTGTCTAATTGAATAGAGTTTTCGATGCTCTTGAATTTGTGACCTCAGACCGCTGTGAAATAAATGCAATTTGGAGAATTATTTCCAAACAACAACTGCTGCTCCTCTGGGAACTTACTAGTTTTTGAAATTGTTGGTGAACCACCTACTGACTAAGCTATTAAGCGTAGGTGCTTTGTTTGTATCCCAGTCTAATGGTTCATAAATTCAAAGGCAGCAAGTGCTGCAAAAGCAAATGACAGAAGGCTTGCACTTAGAAGAAGGAGATACCCTGGAGGCTGCTGGCCAGGTTCCCTGGATCCTGACCTAGTTAGCTGTCTGTTCCCCTGGGCAATCTGTATGCTGGCAATTAGAGCTATGTGGAGACATCTTGCCTAATGATCCCCTTCAGAAGTGGGAGACTTGTTTGGAGAGGGCTTTCTCGCTAGACCTAAAATTTAGTCTGAGCTTGCCCACTGTTCAACAAAATAAAAGGCTTTGGGTCCACTTGAGTGCCAGGTGTATCCCGAAACACAGGATTCATTTTTTATGAGGTTCTGTTTCCTTCTCAGAATGTGTGCCATTTCTCATATGGGTGTTCATAGGGCTGTGGAGCCAGTACCAAGCAAGTCCTAGAGGGCCCATCTTTGTAACTTAGACAACCCTGAGATAGAAATGCTGATGAGCCAAGCCCATTGCATTACCAAGGCTCAGAGACATTACATAGTTTAGCCAAGTTCTCACCTGGGGAAGAACTAGAGTTAATATAGTTAAACCACCATTAAGTAAGCCCCCAAGTTAGAAGGCTGATGAATGAGACTTAACCTCAAGACAGAAATCAAAAGGCTGATTTCAACTAAGCTTCTGCAGAGGCCACATCACCTAGTTGACAAATGTTTTTAAGCCTCCTTTTTTCACAACTGTATAATGGGAATATTGCCAAGATGATTTTTTTGAGAAAGAAATAAGCTAATAAATGTAAAAGCACAAGACACTGCCTTTCTTATATGTGGACAATTCCCAGTAAGCAAGAACCATAATTTAATTTAGTAGCTGAGTCTTAGTATTCACAGTCTTCCAAACTACAAAGAATATTTCAAAATATGAACAAGCTATTTCTATTTTGGAAGGTTATTATTATTAATTATTATTATTATTAATCCAAGTTACATCCTGATCACAGCCCCCTCCCTCCTCCATACCCGGTCCTACCCTTCCATCCTCTTCATCCTCTTTCCCCTTTCTCTCCTCTCCTTCTCCTCAGATGAGGGGAGCTGCTCCCAGTCAACCCAACCAGGTTCATCGAGTCGCATCAGGGCTAAGAGCATCCTATTCCATTGAGGCCAGACAAGGTAGCCCAGCTAGGATAAAGTGTTCCATGAACAGGCAACAGGGTCCATGTCATGAGACAGTTCCCCGCTTCACTTGCTAAGGGATCTGCAAGAAGACCAAACTGCCTATCAGCTACATATGTGTAGGGTGCCTGGGTCCAGTCTATATATGCCCTTTGGTTGGTGCTTCAGACTCTGTAAGCCTCCCAGGTCCTAGGTTGGTTAGTTCTGTTGGTCTGCATGTGTGGAGTGCTTGGAAGATATTTTTTTTAACGCATCCTAAAGCATGGCTTGTCTACACCCCTATCTCTTCTGTGTGCTGTCTTTCTATATTCTGCCCCCCTAACAGAACAGGGGCACCTTTCATCCATGTGTTAATCCACAGCTCAAACAGGACTCATGGTAGGAACGCAAAAAGAAAATTCTGTCTGTGTAGCCGTTAAGGACCCGTGGGGGCAGATGCTCATTAGAATGCTTTACAATAATATCAATCAGTATTAAAAATGTATGTTCTACTCAATTTTTAAAACATCTTAAATAAATCTTTAAATAAAGCTATTTTGTTTTATCTTCAGGGCTCTGTGAACTGTCAGCCCTAAGGGGCTCTTGTTCCCCCAAGTATAACTCCTAAAGGGCTTCCTAGAAAAGCCAGCCTTTCTGGGGGGGTATCTGCTGTGGGGGGAGTCAAGTCTTTGGGAGATGCTGATTGTTTGGTAGGAAACACATTACTAAGGAATGAAATATTCTTCCATTAGGCTCATTTACCATTCAGAATCGCTCCCAGGAAGCAGCTAGTTAATGCATAGCCTTGAGGAGCAGGCAGTGCTCTGACGCCATTGAAAAGGTCAGTGAGCCTACAGGAGAGGAAAGGAGGCCAGTGCCCTTGTTACAGGGCTGAGAAAACTTGGGAGAAGGCTAAAAATGGAACTAGATATTTCCAGAACAGAGCACGCTGCCCCCTTTATAAATATGCCTTTTAGCTGGCAATAGTGCCTTTCTTCGGAACCCTACTTGTAAGCCCTTGGTTGGAACCCAACCGCCTACAGGGGTCAAAGGAAGAATGGTTGAGTGTACAACAACAGGGATTAGAGGGGAGTTCAAGCAAAATACACAATGTAGGGCAGCAAAAGGCAGTCACATTTACTGAGGCAGCAGCAATACCAGCAACTCTGTAAATGACGATCAAGCATATCTACATCTTGGAACACTGATTCCTATTTCAACCATGAGAAACTGTCTAGAATACTGTGATAGCCTCCCTGTAGACAGATTTTGCTGCTTATAACTCTTACCCCTCTAATATTTCCTAAAATTGTGGTTCATTTCTATTTCAGAGACTGTTAATTGTTTCCTTTTATTAAAGGTTCCCAACAGGAGCACACAAGCTCTTATGGTGGCATTACCAGTAGGTATTTTTTTAAGGCCATCTCACCACTTAAACCAGCAAAAGCTACCCCATATCCTCTGACTTTCTATAGGGTTTTGAGCCTGGATGAACCTCCTCGTGCCGGTATGTTATTGATGAATGTTTTTTCTCCCCTTGGCTCTTCTTTGTCTGCTTTAAGAAATTTAACTTCTTGAAGAGTGATGGTTCAGCAGTGAAGATTACTTGCTGCTCTTGCAGATGACACAGACTTGATCCTAGAACTCACAACCATATATATAACTGTAATTGAGGTGATCCAATCCCTTCTTCTGCACTATGAACATGCCAGGTGTGCGAGGGGCAGACATGCATACATGCAGGCACCCCACATAAAATAAAAGTAATTAAGATAAATTTTTACAAGAAATTTAGCTTCTTGTAAATGTGATTCCATCGATGTGAGCTTCTCTCATGCATGTGCTGGGTCTGACTGTAACTCCACCATTGTGAGCTTCCCAGACATTCTCCTGTCTTGCTCACGTGCTGTGTCTGGTAAACTAGACAACTTGCACACACACCTGTGGTCACAACTTGCATAGTGCTCTGCTTAAGCACCCCAGGGTGCCGTGTGGTCTTAGTGTCTAGTGTCCTAGTGTCCTGGTCATCTCCTCTGTTCGTGGCAATGCCCATGCCTATGAGATTACTGTCTTAATTCAGTCATCCTATGCCTAGAGCATGTACTGGCCCATGGCAGAAAGCTGAGAAGGGTGGAGGCACCAGTGGAACTTAATGCAAAAGAAAATAATGGGCTCCAAAGATTATGCTTCCAGAGGCTATTGTGTGGCTTTGTCTGCAGAAATTAGCTGTTCTAGTCACCAGGGACAACAACTTCCAAAGGGAAGCTGATGGCCACCATCCGCAGTAGCAGTGCATAACTCGAGGAGACAGAACAAACCACTGTGGGCATCAGAAGAGGGCATTTAGAAAGGGCATGGGATCCTGTCCATTAAATATAACCTGCTTAGGCAGTAGAGGACTGATGGAAGCTATGTCATGAAAATGTCATGAAAACAAAAAAAGATATCAACTCTTCCCCAAGAAACAAAGCGACAAAGATCTTCTCTCTCCTTCTCTTTCTTCTCCCCCAAAGCAGACTGGAAGCCAAAAGTCCCATTTGTGGGGTCTGCCTGCCACTAATTAGCTGTCTGACTATACACAAGTCACTCAGTTTCTCTGGGTCCCTATATAAATACTAATTATAGAGGTTTCTTTAAGTGTAATGCATTTGAATTCTGAGTTTCCTTCTTGGTCTAAAAGTCTGAGCTTTTAAACCTTCTCTTTGGTTTTTCCTGGTAGCTTTTAAGATTCTTCAATTGGCCTCTCTTGGGCTATTCATGGTAAATATCCTAAGCAGTCTCAGATACTCAGATAGCAGCCCTAATTGACCACAGCCCCACCAATTCTCAGCAGTCAGATATTTTGTTGCTGTTATTGTGAACATGAAGACAGGTGATGCTTAATATGGAAGACCAATTTTAAAAACTAATTGATTAGTAAATATAGCGAAATTGCCTCTGATTCTGCACATTCATTAAAAAGTGAATATAAAGAGGTCCCTTAGACTGGAATTTATTGGGGTTCCCTAGATACTGCCTCAGGGATCACAGCTCTGGATGCTCAGCCTCAGAACATAAATCTGGTATGTGGTGAAGTCAAAGAGATGAGCATCTTAGGGATCCCAACCACAGGACTGCATGGTTCCTAAGCAATTCTAGGCATTCTGTACCATTCTGCTGTCGTTGCTTAATCACTCTTCTTTAGAAGACAGAAGATACCTGAGAGACAGATGTTCCTGCAGGATAGTTCCTGGATGCCCACGGCAACATTGAAGGAGAGAAAGAGTCTCAGCCAAACCCTTGGGACAGTTTCTCAATATGAACAGTCACATGTAGTCCTATGCTGAGGAGCATGCCTTTTCACACTTCACATATCTGCACTTTGTTTCCTTAAGGCTAGGTTGATCATCTGTTAGTCATTTCAGATAAATCCCCAACTTAGACACACATACACAGAGGAAGAATACTTTCATATTTTCTGTGTGTCCAAGACCAGAAGCGTTTGACTTCAGTAACAATCACACAGGAGTGATTCACATCATATTTTATGAAAGGAATGTCAGCCCAGAAATGCCAGTGCAGCCTATTCGTAAGGAGACAGGATGATAGACACACACCTACAGCCCCACTAGAGGAGACCCAACGACATAAAGAGGAAGCCAGCCCGCAAGAAGTACTACCCCGTTGACCAGGAAATCAGCTTTCCGTCCTCCGTGGGCAAAGTGCCAGGGTGACAACACCAGAGGAAATGCTTCTCAAGGAGTTTCTTTCAACTGTCAACTGTCATATCAGTGCTGGACAATGTCACTCCAAACAAGAAAGCTGTGGAGCCCAAGAAATGCCAAGAAAATGGCATCGGATGGGCAAGGCAGGCGCCAGCCTCCCCTGCTAATGAATGCAGCAGATGTGGCATTTCTGACAATATTGCTTCTGCCTCACTTGCCATTTAATGTTAAGAGGCTTCTAGAGTCTACTGCATTTAAAGAGTAATGACTGTTTTCAGGGTAAATGCTCTGTTAAATAACCCTGGATTATTGTGTCGTGTTATTACATTTATAAAATGGCATTTCAAAAAATAATAATTGTTTTAGAGTTAATTGATGTTTTTAACCATCACTGTGTGGAGAATTTTTATTCAGCAGATAGGGAGGGAGCAAGGGAGGAAGAGATTTCCGTTGGGAGAGTCACACTGAAAATAGAAAGCATGCCTGCCCATGAAATCCTGGGACCCAAGCCCCTCCTCTTCTGGCTGCTTTCAAAGAGCTTCTTTCATTGCAATTAAAGCAACCGCAGGACAAAGGTATGTGTCAACCTCTTCAGATGGGACTCCACAAGCTGCAGGACTGGCAGTGGTTATAAGGGTCAGTGGGAGCCTTGGCATAGCTTCTCTGGTCATTATTGCCCCATGTGGACAGGGGTGGCCCCTGAGTAGCCTGAAGCAATGGCAGGACCCACTGCTCTCCAAAGCAGTGACTTTTCAGATGTGAAGTTAATTACACGGCCGAGAGTCTCAGAATCTATGCCGCCAGAGGCAGAGTTGAAATGCAGGGCTATTACAAAATAAAACTCGGAAATTCCCAAATCTGCATATTGAGATGCATAAAGGGTGCACACATGGGCTGGAACCACATCCCTAGTGTGGTAGGGATGGCATCACGCTCTTCTTTTTCAATCAGACTCCTTGTCATTCCCCTGCTGCATATCCTCAGGGGAGCACCTCCCATCGAGTAAGACATTATTTCTGATCACATGGTTTCCTGTAGCAATCCTCTCTGTGAAGCAAGGACCAGGTGCTGTTTTGGTGACAGATTTAAATGGAAAATACACACACACCAAAAAAAAGGCAAAGCTCTTTTTCCTTGTGGTGGAAATCACTAGAACCCAGGTGTTATCTTTACGGTCTACTTGCACTATGTAGTTCATCACACAGAATTGCCACAGAAACTCTCAGGTCTGTTGTAGCTTCCTGGCATGACCTACTCAATGACAGCAAGTGAACAAAGACCCGAGAAATGGGGAACACGGACTGTTGGCCTCTCATGGAATAAAAGATGATGTAGCTTGTCTAGGGAATAAAGCTAGAAATGTGCATCTCAGAGCTAAGGCTCTGGCAGAAGAGCTGTTCCTTACTGCAGCTACTCACTGCTCTTCCCCTCAGTCTTCTCCTGATCCTTACAGGACTGTCTGTCCTCTAATGTCACATTTCAGCTCCCCTGCTCACTCCTCACTCAACCACTGGCATGGCCCATTGAAGAATTACAGGAGCGTTCCGAATCAGTCGTTTCAGCAACAAATATGTACCCCAGTTTCTTAGCGTGCCAAATAAGGGGTCCATGAGTCACCAGTTCTGTAAAGCGGAGTGACCTTTCAAAAGACCATTGCAAGGCACACAGAGAGATCAGGCAGAAGCAAGTTGGAATCCATTACCTCCCAATCAAATCAAACCTGGCAGAATGCCTTACCTCTTCACACGCTCTTCAAGATGCCCCTGAGGACAGTATTCCTGGCTGCTTTTGTCACCGTCCACTGGGGATGTGAATAAACAAGCTGGGCAGAAATGTCAAACACTAAGACCAGTGGGCACACTTGGTGGAGAAGAACCTAGTTCGTGGGTGACCCCAATCACGTGATCTGTGAGGAGTCTCAGCGTCACAAGCTAAAGAGCCTGCTGGGTTCCTTCCCTTGGTTTTCATGTGGTGGCCTCTTTAGACATAAGACTACTATATATTACACTGATAATGCTACAACATGGTCCTATGACTGACTGGAGAAAGCCCTGTGTTTTCTCTACTGAATATCTAAACATGACAAAGTATGCAATTTAACTCCACCTAATTAAATATTTTAAAATAAATAGGTTTCTTGAGCAGGGAGCTCCGAGAGTGGGAATGCCCCACCCTTACCCAGGATCACACAGCATGGCATAGAAATGAAGGCACATGAGGGCTATGCCTTTGTTCCTCTTTGGGACACAGTAAATGGAGGGGTGGGGCTTAATCAGCTTAAAAGATTGTAACTAGTTGAGACATATCAGTTAGATCCTGAATCACTGGGACACTTGGAATCCCAGGAACCCTTGAGAGTCAAGGCTAACACTGGGTCTTCTTTTTCATACATAAGAAATAAAGGTCTCCAAAAATCCAATAAGGAAACAACAGGAAGACAAACAAACAGCTAAGATGGCAGGGCTCTCAGATGTCATATTAAAACTCTGACCTTATGTTTCATGAAACTAGAAATCATGATGGTAAAATATCATAAGAAAAATATTTATATAGCATATTATGCTATAAACTCAGCAGGTGAGGGAGATAATTTTAGATGAAAATGAAAATCTTCTATTTGAGCAAGTATACATAACTCACTAGAATATAATGAATCTCTTCCTGCATTTTGGTTTTGAAGACAAAGAAGTATAATCCATAGCTAACTTCATCATAATCGTTGTTATAAAAGACTTGTGTTTTCCCAAAATGTTGATAAAACAGCTTAAATAATTTACTTGTTCTGTACATGGTGCATATGCCACGGTGTGCATATGGGGGTCAGAGGACAACTTCCAGTAATCAGTTCTCTCCTTCCACCATGTGAGTCCTAGGACTGAACTGAGTTCATCAGTTCTGGGAGCAACTAGCCACTTAGCCAGCTAGTGGCCCCTTTATGCATTTATGAAGAAAATGGCTAAAATGATCTGGAAAAACATTATTTCCAAGACAATGGGTTGGCTGGGTTAATATCTTCTGGTACTGTCAAATCAGGAAATATATTCTGTGTAACCTTTTGAATTTAAAAGTCATGTCTGGATCATTCCAGATCCAGCAAAGGTATTAATTTCTCATTTTCTCATCCTTCCCTCCCTCTCTTTTTTCTCTTCTGCTCTCTCTCCTCACCTCCGTTGTCTCATATTTAGATAATTTTCATTGTGCTCCTTTTTCTAAGACTGCATTGTAGGATGCAAACTAAAGAAACAGTGAGCAAAAGAGAAGAGAACTGAGAAAGGACAGGGCCTAATGGAATATTCCTATGGATGGGTGCTTACTGTTCCCATGTTTACTGCTTACTTACTTGATCAGAAGGAGAGACTTTGCCAGTTCAGTCAGTCAGTCTTTAGCCATGGGAGAGCAAGCCCTCTGATGGCCTTTAGAACAAATTTCCTTGTCCAAGCCCGAATTCCTCAAGCTTTAGCCCTTTATCATATCCTGTATCTGCTATGTGGAACAGCCACCTAACTGTGGCCATTGGCTGTTTTATTGCTGACTCTTAGTTTGCCTCACATCATTGTGTGCTCCGCAGACTGACGGCTACCCGGATGATCTGTTGATGTATCTTGCCTTTGCTTAAAACCTTTCAGTGGCTGCCCACAGGCCACAAATCCATGCCACATCTTCCACTGGGCCTTCTAAAACAAAAGTACATTAGCAGAAGGCTTTCACCTGATACCAAATATATGGCAGAGCCAATTTGGAGGAAATTTTATAATCTTAAATGACACTTAGACAGATCTTTTAAAAGAGGTCTTGACATAGAGTTTCCTGAAGATAAAATTTAGGACAGTAATCCACAACTTACCCATTACCATGGTCTCCTTCCTTCCTTGTTTTTCTTTTACTATTTAAAAGTAAAACATAAACAAATCACAGATTGTCATAATGGCATTGACTGAAATTGACACATGGTAACATTAGGGGATCTTAAGCATTTGCATTAGCAAAAGTAACTTAAAATCAATGATTTGGAGAGAAATTATTCAGGAAATCTTAATGACTTTTTATAGTAAAACACTTATGAGAATGTACCCATTAACACGGGACAATTACTGGAAAGCTAAATTTATTATTCAGGAAATCAATTAACTAGTATTTAATTACTTAAAATCATGTTCCTTTCGTAAATATTGGTACACTTTGCTTACAAATATGACTTCTGATTAGGATTCCTCAGATGGGAAGGGACTGTATCCACTTCACAGTCCTCCTGTATTGTTTTATTAATTATATATCTAACATATATATATATATATATATACTTTAAAAAGAATTTTTAATTCTCAAAATTTGCATACACGGTATTAGTTGTCATTACAGAATTTTCAAACAAATCATGTTTTATTAGAGTCTCCTTCCAGCTCACCTCCCCACACCTGCTACCCTGACCCCCCTGATCAGTTCTTCTGTGTAAATTATTATTGTGCAAAGAAGGGGCCATGAGAGCACAGCAGTATATGAAGTGGTCTGGCCCTCTCTTCCTTTACCAAGAGGACTGTCAGTTTCAGTATAGTATTCTTGGTCACCCAAGTACTCACTCAGTACAACCTTCAGACTACATACAATCGAGAAGTTCCCAGCTTCTATGGCAGCGCTGTAGTTCTGCCCATGTTAATTCTTGAAATAACCTACAACTCAACAGAAGGGAGCAAAGAGAATGGCATGGGTCTACTTGCTTTTTCTTTTGTCAGAGCTAGTCAAAGGTGACATCTGCTCTGGAGAGTCACAAGACTTAAGTCATTTGCTAAGCTTGGGAGAAAAGATGAGGTACCGTGTGCTGACTCCTCCCCTCTGCCTCTGCTACAGGTCTCGGAGGCATCCCTTTGACTCATTTCCCGGTGTTTTCCACGTTGCTATTGGCATAACATCTTATCAGTGAAGTTAATTACATCCCCTTGGAGTGTGAAGGACAACTTGATTGTCTCAAAGAGCCAAAGGCCACATAATCCATCTCACTGCTCTCAGAAAACAAGTTCTCAATTTTCTGCTGCATAAGGTGAGAGGATTGCCCTGGGCAGTGTGCTGGTACCTGACCTCTGACGCCAAGAGGAGAGTAAAAAGGAAGTGTAGCTTCTCCTCCCTGGGCAGAGACCAGCCTTGCAGATCTGTGCTACAGTCCACCAAGGATCTTAATACCTCGGCAGTGTCCAACAGCCTCCCATTTAAAACTCAGCGTCTTTTCATCCTTTAGGAACATGGCAGAGTGTGGAGGCAGCCAAGTTTGTACATCTGACTATGTGTCTGATCACTCTGAAACTCATCTGAAAAGAAATACGTAAGATGGGTTTTCATATTAGGCTAATCCCTGGTGACCATGTGCTTGGTGTCCTTGTGTAATGATGATTCCGCTGTGTAGATTTATCAAACCGTATCCAATTTGTTGCTTCTGTGGGTGGATGTAAAACAGAGAAATTCAAACCAGTTGCAATTATGGCCAAGATGACTTTGTGTCTTCATCTCTAATCTTGGAATTTGAGAGTAGGATGAGAAACCAGTTTCTCAGATGAGCTACAGCTTTGAACTCAGTGGTATGGAGATGTTCTACCTGACATTGCTAAAACCCACAAAATGCAGCATTTTGCCAAACTGCTCATGGATTGGCTGATTCCTATCCAAGTTTGTGGCAGAAACTGAGTGGGTGCAGGGAATAGGTGCCCCCTGGGCACTATGAACGCCAAGCCAAAGTGAGTTAGCTAAAACTGTGTGCAATAGGGTCCAGTGTGGGATGCTCCATTTTGTAGCAGCCTTAGTGTGAGAACCTGATCAGGCCTGTCTGTAGCCAACCCATCCACATTTATGAGGTGGACACCATAGGCTCAACAGTGATCATCTTGCCCGTTGGGTTCTGAGAGCCATGTGGTCTGTGTGGGGACTGTCTTCACTTGATGTTGCTATCACTGTGCCCTGTTTATTTCTAAAAATAAACATATTAAAAACTACATTAAGAGGGCACATGCTGTATTCAATAGTGGAAGTGTAGAGAGTATTCCTTCTCACTCATGCCTTTTGGGGTTCTAATCTTCATTTGTAGGTAGCAACTATCATCGTCCCACCCACTCTTAGATGACTGGAATGTGAAAGTATATATTTATCTGTGTTTTAAACATGTGATAAAAATGGTTACACAAATTGCTTTCACCTTCAATGTAAGACTGTACATTTCTGATGTCATCTTGCCCCTCAAAATCTCATTATTTGCAATAGCTGCAGGTTTGTCATAGAAAAGTGGTCTAGGGTCCATTGTTGAAACATTGAAATTGTTGTTACATTTTTGTCTGGCCACTAACTCCCCATGGACTTTATCAATATTAATAGATCAAGTACAACACTTGCCTAACTTTTTCCCTAAATTCTCCTTGAGTTTGAAAAGAAACAGTTATTTTTTAAAATTTATTAATTAATTGCTTCAGGTTACATCTCCATCATAGTGTCCTCTTTCCACCCTTCCCAGTCCCACCCTCCCACCCTCTACCCCCTAACCCTTCCATTCCACTCCTCTGGAGTGGAGTGTCCCTATGTAACATTCCCCCGCCCCAGTTCAGCAGTCATATAAGGGCTAAGAGCCTCCTTATACACTGGGAGCCTACAAGGCAGTAGCACCAGGGAAAAGTGTCTCAATAACAGGGAGAGAAAATAAACAAACAAACTAAAAGTCTATATCCATGTTCCCTTTGGTGGATTGGTTGTAGTATAGATATCCTGTACTACATAGGTAAAATCCAACTATAAGTGAATAGATGCCATGTGCATCCTTCTGAGTCTAGGTTAACTCACTCAGGATGAGCTTTTCTAGTTCCATCCATTTGGCTGCAAATTGCATAATTTCATTGTTTCTGATAGCTGAGTAGTATTCCATTGTGTAGATGTACCATAGTTTTTTAATCCATTCTTCAGTTGAGGGACATCTGGGTTGTTTCCAGTTTCTAGCTATTACAAATAAGGTTGCTATGAACATAGATGAGGCAACTTCCTTGTGATTCGGTGAGGAGTTATTTGAATGTATACCCAGAAGTGGTATGGCTGGGTCCCGAGGCCGAGCTATTCCAAGTTTTCTAAGATATCACCAGACTGATCTCCATAGTAGTTGCACAAGCCTGCACTCCCACCAGCAATGGAGGAGGGTTACCCTTTCTCCACACCCTTACCAGCATGTGCTGTCATTTGAGCTTTTGATCTTAGCCATTCTGACAGGTGTGAGATGGAATCTCAGAGTCATCTTGAGCTGCATTTCTCTGATGATTAAGGATGCTGAGCATTTCTTCAAGTGTCTCTCAGCCTTTAGGAATTCCTCCTTTGTGAATTCTCTGTTTAGCTCTTTTCCCCATTTTTTAATTGGATTATTTGGTTTCTTGGCATTTAATTTCTTGAGACATGATAGTATACATAAACGACCCCAAAAATTCCCCCAGAGAACTCTTACAGCTGATAAACACCTTCAGCCAGGTGGCTGGATACAAAACTAATTAAAAAAAAAAATCAGAAGCCCTTCTTTATACAACAAATAAATGGGCTGAGAAAGAAATCAGGGAAACAACTCCCTTCACAATAGCCACAAACAATATAAAATACCTGGGGGTAAATCTAACCAAGCAAGTAAAGGACCTGTACAACAAGAACTTCAAGCCCTTGAAGAAAGAAATTGAAGAGGCAATCAGAAGATGTAAAGATATCTCATGCTCATGGATAGGTAGGATCAACATAATAAAAATGGCCATCCTACCAAAAGCAATATACAGATTCAATGCAATTCCTATCAAAATACCAGCACAATTCTTTATAGACTTGGAAAAATCTATTCTCAATTTCATATGGAACAACAAAAAACCAAGAATAGCTAAATCAATCCTGTACAATAAAAAAAATCTGGAGGTATCGCCATCCCAGATTTCAAGGTGTACTACAGAGCAATAGTAATAAAAACAGCATGGTACTGGTATAGAAACAGACCAGTGGATCTATGGAATCGAATTGAAGACCCAGAAATGAACCCACACACCTATGGTCACATAATTTTTGACAAAGAATCCAAAACTGCACAATGGAAAAAGGACAGCATCTTCAACAATGGTGCTGGTCCAACTGGATGTCCACTTGTAAAAGAATGAAATTTGACCCATACTCATCACCTTATACAAAACTTAAGTCCAAGTGGATCAAAGACCTTAACATAAGCCTGGTCACACTAAATCTACTAGAAGAGAAAGTGGGAAAAACTCTCAAAATCATTGGCACAGGTGACAACTTCCTGAACAGAACATCAACAGCTCAGGACTAAGACCAATAATCAATAAGTAAGACCTCATGAAACTGAAAAGCTTCTGTAAGGCAAAAGACAGTCATTCGAACAAAAATGAATGAAAGAAAGAAACAGTTATTGCTGTGACTTTTCTCTCTGCTAATTATTCTCTATGAACTAAAGCTGAGGGCTGATATCAGGCCTACAGGTTCTTGGTTAACTCCAGGGTGGGTAGAATATTGCCCGATTACCCAGACTTGTTATCTCTTATTCATAGTGTATGGCTGGGATTGGATGTTAATCAAAAATGTAAATCTTTAACTTTCGTAGGTATAGGCAAAAATGACAATTGCATTTTTCAAAACATTTTCACCTCTATATTCTCATCAACAGTGTTCAAGAGTTAACCGTTCCTTTAAATCTTCTCTGATGCTGTTATTTTTTATGAGTTTTCTAGAGTAATTTGTATTTCATGTTTTAATTTGTATCTTCCTGATCGCTCATGAGGCTCAGCATCTTTCCAGGCATTTATGTGCAATTTTATTTCAGTGAGTTGCTGATTCATATCATTTGTCTGCTTTCTGTTGGGTGATTTATCTTTCGGTGATGATTTGTAGCTATTCTTTATATAATCTAGTTATTAATGCTATAAATACTGTTAATCGCTCTCTTGTAGTCTACCAGTTGCCTTTTAAATAGTCACATTATCCTTTTCTGTTTAGAAATGTTGTGTTTAATAAAGTCCATCTATCCACACCTCAATCTTTCCCAATGTGGCTTTTGAGTTTTCTTGTTAATTTCACAATGTTTGCTTTCTCCCAGGATTATGTAAGTCCTTGTGCATGTTTGTTAAATTAATTTTATCTGATGCTGTCAGAAGTTGTCCATTTACATTAATATCCTGGTATTTATTTCCCAGGTTTGGGGCGGGTGATGGTCCCAGAGATTGAATCCTTGCCTCAGCACACAGAGCAGGCATGGAACTTCGGAGCTACACTCCAATCCCAGAGATACTTACTTCCCTTCTTTATCAGTCCTTTGAGAATCTCATACAGCAGGTTTTGATCCTTTTCACCTTTGTCCCTCCGACTCTTCCCAGACCCACCCCTTTTACTTCTCATCCACTTTCTTCTCTTTTTCTTTTTCTTTCTTTCTTCCTTTTTAAAAAATTTTTTGGCTACTTAACTTATTTTCAGTTGTAGTGTGGTGTATAGTTACCAATTCATTATTGTAGATAATAGAGGCTATACAAATAGGACACTATCTATAGCAAATTAAACATTTTCACTCCAATGTCATCACCACCAAGAGAGATTGTTTCTTGTGTTTGTGTCAGCAGACCCACAGTGCTCCTTCTCTCTGTTACTTCTGGTTGTTGCCTGAGGTCAAGTCACATCCACATGAGCCCTGGAAATCAGAGTCCTGTGTGCTGCCCTTGCATGCATTTGCAGCTAGTAAAGCATGGGGAATCGCATCACCAATTTTATGAGGAACTGTGAAGACAAAGGTCATCACAACCCACAATTTCTAAACTTGAATACAACATCCAAGTAGCTAAGACAATGCCTCAGAGAAAGCAGAATAAAAGATGCGCATACGAGTTTGAAAATGTCAGCCCACAAGTATGCAGTACACCATTAAAGGAAAGAGATGAAACAAAGATGTATAAAGGACAGAAGAGAAGGGGAAAAAGAGAGAGAATCTTGCAGAAGACTTCCAAGAATTTTATAAGGATATTTGGGGAGAAAAAAAGAGATAAATATTCCCTCATCTGAACTGTTACATCACAAAAGGTCTGAGGCTCTCATCCTTGGGGAAGTACAAAGCTGTTAGCAAGACAGACTGGAGGCTAAAGAGTAGGCACAAAACCTTAACAAAAGCAGCATTATTCTCATTCTGAGTTTGTTGTTAGTTGTGATGGCATTGTCACATCAGACCTCAGTGGTTGTTTTGCTGGCATTGGTCCCTACAGATGAGCCCCTCAGAGCATAGAGAATGGACTGCTCTCAATCATCAGGTCCAAGCTACCATAACTAATCCATCATCTGTGGCCTGCAAGGCTGGATCCTGAGTGTCGATGTGGAGTTAATTAGACAAATATTGTATGCTCCAATCCAATTGATTATTAAAACACCATAACGAGGATTTAACACCACAGCATGTATTGGAAATGCTGTATTATACCTTGGCTTGTGGCTGTTCACCCCCTAAACTGACATCCACTTACAATTAGCATTCTATGACAGCTATGGCTTCTTTTCATCATTACTGATTTAATAAGACAATTATTGTTCTCCCTGTTAATTAATATCTGTGGATTAAACTTGGGCTGGGTATAAGGCATGCACGTTCCTGGTGCACTCTGGGATGGTTGGTATGATGTCTTTTTTGCCTGACTTGCTGAATGTCCTGGACCCAGACAAGGAAGTTGCATCTTCCTTGAGCTGGGAAAAAGAAACAAATCACAATGAAATAATTTCGAGTACCAGTCCTCTTCTAAAGAAATTCTCAGTCCGGTTGCCATAGCTCCTGAGGCTAGATTAGCCATGTGATAACCCTTCCCTGGAATCTAAATCTAAAAGACATCAGTGTGTCACTCTAAACTCTTGTACTTAAATGTGACTTTGTATATAAGAAAAGATGTTAATCTATATATGGCATGATTTCTGAGAAATGCTCTTCCACCTGCATGCCCAGGCCTACTTGTGGTGGTCAGGCTTTTTTCTATATTGGTTTTATATGTTTTTGTGTCTTGTAATTAGGGTTAGCTCTATGTCTTTGGTCTTGAAAATTAGGCAAAAGTACAATAAGGAAAAAATACAGTGCAATCTTCAATTTACTAATTTAATTAAGCAGATAAAGTCTGCTTTTACCTTTCCTGTAACACTATTTTTAACATTTGCTTTTTAAAACTGTTTCAGGTATTTTTAGTATTCTAATTATTGCAGAATATTATTCATTAAGTGAAGTGAATACAAAGAACATTGATCTTAAGTATACAGCACAATGCCTTTTCACATATATAAACACACATTCAAGAGCACACAGACCAAGTTACAGAACTTCCCACCATGTCTCAGTACTTCACCTCTAGCCTCTCCTGACCACTGGCTGCAATAACCTACTCAGTTCTACCATCTCTGGTTTGCTTTGCTTCCATTTGAGCTTTCTAAAACTGGAATCATAGTATGTGCAACTTTACTGTTAAGGAAGCATTTGTTTATAGAAGTAAAGATAAGACCATCTAAACTGAAGGTAGGTTAGATTGTATTTTTGTTTTTGTTTTTTTTTTAATTGGTTAACCTCACTTTATAATATCATCAATGATCCAATCTTTTTTTCCTTGGTGCTTGTAGCTAAAGACTTTGTCTTCTACTAAATTCTGAAGAACCTAGACAATCTTTAGTAGATTCAGATGTGAATATCTAAGATGCAAAGGGCACAGAGGCATGCAGTTCACATCCTCTTTTACAGTTTGGCTTTGCCAGGAAAGTTGGCAAATTATAGGCTTTAGGAAAAATGTGTCACCTTTATCATTATAGCCACATTCTGAAGTAGGATTCATGGAACAGAAAGTACAACAATGGTGTGTTGACATGGCTATCATTATCTGTGGGTGTCCTCATGGAGGAAGCAGCTAACTGTAGGGGAAATGTTCAGGCTAGATCACTCCTGGGAGCTATGGATCCTGATAACATGATCAGTGAGAACTCATTGTCCACACAATGTGATAAGACTCAGTACATTGGAGACGACCATCCAACCTGGATGCAGGTAATGGTCAAGTGTGTAAGCAGCTTTGAGCCTGGATTCAATCACAGGCAGGAATCCTTGAGAAGAGCCTCATAAGACAAAGAGGGAGCCCTACTTCAGATCTTTCATGTCACTAGATGGGCCCAGGACAAAGATCAACAATGAGAACGGATATTCTTTTTTTTTTTTTTTTTTGAGACAGGGTTTCTCTGTGTAACAGCCCTGGCTGTCCTGGACTTGCTTTGTAGACCAGGCTGGCCTCGAACTCACAGAGATCCGCCTTCCTCTGACTCCCGAGTGCTGGGATTAAAGGCATGCGCCACCACACCCCGCGAGAATGGATATTCTAAGACAGCTAGTCTCAAAGTGTAGCACTCAGAACAAACATCATCCCCATTGCTCGGACATTTGTCAAAACTACAAATTCCCCAACCTGTCTCCCGATCTCCCCAAATCTAAGATGTCAGGATGAGGCCCAGTATCCATCTTAACAACTCCTCCAGACAATCTCAAGACCATTGTAACTGGGGTGGCAGGTGAGGCCAGATCTCAAGAGTTAGAAACCAATGCTAGAAGTGAGCTGGCCACATAAGAAGTGGGGCTGAATTCTGGATGACAGGCTAAACCCAGGTTCCCAATCTGTAAGGCTATTCCTAAGCATACAGGCACTGCTGTATGGACCCAGCATTTCTGGAAGAGCCTAACCATACAAACACACACTTCCATCGGATCAGAGCACTTACAAGACTATGTTTAACTGCTAGATTTAAAACACTCCCACCTCAAAACCAAGCTGTTTAAAGGTAGAGATCATGCCTAGTAATCTCCATACACACTGTCTGAAAAAAAAATGCTTGATTCATGGTAGGCTATCAAAATGTGCTTGTGGAATAAAGGAGAGAGAGAGAGACAGTGTATGTGAAAGAAGAAATAAATGACAAATTAAAGGAAGCAGATGTATAGAGTCCACGCAGACTCAATGTCCAGCACAGGCAGCTTCTTTAAGTGTTCACCAGAAGGTCAGGGGAAGGGTAATTTGAGTGCTTGCCAGAGGGATTTGGGGTTCCTTCTGGGGGAGGGGTGAAACCGTCGTAGAATTACCTAGTAGGTTTATATACTAAAAGCCATTGAATTGTACACTTTTAAAGGGTGGATTTTATGGTATGTGAATTATATCTCAATAAAAATAATTACATCTTTTAAAGAAGCAGAATGTGTGAATATCAAGGAAGGCATTTTGAGAGAGACATTTCATAAGTCAAAAGCTATGCAAGGAAGAGATCCAGAGTTTCACTCAATGGAGGTGAACAGGCTGACAATGTAAATGTGGACAGAGAGGACAGCAATCAGGCTGTGCAATGTGCTCACACAGGCAGTGCAGCCATTGCAAGCAGAGACTGGCTTTCTGTGGAAGCTTCAGCAGAGACCCTGCAGTGGCCAAGCAAATGCTTCCACAAATGGGCAACTAAAAAAGACACAAATGGGTCTTCTGGGTTTTGCTACTTATCTACAAACTAAAGAAATGAAGAGCCCCGGTGAAAGTCCTCAACCAGAGTGATGGTCAAAGGCTTGATTGACCCTTAAACACAGGAGTTACTTGTGGTAAGATGTAGCCCGGGATGACACTAGACTTGCAAAAAGAAGAAAACATTCAAAAAACGGTGAAGCCCCAGTGTGGTGGCCCATGCTGATAATCCCAGCAATCCACAGGGGGAGGCAGGAGAATTGGTTCAGGATCAGTCCTGGATGCATAGTAAGACTGTGTCTCACCAAAACAAAACAAAAAAAAAAAGGACTGGGGAGATAGTTCAGAAATAGTTCAGCAGTAGAGTACTTGCCTATCCTGTGCAAGGCCCTGGGTTCTTTGCTGACATTACAAAACTAAAATAAGCCCAGTCTAGATGATGGGAGGAGCTATATGTATGAAGCAAGCCTAGGAGCTTCCTAGGTCTGGACCCAGCCCCCAGCAAATGTGAAGGGAATGGATGTTCTCTGGCCAGGATAGCAGCAGCTGGCCAAGCTGCAGCCTGCTCTCTGGCTCTTTACAGCCGCCCGGTTATTACCACCTATTTCTTTTTATGCTACTGCCAAAATACCACCATTAATCTTTCGCACTCCCTGAAGGCAAAACACGGGTAATTGGATTTATCTGGTTTTAGAATTTGTTAGGTTCCGTTACAATATAAATAAATAACTGACCTCCAGAGCTCGAGCAGCCGGCCTGGCGTGCCTGGCGCATCTGGGCCTGGCTAGGAGAAGCGCCCAGAAGGCTCATTCGTCTTTGCTATCTCCTCACAGCACCTTCCCACCTGTCCTGAGCCCTGCTCCTGCTCTGCTAGGCTCAGGAAGTTTTATTGCCTTATCCCATCCCTTCTTTCTAGGACCCAATATCTCTCTGCTGCCCCACTCCCTGCCTCCCAGTCCCCACTCCCAACTCCACTAGTCTCAATTTTCTAGCTGTTTCCCCCCGCCCCATCGGCCATACTGTTGGTGAATCCTTGTCATCCCCATCTTTCCTTCTTTCTGGACTTAATTTTTGGTAAATGAGTCGGGCATCATGGGAGGTTCACAGGAAAAAACGCAGTTTACGTGTTTTTACTTCCATCAAAGTAGACAGTTAGGAGAGCCAATCCCTTCACCCTACATTATCACACACTGTTGACCCCACCAGCTACCCTACAAGCACAAGGCTATGGAGCCACCCAGGGACATAGCTTCCTGAATATGGGCTGAAAGTTCTCCTTCCAGGAAAAGTCTAGGTTTGGATAACTAGCTCAGTGGCTGGAATGCATCAGGTCTGAGTTCAGTCTCTAGTGTGGATGAGGTTGTGCAAAGACACCAGAGGGAGGTACCTGTGTGCATAATCTAGGGCCTTCCCTCCCTCATCCCAGCCAATGAGTCCACAAGAGACTCTACTAAGAGGGAGAAACCCTGGAGAACAGTTTCCAAAGAGCAAATGCTATATCCTCAAGTTCTTATTGACTACTTCGGACATTGCAGTATGATGATTTGATGCCTGGAATGCTGAGGCCATCTTGTAGCCATAAAAATCAACGATCTCAGCAGTTTAGTGGATGGAAACCAACCATGAGACTGCCCTCTCTAGCATCTTTATTGAGTGCAGCTATAAACATCACCGTCAATGACACCATCGCTAATGTCATGTTTTATTCGTTAGTGCTAAATCCTATCTAATATGTAATGTTTTCCTCTCATGATAGCTTAATTGGATCAGGAGTGCACATGACCTCAACCTGGGACAGTCATGTCTTCTCTCCTGGGAATCTGGAGACACCAGACAATCTGAGTACCCATGAACTCAGAGATTCAGGTAGTCTTCCTCTGCCCTGCACAGGGGAAAGCTAAGCGGAAAATAAAACACATGTGGAGGGAAATAGGAGTAGGAAGCTATGGGACAATGTGAGAAGAAGCAGGGACAGAGTGGCTGTCTGTGTTCTTAAAAACACTTCTGTTCTACTTCCTCTTCTTTCAGAAGCCAATGGTGTCTACGCCCCCCCACCCCGAATTCCACAGTCTTGATAATATAACCCACTTCTGCATTAACATAGCTAGGAAATTAACAAGAAGTATAACAGGAAAACCGTGTTGTACACATAAGCACTGATGTACAGATGATGAAACATCCTCCTGCTTTCCACAAACAGGCTCACACATGAGAGACATGCAGAGACTATTGGGCATCGTGAATGACCATTACAGGGAAATTTTGCTGATTGGAAATGATGGCTAGCTCATTGCCTTGGTGCACTCAGGTCCATAGGAAAAGCTAAGAAGGCTATGAACAGTATTTCAACAAACAAAACAAACATCCCAAACAGAAAGACAAAACTGGTTTTGGTTGCATCAGAATCCAGTTCATGGGTGTGTAACTCAACATGCTTGATCCTGCATATCAGAGGAAGCTCAGTACAGAAATTCTACAAAATCTTCCTGGGTAACTATAATGGCCACCCATACTCGATAAACTGGGAGCTATGAAGATAAAGGTGGCTGAGGACAATGAAGGAAGATTAGCAGAAAACTCAGCATTAAACAGGTACCCGAAAGACAAGTAAGATTCATATATGCAGGAAGCTGGGAAGCTGGGAAACCCCTTGTGAGAAAAGAAGAAAATTTCAAATCACTAAGCAGACGGAAATTGTGTAAATTCGTGACTGCTTCCATCTTCGCTGTGGTTTCAAATGTATAAATGTTTCATTGTGCCAACTTATGCAGTCGGGCAGATGAGGACAACAGGTGTGACAGATTTGCCTTGTGTTGAGCCCTCATTGCTAACATGCAGGGTATCAGAGGAGCTCTGGAGGCAATTAAATTGGAAACCTACCTTTTCTCCCAAGAAACTATATCCAACTGAAGAAAGTGAGTGTGTCTGTATGCATGCATTCGTGTGTGTGTGTGTGTGTGTGTGTGTGTGTGTCTGTGAGTGGGGGTGGGGGTGGGATAGAATTAACAATGGGGAAACTTCTTGATTCTTAATGGTAGCATGGAGTGAGTTCAGCATGCCAGTGCTGTAAGATGGAGCAGGGTCATGTGGTCATAACTAGCCTGAGCTAACCAAAGCCGCCTATGCGACCTGATTCGTGACCCTGCTCTCCTCTCCGTGGAGCATCTTTGAAGTGTTCAAGCAAGGCAAGTCTATTGAAGACAAATCCCTTCAATTTCTTTCTTTCCAAGCAACTCTTTGTCTAGGTTGCTGTTTCTTTTCTTGCAACACATTAAGCAATTCACCCGACTCTCACTTTCCTTACATGGTTTCTAAAGAGATGTCCAGCAGAATTCTTATCTTGGCTCTTCTATAGCAAGGTAGCTTTTCCCACCTAGCTTTTTTCAAAAGTGTTTTTCTTGATAAGAAACTTCAACACTGTCAATTTGAATGTAATATGCTCAGATGCAGTCATTTGATTTTTAAATAATCCCGCTTAGGGTTTTTAGAACTTCTTGAATCTGTAGTTTAGTGTTTGATATTATGATATTTTCAGACACTGTTATTATAAGCATATCTTTTTTTCCTTTTGTTTCTGGTATTCTCATCATATGTGTATCTTTTGCAACTACCTCCCAATTTCTGGATTTTCTAGAAAATTCCTTTTTGTTTCTCTTTGACTTGTAGTTTAAGAAATTTCTATCAGTATATTTTCATTCTTCCTAATTCTTTTCTTAGCTATGTTTAGTCCCAAAATGAGTCCATGAAAGACATTTGTCATTTCTATAGAATTTTTTTTAGTTCTATACTTTCCCTTCATTCCCTGTTAAATTTCAGTCACTCTAGTTATGCTAGCCATCTGTTCTTACATGTGATCCATGTTTTAGCGTATTAATCATGGTTATTTAAATTCTCAGTTTGATAATTCTAATAATATCCCTGCCACATCTGAGTTTTTCTGATATTTGCCCTGTTTCAAGCTCTACCTTTTTGTCCTTTAAGCTACAAGGCCTGGAATTGAATATTTTCACTTTCTTCATGGGCTAGGTTCTAGAAAAATGTATTTCTTTTGAGTGAAGGGATTTCTTAAGAAAATCAGAATCCAGTGAGTATATATCTAAGTGGTTAGTTACCCTGTACTATTTTACTGTCTTATGTCTACCATAAGAGCATTTGGGGAATCCTGAAGATGAAATTTCAGAGGTACAGAGTCTCCTCAACTCAGACTCTGAAGTTCTTACTTCAAGTTAGTCTTTGATCTATGGCTTTCTAGAGTTCTAGAAGCTTTGGACACCAGCAATGATCACAAGGTCACCATGAGTCACCCTTCTCTGTATTTGCCAGTCTTCATGACTGTGGCTTGTCCTCTTGCCTCAATTCTCTACTGTGTTCAGATGAATTTGTTACTTTTAGAATGTGGAGATTTGCTTCCAATGTTCAATTAAAACACACACACAAAAAAAAAAAAAACAGTAGGAGGAGTGTTGTTTTCAGTAGCTCTTGCCCCACTTCTGTTGCTATAACAGAGTGGAATATGGTTAAAAAAAAAAAAAATCCTGGCTCTCTGTCATTTACCATTGTTCAGGGCAAGAGATTCCTGCCAGAAGAATATGAAAGTACTTAAAGCCCATGGTGAGAATCAGAGTGGGATGGTTCAAGAAAGCAGAACATTTGAAAGTAGCACTCTATGTGGCATAAAAGCACACACACACACACACACACACACACACACACACACACACACACAATATTCTATGAACAACATAGTCAGCAAAAGACATTAAAGTCTCCACGTAGGTCTGATTATCTCAGATCTTCTTTGCATGGAGTCAGCCTACAAAGATGTGGAGACGACTATCTTGCAAGTGTCTACTTTTTAACATAAGGATGGATACAAGGCACCCAAAGAAAGAAGAAAGCATGGGTAAATCAAGGAACCAACAGAATCTCCATAAATGCCAGGTAAACATAACTTGTAAATATATTTGAAATACCTGTTAAAGACCTGCCTCAAACATTCTTAAGGAAGTAACTAACTACAGGTGGGAGTGTAGAGGAAGCTCAGTGGGTAAAGCACATGCTAGGCTAGCCTGTGACCTGAGTTCAGATCATCAGAACCCACATTAAAGCTGGACAGAATAAGTGCAGATGACTGAACTCCTAGTGCGACCCTTCAGGAGATGAGAGATGAATACAGGAGAATTGTATTTTCAGAAGTCTGTGGGCCAGGTAATCTGGCATACATGACAGGGAACAATAAGTTCCTTCTGTCCTGGAAGGTGAGGACTGACAACTGAGGTCGTCTTCTGACTTCAGCAAATGCACATAGCATGGGTTGTGGGACTCACACGTGCAGGGACATATACACAGAGGCACGGACACAGATCGCTAAAGGCAATTATAAAAATAAGTAACGAGATTACAATTTCAACCAAGATGTAAAGCTTTTTTAAAACAGCATCTGAGACAAATTTTGGATCTGAAACAAAGGTAATAACAATAAAAATTCACTGGAGATATTCAACAGCAGACTTGGGGGGAAATGAGCAACTTGGAAAGTGGTCATTGGAAACTCGTGTGAAGAATGAGCAAAGTGGGAACAGTGCAATAAAACAGTGGGACGGAAGAGGAAAAAAAACGATTTTAAGAGATTTGCAAAACAACACCAAGCCAACCAATATATTCAAATCAAGAGTTGCAAAATGGGAAGACATTCTGCAAGGAAGAGTTTTTTTTTTTTTGAAGATACAGCCGTCAAATATCCCAAATTTGAAAAAAAATGCATACATAAATATAAGAAGCTTCCTGAACCCTTCTTGGGGTGAGCCCAAATATAACTACATGGAGATCTGTTACGACTCATCTGTCAAAACTGAAGACGGAGTGAGAATCCTGAAAGCGATAAGATAAACTCACAAGGCATAAGGGAACTAAAGTCAGATCCTCTGTGTGTTTTCCGGTAGAAGAGCTGCAACCCAGCAGCCCTGCAGTTTGTATTTAAAGTGCTGAAAGCAAGTAGCAAAAACAAACTGTCAATCAAAAGTTCTATATCCTGCTAAAACACCCTTCAAAAATGAGAAAGAAAGTAAATCACTTTCACATAAGTAAAGCTGCGGAGACATTATCACTAAAATTTCCCACCTGAGAAATGCTAAAAGGAGCTTCTCAAAGGAGAATACAAAGAAGCTGGAAAGCAGACTAAGAAATTCAAAATTATCTGGCAAATGAACCCATACAAAGAAAAACTATTACTATAATTTTGTTGCATTACTTCATTTTAAAATTTTATAGGATTTCATAACCCTTATTAGTAAAAAGTTGCAAATAAAGAAATATCTCACACCCAAATTAATCAGACTCAAAGCCTATACAACTAGAGAACTCAATGAACTAGTTCTACACAGTCAGAATAGCACTAAGACAGGAAGTCATGGTGCTTCATATTGGATTGGATTTTATACTTTCACTATCACATATGTTTGTATGAATTTATCTACCACCAAACCCAAAAAACTCATGACAGAGTTAGATCTAGAAAAAGAATCATCTTTATAATATCTTTTGCAAGTTATGTCCATTACCTGAACTCAATTCTTACTAGGATTTGAAAAGCAAAATTAATGTTTTGTAATGCAAAAGTGATCTACGTCTGTAATGCAAGTACTCAGGAGACAGAGAGGTAGGAGGATCCAGAGTTTGAGGTAGGTTGGGTTACAGAGGGTGACCTTAACTCAAAATAATGACAAAACTATAAAAAAGGAATGTTATTCCATTTGATGAGCATATAATATGTACAAATTTATAATTTCTATCAACAATATAAATAAGGATGTATTTTCTGATATTATTAATGTTTATTCATTACTTCAAGTTACATCTCCATCACAGTCCCCTCCCTTCACCCCTCATGACCCCATCCTCCTTCCCTTTCCCTCTTCTCCCAGAACTCATAATTCTTTTTTTTAATAATTAGGCCACAGTTATGAAAATTATAAGGTATAATATAATTTTGCAATGTCTAGTCCATACATATTTGGCAACTGATATTAATATTCTATTATCCATCTATCTCCGTGAGTTTAAAGTTCTATACCTAACTCAGTTTCCATCCCAACTTGCATTACCATCTTAAAAACATCTTCTTAGACCTAGAACATCCTTTTAATTCCTAAACAACTTAAAATTTAACTGTGAGACTATCTAGTCTTTAACCACATCAGAGTCCCGAGAAGGATAAATATATCTGATTATACAGGAAGTGCGGCTTCCAAAACTAAGAAATAACAGACAACTGGCTGCCTGGACAGTTCCCAATTTCTCTCTATAACATTTGAGCATCTATATTCAGCTTTTTGACCCAGTATCTCTGACAGACATTAACTATAAAGCAGGAATTATGAAGGACTTGTCTACTCTGTCTTGGCAGAGCTAGGCTGTTGACTTACCTGTTTCCAAGTTTTGTCCTTCTCGGACAGCATTCTGTCTACAGTGGAAGCAAGGGATTTTTCTTGCCCAGTGACAGGATTGCCACTAATTCAACCATCTCCAAATGGAGATTCTTCGATGCTCATCCTCTACTTGGAGTAGAATAGGGGGTGCTGTCAGGAACTGACATGTCTTAATATTTAAAAATGTTAAGAAACCTTCTTTGAATACCAAATTCTATATATCTTTTGAGATTTTTGAAGACCACCTATCTATCTCCATATATTTGGATAAGCAAATGTTGCTTGTCTCTTATCAATTTGATTTCCAGTTAACTTAGAAAACATCTGTGATAAACTATGCTAGTACTCAAGAAAATGAAATGTTTGAATGACTATTAGTTTGCATCTCTTAATTATCCTAAACAGTTTGTGACAGTTGCTATCAAAATTTCACACTGCAATTTTAAGAGTTACCTAGGAACAATACCTTAAAAAGGGTTAACCTTAATTTTAAATGACTGATGTTGGTATTTATTTAAAATGAATGGTTTCAAGTTCAAGATATTGAACTTGAGTCATCATTTAAATTATGAGTCTGTAACACAAAGGAAATATTTCTAGATCATCCAGAATTATAAATTTGAGAAAACCAAAACATACGCTTCCAACAAAATCAACCTGATATAAAGAAAAGCAGTAAGAGAGGAAATGAGCCTGGGGAAGTTACAGGTAATAACAAAACTATATCATAGGCTTCCCCCATCATCAATTTGTTTAAATGTAAATAGAATAAACTCTTCAGTGAAAGGACACAAAGTGGCAGGATGGATGTAACAATAATAATAATAACAGAACCTAATTGTATCCTAATATAGAGTTATGACTGAGACTTGTATCCAGGCATATTGAAAGGAAAATGGTGAAACCATTTTTATGGAACTTAAACTAGAGATGAGAGAAAGCTAGGCTAGTATCTTACAAACTAGACTCTCATAAAGTCCATTGTATACTGACAAAAGGGATCGATTTCCTAAGAAGATACAATGATTATTAGTATTCATGTAACAGCACAACATTTAATAAAATAAAATAAACTTTGATAGAACAAGAGGAAGACATAGTGCCAACAATGGTATTGGAAACACTAATAATCCACTTTCAATAATGAACCAAATTGAAAAATAGAAAATAAGAGTGCATCATTTTAAGTAAACTATATCAAACACACACAGAGCACTCCACACACGATAGATGAATTATATCAAACAGACACACACAGAACACTCCACAAACAAAAGCAGGTTATACATTTTTCTCAAGCACACATGGGACATTTGTCATAAATTTATATATGTATATATGTATATATTCTTCTCAATATAGAGACAAAGACTTAAAGAGCAAAATGACACGAAGTATTTTCTGATCAGAATGGAATGGGAATAGAAATCTATAACAAAAGTAAGAAAGCTGGAAAATGCATAAGTATGTGGAAATTAAATAAACACTTTTAAACACAAAGCACTAAAGAAACAGATTTTTTAAAAGAAGTATCTGAAAAAAATCAAAATATAGGCACAATATACACAGGCATATGGGCTTCATCAAAAACAATGCCGTGTCAGGGTTTCTATTGTTCTAAACACATATGACAAAAAGAAGTCCTTTTACCAAGTTAATGTGAAACATGTAAGGGTCTAGAAAGAGAGGACAAACTAAACACAGCACTAGAAGAAGGTCAGAACTATAAACTTTATACTAAATGTAAAAAAGACAGATAAAAAGATAGAGAAACATAAAACCACAATTATAATGTTTACCAAACTAAAGTTTATTCTTTGAAAAATTAATCCAACTAGCAAATCTTTAGCTAGACTGACTGAAAAAAAAGAAGATTCAAATAAGAAACATCATAAATGGAAATGAAGACAAGGCAGCATTACAAATAATCTTATGGGAACCAAAGGATTACTCATCGTAGTGTGAACAAATGGATGGCTGTAAATAGATAACCTTTGTTAAACAGGGAAATTCTTAGAAGTAATTCTGCCTTCTCAGAACAAACAGTAAGGAAATAGCATTTCTGAACAGGTTTGCAACTAGTTAGAAACTAGATCACTAATCAGCAATTGCCCATCATCAAAGCCCAGGACTAGATTGTTCATTAATAAATTCTCCCAAGTATTTATAGAATAATTGACAACAGCCTTCTTAAACTCTTCCAGGAGTAATGAAAAAGAGGAAACACTTCCCAACTCGTTCTATGAACCAGTCAGACCCCAATAACAAGATGAAGAAAAAGAAAAACTATAGGTGAAAACCTCTTATGAACATTGATGTAAAAATTCTCTACAAAGTGCTTGCAAGTGGACTTTACAGGTATTCTAAAAGGATCATATAGCAAGGCCAGGTAATATTAACTCCTGTAACACAAGGATAGCTAACATATAAAAATCAGTCTTTGAAATAAAATAAACCACATTAACCTTGAAGAAAACAAATAATAAAGAAAAATAAAAAAACACTATCAGCTCAACTAATGCAAAATAATAATAATAATAAATATTTGACAAAATTCAATATCCTTTCTAGGCTTAAACCTTAAGCATACACAAAACACAGAACACACACACACACACACACACACACAGAGGAGACACTAGAAAGAAACCAACTCGAACTTCTAAAAGATATGTGGTGTGTGTGTGTGTGTGTGTGTGTGTGTGTGTGTGTGTGTGTGTGGTGTGTATATGTGTGTGTGTGTGTGTGTACCACAGTTAAGAACATACTCAATAATGAAAGAATTAGTGCTTTGCCTCCAATAGTGGTGCGGAGGGGTAGTTGAGATGCCAGCTAGCTTTTACAACTTCTATTGAAAATGATTTAGAAAAACCTCGAAGGAAGAATAAGGCAAGAAAAGATGACAAAAATATCCAAATTAGAAAGACAGAAGAGAAAATATCTATTTACAAGTGGCATAATCTTATGTGCAGAAAAATTTAAAGGTTTTACCAAAAAATAGAATTAAAAATTCTATTAAATAAAATGACCACATAAAAATAAGTTGCTCTTCTGTTTATTAATAATTACAATCTAAAAACAAATTAGGAAAGGGATAATTTTTGAAAAAGGAATAAATAGAATAAGTCCGGGTATGTGGCTCAGCAGCAAAGTGCTTGCCTGGTTTTGTGAGACCCTGGGTTCTGGGATCTATCCCTACTATAAAAAGTAAAAAGAATGAAATTGGTATAATTGAAGTAAAAAACTTATACAAATAAAAGTACTCGGGGAAGGTTTAAAATGGGTAAAAAAGACAAAAAGAAATGGAAGTACATCTCATCTTGGTGACTAGGGAGCCTTGACAGAGCTAAGGTGTCAATGCTTACTCTAAAAGCCATATCAACTCACTGCAATCTCTATCTAAAGCCTGGCAATTATTTGCAAAAATAGAACAGTCTATCATCAGGGTCATATAGATTTCAAGAGACCACAGATAGCTAAAACAGTATTCAAAAAGTAGCAAGTTGGAGGGCTCATACTTTCTGGTGTAAAACCTTAATACAGGTACAGTAATTAAAATAGTGTGGACAAGGCACAAAGCATTATAAACTCATCAACACAGCATAAATCTGAGAAATGTTAGAATGCTTTTCAGTGAATAGAAAGATTATTAAATGAAAAAAAAATCCCTTCAACAAATAGTGTTGGAGAAACTGAATATCAATATGTAGAAGTATTCAGTTGAATCCTTGCCTTGTACTACATACAAAGATTGATGCTGTAATGTATGGAGAGAAAATGGGAACTGTCCAGGCAGCCACTGGTTTGTCATTTCTTAGTTTTGGAAGCTGCAGGCCCTGCACGCCCTATATAATCATATATATTTATCCCTCTCAGGTCTCTGAGGTGGTTGAAGAATAGATAGCTAGAGTCTCATAGTTAAATTTTGAGTTGTTTAGGAATCAAGAGGGTGTTCTGGATCTAAGAAGATGTCTTTAAAATTGTGAGGCAAGTTAGTATGAAAGCTGAGTTAGATATAGAACTTTAAACTCATGGAGATGGTTAGATAGTAGAATGTTAAAGTCAGGTGACAAATACATATGGACTGGACATTGGGAATGTATGCTAAGCCATTTAACTCTCATAATTGTGGCCTATTTATTTCTGTTGTTTTGTATTGTATTTATTGTTATAAGAGAAAGAACCATTGGTTGGACTGAAAGGGGGAGCTGTTGGTGGGGGGAAAGATATACCTTAAACAAAAAAAGGTGGAGGATGGGGGGGTTGAGGGGGAGGAGGGTGGAAGAGTGGACAGGAGTGGGGAGTAGGGAGGGGATTCTGATTGAGATGTAACTTGAAGAAATAAAAAATAAATTATATAAAATATTTCAGCTCAAATATACGAGCTGCAAATGTAAAACTACGAAAAGAGAACCAGAGGGGAAATTAATTATGCTGGATGTAGTAGCAATGTCTTTAACACAATAATCAAAACACAGGAAAGAATAATCATAAACTAGACAGCAGAAAAACTGAAAAGCTTATTGGATGCTTGAACGAGGGGCCTGTGCATGCTAACACACTAGGTAAGAACTTTGCTATTTAGTGTAAACCCCAGCCCCAAACTTGAAACCTCAATGTATAAACAGCGCTATAAAACTATGAAAAAGTGAAAGGCAAGGCAAGGACTGGGAGGAAATATCTGCATAACATATATCCGACAAAGGGTTTACTATCTAGAACTCACGAAAACAACAACAAAAACAGTAACAACAACAAAGAATTGTTTAAAAAAAAAACAAAAGAATAATTCACGTGAGTAGACATTTCTCCAAAATGGTCAGAAAACACACCAACACCACTCATCATTGGTGGAATGTACATTAAAATCACAATAAAATACCAACTGATGCTCATTAAATTTAGTATTACAAAAATTATAATTAAAAATGGAAAATGACAGGTCGTAGGAGGGGTGTTGAAAACGTATAATCCTTTTACCCTGAGAATAGGCACATAAAAACCTACAACTACTCTGTAAATAGTACAGGAAGTTTTCAAATAATTAAACAGAAAACTACATGAGATGCAGCATTTGATAGCATGCACAAGAATTTAAAAGAAAGGGTCCAAAAGTATTTGCACACCCATGTTCATGGCACAATTTGTCCTATTAGTGATTACAAGCCATACAGTCTTCAAAAATAAATAGATCACCAAACAGGAAACACGATGAAGGAATATCACAAAGGAAATCTGTCTGATACATGCCACAACAGGGGTGGATCTTGTAGACACGGTACTAATCCAATAAGTCAGTCACAAGATGACGTGTAATGCTTATTATATAATACTACTGTCTCATGTACACGGACAGTCAAAACCATATGGAATGAAAAATGGGAAAATGGGATAGTGGTTTCCAGGGACAGGGGGAGGAACAATGCTGGACTCCGACTCACTGGCTGCAGATAAAGGAAGATCTAGAGATAGATGGTGGCAATGGTACACTGCCATGTGAATGGACTTTGTGTCACTGAAATAAACATGTAAAACTAGAAAAGTGATAAATGCCATATATGCTTTGTCACATACACAAAAGAGGTATGCACTCTTAAGAGGTGGCTCTGTGGTTGAAAGCAATTGTTCCTGCAGAGGACCTGGGTTTGGTTCCCAGCACCCACATGGCAGCTCACAACTGTCTATAAGCCAGCTCTAAGGGATCCAATGCCCTTGGATCTGGGCACTGCAGGCATATGGTGCACAAACATACGTGCAGGCAAAATGCCCATACACATTACGTAACATTTTTGAAGACTAAAAATAAATTTTTAAGGAGACATAGGAGGATTTGGGGGAGTGTTAATAAAAATTTCTTGTAAACCAGCATGGTAGAAGTAAAGATATTCTAAAGAGATTTTGTAGCTCCCAGTCTGGCTATCAGACTATTGAAACAATGTGCTCCCGTGAGAGGGAATTGCCCCACGAATCTTATTCGGGAAGAAAGAAGAGGCTCCAGCCAGAGGAGGAGGTTGTCTGTTGGAAAGAGAGTTCATCTAGTTCTAACAACTTCTCACACCACCTTACAGGATGGGACTGAAGCCAAGGCAATGATGTGTTAATGATAGGTGGGCCCACACCTTGAGCAGAACTGTTAGAGGTAACATTCCTTGGCTCTATAACTAAACTTCTGTCTCACTTCTGGACACCAAGGTGTACTTGAGAGATTTCCTGCATCTTTGTTCTTCTTCCATACAAGGTCACGGTGAGTAAGTGTCATTTTTCTGCTTTCTGACTATTACTTTGGCTGTTTATATTAACTTATTAGGGAAGGAGTGGCCGGACCAGATGTGGGGCATAGGCTGTGATCCCAAAAGTTTGACAACACCATATGGAATGATATTTACTCATGTAGTTGAATATGTGTGCTCCAATTTGTTGATATGGACACTAAATATGGGCATATATTTCACTTAAATCAGACATGGCTTCTCTCCATGCCACTCTTCCATTTCTCTTCTATTTCCTGATGAGTTCTGTATTCTACCAATATATTTACTATGTATGATATTTGTAGAGAGAGTATACAATTAACTCAGCCTTTAAATGTCTTCTCTGTTTACAATGGTGCTTGGCATGTAGTGGACACCAAATAAATGCTATTGTTTAAGTTGAATACAAGGTGACCAGCTTTCCATATCTTAAGCTCTATATCTTGAGTTCAAACAATTACAAATCAAACACATTTGAAAAATAATTCCAAATACACTGACTATACTTGTGCCCTTTTTTTCTTGGCATCATTCCCTAAATGATACAGTATAGCAACTATTTGCAGTATGTGAGGAGTTATGAGTAATTTAGAGATAATTTAAAGTATAAAGGAAGGTGTTCATAGGTTATATGCAAATACTGCACTGTTTTATAATCCACAGTTCTCCAGTCTGTAAAGGTCCTGAAGCCAATGTTACTGAATAAAGAAGGATTGTTGTTTCTTTAAATTTTTAAAGCTGTTGTTCATTGTGGCGCTTGCTACAATTTCAAGCATTAAGCTCTTTACAAATTCAAGGCCATCTCCTCCCTCTTAAAAACTCAGTGAAGTGGATATATAGTCCCTGGGTTTGTTTTTGTTTTTGTTTTTTTTTTTCTAATCAGGAAATTGAGGTTTAGTGAAATTGAGTCACTTGTTCAACCACATAGAGCCATTACTGAACTAGCAGAGTTGGATTTGAATGAGCCTTTTGACTGCTGAGCTGATGTTCTTAACCTCTTGATAGAGGTTATACTTTATCTTACATTTCACTAAGCACCCATTGACTTGCCAATTGTAAAACAGAGCATATAATCAAGAGCATTCTATAAACTGTTTCTACTGCACAGGTGCAGCACATGCAGGCTATAGAGACAGCCAGGAATGTCACTGTGGGGCTTGTTACAGAGGCAGTTGCATTTAGATGACCAAGGGAAAGTGAACAAAATCCTTCATCCCAATGCCCTCAGAGATTCTTCACTTTGGCCTTCCCATCCCCCAAAGCGTACAGACAGACTTCCAGAACATGCTAGCCTTTATGGAGGAAACTTTGGTAACAAGGAGGCAAGCGGGCAGGCCTCCCTTGCAGCTGCTCAAAATCTGCCAGTGGCTTTAAGAATTGGGAAATTCACAGATACTGCAATTGTAACAAGCTGGAGGAGACAAGACAAGTTAAACACCAGCTATGCAGAGACAGATCATTAGCTCAACTAGAATTCAAATGCCAGAAACTCTGGTTGTAACTTCAATGACTTCCCAATTCAAAATAGGTGAGAATATCTCCATTAGAAAGAGAAAGTTCTCAGGGGTGTCAGAATCTCTGTGTGTTGGCTGTGTGCTTGGGTGCCTGTGTGAAGGGCACAAAGCAGAAAGGGACAGAAAAAAGAAGTGTTCACTTTTAAAACAGTTTGGGGCGCCTGCCATGCATTAAGAATTCCCTGGGAACTGAGGACACAAACAGAAATGGATGATAATAGTGTATTTAACAGAGAGTATGGGGGGAGCACCTGGGAAGAATATATGATTTATTTTTATTTTTATTTTTTGAGACTGGGTCGCATGTATGCCAGATGGGCCTGAAACTCACTATGTAAGCTGAGGATGACCTTAAACTCCAGATCCATTTCTCTTTCCCTCCCAAGTTCTGCCATTACATGCACGACTATGCCTGGTTTATACAGTGCTAGGGATCAAAGCAAAGCTTTCAGTATGCCAAGCAAGTAGTCCACTCACTCACCAGCCCAAGAGAAGTATCTTTAGAGACAACATAACCAGCAATTTAGAGAACTATAATCCCTTGCACTCACAGAGGACACCTTATAGCCAATATCTCAGTGGAAGCATAGCCACTGTGTTAGAACACCTGATAGGCTCAATTTCCTGTGTGTGCAGATAATGACTCCATTTTGCCCAGTTGGGAAGTTCCAAAGTGCCACAGAGTGAACAAAGAAGGTTCATGCCAGGATAGCATCCTTGGGTGGTCAGTGTAGACAAGTAAGTGAGATGGAAGCCATGTTGGGCTAATGAGGGGCAGGTAAATAGGAGCTAGTAGGCCTTCAGCCCCACCCCGCCCAAAGTGCTCTGCACAATGAATGCTTGGGTGAACACGCTAAAGGAGAACTTTGGAAGATTTTAACCCTGTGATGGGGAGAGTGGGGTCAAGGGAAATGGTCCCTCAGAGAAGAGATTCTGGCAGGACAAAGCCAGGTGTCAGACAACATGGAACCTGAGCGAGATCCAACCTCGCTTAGTTAGACATTGGCTGATTCCAAAAAAGAAAATATCTTTTTCTCTTTTCTCTCTTGTGTCTTTTAATTATTTTCATTTTTGCCTCTCAATTCATTTTTCTTTTTTAAAGATCCTATTTTATTTTTAGTTCCATATGTGTGGAGGGGTGAGAGTTTGTGTCCATGAGAGGGTAGGCACCAAAAAGGCAAAAAAAAAAAAAAAGCTTCAAATACCCTGGAGTTAGAATTACCCGTGGTCATGAGCACTTGACACCAAACTCTACATGAGCTCTTCACCACTGAGCTGAGATTCCAGCTTCTCATTACATTTTCTGTCTTCCCTTCTTTGTTAATATTTATCAACTATCCCTAATCACAAGGCAGATGCTTCATGACAAATGGGTATGTGGATCAACAGAAAAATTACAATTTCAGCTCTGAATCTTAAAGTTCAATCTGGATCAACAGAAACAGTAGTCAAACTCCCAAAAGTTTTGAAAGTATTCAGCAATATCTTTGAGACAATGTTTCCATGTTGTCTCTTTTTAATTGCACCTACTTTTCTTCTACATTGACACTCACAAAATGTAGGAAATTATCATATTCATGTTTTTTCATCTTTAGCATAATAACTTCTACAAAACAACATTATTTTGCCTTATTCTTCACCACTAGCATACAGCATATTGGGTAATTATGAGTTAAAATATCTTCTGGTATCTAGCTGGAAAAACTTAACAACCACTTATAACAATTTTTTGTTCCTATAATGCATTGGAAATTTGGCTAATCGAGACAGCATAAATCTTCAGATCCACTGAAAATGTTTAATATGCAAAACCAATTTTTTAAAAACTTTATTGATCAGTACTTTTATGGGAAGCCAGGTCAAGTCTTTCTGCATCTCTTTAATTTAAGGAAAATGTATCATTTCCAGGGAAGAGGAGGCTAAAATGGGTCACAAATTTTCTCTAGGGTATGAATCAGTGGCAAGGTGAATAGAGGCCCTGTGGCTGTCTTCACAGCATTAATGGTTTAAACTAAAATGTGAACATAAAGATGGAAGGGAGAATATGGAATGGTATGTACTTTAGGGCTTAAAGAAATTACCTCTCTAGAGTCTGTGTTTTGTGATCACTCATTTCCTTCAGTTTCTGGTTCTCACTGGTGAGTTCTTACCAAGAAATAACCTGCTTACTTGGTTTTTGTTTGCAATTCTTTTGAGGCATTTAATACTCCATACAAGTGGGAGGTCACACTACAGGAGAGGAGGTTCTAAGCCAAGAGTTCCCTTTGACAGTATGGTGGACAGGTCAATGGTTGCCACTCTGTTGAGTGCTTGAACACTGAGCCATTTCCATCTACAGAAGGGATATTGATATCCACATGAATGTAGATGAGACATTTAAATATCAGGAATCACAAGAGACCCTCCAGATAACACAGAAGACAGCTAAAGCCTCCAGCTAAATGCAGATCTTCTGGCCTTCAGCCCAGTGTGTCAAGAAACAGAGAGAGTTTTTGGCTTCTTTGTCAAAGATTAGTTGGCCATAGGTGTGTGTATCCATGTTTGGGTCTTCAATTCGATTCCATTGATCCACTGGTCTGT
>CAJQZJ010003694.1:16421776-16435938 GCA_907164525.1 Lophiomys imhausi
TGGTTAGATAGTAGAATGTTAAAGTCAGGGGCCAAATATGTATAAACCGGACATTGGGAAGGTATACTGGGCCATTTAACTCTCATAAATGTGGCATATTTATATCTATTGTTTTGTATAATACTTACTGTCATAAGAGAAGGTACCATCTGTTGGACTGAAAGGGGAAACTTCTGGGAGGAAGAGGGTGGAAGGGTGGGATAGGAAGGGGGAATAGGGAGGGGTTTGTTACTGAGATGTAACTTGAAGAAAAAAAAATAAAGTATTTAAAAAAAAAAGAAACAGAGAGAGGATGCACTTTCAATGTTCTGTATTTTCCATGTACAAAAACCTACTAATGGTCTCTGTATCTGGGTAGGAAAGGTATGCTGGAAATATGAGAAACAGCAGAAAGGTCTTTCAAAACCAAAATGGACTCTGCCCCGTAAAAAAATTATATGGCCAGGTCCTGAGATAGTTTGGTGGGTAAAAGAACTTGTTGGCAAACCCAGAAACCTGAGTTTAATCCCAGGAACCCACAAGGTAAGAGGAAACATTTGACTCCTGTAAGTTGCCCTCAGACTTCCACACTTGTGCCATAGAGCATGCATACCCACATACATACATGCATACTACATACATACAAACATACATACATGCATACCAAAACAAGCAAGGAAGCAAAAAAGTAAAAGATAAATAAAAAATAAAATAAAAAAGATTGACCAAAGACAAGTGGCTTAACTTTTTTGAATCTAAATTTCCTAAATAGGCCATTAATTGAGGTTGTAACACCTTGAACACTGTGAAATAATGGGTAGTTGGTGTGGCAAGTGACACAGTAAATCACAGATAATAGGGGGTTTTGTTTGTTTTATATGCATATTCTTCTTCTAAGGCCTGGAGGTTTATTAAAGAGTATGCAGGGGATGTAACAATGGTTTAAACTCTTCTTTTGGCTAATCTTCTCCAACAAGAGAATGAGGCTCAGCTTCCAGCAGGACAAGCTCTGAGCAGCCTAGAGCTTAAGGAGGAGGGGATCAGGATAGTAGAAATTGGGTGATATGGAGGAGAGAAAGGGAAATAATGGGGAAGATGGTTTAGATAAGGAGAAACATGAGAGGATAGAGCAGGGGAGGGTGTGTGGGAAGATATAAAAACCCCAAAGAAGTCTGAAAAGGCCATGTGAAAAATCTATTTTATAAATTATATATGCACATACACATACATATATGTGTATGTATACATGTATATGTGTATATTACCCTACACATTGGACAATACTCCTCCTAGATGCCATAGGCTGCCAAATAAAAACCCCAGTGCCAGGTGCGGGATATCTCTTCCTGAGTTATTGGTCAAGAGTATTCCAAGGCCATCGCTGTGGCTCTCACTTGTGCACCACCACAGTGTGATGGTGAGACCCCATTGCTGAAGACACCACATACTTTGGTCACAGGACATGGAGAAATCAAGTTGGTGCTGACCAAGAAGGTTGCTGTCTCCTAGCTAACTTTGATAGTAAGGGAAGTGCTATGTAGGCAGTTGAATGAGGGAGGGAGTCGAGATTTTACAGTGACCTGGAAGAGTAATACCACAGACATTTTGAGTAGCCAGTTGCTTTCTGGTTGAACGTAAGGGCTGTTCCACAGGAGGAAATATATGCCTCATACTACAAACCTGGTCAAGAACCCACAGGTCTCATGGGTGAAACTGCTATTATTATTTTGCTAAGTAGACAATAGTGCCAAAGTGTTCTCTAAACTCGTATCTCTATAAATGTAAGCTTTTCTCCCAATTCTCATCAGAAGAGTTTCTTTATGAATCGGAAATTAATACAGACCCTCCCAACTGATAAAGGTTGAGAATAAGTCTTCCCAGAGTTCTCAGTGGGAAGTGAGGCACCTATATCATTTTTCTCAATACTCATGGACCATGAGGAAAGAGAGGGTAGAAAGACTGTGCAGGCAGCAATAGAGAGGGCTGGGGTATAAAACAGTATCTTCTGGACATGGCAGGACCACTATGGTCAGCCTACTTTCCAGATATATTCTACAGCAGCTAGGAGAATCTTCTGAACTTGGCTGCCTGCTTGTTGTCTTGCCCTCAGGGATAGTAAAGACTCCTCCACAGGGTTTCAGATCACATTGTAACACTGGTGGATCAACTGTCCCCTCTGGCAAGTGATTTGAGTGGAATCCAAAATCCCATGCCCCCCCTTCCCAAGATCTCTCAGTGTTGCCCTTGAGTGTCCTACAGCCTCAATGTTCAGATACGAGTGCCTGATTGCTGTAGACGAAGAGTACTTTAAAGAGTCAGGGCCCCTAGGATGGATTTAGCACTGAACTGTTCTTGTTCTGTTGATCCTTGGTACCCACCGTAATATCTGTACACAACAAATGCAATGCGACAGGAGCCCCAGCATAGTACAATCTGTGAGTAGCCACACGGGAAGAAAGGACATATCCACAGTGAATGTCTGCTAGGACAGTGGTACACAGCAAGTGTCACTAAGATTCAGTTGAGGGCAATTCTTGACCACATGCAGAAGGCAGGAAGCTTAGCAGAAGTGAAAGGAGACTAATGAGTTTGAAAGTTGTGTGTGTGTGTGTGTGTGTGTGTGTGTGTGTGTGTGTGTGTGTACGAGGAAGTGGTAGACAAGATAAAACAGGAATAGGCTGAGAATATCATCAATTGTTACCAAGGAGTTCTACTTAGTCTCAGTAGCAACTAATGCTTGTAATCAGCCTTCCATAGCTGTGGGCTCTACATCCATAGATTCCACGGCCATAGATAAAAATATACTAAAAATAAATCAATGTGTCTATACTAAACATGTTCTTGTCATTATTTGCTATGCAACACAAGAAAGCAGCTATTTACACAGCTTCTATGTTTTATTAGATAAGTAATTTGGAGATGATTTAAGCATGTGGGAGGATATGCACAAATGATACACATTGCTTTAATGTTAAGAGAATAACACTGTACTTTTTCTCACCTGAAGTTATAGATAAAGCAGAAATTGTTTGCATATGTGCACTGTACACTGAATTGTTCATGACCAGAGAGTCAGTGGGAGACAGTGTAAGAGTCAGCCTGAGGTACACAGGCCCTGAGCCCCAAGCCCTGTTCTCTCTTGAGCATTGGTATAGCTCTGAGGCACATATGTGTCATTGGGAAGATACACAACTGCAAGGGGAAATCTCTGGAAAAGAGCCCTGCTCAGATATTATAGGACAAAATACCTTGTAGAATAGTGGTTTTTCAGTTCTGGCTTTCTTGAAAAATGCTGGAAGAGAGTTTTAAATGTCCACATTCATGGCCATCCCCAGAGATGTCAATTTCCTTAGTCTCTGAGATTAACATTTGAATTTTATTTTAAAATTTATCCTGGGGTGAAACTCAAAACCTCCCTTATCATTGGTATGAACTCTATCCATCCTCAGCTCCAAGGGGATATTTTAAATAGTTTCTTAAGTACCTTCACATAGAGAAATCCAAGTTACCACCACCATGAGGGAGGTTCGTTGCGGGATTGTACCTGCTGGCGGGTCTTTACATGTCCTCATCTTGCTAGACCTAAAGTAATGCCTCACACAGTCCTTAACTTTGGCACCTTAAACATTAACATACACAGGATTGATGCATGCTTTGAAAGACCTGACAGCTGTCCTAATTCACAACTCAAGAGGACAAGCTGCTGATAGTGGGTGCACAATACAGAATTCACCGAGGCTAACACCAGCATATTGTCCTTGGTGGTTCCACTGTCCCAGCTGCTTTGGCGAAATCCCACTGCCCAGATTATTCTCCAGCGGCAGTAAGTAGTTAAACCTCACATACTTGTGAAGGATTACCTCAGAACTCCAGATGAAAATGCAGGGTAGTTTAGAAAAGGGTCATTAAGCATAATCCCAGATCAGCAAGCATGAATCAGGAAGCGATTACTCCACTATGAAAAGGCAAGCAAACAGCAGCAACAGCAAAACAAGCCACTGTGTTGGCTTTCCCCCCTGTCTGACACAAATGACCACAAGTGTTGTCATTCATTTATGGCACCTCTCAAAATATCCTTGTGGACCGGGAAAGAAAACCCACAGAGGAACCAAAGTAAATCAGGAGGTGTCGTGGCCCATGAAGAAGGTGAGTCCGATGGCTGATGATTTTAAGGCTTTAGTAGATGGCAGCCGACCATGCCCAGACCCTGGGCTCCCATCCTAACATGGGCATTGATTCAGACAGAGGACTCTTAGATGCTTGTCATATCTAATCTAATGGAAAGGCACAGAGCATCTCTAACCCAACAGCACATCATTGTAATGAAATGATTCCGGCCAAGAGGGCCCATTTGTAATAATGAATTCAAATCAGATTCATAGAAGGTATAATTCAACCATAGAGAATAGCACCTTCATTTTCCATATCATCTCTTTTCCAAAAAGGCAAAATAATTCAATATTAAAATAATTAATTTTACTTTTCAAGCAGCCCTATGAAATAGTTAAGGGGAAGATAATATCGCCTCACTTACATAAAATGAGTTTTCATCAGTACTGAGAACTTCAGTCTTCTTTGGTACATCGCTTCTGAAGGTCCCTCCGTGTAATCAAAGGCCTGTCACAACAAAACCGATCTCCCATAGGAAGCAGCTGTCTTCTCTGACCCAGGAAATCTCTCACATGAAAATCTGAGAGTGTACCTAAGCTTCTGGATTTCTTCTTCTTCCCCACTCTGCTCTTTCTCTGACTTTGTTCAGGAGTTAGGAACTGGAGGTCATTTGAACTGGGCCAGTCACCTTTGATATGGCTTCCTAATGCTGATAGACAGATGTGGGTATCATTTAACTTGTTGATATATCCTGAACATGAAATTCCCAATAAATCACAAATGAACACTTTCAAGGAGACTTAAAAGTTGCTTTATATAGGGTTATAAGGCTATGGAGAGAGCTCACAGGCAAAACCTTTTTCTAGCATGCGTAAGGCCCTGGGTTTGATCCCCAGCACTACAAAAAGATAAGGAGACAAGGTGAACTGTAAGCTGTAAAAAGCAAAAACACTACCAAATAGCACATGATAGGTTTCTCTGAGGCCAAGGCTGTGGATTCCCACTTACTGGGACCATGGCCTCTCTGTGAAACAACTGAGTGCCAAGTTTTCCTGGTAAGAAAGAATCACAGCTACCAGCTCATAGAGCAGATTGAAAAGCAAGGAAAAGAAGAGAGGTTGAGAGCCAAGCTGCAGAAATCTGCACAAGGCATTCATGCTACTTTAAGAAATGTTGAGATACTGGCAAAGACATTGAGCTGTTTTAACATAGACAATAGTAAGGATTAATGTTGAGGGGAAGAAATGAAGGCAAGAATGAGTGTCAGGTAGAGGCACCTCATAAACATGGAACATTGAAAGAGAAGACGATAAGAGATAAAACGTGTAGAGGGCATCTGGTCAGTAAGACACGGGCACAGGCATGGGCTTGTCTATAGCAGGAAAAGTGCACATAAGAAAGAAGAGAGGCAAAACCAACACTGGACATTTGCTGACTTTTTAAAATAAGCTACCACAATAGTCAGGTAAGCAGCAGCAGTCGTAGTTGAACACGTAGGTTGTTTTCCACCACAAAGCATGAAAAGCAACTATTCAGCCTTTCCTTCTTTTAGTCCCTTTCCCATTACCAAGCCCAGCTGTTAAACGTTAGAATTGAATATCATGAAAACAGGCCATCAGCTATTAAAAAAAAACAAAACAAAAAACAAAAAAAGGTAGATGGAAGCTGGCCCTCTGCTGGTAGAATTACCTTACTGCATCCCAGAAGGCAAAAGTTTCTAAGTTTCTGTTTTAATTTTTTAGGGGCAGGAGGAGGAGGACAGAAGATTTTGTAAATCAATTGATGATATCTCCCTTGTTTATGGAACAGGAAGAAAAAGGGGTATGCAGCAGGGTTCAAACTCTCTTGCCACTACTAATGTGTATCCACATTCCCCGGGTCCACACACTGCTGTGATTATATGCTGCTGACACGTTTGAACCACCAGTCAGTCCCCTGCCAACGTGCATTCCCATACATCACATCTCAAAGAGCAGGCTTGGACTCTTCCTTGAAGCAACATTCAGGATAGCACACTCTCATCTCTGCAAGTGAAGGGTCAGTCAAAGGGCCAGAAGAACTTGCAACTCATGCTATCTGTAAAGGACATACATCTCTGTTCGCCTTTCTAGGTCTGTGCAGGTCCAGAAGACAGGGCTTTGGGACCTTTCATTGGCTAAAAAGAAGATTCACTTATGAACCACCCAAGGTAGAAAGAATCCAAATTTAACCCTAGGGTTCATGTGAGGAACAGCAATGTCTCAGAGGTTCTTGTTACTTCCTCAAAGAGAGGCTTGAGTCTGTGCTGGCTGGATTCCACCAGGAAACGCATGGGGAGCAGGCAGAAGGAAACCCCACCCTCAATATCTCCTTGCAGAAGCCAGGCATTCTGGCTGCAGAATCTGGGTCAGAATGCTTTATTTCCACCATAACCATCAAAGTCATAGGCAGGGCAAATGCATTCACCCTGTGTACACTGTGAGGCATAGTTAAGCTGGGACGTCCCTGAATCTGTCTCCTAGGACCAGAACTGCCTCATTAAAGGGATAAAAGATGATATCTGCTGAGCTGGTGGAAAGTGGTGACGGCATTTTTATTAAAGTCTCTGCTGCAGCAGGCCTAGTCCCCAAAGGTTCATATTCCAAGCATCTCCACCTCTCTGCCTGGAGCACAGAAGTGATTCTCTGTAACTCATTAAGCTAAAAAACAAAAAGCTACTATTGTGTTTCTCACACAGGAATGATGTCGGTGCGTAAAAGCTACATGTTTGCTCTTCTTGGTACCAGCCCACAAAAACACGAAGGCCTCACGGGGCCCAAGTGCGCAGCGCACAGGTCTAGCTTGAGGGGCAGTATCTACAGCAGACTCATAAAAGGTTGAGCCCCGGTGCGTGAAATCTGGAGCCTTCAACTGGGAGACCACCCCACCCCACCCCCACCCCCAACACACATTTCCACCAAACATGGCTTGTTGGCTATGCTAAGGGTAAGCCTCTGTTATCACACTCTACTGGGCTGGAAGAAAACCCAAGAGTGTTTAGTTAACCACATAATGTTCACGTGCTCGAGCCCGCAAAGTCTCATGCAGGGGTCCACACAGATCTGGAACTTGCCATGCCATGGTCCCATGAATACATCATGGGGTCCCAAGTGCAGAGCTCAACATTCCCTGTGAGACTGCAGACTAAAAGAAGACCACATGACAAAGCCGTCCAAGAAAAATGGTATCAGCAAGCACACGACGCGAGGGACCACTTCTTGGGCCTGCAAAAGGCCTCTCACTTTCTCCAATGCCTCTCTTTCTATCCTTCTTTTCTCTCTTCCTCACCCCCTCCCCTTGGAGCCAAGGGTAATGGGTTCAGTCCCCAGATGAAGGACGGCTCCCTACCTGAGGGTGGCGCTCTCCCCCTGCCGGACCGTCACGTTGTCCATAGCTTTGGGGAAGGTGGCATCTCCGCTGCGCACCGGCACTCCTGTGGGTACAAGGAACAGCAGCCTGAGAGACACGACCACGAGGCACTTCCAAGGCAGGAACAGGTACCCACAGACCCCCATTCTGGACAGCCACAACTTCGCAGAACTCCTGCAGCAGCACGGTCCTTGTCCCCTGGCCTCTCAGAACAGCCAGAAGTGTTGAGGGGCGAAAGCACAGAAAGAAGAGTAAGGCAGGAGCTGGGGAGCGGGAGGAGAGGCTGAGTCCAGGCTCTCCGGAGCCCAATAATTCTTCCTCAGCTCCAGCCTCAGCTTTCCAACCTAGCCGAACCAGATGCCCCCTCCTGCATCCAAAAAAAAAAAAAAAAAAAAAAAAAAAAGAGCTTTCTCGATGCTCCCTGGGGCGGAGGGAGCCCGCGGGGAAGGAGAGCAGGAAAGAAGGAGCAGGGACGAAGGTCACAGATTGTGCGTTCTCTGCCTCTCTCGTTGAAGCTACTTTAAGATTCAGTTGGGCTCGTTCTGCAGAGGTCTGGCATCAAAAGTTTATAACCCAAGAAGGCAAGTGTCTCTGACAGAAAAGAGATATCATAAAAAATATAAAAATATTTTTAAAAAGAAAGAAAAGAAAAAAAAAGCTCCAGCTTCAAGGAGAGGAGAAAATGTTTTATTAGATCACACACATGTACGGATAGTTAGAAAACAGCCCCAACTCTCGCATCTGGACCCCAAGGCGATAAAAAGTTCCACACAGAGGCAGGTAGCGGGTGTAGCCCAGATCCTCCACTCTGAGGCTGTCCTCCCGGTGGCCCGGTGGGCGATTCCCGCCAGCCTGGCCCTCGCCCGCCCGCGGAGCGCAGCGGCGCAGGCTTTGGGCGCGGGGAGCTGAGCGGACTGAGGCCCCCGCCTCCTCCGGGGACGCTGCACGGGACTCGAGGATGCGCGGACGCCACGCTCAGCGGCCGCCCCCGGCCTCCGCGCCGCCTTCCTCCCGGGAGCAGCCCGGACGCGCGCGGGCCCAGACCGCCGGGGTTGTCATGGCAGCAGCTGCATCCCTGACCGCCACTTTCTCCCGGTGTCGACTTGGAGCAAGCTGGCTGGCGGTCGGCTCGGACTGAGCGCTCATCCTGGAGGGTGCGGGGGCACGGGCGCCCACCTTAACCCCCGCTGCGCCGGGACAGATGCATCCGCTGAGGCCCCATCCCTGGGGGAATGTGCCCGGCGTCTCAGGGGGCTCCTCTATCTCCTTGTACCCGAGCAAGCTGAGGAAATGCTGAGTCCCTCTCACTATCTCCCCTGGTATGGGTGGGTAGGCAGAGGGGAGGGCTGGAGAAGGAGTTCTGGGGAAAGCAGCAAATTGAAAACTGACATTCGCCCCTTTCTTCCACGATGCCATGCAGAAGTTGTCACACCCCGCCTTGGAGAACTGAGCTGCCTTTGCCACTCCAGGTAGCTGAGCCGATCTGGATGCCCACCCCTCTGCATCTCTCCATGGGGGCTTTAGTCCTAAGACTCACCTTTCCTGAGCCTATGTAAAAAGCTGAAATAAGCTTCCTGCTCTGATGGCCTACCTAGAAACACCTAATGCCCCTCCACTCCGTGTCTGTCTCCCTAGCTGGTAACTGAATTTCTTCTTACAAGGCAACATCCAAAGTAGTCCCCATTATCCGTGTATCTTATTGTACTGAAAGGGGAGAGCTGGGAAAATCACGTGGAGATCCTAAAAAGTAGGACTGATCTTCATAAAATCCATCTATGGCTTTATGGTCACAGGAGAGGGCATCATAATAGCGTCAGGAGGGGACTCCAGGATGCAGTGTTATTAGAGGCCTATCTCTAGGTTGCTTTGGGTTAAGATTCATCTCCTTCAGTTTAAACCCAAGAGCGCCAGCTTTCCTTGGGCCTGCCATTATTCTTGCCCCTGCCCTGCCTGGCAGAAGCCTCCTCTCTCTACATGGCTCTCACGCTTGTATCCTAATTTAATGGTTGCTATGTGCATCTGCTCTACTGTATTTTTTTTTCTCGAAGCCTTTTGTTAAATTAGGCAGGGCTCCACACAATTGGCAAAATGAAATGTAATTCAAAAATAAGCATTAAGCTCTCTGTGTTTATTACTTTAGTTGCTGAAGGATACAAAGACATCTTACCTGCTCTCACTTCCAGGGGACTGAGCAAAAATGAATACTTGCCCAAGTCCCACTTGTAAAAATGCTTAGCTCATGTACATGTTTTAAGCTTAAAAATTTCAATTAGAACTTTTTACCTTGGAAACACAGAGTACTTATCACTAGTCTTATCGGCTATAGTGAAAACTATATCGGGAGAACAGGTATTAATCAGACAGGAGAGGGAGACAAGACTCTTCCATTAGGTCTTCGGCTGAAAGGCTGAGAGAAGTAATGGTGCAGACAGGGGTTGGGTGAGGCTGGGAGCACTACCAGTATTGGGGGATTACCACTGCTCTCCCAGGCTCTACACTTCCCTATACCCACGAAAGCTAAGGAAATGCCCACCAGTTTTAATATATGTTTCTCTTTTAGACAACGATTCTAGTTTTCTGTGCATACATAATCCACTGGACCTTGTAATGCTGGGATCCAGGATTAACAGCAAGAAAGGCTCTTACATGTGGTACCCTGTACTAAGCTGACAATGAGATCCTGTACTCAGAACTTTTAAAGTCACAGAGCTTGTATCTTGAACGTGGGTGAGGATACACTGGAGCCTGTTCAGAAGATTAGCTCTCAGGTCATCTCTGCTGCTCAGTGGCAGCAAGCTCAGATCTTCTCAAACATCTGTCGGTCTGATTTCTTACCACAAGTGAAGGTGAGGCCATGGTTGCACTAACTCAGAAAATGTAGCTTGAGACAGGAAGAGCTATTGGAGAGGTCAAGAAAGAAGAGAAGTGCACAAGTTTCCAAATGGAAAATGGATGACTGAGGCACCTGAAGAACAGAATCAGAGATAAACCGAAGTGTGGATAAAAGCCCTCAATAACTCTCACTGAGTCTTGTGCTTGTGAAGGGACAAACCACTGACTCTCTCCAAGTAAAGATATCTGGGGACCAAAAGAACAAGGACATGGGTCTATACTCTCTTGTTACAATGGCTCCTAGTTTTGTCTCTGTGACAGACTGAATTTGAATTCACAAACTTGTGAGTCAGGGAAGGACTGCAAATGTCTTTTCTGTATGTTAATCTTAGTCTCAGTCAGTCTACAGGGCTGAGGTAGCAGGGAGACAGCAGCCATTTATTTGTAAGACATTCCTATGGATTAATAGAATGTAGGACTAAAACATAAGCTTAAATGGGATATAGAAACAGAGTTGGAGTTTACAATGAACATTATTAAACAATTTTTGCCAGGAATATTCTGTGAAAAGCTTTAGCCAATGGCAATGATAGGCAAGGCCTTTAATTACACCATCTCAGATATATAAATTTATATGTAAAGACAAATGATCTTATTATTGGAATACTGGCTTTGAAGTTGTATTTTCTACTCAAATATCTAGTTCTCATGCCTCCATCTGTTCAACTCATTCCAAACAATACCTATCTCACTGAAAGGGTAGTGAACAAGAATTTGTCTAAGTATATCCAGAATTGTGTTTAATCAGAAGGGAGAAAGTAACTAGTACACAGACCCTCAAGAGAAGAGTGTATTATTTATAACAACCAAGAGAAGGGCCACCTCACCCCAGTATCATGTCCAGGATTGGTCTGGAGGTACAGAAAGTAAGAAGAAAGTGTAGCAAGCGGCTTTATTATGGTTTTATGGTTTCCGTGGGAGGAGTTGGGCAAGGAAGGCTGGGGAAACTGGCATGCTTTGTAATGGATAACATTTTGGCAGGCTGTGTGGATGATCTCCAGTGATCCTGAGCTTGTCCCCTAGCTTAGGAGAGGAAATGGTGCCTTGGTTTGTGAGGATTAGATAGAGAAAGTGGTTCTTCCATCCGAGAATGAGGCAGTCCTAGGTAAGAGCTAAGTACCTCTACTGGAAGCAACATCTGATCAGATACGTGTGTGGAGGAGATTTTGGTTAAGCCTAAATGCAGTTTATGCTTGGGATGCTGGGCAACATCATCAACATACTTTATGGTCCTCTGGCAAAACACCTATCCTCATGTAATCAGAGTGTGTGGCATGGAGAAAGATATGAGGGAAAGGACATAGAACCCACTGTGCCAAGGAAAGCTTCAACTCACCTGAGCAAGTTCTGTTACTCATGACACTCATGACTATTTGTAATGCAAACACAAAAGATAGATCCAGATTTCAGGGTCTGTAGTCAGCACAAGGCAAGATCACTGGCTACCCGGAGTGCAATGGATCTGAATGCCCAGAGAAAAGGAATCCTGGCAGGGAGATTTTGGAGAAAGGGAGGAAAAGAGAAGCAGAAAGGAAGAAAGGCTGGCTTCTAGGCATGAACTCCAGTGACAGGTGACAATTTGAACCAGCTGGTGGTATCTGCAGCCTACAGATTGAGTGGCTCAAGGAAGCTGGGTAAGAGCAAGAATCATCCTCCAAACAAGAAAACACATCACAACCTAATGATGTTTGGTTAAACTGGATGAAATGAGATGGTGTTCCCACTGCTTTCCTGCTTAGGTATACACTGTGTTTGGTGAAAGACCTTCAGCTGCCTCTTCAGGTGAGCAATGCCCTTGACTCATTCCACAGACAGGACAACCAGTCTGTGAAAACATGAGTGAAGACTGTCAGGCAATTTCTGCCCAGAACCTAAACAATGCCTGCCTCTTGATACTTCAAGGCATCAGTGCCCTGCTAGAGCTGCTGCATTCTGTGTGTATGCATAAGGTGTGTGTGTGTGTGTGTGTGTGTGTGTGTGTGTGTGTGTGTGTGTGTTCTAAGTGGTATTACAGGCTGTGAAAACTGCCTCTCGTCCTTGATGAATCACACAGCAGGAGACAACTAAGGCAAATAAAAAACAAACTAATTTTTAAAATGACAGAAACTCTTCATACTGGAGGAAGGATATAGGGATATAATTCAGTGGACAGGGTGTGTGTCTAGCACACAGGAATCCCTGGGTTTGATCCCAGCATCCCAGGTCTGGACATGGTGACACAAGTCTGTGGTCCAAGCATGAGGGAAGTGGAGGAAGGAACATGAGAAATTCAAGTTCATTCTCTACTACATAATGAGTTGGAGGCCAGCCTGAGCTGCCTGAGACCCTGTCTCAGTTGTTTTTCCTTTGAAAACCCTCCCTGTACTATTTCCAATTTGCTCACATATTAAGCCATTTACTAATTCTGTAAATATGATTACATGTCTATTTTATAGTGGACAGTATTTAACGGACTGGGGATGCAGTAGTCCACTAGTAACATAAATATTTTTATGTGCTTTTCTGAAAGCGTGTGAATAAGTGTTGAGGTGAGAAAAAAAGATCATGAAAAATAAGTAAACAGACATATTTAGGTTGGGCAGTGTGCTATAAAAAAGTGTTATGAGAGTGGATGAGATGGAAAGAATGATAAGGTAGGTAGTTAGGGAAAGCATCTTCGAAGAGGTAACATCTGAAGGGAGATCTGATTGGCTGTTGGGTCCAGACAATAGGGTCAAGCAAATGGCAGTTGTGCCAGTAAATGGCAAAGGATCTTAAAGTAAAGGCAGAAGGCATGAGAGCACTGGGTCTTGACACCAAGGAAACTGTATAAGGATTTAATTCTAAGTGCAATAAAATGACTTTAGAGAGTTTCAGCAGGCAATACCAGGATCTGAGAGATGAATGCTTGCAAATCTCTTTGTCCATGATGTTGGCTAGAGAATGGATTGCTGCAGTACCCAGAGAGTATTAAATGCATAACAGCAATGGTGGTGGAAATAGTGGGATGGAAGGCAAATGGAAAGGGAAGGGGCAAATACGGCAGCAAACTTTTGCTCAATGTTGGAATTTGAGGGTGGGGTAAAGGAAAGGAATTGAGGATGAATTTTATGGCTAGGAAGTAAAGCTGTCTGCAATAAGGATGGAGAAGGAGTATCCCAGAGGCAATGGGTTTGAGGAGGCAGCAGCCTAGGGCAGATGTCTGGATGACAGAAGAAGAAAGGATCTTGAAGAATCAGAGAACACCTTTGTTCTGTTTGTTTGTTTTGTCTTTCTAACATTTCTTTATTTCTTCAAGTTACATATCAATCATAGTTCTCCCCTCATCCCCCTCCTGGTCACACCCTCCTACCCTCTTTCCCCCTCACCCTCCTTTCTACTTTTTAAAAAAATTTAAGGTGTATCTTTTTCCTCCAACAGTTCCCCCTTTTAGTCCAATAAAAGGCTCTTTTTCTTATAACAATAAATACAATACAAGACAATAAGAACAATTAGGCCACAATTATGAAAATTATAAGGTATAACATACATTCTCAGTGTCCAGTCCATATGTATTTGGCAACTGAAATTAATATTCTATTATCTATCTATCTCCGTGAGTTTAAACTTCTATACCTAACTCAGTTTCCATCCTAATTTGCATTACCAACTTAAAAACATCTTCTTAGACCTAGAACACCCTTTTAATTCCTAAACAACTTAAAACTTAACTGTGAGACTATAAGTATCTAGTCTTCAACCACATCAGAGACCTTAGAAAAACCACTTGCTTCAACTGTAGACAGACTTCTGTCCAAAAAGGACAAAACTTGGAA
>CAJQZJ010003694.1:16440434-16473650 GCA_907164525.1 Lophiomys imhausi
TAGATAGATAGATAGATAGATAGATAGATAGATAGATAGATAGATGATAGACAGATAGATTATAGACAAATGTGAATGGAGATTTCTAAGGAGCTTGATCATGAAATGACAAATACTGAGTTCAGCGATGTGGTTTTGTCTGCAAGCTGCAGATCATTAGATGGGAGTAATATGGTAGGGTCCATGTCCAAAGGTCTTAGAACAAAGGTGATGTAAGTTCTGGTCTGAGGTGAAAACCTGCAAATCCAGAGGACTTACTTCTGTAAGTCACAGAGTTCAGAGGCTAACAGAGTCTTTCTGGTATTTTGATGTCTACAGAAAAGACAGGTATATTACAGTTTCAGACATAGAGACAACTATCCTCCTTTCTTTTTCTTTGCGCCTTGTGTCCCAAGCCCATTGGATGGTACTTACTGCCTTGAAGGTAGGTCTCTGCAGAGCTGAGACTCACATACTCACCCCCTTGAAACACCCTCACAAATACACTTAAAACAATCGGGTTTTTTTTTGTAAAAGGTTCCGAGGCATTCCTTAATCCACTCCCATTGACCTAAAGTACACCATCACATTTGGGAAAGCTAACAAAAGAGACCCAATTCTATCCCCGCTAGGGGATTCTTCTGGTGTCCCTCTCATCCATTCTTGGCTTCCAAATTCATTAACAGCGCTAACTACAAGACATCAACTTCATTAAAGCATCTGTCTCAGAAAAGACTAGAGATTTCTATAAAGGACTGACTTGCACAGCTATACAGAAAATCAGCCTTATTACTTTGTAATCAGACCTCGTATATTTCTATAAATCAAAGAACAAAAACATTATATTGAGACCTACAATGGTCTGCAGTCCACAAACCAGACTTCTCTGAGCCCAACTTCCCTTATTATATAGAGCAAACATTCTGTTCTATTATTTTCTGAACTGAATTAATATATATATAGGATATCTTGCATAGAGGAAGTATTCAGGAAGCAAATAATCTGGCCTAACTTTACTGAGGCTCCACTCTCTTCTTGCTAAAAGGAATCAGATCTCTCTAGATCATACAGAGATACACTAACTTGTGTTTTTATTGAATTAAATGTTAGTTAATTAAGGCTTATCTTTTACAAGTGCCTTTTTGAAGCAGTGGGCAGTCTGGCCTAGAACGCTATGTAGACTAGGCTAACCATAAATTTTCGACCCTACTGCCTCAGCCTATTGAGTTCTGAAAACCAAACACTTTTCTTATGGTGTTAACCTGTTTGTGTTTTCCTAGCTAATTTACTAATTATTGCCTGTGTGTGGCAGGGTAGAGGACAGTTAAGGGCACCAATATTTACCGATGTCTTTTGCTGGGAATGAGGATACAGGGATCATGACATGTTACCCTCCGGTTGTTAATAGTCTCATAGAAGAAATAAATCAGATATTATAGTATGATATGAGAAGATTAAGATTGGCACAAGATGCTTTGGGATTTGGAATTTGACTATCTAATTTAAACAAGAGTTGGTTAGCATTTTAAGAAAGAGTCTTCTTGGTTCTCCTCTAATGACCGGGAAAGATGTAAAGACCTCCATGCTTTTCCAGCCAAGATGGTGCGGATTCTCAAACTGTTATATAAAACAAACGCTTCCTTCCTTAAGTCGCCCCCCACCCAGGCATTTTGTCAGAGCGACAAGAGAAGTAACTAACATAGGAATTTTGTGCCGAGAAATGGGGTTGTGGTTGTGATAAACATGGCCATGCAGTTCTCAGATGTTTGGGTTGATTTGTTGGAGGGATGTGGAAGTGTTTGGAACTCTGGGCGACAAAGCATTGGGAGGAGGGCACAGCTTAAGGGGCCGTTCTCGTGGGTGTTTGGAAAAGAACAGTGCAGAGAGAAAATGGGCAGGAAAGACCAGCTCACGAGGTTTCAAAGAGGAAGGCGACAAGGACTCTATTGGGAACTGTGTAGGGACACTCATGTCATAGTTTATTGAAACATCTACTTATACTTGTCTGTATGCTGAGAGCTGAGTAAGGCTCAACCCATAAACACATCACTAATACATTTGGTAAAGGAAATCTCAAGACAGGTTAGAGCACCTGCTATGTCATTGTCACCAGTCACTAATTTTGTTCAGGTCTACAGTGAAAGAAAGCCATGGCAGAGCAAAAAAAAAAAAAAAAAACATAAAAAATTTGGTCCTTTGATGAGGAAAGAAAATGGAGTTTAAATAAAGTTGTAGACTTACAGTTGTTAAAGAGATTAGCAGCATTAAAGACAAATATCCTGCCCTGCCCTGGGACAACGGGAAAGGTGTCCTGAGGGAGAGGCCCCACCTATCAAAGGGTCTAATTTGGGAATATCTAAATTCAATTGAACAGAGAGATCCTAAGCTGAGAGTGCTGCTGAAGGTCTTCATGCTGGAAAACAACTGTCTGGGGAGCGTGTTTCGCATCTTGAGCCACTCTTGGCCACATCTTAAGCTGGCAGTAGAATGTGCCAGTTTCATCCACATGATGCTGCGCTTATAAACATGACAGAGGCAAGACTGTGTGTCAGGGCGGGCTTCCTTGTTTTGTGTAAGGAATCTCAGAGAAGTCACTGTGTGAGGCTATGAAGCAAATGCCTAAATTGCAGTGCAGACTCAGGATATTGGAGATTCATGTTCTACTGGAAGTCCACTAAAGAGAGTTGCAGGCATGGCATGGAGAGAGGCTGTGCATGCTACAAGCAGTAGAGCTGGATGGGTGTGGGGGGGCAGGTACCCAAGCCATTTGGATAGATCTATCCTAAGCCTCATATCTTAAACATGGAGCTTGCGGATTTGGTGTTTGCCTTGTTGGGTTTAGGTCCTGTCTTTCTTTGTTATGATCCTACCTGTCTCTATTGGAATGAGAATATTATTTCTGCGCCATTGTATATTGGGAGTATGTAAATTCTGTTTTATTTTATAGGGGCTCACAGAGCAGACATGGCTTTTAAGACTTTAGAAGAGACTTGGACTCTGGACTTTTATATTGGACTTGTTAAAGACTATAGTGAATTTGGATAGTGTGTATTTTTCATCGTGAGATAGCCATGAGATTCCTTGAGACTTAAAATTCATGTGTTTGGATATCAAGTTGACACGGAATGGGATTGTTAATACTGTCTACTTGATAGGACCTAGAATCACCTACAAGACAACCTCTAGACATCCAAAGAAGAAAGAATATTCCTTATTTTTTTCTGGAAATATAAAGAAGAAATCACTAATTCTTTTCTTTTTATCCTCATGGTTCATTGCTGGACTGCTTGCTAACGCACAGGGTCTCAGTCTGTAGTAGACTTTCCATAACTGTATTAACTAATAATAAAAATTGTTATATACTTCTAACATATAACCTCCAAGAATTTTGCAGACATTTTGACTTTATTTAGTATACCAAATACTAAAAACTGAAGTTTTTTCCCCCCATCATTTGTGCATTGGATAAGACTTCTTCATAGCAGTAGAGCTGAGATTGACAGTCCTTTTAGAGGCATTCCGGTTTGCTGTCTCCCACTATGTTGGAACACACTATTATTTATATTGTGAGAAGTTAATCATGGGGGAGAGCAGGTGGTGGTACCACATGGCTAGCAAACAATGAAGATAGGCTTCAGACATGAGGATTTTAGTCAACAAAACATAGTCAAATTCATCAGAAATGGAACTTGTGATTTATATAACCATCCTAAAGCACAGCATGTAAGAGTGAGCAGCTTTCTCTTTAGAAGTAGGGTCACCTCAGATATCCCACCTTCCTCTCTGTGGTCTGTGCAGGTTCTTACCCTATGTGTGGGCACTGGTGTCCTGATCATAGGGCTCTAAGTTATCCTTGGTGGCAGAAGCTGCAGTCCAGAGGACGAGGGAAGGGGTTATGAACACAGTTGATCCCCCTCCACTGGGCATATAGAAGTACAAAGTCCTATGGAAAGGAAATGGAAAGTGGAAAGAAGAATAAAAGGAAAGGAAGGGGCAAAACCACTACAGGCAAGGAGGCAGGGAGAGCAAAGCACCTCATATTACCTAAGACTCATCAGAGGACAAAGCCAAGGGCATTTTACAAGTTCAGATAAAGTCAGCAACATTTGCAATAACCACATAAAACTGTACACACATATTGACATACATTGGAAGATATAGAGATATAGATATATAGATATGAAAGACACAGAGAGAGAGAGAGAACAACTTATTTTAAGAAACTCACTCCCACTCCTACGATTATGGGAACTGGAAATTCATGATCTGATGCTTGGGTTAGGAAGCTAGAAATCCAGGGAAAGTTGAGGCTGGAGTTTGGGTAATGGAACTAGCTGTTGGAAGCATTCTTTCTTTTCCTGTCTTTGTTCTGTTCAGGCTTTCAACTGATTGGATGAGACCCACCCAGAGATAGACCATAATCTGCTTTTCTCAAACCTCACAGACTTAAATGTTGATGTTGGTATATAAAGTACCATTTCAGAAACACCCAGAATATTTGACTAGGTGTCTCTGTGCCATTACCTCTCCAGAATGACACGTAAAACCAAGTACCACACATTTCCATGCTCCTTTGAAGCCACTGTTCTGAAAGGATTAAATCAAGTGTTCCTTTAAGACAGTTATGCTATGAAGCAAAGGGAAGAAAAGGCCCCACCCTCTCACCCTAATATTCTTACCACAGACAGGCTAATGTCTAGCATTTCTGCCTCAAAAGACAAAGCCACCTTAAGTATTTAAAGAATTCAAATTACAAAGTGCTTAGAAAGAGGGAGTGCACTGGTGTGAATGGATTTTATCCAAAGTGCAATTTGTTTTTCCCTTTCATAAGTAGGGAAGAGGTTCCAAAGAGGTACAGAGCATGGGGTTAGATGCCACGGAGATGAAAAAGAAAATGGACTACAGCGAGACCAAAAATAGCTCTTTAAGAGACATAATTATTCAGAGCTTCAATTTACCTATGTCTGCTTTAGAAAAAATCAGAATCTACACATGACCCTAATACATGGCCCAGATTTAAATGTGGCACCTTGAATCTGGGGGATAGGAAGAAATTGGAAGGAGACATTTCAGGGCAAACTCTGGCAGTGTTCAGGAGGAGGAGGAAAAAAGAAGAGGGGTAGGGCTCATCTCTTCACACTCATAGTAATTTCTATTGGTTTTTGTTTTTGTTTTAAATGAAGTTGGGTGGTTGCCTGCATTATGTTCCAGAATGGTGAATCATCCAACAGACTTATCACTACAGGGCAAAGCGCCAGCCAGCCATTAAAAAGTAGAGTTGGGGAAACGTGTATCCATCTTGTTGAGACTGAGGTGAGTGTACCACATGGTTCTCTGTCCTGATCACCAAGTTTGAACACTAAGGTATACAAGAACAGGGAGGGTACAGCATGCATTTCCATTGCTGCTGCTGCAGTAGTATCTGGTCTGCATGACAGAATACCAAGGTTCCAGTCCACACGGTCACCTAGCTCCATCCTTATGGCCTGTGTCAGCATACTGCACCCAGGGGAGTAGGCTCACCTCATCACAGGTGAAAGACAGAGGGAAGGGAGGATCAGGGGGTCCCAATTTCCCCTTTCAAGGCAGACCCCAATGATCTAATTCCTCCTAATAGATCCTACCTCTTAAGGACTTCCCAACAGTAGCTTCCCAATGGCACAGAACCAAGTCTTTAACACATGGGGCTTGGAGGACATTTAGGACACAATCCACAGCAAACACTTGACTGAATTTGTACAATATATCCTTGCATGCATAATTCCTGGAAATCTTAATTCCATGGGGGAGTCGGAGATGTGGACATAATCAGAGTGTCGGAAGCAGAGATTCACAAAGCCCAAAGCCCTCTGTGTCAGCACAGGCATGCAAGAAGACTGTACCAAGGGCACAGAGACAGTTTTTTTTCTGCACAAACTGGAAATCCCATGTGGGCGAAAAGCACAACTGTTGTAGTGGAAGTGGGAGTTTGGAGGGGAGTCCAGGAGACTAATGGCAGAGGTCAACGGGAAACAACAAGCTGAAACAAGACAAGATCCCTGCAAAAGCACAGGCTGCTTGGGCGGAGGGTGAAGCAAGGCTGTGAAATGAAGCTGAGTCTATTTTCCACCCTCTCCCTCCCCCTCTCCATCTGCCTGTCTCTTCCCTTTTCTCTCTCTCTCTGCCTCTTCTCCCTTTCCCAACCTTCAGCTGCTAATTTCCATCCAACACGTTTAAGAATTAATTCCAACACTTCTCTCTCCCTCTGTCAAGATATTCCCCCTTGCTAACCTCCCCCACCCTTTGGCAATGTGCGCGTTTTATTCCACAGACTGTTTGCCCGACAATTCCCAGACGTGGTGATTTGCTCTGGCATCTTTGTGTATGCAATCAGCCCATGTCACAGAGGGCCTGCCGAGAATGCAGGGGACCAGCTCTGCAGCAGGACAGTCTTGTAACTCTTCAGTGGGGCTGAGACACAGAGGCCTTGTTTGCACGCAGGAGAGACAGAGGGTGCCATAAACTTCCCTTGCTCCTCGCTATCAGCAGTGTCCATCTGGATACAGCTTCCCAGATCCCTCAATAGGGCATGAGTGACTCCTTTGCAAGTACCAAGGGTGTGTCAAACAAGAATCCCCATCATCCCTATCTTAATTAACACAAACTAATGGTGCTGGGCAGAGAGTACTAAAAATAGTTTTCTGGATAAACTGAGACAGAAACATAAAGAACACAGCAAGCTGCACCCCGGTGTCTGCTCAGATCTGAAACACTCATTCTTTTAGGTACATTTAAATGGCTGGAGCAGGAAACTGAATGTGTTTGTCTCTTAAATCAATAATAAATGTGTGTGTGTGTGTGTGTGTGCATGTATGTGTCCACATGTGCTTATGTATTATCTCAGTGAATGTGTACATTGAGTGTGTGTATGAGTGTGTGTATATTGAGAGTGTGTGTATGTTTTGAGTATGTATGTATGAGTGCCTCTGTGTGTGCCTGTGTATTGAGTACCTGTGTGAATTTATGTGTGTGTGAATGTGTGTGTATGTATTAAGTGTGTGTATATGGGTGAGTACTTGTGTATTGAGTATCTGTGTTAGTGTGTGTATGTGTTTGTGTATTGTGTGCATGAGTGCATGTATATGTATGCTTGTGTATTGAGTATCTGCATGAGGGTGTGTGTGTGTTGTGTGTGTATGAGTGCATATGTGTGCTTGTGTATAGAGTATCTGGGTGACTGTGTATGTGAGTGTGTATTGTGTGCATGAGTGCATGTGTATGCATGCTTGTGTATTGAGTATCTGCATGAGTGTGTGTGTGTATGTGTGTGTATATGTGTTGTGTGTGTATGAGTGCATGTGTGTGCTTCTGTATAGAGTATCTGGGTGACTGTGTATGTGAGTGTGTGTGAGTGTGTATTGAGTGTATGTGTGTGAAATGTATTAGGGATATGGAATATCATAACAGAAAGGCTGGACAGGAAATATCTGCCTTGTATTTGAAGTTTTGGAAAATGTAAAATTATTCTAAAATAAAACATTAAAGAAATAGTGAAAAGAGCAAGGGATATGACTCATAGCTTAGTGGGAGGGCAGTTTTCTAGCCTGCACAAAGCCAGGGTTTGTTATTCAGTAGCACAAAATCATAAAAGAAAACAAGATGAAGGAAAGGAGGAACAAAGGATGGGAGGGACAAACAAGTCCATTTTAAGAATGGCTAACATAAAGAAATGTGTCCTTCTAAAGTGCATACAATACGGACAGCAAGCAGATTGCCTCAACAGTACTTTCTTCATACGAGTCTGAACGACCCTTTGGTGGATAGATAGATGCAGTTAGAGAGGAAAAGCTAAGAGATACTCAGACTTACTAAGGGCGAAGCAGCCAGCACCCAGGACACAGACAGACAGAAGTAGCCCTAATCCGCAAAGAAGTCAGAATAGAGCTACAGACACATGCAACAAGATAGTGGATCTCAGCAGGCCACCATCTCAGGCTTTGGAATGACAACTTGGCTATCCTCTCTGCAGCTTCCTTACCCATCACAGAAATCATTATGACTTTGATATTTCATAGTCTGCAGACCTGTAGCTGTGGCTGGGTCAAAAAATTTCCTAGAAAAACATTCATATGTGTGTATCTCTTAGCTGCAGCCCGAGCTACTTCTATTAGAAATATCCTCCTTTCTCCATTAACTTGGAAACACACCCTCAAGGCCCAACTCACATGACTCCTCCCTGGGCTACATCTCAGCAAAAGGAGTGGCTGCCTCCCATGGGCCTCCTGTGAATCACCACTCCTTCAGAGAGTCGCATAGCTGCACAGTTGTCCTGGTTGGGTGCAGGACATTCTCTTTGCTGATTTGTGAGGTCTGCTTTTAGACTCAGTGCCAAACGTGATGTTTAGTGCTCAATCCATGGCACTCCTCCATAGGAGGGTCCTCTCCGTGGTGACACTTACTCTTGACTAGACGCTTGGAGGGATGTTTAAGGGTTTTAGGAAATGCTGTCCTTAAATATTTCAGAGGACAAGTAAGGCAGGGAAACTGAACCATTAGCTCATTTAGTGGAGACCTGGGCTGTCTTGGCCCAAACACCCTCCCTTGTCAGAAAGAAGTCAGCCTTCCACAGGGCATGCCTGGGAATGCTCATTCTTGTGCAATTAGCAAGCTCCCACACAGTAAGCAGACTAATTTCGCCCATACATCAGCAGTTTGCCTAATCAGTGATTTCCACTCTGAGCTGGAGGAAAAGATTTGACGCCTGGACCATGGTGAGACAACGGAAAACCATGGTCCTCCGAAAGAAACCCCTGCTATTAGTTTGATATTTGTCACAGAGGGGTCACCAAATTAAAGACGTGCCATTTATTTCTTTATAAATACCACCTTCTCATTATGAAACTCTTCCACTACACCCACCTTCTACCCTGTCTGCTAGCCATGGCTGGTGAACCAAACCCTTCTGAGTTTGGGTATCCTTACACAGCAGAAGTTCTGTTAAGCCTTCACCATCAGGCAGGCACTCAACTGCATCTAATTCTCCATTCTTTGCTTTGGTTTGCTCAATATTTACTTTAAATCAAGACGTTCCAACTTAGCTTTTCTCCTTGGCTCCTCTAGCCTCAGAAGGACTCCATATGTATCAACTCTCCTTCCCTTGATCCAGTAAAAAGCAATCCCAAGGCCATTTCTCTCAGCCAGATAGAGCAGGAGGCCTGTGTGGTAGAGGGCACAGAAATCTACAGTTGTGATGCTGGGTGCTGCCATGTGGGCTCCAGGGTGTGGAAACTTGCTTGTCCTTAGCCACCCCACCTCAAAAACCTTAGAGTAATGATCACTGGCTCCAGGTGGGTTGGGAAATCTCTGTGCCATGGAATATTGGATTATTGGTGGCCTTAGGCACATATCTCTAAAGGAACGTTAGTCTTAAAATGTTCTATGCAATACCTCACTCACGGTGCTGAGGTTTTGCTTGCAAATTTGCATGACCTTGGAGACTAGGAGGCCACCCATTGTACTGTGGTGCCAGCTATGGCTCTTGCCATTAGCACATTTTTTCTTTCTAATCTACTCCCTCCACCATTTGGAGAAGTAAGATCTCTGCTGTTATCAAGGTCCAACTGTCGGTAAATGCTGTTTCTCCTGAACCACATTTCAGCATTATGGCTAATTTATGTGGTTGTGGTGGCCTCCTCATTACGGCTGATTATTTCCATTTGAACATTGCCTCTGCCTTCATTCTAGTTGTCTCCTAGCTACGGTTAGGTTATGTATGTAACCTTAGCTCTGCTAAGGTTAGGTTCCCTAGAATCCAGAACCACCAGCTGTATTGTGAGCCCGCTCGTTACGCATTTGGAACTGAGTTTAGCTATTTCCTCCTCAGCAGTAGTTCAGGTCTATGGATGCCCATTTCTGTGTCAAGGCAGTGACCATTCTGCAAGGGGTCACAGTCAGGGAAGGAAGTTTCTCAGTCCAGCACATAAACCATTCCATGTTGACTCCAGAGAGGGCCCTCTCACAGTGGGGTACTGAGAGGAGAACAGTCCAGGAAATACTTTGGGGTTCAGAGGGGATGGGAAGGTAAGAGCTTGGGTTATAAGGAAGAAATATTTCTTTGTAGACCTTGTCAGACTCAGGTATACTCTGAACATACACGGAAACATTTGAACTAGAGAATTTCCAAACCAGGTAAAAGCCTGACTTGCCATTTCCTACAAAACCGCTCTGAGTTATGGTCTTCTCTTCTGGAAAATGAGGTAAGAGTACCTATATACTTGACTAGGGGATTCCATGAAACAACAGAAGAAAGGTATAAATCTCAGCCTGTTCATCACAGATCTCTCCTGTTTCCATCTTTTTCCTCTTCTAGCCTAACTTTCTCAGATGCAGCCCAGAACAACTCTTCCACAAGCCTACATGCCTCTGAGGTCTTGTGATGCCATGGCAGGTGCATGTAGACAGAAAATTTGGTGTATGGTCATAGGCGATTTTAGTGTAGATTCTCCTGGAGTTTTTGTTAGGCCACAGAGAAAGGTATTTACTACAGCCAGTTTGAAAATGGAAATTTTGAAGCTGGGGAAAGGTCATAGACTTTGCTGAAATGCACATAGCTTGGAAGTGGTGACTTCAAAACTCAGGCCAATCACTTCAAATCCCTTCTTTTCTCATACTATAACACACAGTATTTTACATTCTTAGTCCTCAAGTATGTTATCGTTATATCCCTATATGGACTTTTAGGTGACTGGTCATCTCCTATATTGTTCTGTATCTCCCATTACATGTGTAGCAGCGTTAGAAAATAATTACACAGCCAGAGTTCAGACTGCCACTCTGTTGTTATAACTGAGTACCCTAAAGAAAGTGACTCGTGACTTTTTTTTTTCAGGCACCATTTTCTTACTGGGAGAGAAGGATGGGCACTGAGAAAAAGAGTCCTGACGGACAGGGCTGCTTTGAAGATTAGATTCATTAATCCCTGTTAAATGCCTAATACATTCAATTCTCACAATGGTTGTGGACATAGAGGTGAGCTGCTGGTGCTCTTCAGGGCAGAGCTGTTGGAAGGAAACATGCAGGGATATCCTCATTCCCAAGGCACTCTGTCCCAAAGTCAGCATCTTCCCAGTGACTATGATGTTGAGAAAAGGCCTAGACACAACCCTGATGAATTCACCCTCCCGCTGGCCACACCTTAACCTCTTGACCTCTCTCTCCTTCCATCTCTATGTTATGCTGTTCTGATAGGTTCCTTCAAAGTCACCGATCAAGAGAGAATTCCCTAAAGGCCATCTCGTGCACTGCTCACCAGCTCTTGAGAACTTCACTTGGGATAATCTCACTCACAACCGCCGTTATCACCTGTTCCTTGTCCCCTCCACTGGCATCAGAATTCAGTTTACTAATTGGTTGTGAGAGTTGAATAAAACACCAAGTCCATACCTGGCATAAGCCAGCTAGAGACACCTATACCTGGTCGACTCTCAGTCTGGGCATAGTATAGACCTCTGGTCGGGAGTTCCCAGCCTCCTAGGGAGTAAACTGGCCTGTAATAATAGGTCAGAGATATCAGCAGCCTAGATGCCTGAGAACTGCAGAGCACACAGTGACCAGGCTTTCTGGACAGCAGCAAGGAAAGTTTACTGTCTCCTGGGTCTGCACCACCATTTGACAGCAGCCCCTCTGCTTTCACGATGCAACGGTGGCTCGTAGACATTCATTACAGGTTTTAAATTTTTCATGTACATGGTTGGGTAGCTTTGGCAGCTATTATTTTTGTCATGGCTGAATTTTTAAAAATTTCTTTAACTATCATCATTATATATTCCCACCTAGAGCAATGTTTAAGCATTTCCTCGTAATCTTCGTGAAAAGAGGATATAGAAATAAGTCAATAAAAGTGAATATTTTTATCATAGTAGGTCCTCAGATGTCACGTGGTTCTGCCTAATTTTAGCACAGCCAGCACCTTTCATAGTACTGTCAGGGAAGGCAATTGTCACAGCTGAAAAAGTCCTTTTCCCAGTGTGCATACCTATGAAAAAATCTCTCCAATTTACCTGACAGCGTTTCACTGTTTGCCTCAACCGTCCTTCCTTCTGGGGGTAGACATATGGGATCTTTAAGATCAACTCTCCTTCACTATAAAAGGTAAAGGAGAACAAACTCAACTAGACCAACAAGAAAGCCTGAACCTGAAAAAGCAAAAAAACAAAACAAACAAAAACAAAACCAAAAAAACCTTGCTTTTCCTGATAAAAATGTATGCCAAGGGTAGGCAGTGGACTGATGAGCCTGGACCAAATTCTATCAGCCTTAGCCATACTGGTTAAACAGTGATGGATCCTGGTGGAAACAGAGAAAAAGACCAGAGTAAAGTAGCTGTGGTCACCAAGGGGAGGAAGAAAGGACAGAATCAAGCTTTAGCACACTCAAGCTCAGGGATGATGAGTGAGCTTGAGTAACCCCCAAAGCAGACCCAAGGAACAACAGAAGCTGGTTCTGAGATCACATCAGATGCTTTCTGACAATGGAATTAGAAATATCCTAAACAAGAGAGAAATGATGAATGATAGGTAGGAATGGAGCTGATTCTGAATGAGGGACCTAAGTAACTACAAGAAAATGCAAAGTGAAAGAGAACAGAGACAGAACCCTGGAGACCATCAGTATCCACGAAGCGGGGGTGACTGCGAGCTAATGAAGACAGAGAATGTTGTCTTAGAAGGGGTAGACTGAGTCCCACAGAGGCTGGAGAGAAATTAAGAAAAGAGAACGTCAAAATTTTAAGGATAATTTTGCCCCATGATTCAAAAACAAAAACAAAAAAAAAGAAAGATTAAAAATAAAGGATAAACATGAGCCACTAGCTTTGCAGGACATTAGAAAGCTTTGAAGGAAAGGCCAGATTAACATGGGTTAGAAAGTCAGCTGGAGATGGAGCATAGAAGATGTTAGCTGTTTTTCAAGAGGTTTACACTAAAGATAGCGTCAGAAATATGAGAGCAACATGAAAAGCCAGAGGTGCCAGGAGAGGTCAGCTGTCATCCCTGCTTCGTGTTTGCCCTTTAGCTTATTTTGAAACTTACATATGTTTGTGGGAAATGGAGGGGAAATAAGCCATAAAGAAAGTGGAAAAGAGGAAGTAATAGAGAAGGCCGGCTCAGACAGATACTTGGAGGGATCAGTTTGGCTGGGAAAGGAATGCCTTCTTACAGCAGGAAGAGCATTGGTCCCATAGTGGGCCCCAAGAGAATATGGGCAATCTAGGTCACTCACTTGGGTGTTTTATTGTATCCCTTTCCCTTGTTTCAGTAATTCTATGAAGAGTATCTGAATTCCCAATACAAAACCCCAGGTAAAGGAAAGCCATGTGCTAATACCATCATGTAATTATCCTTCCTGTCACCTCGGAGCAGAGCCCCTAAATTCCAGGGACATTATCCCTTCCGAACACAAAAGTGAATGTCAGTTGTCAATCAAACACTGACTGAAAAGAATCCCCAGCCTTTGTTGGAAGTAAGTCAGAAATGCATCTTCCATGCACCCTCCCATCCCCAGAGGGTTAAGAGTTTAATCTTCAGTTAAGGTTACTTACTTGAGAAGCTGACTTAATGTCACTCTGCTGGATGGCTCTTCTTCTCTGAGAACTCCCCCCTCCCCCTTTACCCTGTGATTTAGAACACCGTTGAACCTCCATTTCAGTTCCTGACCATAATCACTCTTCTCTCATATGTATGCATATGCATATACACAAAGCTGTTAAAGTTGTACAATTAATGGCTATTAGTATACTCTGCGAATTGAATCTGGTAAGTAAACACAGAATCAATGTTAGAAAGTCTAAATTCCTTCAGAAAGAAGGTTTATAATATCACAGTGCCATCCCTAAACACAGGCTACAGCGGTCTGCCCCTGTGTATTCATGGAAGAGTCTCATTGCTTTTAGATACCACACGTAGGACTAGGAGGTATTTTCAGATAGTCTGTGCATGATATGAGTAAGGGGACCATGTTTATGTTTTCAAATGTGGAAATTTAGTTGCATAAGTACTCAAAAGGTAGTTAGAGAGAGAGAGAAACAGAGACAGAGACAGGATTCTCTGGCATTGATTTAACACCTATCCAATGAGTGCCCGAACCTCTTTGTCTTTATTACAGTAGTAAGTTCTGAATGTGAAAAATGTGACTTCATGATTTTGTCTTAATCATTCCTTAAATTTCAACATATGAATTACAGCATCAGCTTATTAGCAATGGCAAAGAATAAGCTAGGACTGTGATATAGGCTGCTGTGAATCTATGCATCCAATAGTGGAATAACACCTATGAACATTAGTAAGTCTTCTAATCCATGGACGTGTGATGCTTTGCAACTGACACTAGTCATTGCTACATTTTTCAAGGCTTGTGCTTCTGACAGCCCAAGTTTTACACTTTCTAAACTTGATCTCAGCCTAAAGGGCAAGAAGTAGCAATTCACTCCCCACCTGCTAAGCTGACTCAGAGTATTATCACTGTGTGGCTTTAGTACAGCTGTCTGTAGAAAGCCAACTGATTATCCTGTTATGACGGTCTCGAACCCTGCAACCTCACAAAACTTCATTAGTTCTAGGCTCTCCTCTCTTATCTCTTTCTGTCTCTGACTCTGTCTCTCTCTGTGTCTCTCACCCCACCCCCCACCGTGTGTGTGTGTGTGTGTGTGTGTGTGTGTGTGTGTGTGTATTCAGCAGTGTGTGTGTGCAAGTCAGTGGGAGTGAGTGTGGAGGCCAGAGGTAAACACAGGGAGTCTTCTCTGTTATTCTGCCCCTTAATTTTTTTTTTCTTTTTTTTTATTTTATAGGTTTTTTATTTTGTGTTAATATGGTTGGTTGTCTTTTTTTTTTAATAAGCACTTTTTTTTTTCAAGTTACATCTCAGTCGCAAACCCTTCCCTATTCCCCCTTCTTGTCCCACCCTTCCACCCTCTCCCCCCCCCAACAGCTTCTCTTTTCATTCCAACAAATGGTTCTTTCTCTTATAACAGTAAATTCTATACAAAACAGCAGAATTACATATGCCACATTTATGAGAGTTAAATGGCCCGGTATACCTTCCCAATGTCCAGTTCATATATATTTGGCCCCTGACTTTAACCTTCTACCTTCTAACCATCTCCATGAGTTTAAAGTTCTATAACTGACTTAGTTTTCATACTAACTTGCATCACTATTATAACCATCTTCTTAGATCTAGAACACCCTCTTGATTCCTAAACAACTCAAAATTTAGCCCCTTAATTTTTGATTCAGGGTACTCTGCTGAAGATGGAACTTGACAGTAGGCTAGGAATGTTCGCTAGCCAGCCCCAGGGACTCTCCTGCATTTTGTCATCAGTGCTGGAGTTATGGAACCTGCACTTCCTGTGCCTGACTTTTTTTTTTTTTATTAATGTGGGTGCTAGGAGTCAGACTCATGTCCTCTTGACTGGACAGCCATCTAAGGCATCTCCCCAGCCCCATCTATTCATTTTTCAATGTTTCAGAGTTTTCTGTATAGAATTTTTATGTCCCCTCAAGTTGAGAGAGGTTTAAGTCTTTCTTTTTAATGTATATGCCTTCTACTTACTTATTTCTGACTAGCATTCCTGGCAAGAATTTCTAGTACTATGTTGAATAAAAGTTTGGAGAACAGAAATCCTTTTCTTTTCCTTTATCTTTGCAGAAAAAAATTCATTGTTTACCATTAAACTACCATGTAGGCCCCCAGTGCAAGAGGAAGCTCTTGGCCCTCATATGACTGCTGAACTGAGAGGGGCTGATATATAGGGACACTCCACATCGCAGGAGTGGGATGGGTGGGAGAGGGAGGAAAAGGTGGGAGGGTGGAACAGGGAGGGGTGGAAAGAGGGTATTATGATGGAGATGTAACTTGAAGTAATAAATAAACATTAAAAATGATATTAGCTGTAAGTTTTATTACTGTTCATTAGAAGGCTGGGGAAATTTTTGCTAGTCTAATTTCTTGAAAATTTTTATGAACAATATTCTTCTAAAAGTTTTTATATGTCTACAAAAATATTTGCATATTTTTATTTTGTTAATGTGATATGTTTTTTCTTTCCATTTTGATTTATTTGTGTTTTATGTGTTTGAGTGTTTTACCTGTATATATGTTTGTATAAAACATGTATTCCTGGTGCCTGCTGAGGTCAGAAGAGAGTGTTGGGTCCCCTGGAACTGGTGTTAGGAATGGTTGTGAACCACCATGGGGTGGCTGTGAACTCCACCCAGGCCCTCTCCAAGAGTAACAAGTGCTCTTAACTGCTGAGTCTTCTCTCCAGCCCCTGATGTATTCTCTTAATAGATCTGTGCATGTTAAACCAAGATTATTTTACCAGGACAAGTCATTCTTGGTCTTAGTAAACACTTCTGCATACTGTTTGAGTTCTTGAATATCTTTGCCTTTTATGTATTAGAATAATATGGTCCATGGAGAACGCGTCTCCTCCACTTATTCCTTGTCTTCTGGAAGGAGTTTTAAACAACTAGGTGGTAGGGTTTTTTTTTAATGTTTGGTAGAACTTAGCATTGAAGTCAGTGACCTTACAATTTAGCTTTTCTGTATCTAAGTTCATAAAAGTACTAATTACAGATCTCTATTTTCTGTTTAGAGTATTTTCATGTCTCCTGACTCTGTGACAGTAGGTTGTGTTTTCCTTGAATTGTGGCCACATTGTTTAAGACATTCAACTGACTGGTACCCAGGAACTAACAGTAGTCTCCTCATTTCTGTGAAGTTTTGAGTAGCATCCTTTTGACTTCAGCAGCCTCCACATTGACTTCAGCCATCTTAGACTTCTGCTATTATCTTATACAGTTCAGCTGAAGTTTTTCAATTTTGTTGATATTCATTTATCAAATAGTTTTCATGCTTTTACAGAAGACTGTAGGCTTTTTTATTTTATTTTTTTTTTGAACCTTTGGCCTGCATTTATGTACAAGCACCACGTCTATGCCCAGTGCCTAGAGAAGTCAGGAGAAAGTGTCTGATCCCCTGACACGGGAGTTCCAGGTGGTGTATCACTGAAGCAGCTTTCTCCTTCCTTCATTGGCTTCACCATCAATGTCCATTTAATGCATTCCCTCTCGCCTGTAGTCATCTTCATTATTTTCTCTTGTTGTCTTTGGGTTTGATTTACCTCCCTTTTATCACAGAAGGTTATTGTCTTCTACACAGATACAGGCATTTAAAATATTGCTTAAAAGTGTTTATATCCAAAAATGATCTCTAAAGCATGTTCTTTCTTTTTTTTTCATTTTCTTTTTAAAGTTGTTTACCTTTATTTTATGTGCTGCACTGGTGTTTTGCTTCCATGCATGTCTGTGTGAGAGTGTCAGATCTTGGAGTTACAGACAGTTATGAGCTGTCATGTGGGTGCTAGGATTGGAACTCGGCCCTCTGGAAGAGCAGTCATGCTCTTGGTGGCTGAGCCACCTCTCCAGTCTCATACAGTGTGTTTTGGCTGAGCCTACTGCAATCATTTCAGTCTTTCTCTAGTGACCCCCATGATTTGTTCTTCAAGTCTGTTTATTTGAGTGTGTTGCTTTTAATTTCCTAACTGTATTTCTATTATTGATTTCCATTTTAATTTTATTATGATCAAATACCACGTATTGTATAATTATATAATTTCAGTCATTTAAAATTTATGAAGGTTTGTTTTACAGCCCAGCATCTAATCCATTACAGAGAATGGTCCATGCTTATTTGAGAATAATGCATGTTCTGCTACGGTTTGTTTGGATATGTTGTAGATGGTTTTGTTTCTGGCCTAATTCAAGTGCTGTTCATGTTCTCTGTTTCCATACATCTCAGTCCCAGTTTCACATTATTGACGGTGGGATAGGGAAACCAATTCTTGTTAAACTCTTTTCCTTCACTGTCAGTTTTTGCTTTGGTATCCAGGGGGCTCTGTAATTTTCTACTAATATTTCATAAACTATAACTTTTTGTGAATTGCTTCTTATTATAAAATGTACATTGAACTATATTTTTCTGTCTAAGATATATTTTGCTACTGGCCACTCAGCTTCTTCATTTATATTTGTATGGTATACTTTTTTATATCTTTTTATTTTTACCCTACTTGTACATAAAATATGTCTTTAATGTTTAGCACACATCTAGAATTCCTATTTTATCCAATTTAACAGTTTCTGCCTTTGGGTTGAATTGTTTGATCTAATCACATTTAATGATATTAGTAATTTGGATTTTCTCTTTTGCATTACATATGTCTGCTGTATGCCTCATATATTTTTTCTCTAGTTCTCCTCTACTACTATATTTTAAAAAATGAATAGTTTCTCCTGTGCTGTCTTAATGAATGCAATGAATTTTAGACTGTTTTATTGCAATATTTTACTAATGATTGATCTAAGACTTAGCATATACATCATAACATACAAGACTGCTTCATCTCTCTCTCTCTCTCTGTCTCTCTCTCTCTCACACACACACACACACACACACACACACACACACACACACACACACATACTGTGTTAGCCTTTGCATTATGCAATACAGACCCTAAAGTATCTTAATTATGTAAAGTAAAAAGGTTTATTCATCTTGCAGCTTGAGAGTTTTTCGGCTATAACTTTTTGCATTGGCTCAGCTTTGGTTAAAGCCTCTTGGAGAATGATGGTGATGATGGCAGGAATGTGTGCAGAGAAAGCAGTCAAATGTGAGGCAGAAAGCATAATGCAGGGAATAGCCAGGCTTACTTTTTTTTTTTTTTAATGATCCTCTCGTGGAAGTTTATGAGGTTGCACAAGAACCACTGTGGGGTCATATGAAAACTACCTCATGCTTCAATGACTAAATTAACCTTAAAGAGATGTAGCAAATATTCTATGTACTCTACTCCCTTTTTTTACTCTTGCTCTGTTTTTCTTATGATTCAATAAATAATAATGTTTTAGAATGCATTATTTTAATTGCATTAGTTTTGTAGAACTGAAAGAAGACAGGAATGCAAGTACATATTTATAGTTTGTTGTATTAATCATCTTATTTACCATTTCTTCTTTTCTTTCTTTATTCCTGTAAACTGAGTTACCATCTGGTGTCTTTTCATTATTCTGATCCAGCTTTGCTCCCACCTCTTTTATTGCTCTTATTGTCAAATAGATTGCATTTCTGGATATTATAACTGCAACAATACAATTGGATATATATTGTACTCCACAATTGCTTTGTAAACCAGTTAGAGAAGAAAGAATGAACTTTTATGCTGCCTTTATAATTGCATAATTACTTTTATCACTGATATTTGCTTTTTCCTGTTGATTTGAATTACTCTCTCAGGTCACTTCTTTTCATTCTGAATAATGCCCTTTAAGTTTTTTTTTGCAAGGTGGTATACACGCAATAGTTTCTCATAGTCTCTGTTTACCTAGAAATAGGTTTATTTTACATTCACTTTTTAAAAATTAAACTATGAATTTAAAAGCAATTTTTAAATCACAACAAAATATAAAGGAAAATGTATCGATATTCTCTATCACCCTCTCCCTGTAGGCATTTGTAATTTCCTCATCCTCACACCCCAGCAGTGTGATATATGTGTGTGTGTGTGTGTATACACATATATATATATATATTTTTTCTAGTTGGTGAAACTGGTTTGAGAAATAGTAGCCACGTAGAGTTTGCATCAGGTTCATGCAACATTCGGATGTTGTAGAACTCACCTGACAAATACACATTAATGTGTATTCAGAAATACAGAATAGGCACATTGCACTCGAAATCCTTTGTGTTCTGTTCATTCTGTCTCTCTTGAGACGCAACCTCTGGCACCCTCTGGACCCTTTACTATTTCTGTGTTCTGCCTTTCCCAAATGTTATGCAGCTGGAGAGTAGTATAAAGCCTTTGCAGGTTGGCTTTATTTGCTTTAGAGTGTGCATTTGAGGTTCCTCCATAGCTTTCTTTGTTCAATAGCTCCGTTTTTATTTTTTACTTTAATTTTATGTGTATGACGGCTTTTCCTGCATGCATGTGTACCATATGAATGCCTGATGCCCCAGGGAGCACAGAACACCATGTCAGATTGTCTGGAACTGGAATGTGTACTCTATGTGTTCCTGACGCCCCAGGGGGAACAGAACAACATGTCAGATGGTCTGGGACTGGAATGACAAACAGCTGGGAGCCTCCAGGTAGGTTCTGGGAACCGAACCTGGGTCCCCTTCAAGAGCGACAAGTGCTCTTAACCACTGAGCCATCTCTCTAGCTCTCAGCCCCACTGAGAGCTCCTTTCTACTTAACACTTAATAATATTTTATTGATTGGATGTACCAAGGCTTATTTATCCATCCATTTAGTAAAGGGTGTCCCTTAGTTCCTTCCATGTTGTAGTGATTATGCATGAAGTTGGCTGTAAACATCCCTATGCAGGTTTCTCTGTGGACGTAATGTTTCCTACTGTGTAAATACAACATGTAATTGCTGGATTGTATGTTAAAAAAAATATGTTTGGTTTTGCAACAAACTGCCAAACTGTCTTCTTAGGAGTCTGTATCATTTTGCATTCCCTCCAGCAATGCTTGCAAGCCCTGTGATTCCACGATTTCGCCAGCATATAGTAAAGTCCATGCCTTGGATTTTGGTTGCTCTAATAGTAGAACTGCATTACTGTTTTGTGTTTCTTTGCTGGCATAGGAGATGGCATATCTTTTTATATGTCCATATTTAAGTCTTGGAAGGTAAGTAGTCCAAGTATTTGGTAATTTTTTAAAAGAGTTGTTATAAATCACATTTTAAGAGTTTTTGCATATTTGGGGTAATAGTCCTTTAGCTGGTATGTTCTTTATAATATATACTTATAGTCTATATTGTAAATATGTACTTCCAGTCTGTGGGCTATTATTTCCTTTCATAATGTTTTCACAAGAGTATACTACACACACAAACACACACACACACACACACACACACACACAAACATGTTTGTGTGCCCACACGAGAGTGTGTGTATGTGTGTGTGTGTGTGTGTGTGTGTGTGTGTGTGTGTGTATGTGTGTGTGTGTGTGTGTGTGTGTGTGTGTGTGTGTGTGTGTGTGTGTGTGTAGTTCAGCTATGGATACTTCCTATCATGAAGCATGCCTTTGGAAGTGTATCTAAAGATACTGGCAGGACCAAGCCCAAGTAATTTTCTCCTCTGCTTTCTTGAAGTAGTTCATACTTTTGTGTTTCACACCTAGGTCTGTGATTCATTTGGAGTTAATCTTGGTTAAGAATGTAAGACCTGTATCTAGTTTTTTTTTTTTTATTAGCATCCATTTGTTTCAACAACATTTACTGCAAAGATTATCTTTTATGTATTTACTCACTTGCAAAAATTAGTGGATAAGATTAGTGGAGGTTTTTTCCTGGGCCTTTTAGGCTATTCCATTCATCTGTAATTTTCTTTTAAAAATAATTTTGTGTGTGTGTGTGTGTGTGTGTGTGTGTGTGTGTGTGAGTGTGTGTGTGTAACCAGAAGAGGGCATCAGATCCACTGGCGCTATAATTGCAGGTGCCTGTGGACCACTGGATATGGGTGCAGCAAAACAAGTGCTCAGTACTCTTTACCTCTATCTCTCCACTCCCCTTTCCTTTCTCTAACACTGCACTGTCTTGATGTCAGTGGCTTCATTTTAAGTCCCCTATCTGAGTAGTGATACCTCCCAACTTTGTTTTCTTCTTTGATAGTCAGTGACTATTCTAGTCCTTTACTTTCCCATACAAACTTTGTAGTTAGTTTGCACATTTTCAACAAAATAACTGGCAGTAAACTCTGTGGCATTTCATTAATTATATAGATCAAGTTGGGAAGAACTTGTGATGTGAGAATTGAACCTGCCCATGTGTGCCTATGGAATAGTCATTTGCTTATTCAGTGCTTAAGAATGATTTTTTTTTTCACTAGAATTTTATTTTATGTTTTTTTCCATGGGTAGTTCTTATACTTTTTTTCTCTTTTAGCTTCTTGTTACAGACACTTACTGTGTATCATAGGCTGGCCTTGAACTCACAATTCTCCCCCCTTTATCTCCCAAATGCTTATTATAGACAGGTCTGTGTTACAGGCTGGGTGTTGTGAACCATGCTTTTTATTCCAGCACTGGAGAAGCAATGGTAGGTAGATTTCTGTAAGTTCCAGGCCATCTTGCCTACATGGTGAGATACAGGTCACCCAGGGTTATATAGTGAGACCCTGTTGCAGAAACAAACAAATAAATAAACAAAATTTTTAAGAGAAAAAGAAAGAAAAAAATGTCCTTTTGTATTTTACATTATATGTTTTTGTTTTGTTAGTTCTTAGTTTTTTTTTTTTTTTCTTTTTTTTTGGGGGGGGGGGGGGGGGGGAGGCTTTTCTCAGATTCCCTGTGTAGGCTACCCTGTTGTCTGTGTATTTTACATTGTAGCCTCTGGAAGGACTTAACCACCTTTCTGAGACTGGTTTTGGTCCCCCTTGTTTAGTGACTTATCCTCTTCCAATTTATAGTTTCTGGTTTATTTTGACTCCTTAGCATCCTCCCTTGGAGGTCCAGGAGTAGTAATGCTTTTCCTGTTTCACATATCTTTGCATGGCTTCCCAAACATGTTTAAGTACTTGCAGCCTTATGTTAATCTTTCAAAGTCTTCACAATTTGTATTAGCACATGCAAAACAATTGATTTATCTTTAGAAATGTTTTTCCTGCAAATGATTTAAGCTTGGTGGGGCCTGTTTAATGGAGAACCACATATAGTTTGGTTCCCCAGAGGTTCAGGTGAAGGAACAGGCATGGGCTTTTTTTCTGTTTTAAAGCTCCTGACTTTTCCTAGTCTGTTATGCAATTCTTGCTATATGGTCTTCCCTATACATGCCTCCATCACTGTGATCTAACTTCTGTGAGAATCTCAGTAGAGCACAGAAGACACTGGAAACATTTTCTTTAACCTTTACAACTATTTCTTTCTAAAGTAACCAGCCTTGGATATTTTGTTATAGCAACACAGAAATGATTAATTCAAAAAATCTGAAACCCTTCTTTATACAAAAATTAAATGGGATGATAAAGAAATTAAGTAAACAGCACCCTTCACAATAGCCACAAACAATATAAAATACTGGGGGTAATTCTAACCAAGCAAGTGAAGAACATGTATGACAAGAACTTCAAGTTCTTGAAGAAAGAAATTGAAGAGGACATCAGAAAATGGAAATATCTCCCATGCTCATGGATAGGTAGGATCAACATAATAAAAATGGCCATCCTGCCAAAAGCAATATACAGATTCAATGTAATTCCTATCAAAATACCACCACAATTCTTTATAGACCTGGAAAAAGCAATTCTCAACTTCATATGGAATAACATAAACCAAGAATAGCTAAATAAATCCTGTACAATAAAAAACAAAACAAACAAACAAAAAAAAAACATCTGGAGGTATCACCATCCCAGATTTCAAGCTATACTAGAGAGCAATAGTGATAAAACCAGCATGGTACTGGCATAGAAACAGACCGGTAGATCAATGGAATCAAATTGAAGACTCAGAAATGAATCCACACACCTATGGTCACTTAATTTTTGACAAAGAAGCCAAAAAAGTACAGTGGAAAAAAGGACAGCATCTTCAACAAATGGTGCTGGTCTAACTGGATGTCAACATGTAAAAGAATGAAATTAGACCCATACTTATCACCTTGTATAAAACTTAAGTCCAAGTGGATCAAAGACCTTAACATAAGGCCCGACACACTAAATCTAATAGAAGAGAAAGTGGGGAAAAGCCTCGAACTCATTGGCACAGGAGACAACTTTCTGAACAGAACACCAATAGCTCAGACTCTAAGACCAACAATCAATAAATGGGACCTCATGAAACTGAAAAGCTTCTGTAAGGCAAAGGACACCATCATTTGAACAAAACAGCAACCTACAGATTGTGAAAAGATCTTTAGCAACCCCACTTCCGACAGAGGGCTAATGTCCATAATTTATAAAGAACTCAAGAAATTAAACCCCCAAAAACCAAAATAATCCAATGAAAAAATGGGAAACAGTTAAGCCGAGAATTCACAAAGGAGGAATCTCTAATGGCAATAGGACATTTGAAGAAATGCTCAACTTCCTTACTCATCAGAGAAACGCAACTCAAGACAACTCTGAGATTCCATCGCACACCTGTGAGAATGGCTAAGATCAAAAACTCAAATGACAGCACATGCTAGCGAGGGTGTGGAGAAAGGGGAACACTCCTCCATTGCTGGTAGGAGTGAAAACTTGTAAAACCACTATGGAAATCAGTCTGGCAATAGCTTAGAAAACTTGGAATAGCCCTACTTCAAGACCCAGCCATACTACTTCTGGGTATCCACCCAAATGATTCCTCACCAAACCACAAGGACATATCCTCATCTGTGTTCATAGAAGCCTTATTTGTAATGGCTAAAAACTAGAAACAACCCAGATGTCCCCCCTCAACCGACAAATGGATAAAAAAAATTGTGGTACATTTACACAATGGAATACTACTCAGCTATCAGAAACAAGGAAATCATGCAATTCTCAGCCAAATGAATGGAACTAGAAAAGCTCATCCTGAGTGAGCTAAACCAGACTCAGAAAGATGCCCATGGCATCTACTCACTTATAATTGGATTTTAGCCTTATAGTATAGGATAACTATCCTACAACTAACACAAAAGGATCAGGAACATAGACTTTGTTACCTATTAAGGGGGCAATTTGCCCTAGGAGTGCTACCATGTTGGCCCCAGTGCAAGGGGAAGCTCTTAGCCCTGATATTACTGTTGTACTGAGAGGGGCTGATATACAGGGACACGCCACATTGGAGGAGAGGATGGGAGGGTAGAACCGTGAGGAGTGGAATGAGGGCACTATGATGGAGATGTAATTGAAGTAATAAACGAACAAAAAATTGATGAATAATTGGATTCTACACATAAAACTACAAAGAGAAGTAAATTGTGGAACAAAAAGTGCTGGCATTTCAGTTTCAAAGATGAAGCTGGCTCTGTGGTGGTATGTACCTGTACTACCAGCTACTCTGGATCTTGAATGGTGAAATCACTTCAACTGTGGTGCTTGATGCATATTGAGACACATAAAAAAATAAGTACACTTATGAAATAAAGAAGTCCGCTATTACTATATTCCTGAATACTCTAGAATCACATAAACTTAATTAAGGCTATACCAGGCTAATTGGCTTTGGAATGCTAGCATCCCCTGTGTCTACAAAATATATTCAACGTGTTTATCTTGGCACTCATTACTCTTTGAATAAGAATTCCCACTTCTTTTTTTCTAGCACAGAATTTCTTTTTAAACCTCACTTTCCCAGGGGTGTCTGGAATCATTCACTAAGGTCAAACATCACCAATGGTCTCCTTCTGCTCTTTCTCCTCAGGCTCCCACTGTCTTTTTCCACCAGAGCCATCTCTTCTTTTCTTTCAGGACTCAGCTCCAGGGTGACCTCCCCCATGGAGACCTCTGCCAGCAGTTCCTACCTCAGCGATTTTTCATTTCTCTCACCCACTACAGAACTGATTACATCTGACTCCGTTTGGATCTTCCCTCTGGTGGCGGAACTCACTACCTAGAGTCCTTTGGTCCTCTAGGGTTTTGACAGTTAAATGTGGGCAGGCTATGTACTCATCAACCCTTTTTGGAGCCCTCAGACAGACTGCTGCTTCTAGGGAGGGTTGCATGAGTCTATTCTTCATACATCTACAGCTCAACCCTAGAAGACTTTTAACCTCTTACACTCAGTGACCACCCATGATGAGATATTTTCTTCCGGATACATTAACAGAAACAAATGCTGCATCCTTTACAGTCTTTCCAGGTGGTGACTCCATCAGGAACACTAAGTGGCTTAATTTTCTGAAGACGCAGGTGGAATATTATCTTGTTCCTTGTGATGACTTAATAGGTTATGGTAACACAATATGGTTGTGGAAAGTATTGAAACTGTCTTTCTGACTTGTAGTGGTTTTCTCTGCCATATTTTCTGTTTAACTTTTCTATCTAGGCAATAATGTGTGTGTTTCTAACATACTAAAACAATAACAACAAACATCATAATGACTTTATCTATATTGTATGTAAGCTATCTAGTTCCTGCCAATACCCTTCCATTGTACGATTTCAACTCTACCTGTATGTTCATCCTACATCACTGCTGGATATCCACAGAGTGTGCATACTCTACACTCTGGCTTTTCTTAACCAGACTCTTCTGACTATCAACAAGGAGTGGCATTTTTGATGAGGTTTCAGTAGCTGTTTTCCTCCTGTTCCAGGATGGAGTTCCCAGGCTGTCGGTGAAGTGAAAGATAGCTGTTCACTCTCCAGGGCTGAAGGAGGCTGCTTGGTCACTGCTCTCTCATCTTTCCTGCCTTTTTCTTTCAGCCTTTTCTCCCCTGGTTCAAACCACGTGGAACCTTTATTGTCCATTTTCATGCCCACACATGGAGTGGTCTACAACCTCTAATTGCTGCTGGCCCTAACTTAGCTCTTATCTTGCATGTAGCTTCCTTCTCTTTACTTACTCCCATAGAGCACAGTGCTGTTGCCACTCTTGTGGCTATTCCCAGTTTTCTGGTGACAACTGTCATCACAGAGGCATTTACCTCTCAGTAGCAAGATCACCAGGAATTCAAGTCCTTCATGTTTGCTATCTCTAGTGCCCACAAGAAACAAGTGGGCATGAGTCAGTTAGGTAGAGGGGGAATGGCTTCCTGCTCAAGGCAGCTACTCAAGGATGAATTTCCTATTATTGGTGGCTTCCAGATTTTTGTATCTCTGTTTGGGAGAGATGGTGGCTTCTTAGTCATAAGACATGAAGCCTTAGAAGCTCTAGTTCTATGATGTGATTTTCTGAAATTCCAACATGCTTTGGCAGACATCCCAAGAATGAGCAAGTCATTTCATAACCCACGCAAAATCATCTCTGCTAAACAGATAAGCAGTTACAATGCATTCTGCTTTCTGTGAATGAAACCTGACTGACAAATGAGCCAACCACCTACTAGGGGTTGTCTGAAAGCAACTGGCAACACAGCTACCAAGGTCCTATTCATTGCTGAGTGAATATGCTCCTCAACATGTCAGGATAGAAAGCTCCATTATTCATTTTCTGGCGCCGCAAATCCTTGTGTGCATTTTCATTAAAGCCATCGTTTGTCATGTTAAGCAGCTGTTGCAACATAAAGAGTAGCTGTCAAATAATATGGCATTTGGAAATAGTGACATTTTCCTTTTAATGTCTTTTTCTGCCATCTCTCTACCCTCTTTCAAACTATTGCTGCCGTAGCGATGTGCAGGGACCGTCAGCCTGACAAGTGGCTCTGTTTGCTGCTGAACAAAAACAGAACTGGGAACAGACCCTTCCTTGTTCTCAGTGAGTTCTGTGATCTTCATGAGAAACCATAGCCCTCTTCTGTCATGGACTGTGGCACTCAGTGACAGAGCAGGCCTTGGTTACCTTTGGCTCATGGTTGTACTGGTAGGAAGAGAACACCTGTCATGAAACAGAGCTGCCTGACACCTGGAATCACGGGTTTGGAAAGATGGGTACACCCAGGTCTACGAAGAGCCACCCATTGCCCGTTCCTGGCACAACCCCCCAGCTATCACTCCACACCAAATAGTGCCAGCAAGTGTGACAGTTTTATGTTTGTTTCTTGTTTGTTTTTAATCAACTAGTGTAATGCTGCCAGAGCCTGCCTTGGCAACCTTTCTCTTCTCATTGATGAAGCCTCTTCATTCCCAATTGCAAGCTGTATCCTGGCCTAGATTTGCAGATAGATGTTTCCTACACTCTAAAGAATTTTATGGAGCTCTTGTTGCTAGTCTGGTTAGGAGAAAGCAGGCTTTGTCACAAAATACAATCATTTCCCTAATAATCAAAATAATGATTTCAATACCCCATGTTTATATGGCAATCCTTCTGTCTCCATTTTTTTGTTTTGTTTTTGTTTAGTGTGTTTGTCTGTGTGTGTGTGCATGCACACGTGCACATGCACATGCATGATTGGATTGTTCCCAACCCATTGTGTCTTTGTGCACTGGAACTGCCTGATCACTAGCCCTGTAACTCCATCTCAACTCATGCAATCGGCACTCACTTCACTTTCCTTTGAAGCGCCTGTGGACTTCAGGACTTGTTATTGTCATCATCTCCACACCTGAGACTCCCTTGTTCATTACCCTTTTCATCACAAATTCACACTCAAATTCCATTCTGGGATAAACCAAGCCTTCTACTTTCTCTGAGTCAGCAGCTGAATGACAAGGACAATTGAGGACACATCACAGCTGACTGGTTTCTGCACAAGCTCAGGCTCACCAAACTCAAGGGCACTCACCCTCCTCCTCCCCATTTATACCAATCAATGGTCAATTCTTTTCCTCCTTTCTTTAATGCCTTCTCCCAACCTTCTCCAATATCATCTCAGTCATATGAGCATCTTCTCCTATCATCTAGTTCCTGCCACTCCTCCTCCCTGCCGTCCTGCTCCCAGCAGAGGATCACCATCTTCTTTAAAGAGAAAAAGAAACCCCTATAAGGGAAAACCTACCTAGCCTACCAAACTGCTTCTGTGTAGATCTGCCAGCTTTCACCTACTGAGGAGAAGCCACGCCTCCTCCCACATGGACTGACAACCAGCTGTGCTTTGGATTTCAACCCATCCTGACAGCCCAGAGGGTTAGTCTAATGAAGACCCCCTTGTCTCTTTATGGATTATAATTCACTATATCAAGATTGTCCTTTCTGTTGGCCTTATATACAAGAACTTTTTTTTTTTAATTTTACTTGGACCTTTATCTTTCAGCCATCTTTCTACAGCTTTTCCTCATTTCAGCCAAATACCAGACTGGATTTCCAAATATATATATATTACAGTATATTCTAAATTATCAGAATATTGGGTTTGTTTCTGAAGTCTGGAGCACTTCACATAGATTTTCAACTGTCACATTAATATTTGTTACTTGGTCTCATTCTCCCAACAGTTACTGAGAATAAAGCATGAGCTAGTTACACTGTAGATACCAGTAATAGGACAGCACATATAGAGACATTGTCAAATGAAACATAGGACTGTAATAGTTGATGAGTAAATAAAAGCTAAACATAATGTAATGGCAAGGACTAATAAATGCTCTAAAGTAAGATACAGAGGGATAAAAGAATGACAAGTGATTCAGTGTTTTAAATGTGTGCTTATGGAAGTTAACTCTGATAAGTAACATTTGTCTGAACACTGCAAGTAGATGCATCCACTGGAGCAGGGCAGAACATTGAGGAGGAGTGTTCAGGAAGATTATAAGATACATATACATATATATATATATAAAATCATATACATATATATGCAGCTTCTCTGATGTGTGTGTCTGTGTATATATGTATGTATGTGTGTACATGTACATATGCATGCATATGTCACAGAAGCTGCATCCAGGAAATCTCAACAATACGCTTATCTGAATGAAATCTGACAAGTGGGAATGCTAGTTGACTTGCCAATATGGGTGGGGAAATCTCACAAGGCCCCATCCCTAGATGAAGAACAGGCAATAATGACTGCTGAGAGAAGGAGGATCAGCCTTCTCCAGGAACAAGCTCCCCTCACAGGTTATACAATCCGAAGTGGTCAGCTGCAAAGACAGGCATATGAGCAACACTAAAGGGACTCCATAAGCCTTAATTTTTTTTTCTAAACTTACATACCTGTGTGTGTGTGTGTGTGTGTGTGTGTGTGTGTGTGTGTGTGTGTGTAGCAATAACAAAAAAAAGTAAGAGACTTTGAATTTGAAGGGAGTGGAAGCAATATGGGGAGATTTAGGAAAAGGACAGGAAAAAGAAGATGAAATGGTGTAAATACAGGACTCATTCAAAATTCTTTAAAAAAATTTTTTTTAATTCCAAAAGTATTAGAATGAACCATGGTGAGTTTTAGGGGAAAATAACGGCAAGCAGACAGAACAATGAGTAGGAGATAATGGCTGGCAAGATTATGAGTGTGTAATCACATGGAGCGTTCAGCAGAGACTGGGAGCACAGGACTGTGATCCCAGCTATTTGGGAGGCTAAAGTCGGAGTTTCCTAAGTTCACAATTAGCCTGGGTGATTTGATGGCACCTTATAGGAAAATAATTTAAAAGGGCAATAATCATATAATAAGTGATTAAAGATTAAGATTCCTTAACTGCCCTGTTTACCTTATTTCAACCTGAATTCTCAAGCAAAATAATCTGAACTTTCCTCACCCGTTTCTAATCCTCCTAGAATTGATTTCTCTAGAAAAATCTACCTCATTCTGTCCAGCTATGCATCTCCTGAAACTGGTAGCTGCTCTCTTTCTTCTCTGTCTCATACATCAGACTTAGTACCACACAGTAGACATATCTTCTGGGGGAAAGGGAACCATTTTCCCAGCTCCCCCCATCAGACAGTACTTTACACATACCCGCCTATCCATGTCTTGGAATATCAGCTCAAGATTTATTCTTTGATGACTGCTTTGGACTCGACCACAGTTGCCTGACTTAAGAGGCTAATAGATCTGGTATAAGAGAATTAGTCCATGGAGATGTGTTGTGCTGGGCGGTCAGAATGACTGTACAATGTCTGCCGTGGCTGGCAGATTTGACTACATTTGGTTACTGTATCTTTCGCCAATGAACATAGGTAGAAAACAGCTGGAAGGAAGACTCAGTTGAAGAACACAAGACTTGACTACTGCAGAACCTATCCTCTTAATAAAGTAGCATTTGCTAAAATGCTATTTTTTCAGCTGTGGATGTCTCCTATAGGAAACAGACAACTAGTTATTAATCCGAAACCACTGATGCGGCCAATCTCATTCTACCTCTAACCTGCAGTTATTTCCCTTGTGGAGGTCAAGGATGATGTCAACGTGTAGAGCACCCAAAGTCCTAACATCAGGTGTTCTAGTGATTTGCAGACAAAAAAATGGGATGATGGTTTTATAATAGCTAATAGAGTTTCTGATTTAATGCAGCTGTTAGAAATTAGCAAGGACTCCACTGAAAGCTTCCTAGTCACTTATAATAACAAGATAATAAATCACTCCCAGCACTTTCTGGCACTTAGGATTCTATTAGAAACAGAAGACTTAGTTCAGCTACTCTTCATAGTTTGTTTTTCCCTTATTTATTAAATTACCTTTTAAAGTTCAAGAGGGTAAAGGTGTATTACTTTCATTTTGCTTCCAAACATATAGATGAATGGCTGCATCTCCATGGAATTCATTATTTCAAGGAAGAATAGAGAGAGACCAGGGAAGATATTCAGATAAAGCCATAGGCAACTTTCTGCAGTTTCCATCATTTGGAGGACAGGTGACATGTTACAGAAAGCACTGCGTGAATGGGAAGACCATGGTCTCCCATTTGCCTTCCCTAGGGGAGATGGACCACTTTGTCCATGGTTAAAAGCTTCAGTGCTGGCGGGCCAAGATGGCGGCGACCTACACTGATGCAATTTGAACGCGGGGAAAAAAGAGCCATAAAAAACACAGAGTTATTGGGCACTGTGCAAAAACCGGAGGGGCTAGACCCCCCCCCCCCTGGGAACACTCACAGCTCCCAAGGGACTGTTAAAAGTCCCAGGGCAAGGCTCTCCCCATCTCTCACAGACACGGAGGCCACTAAACCCGGGATTCGGGAACTCCCATTTGGTGAAGCGCCTGGTAAGATCGATCCCAACTTAGAGCAGGCAGAATCAGGGTCCACTTGGCCATAGATCGCTGGCCTATTGGGCTCCCCACACATCAGGTTGAACTTATACCCACTTAAAAAACTTTGCGAGATAGTGGAAGGCTTAGCAAGGAACAAACAGGGGGCTCAGCGGGTGGTCCGCAGCTGCTGGTGAAGCGGAGGGCGAGAGGTTCCAGGAGAGCCCGCGAAGCTGGGAACACAAAGGCAGGCGGGAGGGGCCAAATCCCGCGCACTTACGGTAGCGCAGCTGGGAAGGGAGCACGGCTGGCAGGGCCAAATCCCCGTGAACCCACGGCAGGTCATCTGGGGAGAGAGACAGGCGTGGGCGGGGCCAGGGATCCATGCACCCACGGCTGAGCTGCTGGGACGAGAGGTCCACTCAGGCAGCCGGAGGATCCGGGGCTTGGGGTACCCACGGGACCCGTGGCGGCACAGACAGGAAGGGAATCAGGCACAGAGTCCAGCCCTGTGGCGAGAAGCCTAGAGAGAAACCAGAAATCGGGTCCATAGCTGTATCCTGGAAAATCCAGACATATTAGGTGTGGAGCCAGACCCTGTCAGCCTCCGTGACAAACAAACAAAGCCCACAGAATCTGTGCCTGGGCAAACAGGCCCATACTATCAGAACCATTACAGGCTGATAACTCAGAGTGCAACATAGGGAAGTCTGAATTGGGAGCAGTGAAACAACCCTGGTCCATTACTCACAACCTGGGAATAGGCTGCACCAGGTCACAGTGCCTCAGGCAATTAAAACCACAGTGACCTTGAAATCCCCCTGTAAGCAACGACAGATAGCCAAGTAACTCGTCCCCTGCACCAAATCATCCACTGTGGTTCCAAGCACAGAAAACAGACAGCTAAATGCATCCAATGGAGAAAGGTAAAAAAAAAAAAATAGAAATCAAGGAATTATGACTCCAACAAAGGAGAATCATCCTAGCTCATCCAATTCGGATGACCACACACCAACAGAAACACATGAAAACATTGACAATTCTGCAATATGGAAAGTGATAGAGTCCCTGCAAGAAGAACTTAAATCTATGAAGGAATTCAAACAAGCCACAATTCTACAAATCAAAACAAGGAACAACACCATTAAAGAGGTCCAAGCCAAGGTGACAGAGCTTGAACAGGAAAAGGAAAAACCCATGAAAGATTTTCATACAAAAACAAGCAAGCTGGAGAAGAAAATGTACAAAACGAACAAAACCATACAAGACATGAAAATAGAAATAGAAACAATAAAGAAAACACAGTCAGAGTTAAAAGAGGAAGTGGAGAACCAAGGGAAGAGAACAGGAACTATGGATGTGAGTATCAACAATAGGATGCAAGAGATGGAAGACAGGATCTCAGGCATGGAAGATTCAGTGGAAGAAATCAGTCAGTACAATATCCAAAGAAAATGAGAAGGCTAAAAAATCTCTCACCCACAACATCCAAGAAATCA
>CAJQZJ010003694.1:16478732-16496792 GCA_907164525.1 Lophiomys imhausi
TTTTTTTTTTTTTTTTTTTTTTTCGAGACAGGGTTTCTCTGTGCAACAGCTCTGGCTGTCCTGGACTCGCTTTGTAGACCAGGCTGGCCTCGAACTCATAATGATCCACCTGCCTCTGCCTCCCAAGTGCTGGGATTAAAGGCGTGCGCCACCACGCCCGGCTTGTAACCGATCTTTTAACTTATTATTTAACACTTATTTATTTATTACTAAATTCACTTATAACAAACACCAACAATTTCTTAACTATTAATCCTATAAATTCCTACAACCCCTTTAACCTATCCACTAAACCTATTGATAATTATAACAACTACTTTCATGATCTTTTAGAATGATACAGTCTCTGGGGCAGGTCCTCAGTCGTCAGGAACATAGTCTTTGTTGTAGATTCTTTAATGCACTTAGCAGTCCTTTTTCTGGATCTCTCAGATGCAGGTTCATCAGGGTAAGTTGGTTATTGCAGTCTCACCTTAAATAAGGCTTCATGCTTTCTTCTCTGTGGGAGACCCCAGCCGTCTGCAGGCCAACTTACTTCTTTTGAATCAGGAACTCAGCTGCTCTGCCTCAGTCCTTAAAGCCAGGCACAGTTTCCCCTAGGCCACTGATCAGACAGATCAAACCCCTCCAGGCAAAAGCTGAGCCACAGGGTCCAGTCCTTGGCCTTTTGGTGTCTTGTGCAGGCTTTCTTTGCTCACCAGCTTCTTTCTGATTCAGGGAGAGAGCTGGCCATCAATGGCCAGCCCTTTTTTCAGCAGGACTCTTGGAGCTCTCTAGCATCAGGGGCCTCTTCTCTTTCTCGGCCCCATGCACTGTCCTTAAATAGGAGGAACTCTGTTTCAGCTTAATTTGGGCTCCGCCCACTTAGCAGCTGAAAACAATGTCAGGCCAGATACTTTGTTTCTTCAAGTCTATTGAGTCTTTCCTGTTTTTCCTGACTTCAACCTTGTTTTTTAGTCTATTGAGTCTTTCCTGTTTCTCCTGACTTCAACCTTGTTTTTCAGTCTATTAAGTCTTTCCTGTTTTTCCTGACTTCATGCTGATAATGCTGTTCATGCCCCGAATTAAGAGACAGTATTAGAAACCCCTATATATTTTCTAAATCTAATTTATCTAACCCCTACAGGGCATTGGTTGGGTGAAAAGTTAAATAAAATGAGAGGCCTCAGGAAAAAGGAATTCATTGTAGATACATAAATTTATGAAATAGGAGCTTTCATTGTAGCCGAATTCCATATCTTGGAGGCAAGAAAGTTGGCTTCTTTAATCAAAGTCAAATTCATGTTCTGGACCTCAGTTCCTCCTTGGGATTATAAGGAAGGATTCTAAACACCTTGAAGACTCTAAATATTTATCTTCAGTATTCTCTTACTAATATTTCCAGGCACAAAATAATACTCAAGTTTTTGATCAGCTTGATAAATAAAAATACTTTCAGTTTTTAGAGTCAGTCTACACGGTAGCCTGTGACCCCAGCACTTGAGAGCTGCAGATGGGAAGATCATGAGTTTGCAGTCAGATTCAGGTACAGTGTGATCTATCTTAAAAATAAAATTTGAAAGATCTGAAAATGTAGCTCAGTGGTTGGACACTTACCTAGTATATACGAGGCCTTGGATTCCATTCTCCATATTGCACAAAAACAAATAAACTAACTAACATCATTTACCCCAACAGTTATCTTTAATAAGACAGCTCAGCTGGTCCCTCTGGTACGTGGGCACTAAACTTTTCTTGTGCCCCTGGGCTCCTTGTAAAGCACGGAGCTGAAATTCTCATTCTCAGCCTGGGTAATGTGCTGTGGCTCATTTGCATGACAATTACATGCATTAGGAAGGCTACTGGTTGGAGCATTCCTTGACAAATTATGATAGCTCTTTGAATGAGGCTGCTTTCCTGCCTCTGAACAGCTGCTAGTGGTGTTCAGGCTGGTCACTTACCAGAAGACTGGGACTGCTCCCTTCCAGACCTTAAAGTTACTTTACAAGCATGGTCCCAGAATCTCCCCTTATCAAGCCCTCTGCCAAAGACCTTGCCAAAGGGTCTTCCCAAGCAGGGCAACAAAGACTCTGCCAGCACCAAAGTTCTGGATGAAGATACTCTTAAAAGTGTGTTGCAAGTTAGTATGAATGTTGAGTCAGATATAGACCTTTAAACTCATGGAGATGGTTAGATAGTAGAATGTTAAAGTCAGGGGCCAAATATGTATAAACTGGACATTGGGAAGGTATACTGGGCCATTTAACTCTCATAAATGTGGCATATTTATATCTGTTGTTTTGTATAGTATTTACTGTTATAAGAGAAGGAACCATCTGTTGGACTGAAAGGGGAAACTTCTGGGGGTAAGAGGGTGGAAGGGCGGGATAGGAAGGGGTAATAGGGAAGGGTTTGTGACTGAGATGTAACTTGAAGAAAAAAAAATAAAGAATTAAAAAAAAAAAAAGAAAAACAAAGACAGGGCCAGCACATAGGAAATGGTTCCTGTTGTTCCTTCTGGGCTTGGTCCAGGCTTGGGGTCCACTTGCCCAAGTTTTCACTTTAACAGTAGTGAATTAATTACTTGAAAAATATGTAGTTGTTGCTTTGTGCTAGTGTAGTATACCAGGTCCTGGTCACAGGAGATGGAAAAGGATTTACATTGTTCTGTGGTGTAAATTGCTGTGACCCTGCCATACATTGTGCAAACTCCTGGACACCTGGAATCATTGCTGCATGTTTTTGTCACCTCATCCTTAAATAACATCTCAATGGCTCAGGCACTTTGAGAGGGAGGCTTGTGTCTGATGTTTCTTCTTCCCCATGACTCACTTCACTAACAAATTAATTACATATATAAAGTATCCCATTACATATTTTTAAAATGAAAATGACACATTTTTTCTACACATAATTATGTATATTTATAAAGCTAAGCGAATTATGCTGATTGTCTATCACTGTGCAAGTGGTAAACTTAGAGAAAGGAATGTATTAGTCAGTTTTCTGTCACTGTGACAAAATAGTGGAGGCCATTGGCTTAAAAGGGGAAAAGGTTTACTTGGGCTGAGAGTTACAGAAGATTGAACTCATGGTTGATTGTCTCATTCTTTTGGACGTTTGGTAGAAGCATGTGGCTGAGGGGTCCTTTAAGATCCAAACCACATTTAGAAAACATTGAGCAATCACCTTTTTAGTGAGTCCCCTGTGCATCAGTCACCTTTCCCACATCCACTTTGTTGAATTCAGAACTGTCTAGATTCCTAATTGGTCTGGCCTTACATTAAGACTGAGTTCTACTAATTCTAAAGGCCACAACCAGGGTTGTTTTGTAGAGTGCCTTAACTTTAGAAAATACCTGTCCTGGAGGGAGTTGAGCTTCATCCTCCCTGTGATTCATGCCACATCCAGAAAGCTGAGTAGCTACTGTATCTACCCAGATTCTGGTGGGATATGCCACATCAGCACCTGAACCTTCTATCTGCACAGACACAAAACAACTTTTAATTACAGCTGCATTCAGTTGAGCATGTATTATCCTGAAGAACACACTGCCTAGAGTACTTGTAGCTACTGTTATTATTCATTCAACATGAATTTCACAAACAATTATGAGAGCCTGTGATATAATCTCAATATATATGCTATATAGCTAGCACTCACCATTACAACCTTGGAGAAGGAAATAAATAATACTCATTATATAACATACCGAAGGTGATCATTGCATTAGAAAACATAGGAATATGCTATACTCTTATTTAATTCTTATAAAATATATCAGTAGATACTATGAACAATTATGTCTCTGCCCACTTGTTATCAACAGGTAAGACGATTACATTTGAAATGTTAAGTAACTTCCACAGGGCAAAGGAACTAACTGAAAGAAGTAGGATTGGACCTCTAACAGTCAAAGAACATGGCTCAGAGCTTTTTCTGACTATATTCACTGCCTCCCAACCTCCCACTGGTGATAACTAGTTCACAAAGTTCCATCAGATTCTACCAGTTGATGATTGGATTCCAAACAATGATCATCAACCAGTCTCAGAGACTGCTTGTCTGTCACCTCTGCTCTCATAGGTGAAAACATTCAGAAATGTTTATGTTGAGAATCTTTGGTTTATATTTTTATTAATATAATCTTTTCCAATTTCATATATGTATATTCTCTAGTCACACACCCTCCAACTCTCCCTTGCCCCCACTGTGTCCCCACCAACACCCTCTTCTGCCATGTTACCACTACACCTTCATGTCATTTATCTTTTTGTTTGTTCGTTTGTTTTGTGACCCAGTAGAGTAATCGGAGCCACCTAAATGGGCATGAGTGTGGAGATGTCCACTGGGGCATGAGGAATTCACAGATGGCGATATCACCGAAGGCAATCACTTCCTCTCCTCTAGCAGCTTGAGACAGCCAATAGCTCCCCTGCACAAGGCTGGGTTCCATGAGCCCTCCTCCTATCCATGATTGAATGTTTATATGCTCAGGTATCTGCAGATCCTATGCAGGCAACTGCAGCTGCTATGAGCTCATATCGTATCTGTAAGAGAATATTTCATAGCACTCCATCTCATCTGGCTGTTCCATTCTTTCTGCCATTTCTTCTGTGAGGTTTCCAGAATTTCAGAGGGGTCAACATGCTTATCCTATGTGTGGCTGGACTCATGACCCTTCTCCTCAGCCTTTTAAGTTATAGGATTGTAGATATGTACCACCATATTTGTCCTACACTGAAAATTTTGACATCCCAATTAATTGCATCAAGTATTTGTCACCTTGTGTTACTGTTTAGTTTAAAAGCTTCTTAAGTTATTTATAATTTATGACATTTTCTATCCCATTGGACCTGCAGACACTGTCTCCATTTCCTTTCTATTGCACCCTTTCACTATGTTTGATATGCCCATAATCTCCACTAATGAGAAAATGTTCTTCCCCATGCCTGTCCCTTGTTCTTCTTGTGAGATACTTGAATCTTCCATCAAGAAAGAGCTGATGGGATCTTGTTTTGTTTTCTCTTCTTTACTTATCATAAGTCCATCAACTTCCATTTGTACCCCAGTACACCCCATGAGAGTTTAGTCTACCAATCCTCCTGTGACTTTCCTAGTGGGGACACCCATAGCCTCCTGGGATGACCACAAAGAATCAACTTGAAACAACCTCAAATCATCTAATCAGAGATTCTGTGAATAACAACTCAACTAACTAGGTCTTCCTTTTAAGGTTTCATAACAATGAAATCAAGATAGGTGTGGACTAGGCCAGGTTCTTATCTGAGTTTGAGTCCTCTTAGCTTACTGCTGGTTATCAGACTTCAGTTCTTTGCATGAGCGAAACTTAGATTCCCCTTCTCTCTTTTTAGAAGATCCCTTTATTTTATGATTGTAACTGTTGACTGGGTGCATGCCTATCATACACATGGAGTGCCGCAGAGAACTTGAGATTCCCCTGGTACATGAGATACAGACGGTCTCTAGCCACCATGTGGTTGGTGGGAATCAAACCCAGGTCCTGTGGAAAAGCAGTCAGTGCTGTTAAGCAGGTTCGAGTCCCCGAAGTTCTCATTCTTGTGCTAACTGAAAGCAACCCACTACTCTTAATTACTGTAGCCACTCACAGACGCTCACCATAAACACACCACTCCGTGGGCAATTCTCAGCATGTCTGTTGGCTTATTTGAGCACAAGAAGGGAAAATCCTCTCCCTATAAACCAGACTCTCTCCAAGGCCTGAAACAGGTTGGGCAGGTACAAGTAGGACGATCCATTTGTAATTCACTCAAACCCAGTTGATCAAGGACCCCATGAGGGTTAATCTTGACTGCTAACTTGATCTGAGGCAAAAGACTAAAAACTTAGTAAAGCACGTTTCCCTGTGTGTGTCTATTAAAGATATTTCCGGAGACAACTGGAATTTTTGCCAGGGAACTGACTAGGGAAGCCCCATTCTGAATGTGAGCAGCTCCATACAAACTTTTAAGGGTACTGATGGGACAAACAGAAGTGGGTAAGCTCATGTGCATGCCCCAGTCTTGTTGAGCTGGTGCAGCTGCCACTATAGACAACAGATGCATTGATCTCCAAACTAGGAATTTCAACTGAAATCTCCAGTGGGAGCTTCCAGGCCTTTTGTCTCAGACTAGGGCTACATCACTTGTCCTTCTCCTCCTTATGCTTCCAGGGTTTGAGGTGAATAGCTATTTGTTTCTCTTATCAGTAGGTTTCCCAGCCTACCAGTATCAACTGTGGAGTGATCTAGTAACTGATTATGGTAACCAACCCAATAAAACCCTCTTAGAATCATATATCTATATTTTAAACATGTACAACATAATCACCTATAAGAATATTGTTTTATGTTGGTTGCATTTTTCTAGTAAAGATCCTAAGTACATATTGCAAACTCCCTCCCTTTCTCACTTAATGTAACTGTGGGTGTGAAATTCTCATATTCACCAATCCACCCACAACTCGCCAAAAGGGATTTTATAGGACATCTGTATAGATTCATCTTAGCGTTCTACTGATCAAACCTCCATACTTCCAACTGGATTTTTCTATAATCTCCACATAGGCCTGCTCTTTCATTTTCTTCACAATGAATCATTTTCTTCTGCTAATTGAACATTCTTTCTCTTGGTTTAAGACTTCTGACTCTGGATTTTCTTTCCTACCTTTCACATGAGTTTCTGCAATTTTGCTTTTTTCCCCTCTATCTTGAGCTACTCTGCCCATAGGATCATTTGGTATTATGTCTTTCTCTGTTGAAACACTTTTTATTTTATTTCCATCTGGAGTATATTTCTAAGGCCTTCTTCTTTCCTCTAGCCAATTTTCATTCATCTTTAGAAATCACACTGACTGGCATCAACTGCATCTGGAAACTCTTCTGGAATTCCTTTCTCAAGCCAACAGTAGTACCCAGCACCTCCAGAATTCCCAAACACTGCCTGAAAATTGAAATTTATTATTTGTTCTATTAGAACAAACACTTGCTCTTTTTCATCCTGATTTGGAAATCACAGAAAATATTTCATTCTTTAAAAATATAGACTACTTTAGAAGCCACTCAACAAATGGTTCTCAAAGTGAATGAAAATCTGACAATCATTTATACATGAAGAAATTAAGGATTAAAAAGACCAACTCATGGGGCTGGAGAGATGGCTCAGCGGTTAAGAGCACTGGTTGCTCTTCCAAAGGACCCAGGTTCAAATCCCAGCACCCACATGGCAGTTAGAAACTGCCTGTAATGTCTGGGCGTGGTAGCACACACCTTTAATTCCACCACTTGGGAAGGAGAGGCTGTCGGATCTCTGTGAGTTCAAGGTCAGCCTGTTCTACAGAGTGAGTTCCAGGATAGCCAGAGAAACCCTTTCTTGAAAAACAAAAACAAAACAAACAAACAAAAATGACCAACTCATTCAGTGAACTGCAGGTTGTCAGTAAGACTGTGGGAGCAAAGCAGCAAGCTTCAGGACTCCCTTGCTCTTCAGAACTTGAAACGCCAACCCAGAATAGGATCACAACATCATAACTATTTAATACAACTTCATAATTACAGTGTATTACCAAGCCCTTTGCCGAGTCCTAATAGGGGACCCACTCCATAAATAGTGCTGAATGAAATAAAGGCCTATTCAAGAAAGCAAACAATTTCAATTGGAAACAGAACAAGGGATTAGGTCTGGAGATCTGTAGGAAAGGTCTTTTCCATTGAGTAGAAATTAAGGGTTTAGGGTTGGAATTGCCAAAATGAGAATGGATACTAGAGAGTTAATTATGATCAGGAAGAAAAGTCCGGTGAACTAAAATCGGAAATTCCACATAGATCTTCAAGATCCTCTAGTGGCAAATTAAGCAAATCTCCTGAAGATGTAGAAGGAATTCCAATAATGAGTCCTGTAAAATTTGAACCTCTTAAGTGCCTTCTAATGACTAACCTTCTGGGTTTTCCAAACCAGTACCTAAGAGTTAACTGTGAGCCAAGGAGACATGTGACCACTGGAAGAGCTCAGGGCTTCAGTCAGGATTTCTAACTTCCTTTTCTGAGGGTCTGTAAGACACCTTCACATTCTAACCCATCTAGTTTCCCATCATGACTCGTACTCCTGACATGTTATGCCAAGGCAGTGAGGAACACAATGGTGCTCAAGAACAGATGCCAGTCCCCTAGAAGCTGTCTTGAGGATAACACTGGTTATCAGATAAGAAAATATAACCAACAGAAGGGGGTTGGGAAGAAAGCTACAGTAATATTTTGAACAGAATATTTGTGGGGGAGCAGAATAAATAGAAGAATGTAGGAAAGAATGACCTACAGGTAGGTACCCAGAGACAGGTAAGAGGCTTAGGGAGGAAGAACTTCAGGTAGAGAAGGGAACCTGGGGTCCTTGCATGTCTCTGGAGGAGCAGTTAGTTCAATGTATCTGCAGAGAGAGTGCAGTGAACTTGGCCACAGAGTAAGATGCAGAGGTAAGCTAGGTGGATTGTGAAAGAGCCTCCCCTGCTAGGGAGTTTATGTCAATGCTAAACATAAAAGCAACAAAAGTCATATATGGACTGGACCTAGGCTCCCCACACATATATAGATGATAGGCAACTTGGTCTTCATGCAGATCCCTTAGCAAGTAGAGGCCGGGTGGGGATGGCTTCTGTCATGGACTCTATGGCCTGTTAGTGGAACACCTTACCCTAGCTGGATTGCCATATTGGGCTCTAGTGTGAGAGAAAACTTTTAATCTTCATTTTGACTGATGAACTGAGGGGGTTGATATGTGAAAGGGGCTCCACTCATCAGAGAAGAAGGAGAGAATGGAGAGGGGGAAAGTGTGGGAAGGTGGGACCCAGTGGGGAGGAGGAAGTGGGCTGCGATCCAGATGTAATTTGAATAAATAAATGAATGTTTTAAAGAAGATTGAGCTTCCAGTTGGAGTAAGAATAATACAGGGGATTTGTTAAGTGATTACTCTACTTTATCTTGGAAAATGAATGGGAGGGGAATAAGAGTGGAGATGAGAGTTTTGCTAGACCAAAGGCAAGAACCATAGGAATGGACATGGAGAGGAATGAATGGGGCCTGTGTGGTGCTAATAACTTTCGAATGGTAATGCTGGAACACTCCACCTCGCACGCTAGATAAGAGAGTGGATCTGAAGTTGCTGTGTAGATTATAGTGAGTTGCTAGTTATTATCAACAAGATCAGATACATGGAATTTTCTTTTAAACAGCCCAAATAATGAGATAATGGGATCTCATTTGTGTCTTTAAAATATTCCCATCTCTCTTGTAATTAGGAATATTTTGATAACAGCAAAATAGTAAGATTCTACAAAATAAACAAGGCGCTCTGGGTTCCAAGCAGGTTGGAAGCTGACTTGTTGGTCAGGACTGCGTTCTCTTCCTCTTTTGTTTTAACCTCAAGGTAAAATGGCAGTTTTATTAATATTAATACACTTGCATAAAGTGCTAATTTACTCCATCATTTTCCTAATTAGCTCTATTGAATTGTGAGACTCATCTGCATTAATAAATGAATCTCTATATGCTTTTTCCAGTGTCTGCAGAGGGAAGGACAGGGAAAAAGAAGGACTCCTCTGTAATTCTCTATTACTTTGGATCATGATAATCTGCTATGTGAGAAGATGGTAAAGGCGCCAAGAAGGTGCATTAATCAAAACTGGACAGAAAGCAGAAGTTCTTCCCACCTTTCTTTCCAAAGAAACAAAATGAAGACTTCACTTATGGTCTTACAAGCTCTTTCATTTCCTCTTGGAATGCACTAATGAATGTAACCCTCTCTCTAGTTCTGACAATGGTGTCATTCCATCTGCTAGTGTGACAGGACAGAAGGTTAAAGGCTATAAGGTGAGGTCAAGATGAGTGGGTGTATTTGATCAAAGGATAAAAGAAATTCATGCTTCCTTTTTTTTCTCTGGACTAATTATCCCAATTACATTGAAAATGGAGCTATTCATAAAACTGAAAAAAATCAATGTCAAGAATATTTAAAGAACTTCTAGCAATAAGTCAATGAGAAGAGCACAGCAACCTATTAGGAAGATAAGAAAAATAAATGAAAAAGTACAGTGCAGAAGAAAACAGATACCAGAGACACCCCATATATCTCAAAGCCTACAGCTCTGTCCCATGTACATAGAACAAATCCATGAAAATGTATGGATTGGGCTAGAAAAATGGCTCAGAGGGTAAAGGTACTACTACCAAGCCTAATGATCAGAGTGCTGCCCTTGAGACTCACATGGCGGAAGGATAGAAATGACTCCTAAAAGTTGTCCTCTAGCCTCCACACATATATCTCCCCACACACAGTGTGCGCACGCACACACACACACACACACACACACACACACACACACACACACACACCAAATAAATGAAATAATATTGTATATTACTAAATACTGGAGACACCATGGTTCCTTACCAATTTTATACCTTGCTGTTGTGAGTACAAGCTAGTATTTTAGTAAGCAGTTTGACAATTGCTTCTATTTTTAAACATTACTAAACTTGCCCAGAAATTCTACTTTTTAGTTCATATGCTCATAGCAATCTTTAATTTTTTTTCTTTGATTATTCATTTTAGGTGATGGGGTTTTGTCTGCATTACCACGGATGTGCCTGATTTTGTGTAGGTCAGAAAAAAATGTATAAGATCCTTTGGACCTGGAATTATATACAGTTATGAGCCATGATGTGGGTGCTGGGAACGGAAGCCAGTATTCTGTAAGAACAGCAAGTACTTTTAACTGCTGAGCCATCTCTCCAGCCCTCCTTATAGAAACTGTTTCATAGTAGAAAACAGTTATGGGTTCAACCTAAATCCCCATCAACATAAATCAGGAAGATCAAATGAGATTTATTTTCAAGTTAGAAAAATATAGATCAGTCAAAGCCAGTGAACTATAGTAAAGCAAAAATATAGATAAGCAAAACAAAGGATGCAAGAAAACCGAAGACACAATAAAACCTAGCACTCTGTAAGCTAACGAAAAATCCATTCAATTTTCTTGTAGAGAGATGGTTTAGTGGGTAGGATTGAGTACCGCTCTTGTATTCAATCCTAAGTTTGATGCCTCCCAGCCATGTCCAACTGTTCACAAGCACCTATATAACTTCAGCTCCAAGGGATCCAACTCCATTTTCTGGACTCCGTAAGCAATTGAATTCATATGCATCTACCCAACACATAGACATACATATAATTAAGAATAAATGAAAAATATATTAGAATGGAAGTACCCTATATGGCTGGATAATGTTAATCCTAGAAAGTATGGAAGAGCAAACAGAAATTCTATCAGGAAAGAGATATCTCCTTATGAGTTGTTGGTCAGAGGCCTGCAAAACAACACGAGTTGTGGCTGTTGCTCTTAGTTGCCTATGAGAACTAGATTGAAGACCACTTCTAAAGATAAAAATATTGGGTTCAGTATATAGAGGAAACAAGCTGTAACTGACCATGGAAGACTCTGCCCCTGGCTAGTGTATACAGTATAGGAAGATGTCATCAATAGTCTTAAGAAACTGTAAATATTCAGAGATACAATGCTCAACTGCCAAGCAAGATGTGGCTATTGGTGAAACAGTGGCATGACTATTATATCAGTAACCAACCAATCTCTAATTGTATTTGAGACGAGCAAGAAGGAATATGTGTCTAGTACTATAAACTTGGTCAAAACCCATGGTTAGTAAGTTCATAGGCCTTAGAGATGAACTTGCTACCATTATTTTGCTAAATTTACAGGGTGTCAATCTACTTTTAATTAATTATGCTTATACTTTTAGTTAAATACTACTCCAAGATTTACTCAAAGTAGCTCTTCTTTGCAGGAAGTAGGGAAGACCTTGAATAAGTGACTAGGAAATGCTCACTCCTAAACAAATAGTCTATATGACCCTTTCTTAGGCTCAGGGACCATCAAGTAAGAGGAAGTAGAAGAATTTAAGAGCTAGATTACATAGAGAAGAACTGTAAGAAGCTATACTCTAGGCATGGCATATGCATTGCAATCATGACCCCAAAGCAGCTGTGACTTCTCTGCAGTGGGACTGTACAACATTGGACCTATCATTAGTCAATCATGGCTGAAGTAGAGGCTCATTTGGCTCTTGCTCTCATTGGAAAACTATTGTTAGATTCAGGAGAGATCAAGTCACTGTCTGCAAGTTGCACAGCTACTGGTGAGTCTACCAGGTTTCAATGAATAGTACCACATCAAGAATCAATGAGTGGCCTTCGAAGATCTCACACACACAAAAACATAAAATTGGGTTGGTCAACCATTGATAAGAACATGAGGAGATAATAGAAAGTAAGTGGTAGAGTAAACAGAATGAATTATATATGTGTTTAAAATTGTCAAAGAACAAATATGCTAAATAAAGAAGACTTAGTATAAGTGTAAGGTTTCCCTCAAATCACATAGATGTTGAGGGAAGATCTAATATCATTGATTCTGTTAAGTTGAATTCAATGCTGAGATCTGGTTACCGCCCCTTCTGAGGCAATTCTCTTGATTGGTTGGTTAATAAAAGTTGCTTATGGCCAATTAGCTGGGCAGAAAGAGTATAGAAAGACAGGACTTCCTGAGATTAGACAGGAACCCTGAGCACACACAGAGAATAACTCTCTTTCTGCCAGGACACAGAAGAAGACAGACATCTTGAGAATGCTGGAAGGTAATCACAGGCACATGGCGGTTTGGGATTAGGTGATCCAGGTTAACTTAGAGTAGCTAACTGAGAGTCTGTCCTGCTAAGGGCTAAGTGTTAAAACATTAAAAGGTCTTGGTGTATTTAATTATTTGGGAAAAGACTGTGGTGGCTTATAGGCCCTCAGTCCAAGCAGTCCTGGACTGTCAGACTTCCAGACTCCTGGACTCCCCTCAAACCCAGGTGAAGCTCCTGCCAAGCTGCTGGAAATTCTACTGACCTAATATAACAACTTAGATTAATTAACAGAGTTTAGGTTGCAGGTGGTGTAGTCCACCCTTGGTCCCAGGGCTCTTTCCCCCAGATAAATCAGGCAACCGGTTAAGGCACATGGGCCAGGCTGCCCACTTCTCTGCCAAGCCGCCGGCCTAATCTTACAGTTTATACTTACTAATAACTACAATAATTAATTAAATTGCAGTTTCATATAAATCTTAATATGTATTCTGTTGTGAAGATGAAAAAACTGAATAAAAAGTTAATTGTATAGATTTAAGTAGCTAATGAAATTACACAAAAATAAAAGCAAGATATATACTCTGAATCTTGAATTATTGTTACCCTGAGATGGGAGACAACCTGCACAAAGAATTATGGAGGGATTATATTGTAGAAATGTAGATTATACATATGCCTCTGTGTGTGCATGTGTGTGTGTGTGCACATATGTATATGTCTTGGGAAGGAAGGTTGTGGTAGTTATTTATTTTCATTTTATGTTTATGAGTGTTTTGCCTATAAGTGTTTCTGTGGACTACGTGCATCCAATGCCTACTTAGGCCAGAAGAGGGCATCAGATCCCATGGAACTGGGGCTAAGGATGGTTGTTAACTCCCTGTAAGTGCTGGGAACCAAACCTGGATCCCAACAAGTACTCTTAACCACACAGCCACCTTTCCAGCCATTTATCATATTTTTTTCCAATAAGAAGGATCTCAAACATAAGATATTGAGAAAACGAACATACATATGATCATGAGCAATAGGCCATTGGCTATAATAATCCAGTTCTATTTGCCTTGACTTCTTTTAAATCTTTCATTACATCTTTTACCTTCATATTCTTCCATTTTATCATTAACTTAAGTCCCTAACTAAAGCAATTATTTTATGACCATTTAAATATGTCCCTGGGCTACCAAAATCAGTCTAAGAAACAAGGGACAGAAGAATCTGCAATGGGAAAGAATGTATGGATCAAAATGATCAAGGTTAGCTGAATCTTGAAAGTTGAAAGGACCTGTAACACTTGAGAGAGAATGCAGAGTTTGTGCAAAGGAAAACTGAGGTCAGACGAGTCACCACCTGACTAAATGCACTTAACAGCAGAGGTAAAGGGGCTAGATGCTTCCAAACTGTTCAAAGAAACAGAACTCCCAGAAATACTTGCTGGAATAGATGGTTAAAGATGATGCACCCACTTCTTCCGTGCCGGATGTCCATAAAATAGATGCACGTGACTCAGAGAGAGTATTTGCACTTACCTCCAGTTGAAATCTACAAAGAAATGTCTGCACAGCCTTCATCTCTGCCATCTGTACTCCCAATACTGCTGTTAGCGTGATATGGAATTGAAGCAAGGAAATGACTGCCCGTACTAACAATAGCAGCAGTAATATAGTTTACAGTTCTACTGAAGTCTCCTATGATTGTCAGCATGTTTCTCACACCAACCACAGGAGGAACAGGAGGCCCTCTGTTTTTCTATCTGTCTTATGACAGAGCTGTGATCTGTGCAACTTCTCATTGACCACCTAGGAATGAAAATTCAGCTGACTGAGTATCTTTGCTTTAAGATGACACCAGAAAGTAAGGGGTCACTGAAAGTAGGAAGCTCATACTAACATTTGTTGAACTATATTAAAAGCACCATACTCCCTATGGAACTTAATCTGGCAGTAATCTATGTGCTAGGGTTAGAATTACCTCCACTGTGTGGATAAGCAACTGGACAACACAGAGAACTTAATTTGTTATCTGTCTGGTCTATGGTAAACAGTTCAAGCACACCAAGGCCCACTGTCCTCATCCTTAAATTAGAGATAATAGTAACCAACTTTATACAGTTATTGTATGTATTAACTAGTTGAAGTGGGTAAGGTCCTTGCTTTAAAACTGTGCAAATTTTATATATGGTGGTGATATAATTAACTTGTGAGTACATGATTCTAAGACCTGACCTTACTGCTGAAACCATGTTGCCTCACATGGGAATTAGAACAGATAACATTAAAAAATTAGCGGGTCACCTGTAGTGGTTTGAAAGAGATCTCTGAGTTTGAGGTAAGCCTGGTCTACAGATTGAATTTTAGGACAGCCAAGTTTTGACAGTGAAGGAAACCATCGAAAACAGAAAGCTGGTGAAGATATAATTGAATGAAGGGCCATGTTCCAGTCCCAGCAAGAAGCAGAACTTGGCAGCCTCAGCCACATGGTTCTGGTTTTAGAATCAAGAATAGAGAAAAAGGGTCATGGAATCTCCCTCCACAACTAAGAAAAGTCACTGAGGCCACACATACGTCAGTGGTGTCCCTGCCTGGAAGCTCAGAGTGGCCACTGTGTAAGTTTGTAAAGGTAAAGTCTAGATTGCCTTGGAGATCCCAAGATGCTGGAGATGCTATAGACACTGTAGCCCTAAGATACGTGCCTAGGAAAGCTGCCAACAGGGAATGGTACCAGCCCAAGAGAAAAAAAAAAAGTGTTCTGCAGTCAACAAAGCTGAAAGGAGTTGGCCATCTGAAGAGCATTTTGACATCAGACGGGGAGGTACAAAGTTTGGAGTTTGCCCAGCAGGTTTTTGGTCTTGCTTGGGTCCAGTATTTCCCCACTATGCTCCCTTTCCTCCTTTTTGAAGGCTAATGTATATCCTGTGCCAATTTATGTTGGAAACATGTGATCTGCTTTTTGATTTTATTTTACAGGGGATTACAGTTAAGAGACTACATGAATCTCAGAAGAAACTTTGGATTTTTAGACAATAGACTATGGAAACTTTGAAGTAGGATGAATGCATTTTGCAATTTAAGCCTATGGGGGTCAGGAAGTAAAATGTAGTGGTCTGAAAGAAAATGGCCCTCATAGGCTCATAGGGAGTGGCACTATTGGGAGTTGTGGCCTTGTTGGAGTATGTGTGGCCTTGTTAGAGGAAGCATGCTTCATGCTCTTCCTGCTGCCTGTGGACTCAGATGTAGAACTCTAAGCTTCTTCTGAGTCTGCCTGCAAGCTACCATGGTTCCCACTATGGCGATAATGGACTAAACCTCTGAACTCTAAGCCAGCCCCAGTTAAATGTTTTCCTTTAGAAGAGTTGCTGTGATCATGGTGTCTCTTCACAGTAGTAGAAACCCTAACTAAGATAACACCCAAACAAACCATAACCCTCATCCAATTCTCTGAGATTCACTGTTCAATGGACTGTCACGAGGAAAAAGACTAACATTAATTCTCACCAGGTACCCTTCCTTCTACCCACAGGAGCTGCACACAAAGCATCTCCTCTCTACTTAGCTATTATCAGAGCCACAAACCAGAAAATCTTTTGACTGGCAAGAGACCAAGACATCAATTTTCATCCCTCATCTGCTTGAAAGAGTAGGAGTGATGTTATATTATCAGTGACATTTTCTCACTGGAAAGATTGCCTGGATCATATTTGTATTTATTTCCCTAAATGCAATATACAAGCTACTAATAGAACAAAATCTACTAATTAAATTCCATTCAATAATGCATTTTTCACCTGAGCTTAGCAGTGTCCTTGTACATTCTGCCAGGATACTGCTAATAATGTCCTATTTAGCTTATAAATGGTGCTTAGCATTAAATTCAAAAAAAAATTAACAAGCATCAATGAGCCTAAAGTGACAGCACAGTAAATAATTTGAAAGGGCTCTACACTGTAGACCTATTTTTCTTTTTACTTAATTTGATTTCATTTGTTTATTAAAAATTAAACATATGGATTCAGAATGATGGTAGGATGCTAGCAGGCTTCCATGGCAGCCCAAGCTGCTGCCAGCATGTCCATAGACTAAAAGAAACACCCATCAGATTTATCAGACTTGAGACTCAGCCCTTGAAGGAAAGATGTTTCACAACCCACTCACATCTTGAGTGGGCCCACTGCATCTTCTCCATGGATTTGGAACTCTGCTTTTATTACAATTGACCATCAGGGTTAAGGTCTGTAGGTTAAGTGAATAACCTGGAAGAGGTTTATGGTTCCTATGCCTTTGGAAAAGAATTGTGACTTCTATGTGGAGTGTCAGTCTTTGTGCTTGCAACATACACGAGACTTGAGAAGCACCTGGCTTATATGAGCCCAGGCAAAGCACATTGTGTGGTAAGCTGTGATATGTGATCTCCAGAAACCTTCTCCATTGGGGTGGTACATTACAATTATTCTGTTGTACTGACAAGGGAGCTATGGTTGAGAGAAGCTAATCTTTCGTCCTCAGTGATAGTGGCAACATTACTTTGACACTCCCAGAGTTTCTGACCTGACATTCAAGAGCTTAAACATCCTCATCCGTGTGTCTCTCTCCAGCCACGTGGTCACGAATTCCAGAGGAGACAGAACTCCCATTACTGTTGGAAGAATGCTTCTATTTCCATTTTTATTTACAAACCAAACTTTATCAGTTCTTCTCTTGACCATTTATCTATTCAAATGAAATACTTAGCAAACATGTGTTTTGTGTCAGGCTGAGATACACGGGCAGAGATGAGAATTCTACCCTCCTATCATTCCTACTCCAGTATGTGAATGTGTGTATTGGGTGCTAGACAATAAGGAAAATGAATGGCAATATTATGTAGTACACATGGGAGTGCTAATTGAAGCAGAATAATAAAGAGAAAGCAACTAGATGACTATTAGATGGATGTCTGTGACTGGAGTGGGGAGTGCCAAATTTAGTTTCATGATTTTGCTTTGTAGACTCTTTCAGAAGGTTGATGTCTCACCTCCCCCCTCCCTGGCACACTTATTCCACAAATTGTTCCTTGCATAAGCTTACCCCAATATGAGAGAGATTGGGATTTCTGCTGGTTTTCTAATTAGCTAGAGCAACGTTGACATCCAGTGGTGAATTCGATTCATCACAGGTGCCCACACTACTTCATCTCTGACTATGAGAGGGTGGGAGGAATGAGTGTCAATCTGCTGCCTCTATGCAGCTTGGCCTGGAGTTCCTCTGCACATGTACACACTCTTTTCATGCTTTGGACTGGTCTTCAAGAGCACACATATTACCATAGCAATATGTCACAGCCAATCTCTATCCACGGCATGTGTGTGCGTGCATTCATGCACTTGCTCGTGTACT
>CAJQZJ010003694.1:16496802-16564379 GCA_907164525.1 Lophiomys imhausi
ACACACACACACACACACACACACACACACACACACACACACATTAATCGACCCACCTAATTCCTATATATACACATTCTTACTATGTCCCTGCAGGTGTATGCATATGCATATGTGGTTCCTATATTATGTACACACATTAGTCTGATGACATAGTATTCTTTCTCACCAGGTCCCATCTTTATCCTTAGGACTGTGTTACAAGCAACAAGGAAACCATACCACCCTGTGTTCTATAGGCTTTTCCATCAGCCTGATTTACACTGTTTCCATTGAACCAGAATCAAGCATGGCTGCCCTTATCTACTCCTAGTAGCTCAGAAGTCAGCAGAAGTATGCTGTCCCTGTACTGATGACAGTTTGTTTCCTTCATTCAGTGGGAATGAATGCTTGACTTGAAGAGGTCAAAGTCCACAGGACACTTCCCAGGCCCTCAAAAGGCCTAGAAGTTGGAACTGGCATGGCCAGAGGCAGAATAAAACTTGAAATAGACCTTATTCATCTTTTCCTTTGTAGCCAGCACCCATCTGAATTTATAATCCGCTTACTAGTTAATATGTATTTGTGTGTCCTAGTAACTGCCCTGTATTGAAAACTTGGAGACATTGGTCCCACTGGACTCTAATGACATTGGTCCCACTGGACTCTGATGACATCCTACAAAGGTGCATTTACCTATCCTTTTCACCTCTTAGTATGAGGAAAGAGAAGGAGAAAGAGGCCCTTCAACGAGTTTAATACACTGCACAATTAAATATTGATTGGAAATTCTTCCAACGAAATTTCCTCTCCACCTCCCTGCCTCCACAGGGAGGTGTCTGGATGTGATTCCTAAGCTGTCCCCATACAGTGATTACGTTCATTAGGACACCAGCCTTGTGGTTAAAGCACTTTCCTTACTGCTGCACGTTTAATTAGACAACTCTTCCCCAGAAATTATTTATAGCCAGGCTGCAGAGCTATTGTTAGTCCCAATGTAAATAAGATTCAGGGCGGGAGTCCCAGTGCGCTGCAGTGGCTGGCACTGCTGCCGTCAGCCCCACTCCTGGTGCACATTCAGGAACGGCTTCCAGGCTTTGACAGCTAGAACGCGGCTGTTTAAAAACCCGGGCGTGTTTCTCTAATGAAACTTTTAACACAAGACCTTCCAAAAGATGGGGACTCCACCAGGTCAGCACGAGGGCACGGAGGAGGAGTTTAGAAAAGAAGGGGAGGAGCTGGGAGAGATAGGAGCTGCTTCCAAGGCAGTGTCGGGGTTTCCCAGTTCAGCTAGGAAGGCATGCATGCACGTGATCCGTTTTAACACGACCATCCCACATACAAGTAACCGCTTTGGGCACAGATGGTTAAAGGCCCAAATAGGGATTTTTCGAGTGTAAAGCTGTGTTTGCAGTCTCTGCTACTTCACAGGGATATCTGGGGACCTGGAGGCCATTTTTGAGCTAGATGTCCTTTCAATACAGTGTAAGTTAAAAGTATTGACGCTGTTTCCAAATCCAGGGCTTGGACTTGGTGCTGACATTCTGTGCGCAGCATGGTCCCTGTCCTCAAGATGTTCCCAATCTTGTGAACACCATTGTGTGTAACCAAACTACAGGAATGTTATTTGAAGGAGTTTTCCTATCAGAAACCAGTGGAGGTCCGAGTGCTCACGGGATCCCGGCACACTGTGTCATTTAATGAGCTGCCTTAGGAGTGCAATGCTATTATCACCACGCCTGTGCTAGATTTTTCATTGCCGTGACAGCACATCCTATGGAATGACTTACAAGTGAGTAAGATTTCTCTTGACTCATCTGTTCAGAGGTCTCAGTCCATGGTCAGTCTGCATTGCTATTTCTGGATTTGGTGAGGCTAAATGCCATGACAGGGTAGGGAGGGAGGGGTAAAGTCAGCCAGTTACTTTATGGCTACCAGAAGGCAGAGTATTAAGGCTTGAATATGAAATATTGCAACATGGGCTCATGTGTTGGAGTTGGTCCCCAGCCAGTGGCTTTATTTGAGGGATGATGGTAGAACTTCGGACAGTGGGCAGAAATGGAGGAAATAGGTACCTGGAGATGACTTTGATAAGTATATCTGGTTCCCTCTTAATCATTAATTAAAGAATAGATGATCTATCCAGAGTGCATAATTAGTCCCCATCGCTTGGTCCCATTGCCATGATGCTCTTCCCATGCCCATGTGGCTGAGCACCCAAGGACTAAACCCCCTCAAACTCTAAACACAAACAGACAACTCTCTTCAGGTTGTTTTCCCTGGATATTTGTTATGGCGATGCAAACTCTGCCTAACATGGAGAGAGAAGAACAGTCTAAGTGTTTTCCTTTTGCCATTTAATCCCATCCTGGCCTATGATGTAAGTATTTAGAGTGACCTTCTCCCTTAGTTGATAAACTATGCACCCTCACAGGTATACACAAAGGCATGTTTAGCATCCCTTCATGGGTACTTCTCAATCCAATCAAGTTCGCAATCAGATTAACCGCAGCAACTCTCATTTGTCAGCAGATACACCTGCAGCTTTAAGAAAGATGCACACAGAATCTATTCACTTAAAACTGGATTTTAGCCATATAGTACAGTATAGCTATCCTACAACCAAAAGACCAAAAGGAACAGGAACATAGACTTTGTTACCTGTTAGTGGGACATCATGCCCTAGTAGAGCAACCATGTAGGCCCCCAGTATATAAGGAAGCTCTTAGCCCTCATATGACTGCTGAACTGAGGGTTGCTGATATGTAGGGGCACCCCACACCAGAGGAGTAGGAGAGGTGGGAGAGGGGGTAGCAGGTGGGAGGGTGGGACTGGGAGGGGTGGAGGGAAGGGGGCTCTGATGGAAATGTAACTTGAATAAATAAATGTTTTTTTTAAAAAAAAAAAAGCTTCAATGACTCTTGATATGTAACAATAAATACCTGGCAATGTGTTGTAGTTTGGCCTTTGTTGCTATAACAAATGCCACAACCAAAAGCAACTTGAGAAGGAAAGGGTTTATTTGGCTTATACGACCCCATGACCCCATAACAGCCCATCACTGGCAGAAGCCAGGGCAGGGACTCAAGCAGGAACCCAGAAACAGAACCATGGAGGAATAATGCTTATTCACTTGTCCACCTTGACTTGCTCAGCCTGCTTTCTTATACAACTCACTGCTATTCACTCAAGGGCTGTACACCCCACAGACCGGACTGTAGGCCAATCTGATGGGTGCAATTCCTCAGCCAAGGTGTCCAATTCCCAGATGACTGTAGTTTGTGTGCAGTTGACAAGAAGGAACCAACACACTAGAGAAAAAAAAAAAACCCAAATCTTTTCTAACCCCCACTTTCTGTTCTGTGGAGTCATATGGTAAACACAGCATGATCAAATGTGTAAATTTCAACCAAGTTGTGAAAAAAAAAAGGAGAGAACATTTCCTATCAAGGAGAGAATAGTGGTCACACAGAACTTTGTCAAAGAAATTAAGGAGTACTTGGTCATTTGAAGACTGAACAGAAGCTTGTAGGAGACAGGAAAAAGAGGAAGGATAGGAGAGCTGGGTAATATGACAGTCTTGGTGAACTATTGTGCTCAGTATAAGGAGAGGACCTGGATCTAGGATGTAAGTTTACACTAGTGACGTCATCACTCACCATAGCAATACTATTATGTTACTAAGAAAGAACAGAGCAAATTGGAATCCCAAGGATTAAAGAACCTAACACTTTTTCTTTCTTTCTTTCTTTCTTTCTTTCTTTCTTTCTTTCTTTCTTTTTCCTTTTTCTTTCTTTCTTTCTTTCTTTCTTTTTTCTTTTTCTTTCTTTCTTTCTTTTTTCTTTTTCTTTCTTTTTCTTTCTTTCTTTTCTTTCTCTCTCTCTCTCTCTCTCTCACCTTCTCTCTACTCTGTCTCCTTCCCTTCCTTCTGGTCTTCTTAGTGCTCATGTCTTTACACAAGGAAGTAGGAAAACAAAAGGGAGAAACACCAAAGAACAAAACTGTGTTCCTTCAATAATCACCCCAAATCTACCTGTACCACTGGATGTTCCACTTTAGAACTGCACATAGAAATTAGCATATTTTCACAGCTGTTCATCTTCATTATAGACTGGGTTACAACATATGTACAGGAAGAAGAGCAAGGGCTCAGAGTAAATTCCTTGCCTGGGAGCCCCTCACTCCTAGAACTCCTTCAATGGTTCCACTGGAAGGGGACATGAAAGCATATTTATCAGTGGGAAGAGGGGTAAACTGAGAAACTCACCTCACTAATTCCTGTGTGTTTCCCTTTCCTGAAACAATGACACAGACAAACTGGAGAGGTCTGTCTAGGTAATAATTTTAGTCTGGCCAGTAAAGAAAGTATCATAGAGCACCACTCTTGTGTTAGGGCCTATGAGGCCAGTCCAAACGATCACATTTCCAGTAGGGAGGATATGAATGTCTATTATTTTAAACATATAATTGATTCTAATTCATCACTTATCTCTCAGTGACAGATTTTTATATAGTTTATTATGTCTGTCAGCGCACAAGGCCCTGCGGGCCATCTCCTATTGTCCCACCTTTCCTGGTGTGGCCTCAGCTGCCGCTGTGTGCATTATCTGTCTGATTAAGTTAGGGAGTCTGGTATCTCAGGGTCCCCAGGTAACTGTGAGCATTGCACACCCTCAAATGTAGAATTAAAGGAAGCTTTTTACCCCTCTCTTTCTTGATCTGTCTGTCACAGCTCATTTTCCTATTTGCTGATGACTTTGGGACTCTGGGTCCCCAGGTCCTGGGACATAGCTGCTCCATCCTCTCACCTTCACATTCATCAGTACACTAGTGCTCCCTCTCTGGGAAGGGAACAGAGACACAAGATAATAAATGACAGCCTTCCAATACCACTGTTATCTGGCCTTTTACAGCTATGCTATCAGGCCAAGCCACCACAGCTCCCAGCTGGCTTCCCTTCCATGTAGACTTTTTCCATTCTGTGCTGAATCACATTCATTTTACTGTCTGAACTTGGGGATCCAGTGTCCTGCATGCTGTGCTCGTTTTCTTTCATCTGCTTTTAATGCACACAGCCTAGAGGTGACCTGGGACCAAGTTGAGGCCGTGCTGAGTTTGAGTACGACAGTCACATGGCATCCACACAGCTGTATCACAGACCTATGGCGTCTGTAGACAGCATGAAAGGGGCTGGGTGCTGGGGGTGGGCAGTGGAGGCCTTGAAGGGGTGCATATCACGTTGTTCTCTCACTAGAAGGCAGTTAGTTGGAACTGGCTCACAGAGGCCAACTCAAGGTGATCTCATAGTTTTCTTTGAAGAGCTTGTATTTCTCCCACAAATATTAATTCCTCTCCTGGAAAATTAACTTTTCCTCACACTTAAAAACCTGAACTACACTTATTTTATAATATACTTATTATACTATAATATTTATAGTATAATAAATATTATACTATAATAATATATTATATTATTATATATTATAATAATATAGAAGAGGGGTAAACTGAAAAGTCAGTTCACTAATCCCCATGCGTTTCCCTTTCCTGAAACAATGAAAAAGACAAACTGGCTCTCCAGTCTCTAACCACATCTTGAAGGTACTGCTTTTTTCCACATGATACTGGGTTAATTTTATATCTGCAGATTTCAAAAAAAAAAAATCTCTTTTCCACAAGGCCCTTTTGAAAGCCAGGTGTGTTCAGTCCACATTGAAGATTCTCATTGTGTTTACTTGAGGACTGAGATTTTTCTGGCCCTCGAAAGACTAATCTTCACCTTGTAGCACATATATGTGATGCTTGGGGTTACTTCTATTATCTGACCTGTATGTCCTATGACCACTTGTCTCTCTTCAAAACACAGAGAAGATGTCCAATGCCCTTGAGATGCTATGAATCCCACAAGAAATATCCATATTATTTTCTCTTCAAAGTTGTGTTCATTAAGGCAATAGGATCATCATCCCATGATGATGGGTACTTTTGCACTTAGGATGGGTGTGTGACAATGTTTGAGGAATTTCACTCAGTGAACTGAACCCAGCCCAACCCCCTTTCCTCCCCACCAAGCTTTGTCTGACATATGTCAGTCCACAAGTGAAAGTGTCATTTTCCTCTTGGACTCTGAGCCTGCGTGTGTTATGTTTAGTTCTTAATATGGTTCCTGGGACCTATTCATTATCTAAACCCCAACCTGGTGAAAAGCATTTCTGTCTCCCACAGTGCCTCTTATTCTTTGTTGCTTCTTAGGATCTGTCAGTCCTTGTCAGTTTCCATAGGCATGAATTAGCAAAATCGAAACACAATAATCTTCCAAACAATTCACATCATGTTAGGCATGTCTTATGGTTTGGATAATGGGGCTTATGTATTGAAAGTTTGGTCCCCAGCTGGTGGTACTGTTGAGAAGTAGGTGGGTCATGGGAGCCCTGGATTTACCAGTGGATTAACGCATTGGCGAGTTTGTAGCTGAGTGGGCTATTAGAAGGTAAGGCCTGTTGGAACTACTGGTAGTAGACTTTTGAAGGGCAAAGCTTGTCCTCAGACCCTTCCCCTTCCTCCCTCTTCTTCTTGGCTACCACCAGGTATTCAGTGCTTCAAAAGCAATTGAACCAAGCCGTTATGGTCTGAATCTTCTGAAACCATGATCCAAATGAATGCTCCCACTTCAAACAAGTTTTTTTTTCCTTGAGTATTTAATCACAGCAATGAAAATTAACTAAGAAAAACACATGAGGCATTTTTAGAGAGACCCCTGTTGTGATCGAGAGGCATGCTTCCTCAAACCACACAAAAGAAGACACCAGAAAACAGGTCCTCATTAGAGAGCAAAACTGATGCTGCCTTGGTGGAGGACCTCTCACATGTCAGAAAGGCAAGAAATAGATCTTAGTTTAAAAGTTATTTGGTTTTTGGCATCTTGCTGTAGCAACCCAAATGCACTAACAAACCCAAAGCCTCCACCGTGGATCCCCGCTTTATGTACACACCACACAAAACTTCCCTGAAATCACTCAGCTAAACCCCTTCTTTCTACAGACAAGACAACAAAAGTGAGCTAAGAAACCTGTTCCAGGTCATGCTAGTTGCTAGTTGTCACACAGGAAGTCGTTTTGTTCAGACACTACTGGACAGGCCCTGGCTCCCCACAGCCTTGCCTTACCTGGTAGCTGTCCTTTTGGCTCATCATGGCATGAGCTTTGCCTCTGAAGATGGAGTCTGTATCTCTAAGCCCCGCTATGGCTTCTCCTCCAGCTCCCACCCACCCCAGGTGGTGGCCCCAGGGCACCTCCCTACCAATGACACCTCTGTTTTCTACAGTATGTGTAAAGCACACACAGACTCAGTTTAGGGACAGTTAATTTCCAATTCTTTCCAGATGGGTTGGAATAATATCCCCAGGTGGTAAATACATTATTAAGAAGGCAGTTTGGTGTGAAATTGGCTATTAAAATATAGATAAAGTTTAATATATTGAGCTCCTTGTCAGAAAAATCACTTTAGAAGGCGCTTATTATTTGTTTGATATTAAAAGAGTCACAGCTCTGCTCCAAGTGACAAATGGGGAGGGGGGAAATGCCACTGGTAATGAACAAAAGCTTTTTAACATTTAAATTTAGGTTTTTCTTGTTGCACCGCATGCCACCACGAGCACCCCGTGTGGTGAAGCCAGAAGCAGGCATCAGAAATGTCAGGATCTCAGGAGCCAAAGAGGCTGCCAACCTGGCTTCAAACAGCTGGAGCTTCCCCCACAGAAGGAGCTACCAGATAGAGCAGATTGGTGTTTCAGGTGGTTCCCTTGGCAACACTGGAAAGCAGACAGGGATCTATCTCCAGGCAGAGTGTGGCCATCCCTCCCACCTTCTTCTTCAATATGATGACCCCATTCCCCCCAAACATTTCTATCGCACATGCTACCTGTTTCAGGAGGCCTGTTTGCATTGAACCTACCAGAATTGGAAACCCATCTTTTCTGCATAGACATTTCACTGAAAGAGAATATTTTAAAAAATGCACGTTAACAAAAGAGTCCATTATAACTGCAGAGTACAAACCTGAAGATGCTCTGTGCAGTACCATCATCCGAGCCAAACACTTAACAACAGCCCCTCTTCTAAGGGAGGTCCAAACCCACAACTGTGGCTAATGTCCTTCCTTATACTAGCAGAATCTTCTAAGAACCAGAGAGCCCCAGAATAGGTGAGTACAAGCCACAACACAGAAAACAATCCTATTTTTATTCTAAGAGTGAGTCAATGGCCTACAAGTGTGTGTTTGTGGAATGGATTTATGCTTAGAAAGAGATGGTGAATGGTTGGGCAGGGACCTTTAAAAAGAGAAGAATAGCAATGCCTCTGCTGATCACAATGGGGAACTATGCAGAAGTCCTATTGCTAGTCCCCTAAATGCCCTCATCCCCATAGGCAAAGGCACATGCCAAGTCACACATGCTCCTAAGCTGGGGTGGCCACTTTTTTCTTAAGGTGAACATCAGTGATGAGGGAAAGACTTCTGGTTTTTAAGCCAAATTAACAGAATATTTCAACAAGCATTAAGGAAAAGCTGAATCCTCCACCTAGAATTCTTTGCTGTGTAATTTAAGCACTAGCCTGTCTACAACATCACGGTCATTGGTTTTAAGGGGACATTAGCCACCGACAGTCTTTTTCAAACTTTGCCTCCTGGCCAAATCCCAGCCAACAGTTGACTACACCATCACTGCATACAGGGAAAATAGAAGTGCCATTGTGCAACACACTCAGTGTGGGCAGTACAGTGTGAGAAGATGAGCCTAGAGTGAACATGCAGCTTCCAGGCACATTGATTTCAGACAGGGTACTGGGAGCCAACCTAGACATCTGCAGGTTACCTCAACCTCAGAGTGCTCAAGGGTGAGTGTTTCTCTTAGCTGAACTTCAGAAGGACCCTAGCAACTATCCATGTGGCCAGCACCAAGAAGAGTGTACTTAAGAACATCTCAGCATCTGCCATGTTCTTTATCTTATTGTGTCCTGCTTCAGAATGGGGTAACTACTGAGTAACTACAGAACTATCTAAATATATATATATATATATATGCACCATATACATACATATTTATAATATATGTAACACACATACATGTGCATATTGCATAACTATAGAATTCATATACTCCTGCTATATGGCAAGAACATTAAGGGAGCCACCTCCTCAGCCCTCACCATTAAGTAGACCTCTTTCCATAGATAACAAGAGTGTTTGGGGAGACAATAACAGAACAAAAATAACTAACTGGAGGTCAGTGAGAGTCTAACAGCAACACATTCTATATTTTAAGTGGCAAATGGCTGAGATTGTGAGTTAACTGTTTTCTGAGAGAAATTTTCCTTCAAGGGGGTTGACACTGACTAAATAAGGCAGATATAAAAACCATGGCTGAACTTGAAGAAATAAACAAATGTTTAAAAAAAAAAAAAACCCAAGGCTGAGTCTGCTGAGGACTGAATGAACATTAACAAATAAAAATAAAGGCCTTGGAGAGATGGCTTCACGGCTGAGGGCACTCTCTGCTCTTCCAGAGGACACAGGTTCAGTTCCCAGCACACACCTGGGGGCTTACAACACTGTATTGTATTCTATTTCCAGAGGGTTCGGAATCCTCTTCTGGCATCTTCAGGCCATGCATGTGTGTGATCCTTATACATGCAAGCAGGGAAACACACACATAAACAAACAAATATTTTGTTTAATGAAAACCTTATGCTTTTACCAAGGGAGAGAAGGCTTAAGCTGGTTCCCTTAACATATTCTATTCAGTATCAATTCAGTTCCATCATCAAACATGTACCACCATCCCAGATTAGTCATTTAGTACAGTAAATAACTAAAGTAGCAGAGCTAATGGACAAGGCCAGGATTTGATTACAGGTATCTACTCAGAAAAAGTGTCTATCAAGTTACTCTGAAACACTGTGTGTTACTTATAAGATTATTATTGTTTACCTCTCGTGTGTGTGTGTGTGTGTGTGTGTGTGTGTATACTTGTTTTGAAGAATGTGGGTGCAAGTCTGTGCACATGCATATGGAGGCCAGAGGTGGGTTAGTCTTCTTCAATCTCTTTCCATGTTATTTTTTTGAGACAAAACTTCCCACTGCTTCTGGGGCTCACTGCTTTGGCTCACTACTAACTGGCCAGCAGAGCTCAGGGATCCTCTTGTCTCCATATCCCCAGGTCTGGGGTTAAAGGCTAGTGCTGCACCCAGTTTTATATGAATGCTAGGATATGTGTCTTAGCTACTTTTCCATTGCCCTGCAGATAACATGACCAAGGCAACTTATGGAATGAAGAGTTTATTGGGTTTACACTTTCAGAGGATGAGTCCATGACCATTATAGAGTGAAGCCTAGCAGCAGGGGTGTAGACATGGTGCTGATGCTGAAGCTGGAAGCTTACATCCTGGTCCATAAGCATGGCCAAAGAGAGAACACACTGGAAATGGCATGGCTTTTTGAACTGCAAAGCCGACCCCCAGAAAGATATCTTCTCCCATCCGGCCACAGTCCCTAATCCTTCCCAAGCAGTTCCATGAGCTGGAGATCAAGCATTTAAATATATAAGCTTATGGGGGCCATTCTCATTCAAACCCCAACAGTGTAAAACTCATATACTCCTGCTGTATGGCAAAAACTTCATTAACTGAGCCACCTCCCCAGCCTTCACCATTAAGTAGACTTCTTTTCCATAGATAACAGAGAGTGTATGGGGGTGGTGGTGGCAAGGGAACAGAAAATGATTGACTGGAGGTAATTTTATCAGTTAATCAATCTGATAAGACCTTATACCCCACTTTTCACAGTGCTCGACAGCTTGGTAATGACTCTTAACCACTTGATCTCATTTGAACTTTAAAACAACCCCACGATTATAAGCATTATCTTCTGTATATTGGTGCAGAAATAATGAGATAAGAAAAATCAAAGTAATCTTCTGATAGACTGTAAAATATTAAATACAATCTCTTCTTTCATCTGTGAAAACTAACATGACAAAGATTTGAAATAAAAACGTGGAGTGGAAAACTTAAAGAGAATTAACCCGTTAGCTAAATTGTCTTAAAATGGGAAACATGTTAGAGTTTATATCAGTGTCTTGTGGCTGCTACAAGCAATTGCTGCACACTCGATGCCTTAAATTAACAATGGTTTTCATGGATCTGGAGACCAGAAGTCTAACGTCAGTGTCCTTGGGCCAGGATGACATGATGCCACACTTCTCCCCAAAGCCTGTCTTTGCCTAGCTGTTAGTTATCCACCCAGCTGTGGATGGGTGTCCTTGGGCCAGCAGTGTCCTTGGGCCAGGATGACATGATGCCACACTTCTCCCCAAAGCCTGTCTTTGCCTAGCTGTTAGTTATCCACCCAGCCTCTTTAAAGCCCCTCTTCACTTTCTTCCCATCATTTATTTTCCCATAAAACATCTGCCTTGCTCCTACAGAGTTACAAGTAATTGTATTCATTAACCACTCTGACCAGATAGGGAAATAATTTCATTAAAAACAACAACAAAAACTAAATAAAACTAAATATAAGCAATCAGGAAAGACCTCTTTGGAAGATATAACTAACATTTGGACATTCTAGAAATTAGACTTTATACTATTTGAGTATTATTCATTTTTCAGCCCACAGGAGAATTCTTTGTTTTTCAGGAATGTGCTAGAGACATTAACTACTTTTATATCAACAAATAACATGGATACCAAATTGCCTGGATGTTAAAGTTTAAGAGAAGAAGGATGTATTTTGAAGGTTTGGTCCACGGTGGCTTGGTTCCAGTGCAGGAACAACATCATAGTGAAGAGGAAGCAGAGAAGGGGCACTTGTCTGGTTTCCACTTTCTCTTCTGTTCTTACTCCCAGTCCATAGGATGGCTACTCACTCTCACAGTAAGTTCCTCTGTCTCAGCTACTACTCTCTGCAAAGGCCTTCACAAACATATCTATCTCGAGATAAATGTTATCAGTCCCCTGGGTGAGTCTAAATTCAGTCAAGGAAATGAAGATTAAATATCACACTAAGAAAATACTGCAATCTATTACTTCTGTTAATGAAATAATCTCTGTAATTGCTAAATACCTAGTTTCCGAAGGCCACAGAAGAGGCTGAAGTCTGGGTTAATCGATAGTGTTCTTTGTACTGTTCATAATACAAAAGCTCTCCAAGAGATGGATACAGGAATTGACCAGGGATCTGTTCTGAATGTCAAACATCTTGTACTTTCTCTCAAACTTTGGACAAGGATTAGAATCTGCTTCCCTGTCCCACTGAGCATTGGATGCATGGGTTAGGAGAGACCATCACGCCATCATGTAAAGAATGGGTCAGTCCAAGAAGTCACCGACCCTTTCCAGAAGCTAAGTACCTAACATCTTTCACTGAGTTTGGACATAAATGCCAGTTGGACAAGCAGCAGAGAGGATGCAAGGGGCAGTGTATTGTCAGCTCTGTCCTCATTTAAAAAGGAAGTTGCATACCCATACCTTTCCCCAGAAGGAGCAGGCATCTCAGCCGAGTGGAACTCACTGTCCCGTCTGCTGAGAAGCCATTTTCATCTGATTTACCTGGAAGCTGGTCCCAAGATCACCATCCCTAGAGATGTTATTGTATTTCTTATAGACTTCAGAGAGGAAAGAAAGTGTGATTTATTTGTGGCTGAGTTATTTAATTTTTGTTTAAGTTTCTCTCTCTCTCTCTCTTTTCTGGCTCCCTGTGATGTTAATGCTTTATTAATGGTTCTTCCCGTCCCTTGGAGGCAATTGGAAATCTGCCTATCATCTGGTAATTGACACTCAAATATAAGGTAGAGAGGAAGAATATGGGGTGAACTTGGTAGAGAGAAGGAAGACTACTCTGGAAATACCCTCTACAGTGAATTGACACTTCACCTTGGTTATGCCCTCTTACACTGTAGCTCTTCCTATACTTGTGTGGAATTACTTTTTCATAGTACATGGAAATTTATAAACAATGGAATCCTGATTGTTTCAAGGTTCTGAAAGCTGGAAAATTGAAGAGCGATGTGTAGGCATCTAGCCATGGTCTTCAATCTATATCAACCCATGAAGAAAGCAAAAGGGCAAGACAGAAAGGAAAGAAAATAAAATGTTATCCTGCTATCAAAAGGCCTCAGCTGAGATAACTTACCCACTCCTATTAACCCATTTGGGAGGACAGACCCCCTTCTGACCCAACCTTTTAAAGATCAACACCGCCTTTAGGGTGAAGTTTCCAGCACATGAACTAAAGGGAGCATGTTCAGATCGTAGCAAAAGCACATTTTGATGTAAGCCAAAGTTAGCCAGTTTCTGATATAATTTACTCCAGACACATGAGAAGAGGGGAGCAGAAACTAGACCCTGCCTCCTGACTTCTTTGGTGAAATGCCCATCTACCCCTTCCTGGTGTGCGGTAAGCTACTTCCAATGCCTTCTCCCAGACAGAGAGCTGAGCCATGGTAGTTCTTGGTCCTGCCTACTTCACTCATGTCTACTGCTTCTCTAATCCTGTCCCTTCTCCAGTCAATAATCAGCCTAACGCTACTGCCACCCTCACATTAACCATTAGGCAGGATTGTCTTCTCCACTATTATTTCTTCCATCCTCCCTCCCTGAAGTAGTTAGAGTCTGTGCAGTCTTTTATATCTATAACATTCTTACTAAAATCTTTACTGGTTTCCCATGAAGTTTAGAATGAAATTCAAACATTGAAAAATACTCCATGCTTGCTCTAGAACCCATCTGCCTTGCTCTGTAACCTGTAATGCCATATTTCTTTCCACATCTCTATTGTAAACTTTATTTCCTTGGAGGAGGAGATTCTAAAATAGATCACTGTGGGAGAGGTGGATGGATGGATGGATGGATGGATGGATGGATGGATGGATGGATGGACGGACAGACAGATGGATGGATAGTGGCTACAGTTTCTTTCTAGATTTTTTGAAAGTAATACAATAGTGAAGATGAAATGAATACATTCATATTCCTACTCCTATACCTTCTTCTCTCCCATGTATTTGTGTCTCCTATAGGGACACATGGTAAGTCACATTGGGTAAGACCACTACAGATTAGATTTTCTCTGCTTCCATAATGAAATGTACTTTCCATAGAATATGAGAGCCAGGGAAAGGGATGGCCCCTTTCCTGGGGACTATGGCGCTATCACAGATCTTCATGCCACCCACTGTGGTTCAATGATCCATGAGGGAAGACTCTTAAGCACTTGTCACTGTGTACACACGTCTCACCCAGGTTCCCCCGTGGATGTCTTCTGTGAATCTGTTCTTTCTTAAGCCTTTTCTTTCTTTTTGAAAATGACGCTATATTTTATGAATTCCTTCATTGTAGGAGACGGGTACTCCCCTGGCCATGGAGGTCAGAGACTGTGAAGTGTAGCTCAGGATCTATTCTGATCTTTGCCCTTAGTCACACAATACCGGGATTTCCAGACATCTCTTGGGTTGGCTGCAGGTGGTGCCTAAATTCAGTCACACAAGACATATGTAGCTTCTAGGACAAGTTCTTAAAGGGACAGCTGCTTTCCTTGTTTCTCTGTCTTCCTCCTGACTAGAATGTGAGCTTCAGGGACGGAGCAAGGTGAATCATTTGGAAGACACACGACATGTAGAGAAAAACAAAAGCAGTGCACACAAAAGCAGGGAGACCTGATTCTCTGACTGGCAGCCACTGTCAAAAGCATTTAGTTTTTGGACTCATAGTTTAGGAGGGTAAAGGAGTTCAAGACCGCCATGATGGGAAGCATGGTAGAGGCCGGTGGACAGGCTGTTGGAGCAGTTACTAAAAGCTTATATCTAATCCACAAGCAGGAGGGAGAGGGGTGGGGAAAACGGTATGGGCTTTTAAACTGCAAAGCATACCCCCTTGACATTCTTCCTCAACAAGGCCATAGCTTCTTATCCTTCCTAAATAGTTCCACCAACAGAGGGCCAAGTATTCAATATATGAGCCTACAGGGGTCGTTCTCATTCAGACTAGCAGAGCCATCATTTAGTTTGTGTCACATTAGCCAAATACTAACTAATAATTCAGAATTCAATACTGGTTTTGCTATACGATGTTACTGAGAGCTGCTGTTTGACTGTGGTGGAAGGGCCAATGTCTTTTCAAATACTTACAAGCTGGAAGGTGGCTGCTGTCCTTTGTGACTGTAAATGTTAACTATCAATTTTAAAGACTCTAGAATCACTCGATAGATGAGGCTCTTGGGATACCTGTGGAGATTATCTTGGTTTTATTACATAAGGTGGGGAGGTTTGTCCACTGTTGGTGATGCTAGTCCCTGCCTGGGATCTGGACTGTCTAGGGGCATTGGGAGCTGAGCAAAAACATGTGTTCATCACCCTTTGCCTCCAATTAAGGATCAATGTGACCAGCTGCTTCAAACTCTGGCCACCTAAACTTCACTGCCAGGATGGAATGTATCATGAACTACAGGCCACACTAAATCCTTCCTTCATTGGGTGATTTTGTTCAAGCTTTCTCTCATAGCTACGGGAAAGAGAAATTAAGACACCTGTTCTCTGTCTCACAGCTCCTGCCACTTGTATATGTTTTAGTCTTTTAGTAGTGCCTTTCTATATGGAGATGTGTAAATGTTTACACGATAGCCTGAAAGGGCCTTTCCTGAGCCTACACTGGGTATTATCAGTGTCGATAGTGGTCAGCAGTAAAGACTAGACCTACCCAGCTGTCAGACTCAAGCAGCTAAACACAGGCCTAGCAAGGGTCAGCTAGGATAGGGCAATGCTTATTGCCTGGGCAGTACAATTCCACATAATTGTCTATAAAATACCCGAACTATTATTCCTTCTCTCACAGACACACACACATCCACTCAATTTAAAACGGGAAGGGGAAAAGTTGGGGCAAGAAATGTTCTTGGTTTTTTTGGTCTTTCAAATCAGATACTGAAACAATTCAAAAGCAGAGAGATCTACAGAGGACCCCTCTCCTACCCAGCACATCAGGTCCCCCACAGATTGCCGCCTGGGGTCATTGAAGCCTGGTGTAGAGCAATGGACTTGAGAGTTTGTCCTTTCCTGGCTATCTTCCTTTCCCTTTAGCAGTTCCATGTTGTGCCCGACATTCCAGAGTGTTCCTCTGGCTACTGCCTGTACAACTCCATCTATAAATGACCTCAGCAGAACTCAGGATTGATTCAACCTCCCTTATCTGTGTGATTAGCTTAGCTACAGAGCAGATATTTGGTGCTTATCAGCCCATTAAAGAGTCAAAGAATGCTGTTACCAGTTTTTTATCTCTGAAACACACACAAAGCCCCCGCTGATTATTCTATTAATTTGTTAATGAACCTGTCCACAGACAGACTCTCCATTCCTTTGGAAAGCAGGACCGGGAGTTGAACATTTAAAGGGGCGGGGGTGAGCCTTCAGAAGGAAGCTTGAAAATTTGAAAGCAAGTGCTTGCAGACCCGGAGCCACACATGCTTAATTTTATGTTTTTAACTCCTTTTAAATCTTCTACTGAAGCAGAAGCATATCAACGATGGGGAAATTGGGCTGGAAATAACTCAATGCCTGAGGGAAGCAAACTTGAGCCTACAAGACGTGAAGACAGAAATTGTGAATCATTTCGCGCATGTGCGAGGTTTGCTCAGAGTCTGATCCTTGTTCAGATTGTGCAACTGCTTGCAGATGGCAATTTCATCCCAAAGTGGGATTCTGGGGGACAATGGCTTACTTTTTATTATGTAAACTGTCTCACACATGGATCCTGAAACTGCCATTTAGTTATCAACTCTATTTATTAATAAGTATAAATTGTAAGATTAGACTGGCGGAGCTGTTAGCAGGCTGGCGGGAAGCCGGCAGGTCTAGCCTGCCTTAACTGGCGGCCTGAGCTGTCCTGAGGAAAAAGTGCTTCCTATAGTCTCAGAAATCAAGAGTATTCCAGAAGGGCAGGCATGTTCAGAAAGCGTGCTGAAGAGTAGCCAAGGATTCCCCACTCCATCCTGTTGGCTATAAGGTTACACTCAGACAGTAGGCTAGATTTGTGGCTTGCAGTAGGGAAGTGAGTGAGGTACGAGGTAAGCAGTGAAAATGGAGTGGGGTATAAATGCTGAAGAACCAGTCTACCAAACCCAAGCATGCCTCCAGTAGAAATACGAGACTATACTCCCTTAGAGTATTTCTGGGTGGTTTTTGGTTGTTTTGCTTTGGTCTGGTACAGTATATGCCATAAGCATCTTCCAGTCCCTTTGATGACAGATGCATGTACTCATATTACAAAACTGTTGGCTGTGAGGGGTTATCAGCTGTTTAACCTCTCTGAAAATGACTCTCAGTGAAAGAGATAAGCCTCATTTGGGACTACCCCACTCTGCAAGGGCAGGGTGTATGTGAGTACAGAGGCCTATCACCCTGCCCTCCTGTAGGGGTGACTCCAAAGGCGAAGTGAGTACAAGTCTCCAGAAGATGGATTGGGACAAGGTACTTCTCCAATACTTCTCCAGAAGTTTCATCATTCCCTTCTTCAAAACCCGATTCTCTCTGTCATCATAGGTGCTCCTCTTAATAGCTCCATCTGAAAACCTGTTTCCATGGAGCCCAGCCTAATACACTTGCTAATGTGAATGACTTGTACATAAATACGCCTGGGTAAGGAGTTCCAGAAGGAGACTTCAAACATCCCACATCCCTAAAGGCATTAGTGTGCATCATGAACCAACACAAAGAAACATTTGATGTAAAAGTTTTGATCATGTAAAGAACATCTATATGCATAAAAGTTTCCAATGGACTTAAAACATGCTTTGATGGCTACATTCTCCCAGGTGTTTGTATTTAGGTCTTATTTAGCATAGAACAGGTAGTTTAATTAGCATCTACATATTCTTTTTTCTTTCATTGTCTTTGCATGCTTAGCCTTCCTGCCCTGTCTGCCTCTGGTTGGGTTGTCCCATTTCCTCTTCCAGGCATAGCTTGAAAGGTTATCTCCAGAATGAACCCAATTCTGATACACCAGAGACCAGCAGTCGGGTCCACATTTGTGTATCAGGGAGCAGTCTGTTGGAATGTGAATCATAGACAGCCACCACAATGCTGTCTCTTCATGGTGTTCATGAAGTCTTCCAGCATGTTATGAAGTGTCTGGCCTATAGGAAGAACCCATCATTATCTAATAATAAACAAAATTTCTGACTAAATGGGTGAGCAAGTCAAGCAGAAAATTCTACATGCAAGAGGAGGCAGCTTGGAAGAGAGCATGCTTATAAGAAGCGGAATATTCTTCAAATATTTAAAGAGACATTAAGCAACCCTTGTAACATAATAAAGAAATATGGACTGGATCAAGGTTTTATGAAGTAAATCTGTAATTGATTTAATAACCGTGAACAAGTTTCTGATTAATAAATTAGTGCCAATTTCAAGTCTCCAGTGATGGTCTTAAAACCGTATCTCAAACCATATCCTTTTCAATATTTTTTATCAATGTCTTGGATAAAGACGCTAAAAGCATATTTGCCAAAATTTATGGCTGATGTGAAGCTAGGTAAAATAGTAAATGAATTGCAAGACAGAAAATAGGATGCAAAAATATCTCAAGAGGCTAGAATTATGAGGCTGGGTTTGCCAAGCTGACATTCAGGGAAGAGAAATAGAAAATCCTGCCATCTATTCTTGAAGCAAGTGCAAAACAGAGAGAAACAGGAAGCCATGCAGCATTAGTGGTAACCTTCCTTGGGTAACTTGGTCTTATTTAAGCACATAATGAACCCATTTTTTAAAAGTTGTCTGAATGCTCTTAATGACAATAAATTATACATTTGCGGAAGGAAAAAAGTTAGCACACATTTAGAAAACATGATTAGTAATAAACTATCTTCAATTTTCTTAGAAAGGTATAGATTGAACATTGCAGGTAGTGTTCAGGCCAGAAAACTGAGAAGAGAAAGAGTTTTTTTTTAATATTTATTTATTACTTCAGGTTACATCTTCAACACAGTGTCCTCTTTCCACCCCTCCCAGTCCCTCGCTCTCACCCTCTACCCCCCCATCCCTTCCATCCCACTCCTCTGGAGTGGAGTGTCCCTACATATCAGTCCCCCACACCAGTTTGGCAGTCATATGAGAGCCAAGAGCCTTCTCATACACTGAGGGCCTACAAGGCAGCACCACTAGGCAAAGTGTCTCATTGACAGGTAACCAAGTCTATGTTCCTGTTCCCTTTGGTGCATTGGCTGTAGTATAGTTATCCTGTACTATATGGCTAAAATCTGATAATAAGTGAATAGATGCCATGTGCATCCTTCTGAGTCTGGGTTAGCTCACTCAGGATGAGCTTCTCTAGTGCCATCCATTTGGCTGCAAATTACATGATTTCGTTGTTTCTGATGGCTGAGTAATATTCCATTGTGTAGATGTACCAGAGTTTTTTTATCCATGCCTCGGGTGAGGGACATCTGGGTTGTTTCCGGTTTCCAGCTTTTACAAATAAGGCTGCTATGAACACAGATAAGGAAACATCCTTGTGGTTTGGTCAGGAATCATTTGGAAGTATACCCAGAAGTGGTAAGGCTGGGTCTTGAGGTAGAGCTATTCCAAGTTTTCTAAGATATTGCCAGATTGATTTCCATACTGGTTGTATAAGCTTGCACTCCCACCAGCAATGGAGGAGTATTCCTCTTTCTCCACAATCTTGCCAGCATGTGCTGTCATTTGAGTTTTTGATCTTAGCCATTCTGACAGGTGTGAGATGGAATCTCAGAATCGTCTTGAGTTGAATTTCTCTGATGATTAAGGATTCTGAGCACGTCTTCAAGTGTCTCTCAGCCATTAGGGATTCCTCCTTTGTGAATTCTCTCTTTAGCTCTGTTCACCATTTTTTGACTGGATTATTTGGTTTCTTGGCATTTAATTTCTTGAGTTATTTGTAAATTTTGGATATTAGCCCTCTGTCAGATGTGGGGTTGGTGAAGATCTTCTCCCAGTCTGTAGGCTGCCGTTTTGTTCGAATGACAGTGTCTTTTGCCTTACAGAAGCTTTTCAGTTTCATGAAGTCCCATTTATTGATTGTTGGTCTTAGATCCTGAGCTGTTGGTGTTCTGTTCAGGAAGTTGTCACCTGTGCCAATGAGTTCAAGGCTTTTCACCACTTTCCCTTCTAATAGATTTAGTGTGTCAGGGTTTATGTTAAGGTCTTTGATCCACTTGGACTTAAGTTTTGTGCAAGTTGATAAATATGGGTCTAATTTCATTCTTTTACATGTTGACATCCAGTTAGACCAGCACCGTTTTTTGAAGATGCTGTCTTTTTTTCTATTGTACTGTTTTGGCTTCTTTGTAAAAAATTAAGTGGTCATAGGTGTGTGGGTTCATTTCTGGGTTCCAATTCCAATCCATTGATCCACTGGTCTGTTTCTATACCAGTACCACACTGTTTTTATTACTATGAGCACAAGTTTATAAAGCTATGTAGGAGCTTTATAAGGAGATAAGGCTTTGACAGGGGAAATAGCACAGAAACAAGAAAAGTCAAGAGAGATCTTTGTTTTAAAAGCTGAAAGGCCAGTGAGAGCAAGCTCTTCTTGTAGATTTTACTTTAAGATTTTATTTTATTTTATGTGTATGAGTATTTTGCCTGCATATATTATGGGCACCACATACATGCCATGTCTACAGAGACCAGGAGGTGTTCCATGACATTGCAAGTATCATGTGGGTGCTGGGAACTGAATCCAGGTCCTCTGGAAGAGTAGTCAGGGTTCTTGGCCAATAAATCATCTCTGCACCCCCTGTTCTTACATATTTGACATGGCAGAATGGTACAGAATGAAGTCAGGCATAGAAACTTTTCTCCATGCTTATAGAAGAGACATTTTTAATCAGTTATACCACTGTGTAGGTCATCGTGAGAAGAGTGAGGCACATGATGACTAGTTACTACAAGCATCTAGGTAGGTAATACTCAGTGGGATAATACCAAATGGGAACCCTCCGGTGCAATTTCATCTGTTGCATGGATAATTGGAGTCCATGACCTTTTGGTTTCCTGAGATGCTATAATTTGATATAAAGGAGGCTTGCTATAAAACTCCAGAAAGCACATCTATGCTTAATCTAAGAAGAGTTTTCTGAGAATTAAACATACTTAACCCTTAAAGCAGTAGAGATTTATCTTTTCTTCCAGAGTTACTGCCTCAATGGGGATTCTTATATGTGTTAGGAAGCCCAAGCATTTGGTCTTGGATACACCCTTGATATCCAAATCCAAGGGAATGCTAGAAGGTGTAGAACAATCAGAAGGTATTTGTTATAGCCCAGGTCCTGAAAGAATTTGGAAAGTCACCTCCTTATACTTACCTAGCGGACCTTTCTGCAAGATGGTGATAGTGGAATTTCTTTGTATCTTATAAGTTAGTTGGAAAGTTCAATCAAATATCATGCACCAAAAGCTTCTGCAAACGTTAATTACACATTGTAAAAGTTAGTGTTAACTGTTAACTTGACAGAACCTAGAAACACCTGGGAAGAGAGTAGCTGGACATGCTGGTGGCTGTGTGTGTTGGTTTGCATGAGAAAAGTCTCCCATAAGCTCATGTATTTGACACTTGGTCCCTCATTGGTGGCCCTGTCTGGGAAGACATGGAAACATTAGAAAGTAGAGCCTTGCTAGAAGGAGTATGTCACAGGAGGTGGCTGTAAGGTTTTATAACCTAGCCTCACTTCCTGGTCTCTCTTACTGTGTTTCCCAAATATGAATAAAAACGAGACTTGTGATCCTGTTGCCACACTTTACCCCATGACTGGTAAGCCTTCCCCACTCTGATGGATCTATCTCTCATGAAGCATATGCCAAAACAATCCTTTTTCTCCTTTGGTTATGGTATTTTTATCACAATGACAGAAAACTAATTAATATATAGGGAGTGTCTTGGCTATTAACATATAAGATATTTCCCATATCTTGAGGTGGGAAGATCCATCTTAATTGTGAATGGAATCATACCCTAGCAGTGGATTATAGAATGTATAAAATAGAGAAAATGAGCTGGTAACAGTACTGGTGCATTCATTATTTTAAGCTTCTTGACTAGGGATGCAATACAATGAGCTACTTCAAGTTCTTATTGCCTCAAATTCTTATTGGTGATAAAGTGCCTCCTCAAACTCTGGGCCAGAATAAATCCCTCCTCCCTTCAGTTGCATCTGTCAGGATATTTTATTGCAGTGAGAGGAAAAGAAACTATAGCACCCGAAATAAAAGGTTAACATCATCACTGACCTCATTACCACTAATACCCTTGTCTGAACTTTCTTGTTCTTTGCTACTCCATTCACACACTTTCAATTTATTTCTGTGTGGAAGGGAAAGCATCTATGTGCCTTACTATTTATATTGGTCTCCAGAAGAATGTCACAAATCTTTTGTGATAAGCATTAGATGGTAAATGCAGATGGCCCTCAACTCAAACAGTGTAGCATTCTGGCTGTAGCATGGTGGTTGTTCACTGCTATTAGCCAGGCTCAGTTACAGAATATGAAAAAAAGAAAACAACGCTTTGTACCAGGGCAATAAAAAAAAAAGATGTCTTTAAAGGAAAAAAAAAAAAATCTCGTAACTCTGAGACCTCTAGGGCATAAGAATGCAAACTCATTTGAAAAACTTTCACTTGAATAAAAGTGACTGAACAAAACAGTCTCCTGAGTGTCCTGACCCAGTAGGGCCGCTTAGAGAAATAGTTCCCCACATTCAACCTGGAAAGTACAGAGGCCAGTTTGTAGTTGTGTTTGATGAGGATGGGGGTGGGGCGTGGGTGTCAGGCTACATCTGGAGTTTTCATTAGAACTTGGTACCATTGTCTACAAGGTCGTGCATATGAAATACAATACTCACTAAAGCATCGAAGCTTGTGCTGAAGCTACGCAATGCATGTCAGAGTCAGCTTTCCTACAAGGAGACCTGAGAGGCCAAAGAGTGGAGTGGTAAAAGCAGAGCCATATTTGCAGTGAGACTCCACAATTCTAAATGCCAGCAAGGTGGCACATCCATTGAGGAAAGCTACAGACACTGAGTGGAATCAGTCCATGGGAAAGACTATGTGAACTGTAGACGGCTGATCTGGGCTTGGGAAGCTACCTACCTACCTTCATTGGAACACAGATGATATAATAATGAGACCCAGGTGCTCAACACGGGCCAGAAGGGTCTGATGATTGAACTTCTGAGTTTTAGTCTTATTTTGTTCTGGCCTTCTTTGCTAATCTCTTATTTCTCCATTTCAGAACAGGAATAATGTTGATTATATGCCACTGTATATCAGGAGTATGTAACCAGTATTGCCTTGAATGTCAGAAGAGATTTTGGACTTTGTTTTTGAACAATGTTGAGAATCTTGAAATCTGTAGGGACTTTTGGAGTTGGACATTGTACATTATGCATTTTACATTACGAGTTGACCCTGAGGCTACGGGAGCCTGAGGTAGAATAGCATTGTTTGGATGCAAAATGTCCTCTATAGGCTCATATCTTTAAACACTGGCTACCCAGTTGGTGGTGTTTATTTGGGAGGCTGTGGATCCTTTAGGAAGTCTAACCTGGCTGGAGGAAGTGGGTCACTAGGGGTGCTGTGCCTTGAACTTTACAGTTCAGCACTATTCCAGATCAGTATCTCTCTCTTTCCTAGTTGGCACCATTTAACAAAGATCTGGAACATGTTCCCACCATAGATCAACTGCTCTCATGCTTCCCCATCATGGTAGACTCAATTCTCCCATGCACCAAAGTAACTATTTCCTCTTTCACTTTGTTTTATAATGGGTATTTGATCATGTCGACAGGTTAAGTAATGAATTCATATACCAATTATCTTACTTTGGCATTGGAGCATATTGTAGTAAGTCTATTGTTTGCCCTTGTGAATAAGTGATTGACAGGAACTGTGGCTTGTTGTTGCTACCCAACACTGCATGAAAACATCAAACTATACATCCCTAGCCTGGGAAAAGATGACATTTCAGAGTAGGAGGTACAGATTTAAATAAATATTTATTAATTTAAAAGCATTATGACCGGAAAAAATAAAAACAAAACACAACATAAGTAAAATCTTTAATTGAGGATTTGTGTATTAGTGAGGGTATGGGTGACATGTCTCTATTACAAATGCTAATTTTTGCCCTTATTACACTAAAACAATTGGAGAAAATATGTGAACAGATAAGTAAAGTCAGCCCTGCTGCAGGGTAGATGGCTGTTTGTAGATGGCTACAGTTTTCCATCTCCTGAACAAATGTTATCTCTTGGGTGTGACTTTGCTTCACAGGGAACTTTAACCAGTCTCTCTCCCTCTCTCCCTCCCTCCCTCCCTTCATTCCCTTTTTCCTTCTTCCTCCTCTCTCCTTGTGTGTGTGTGGGGGGGGTGCGTAGGTAGGTATGCTAGAGAGCTCATTTTGAAGGCATCTAGTAAGTAGACATTACAAATAAAGTTAACTATCAAAATCACAGAATACCCCCACAACAAAGAATTAAGAGATCAGTATCAATAATGTTAAGATGGAAAACAATGATAGAGCTCAATTCTGAAATAGCCCTTTTCCCTTTGTGCTTATCTATCACCCTCAGCATCACAGGCAACCTCTTCCTTGAGCTTTGGAACACAAACTGTTATAGAACCCTAGAAAATCTGAGAGGGACTTAATTCTGATCAACTGTAAAACAATTCAATGTAAAAAATTCTCAAAAGCATTTTATTTTTTTATTGGTGGCATACTACATAGAAATTCAACTCACACTTTAAATTGGTTATAAAACCAAAATCATACCAAGAAATTCTCTAAGTGTGAGAAATAGGTTTGCTCTGGGCATTACTCATAGCATTCTAGACTGGTATGAGTTTAATAAAATAACCAATTCTGAGAATGTTTTTGTTTAATCCCAGGTGTGAGGTTGCTTAAGACACAGGTGTAAAGTATTAACTGTCTCGTGAGCTAGCAGGGGCGTGGCTTAGCCAGCTGCAGCACGTAAACTCTGAGGACTTAGGAGAGAGGAATAAAAAGCCAGATCCCTGAGGAGAAGGGGGCTCTACAAAGAAGTAGGAGAAAAGGGGCTACAAAGAGGAGAAAGGGCTACAAGGTAGAAAGTGGTTGCTGCTCTCCCAGCTGCTGGTGCTCCCCCAAACTGCTGCTTGTTCTTCCTGCTGCTGTCTCCTGGTTTTCTGGACTTCTACTGAGGCTGGTATTGCCCCCAAAGAACCCAAAGACCCTAATCAGCAGGAAGTAGCTTAAAGGGAACTCCTTCCTTTTTTAATCTTCTTTCTCTCCCACCTAAGGTTGGGGAGTTGGAAGGAATGAGGGTTGGGTGGGAGGCATAAACAATTAAGTATAATAAATTAGAGTAAATAATTAGGTACAAAAATAATAAAAGCCTCTTGCTACACTGGACATTTTTAGCTTTCTGAACAGGACCCAGAGTGGTTGGTTAGTCATGGCTCTGGGTGTCCATCCCTGTTGAAGTGGTCTGGAATCTTCCAAATGAATGAGCATGGTGTTATCTATCCACCAGCTCATTCCATTCACCAAATCAGTCATTAGACACAGAGGGGTTGGGTAACTGTCCTTGTCACTTGACTGCCTAGTGCTAGAACTCATAGAAACATCCTTTTTTCAGGGAAAATCCTACTCAGTCTCCCTAGGTCTTATGGGCTGTACTTTACAGGGGAAAATATGTCCAGTTTTGCCAGATAAGACATCAATTAAATTAAAATAAATAAAGATCTTTTAATCTTCATGGCCTAAATTATTTTTAGTTCATGTACAATATCTAAGAAATTAAGTATTTCTAATAATGCTACAAATTATTTTTAAGCTGTATATATCTAATTTATGTCAGTTCTCCACCTAATTCCAAATTTCATTAAAGTAAAACACAGCACAGCATTGCATATTTAGGTTGCTTAACAAAGTTTTGTTTAAACATTTTCTTTAAAGATGAAGTATTTAAGGATGATAAAGATAATTACTCGTTATGAGTATAATGGTCCATTTGACAGAGGAATTAAACATAAGGATAATTTCTAATAATAATTAAAAATATCTCTTCTCCTATCCTTCTTTGTAATATATTTTTAAAAGGAAGATGGTTTTTAAAAGGCTTCTTGTCCTCCTTTCTCATAACCCTGAACTCTATTATCTTGGTAGGGTTCCTCAATATGGCTTGGTGCAGATGAGCCCTGTATTCTCCTGAATCCTCAAGATGGCGTTTATACATGCAGCAGGTGATGAATTGGTTGAAGACAAGTGTCATAAAAATACAGTGCTGTAATCAATTCCAATTCTCCTGTATTAGACTACGTGTGGGACCAACAACATTTGCCCCTTTAAGATATGAAGAATTGTTGATATGAAGATACTTAAGATGTGGCAAGTGCAGCAAAGACTTCTGTTCTCTTCAATTTGCTTAAAAGTAGGATACAGATTTACAAAGTAAAGGACAACCTGTTCCCAAATTCATGGGGATGTGAGTTAGCTACCAGAGAAACCATTAGGTTTTCATCTTTGATTTGCGATGAGATACTAAGGTTTGCCAACTAGTCTTTACATCATCATTAATGTATGTTCCTACATGTTGCTGACCCTATAGACTCAAAGACTTTTTCTGTTGTTGTTTCTCAAATATATACAATTTTTTCATTGTTTTTTGCCACAAAAATGGGAATTCAAAATCTTTTCTCGAAGAACTGCTTATTCTCTGTGTGTCCCCTCATGTACCTCTGAGATATACATACTAAGCTTGATTTATTCTTCATAACCTGTCAGGTTACAAGGATCTATTAACAACTAAGAACCTAAGAGGTAGATGCAATGTATTATTATAAAATTGTAAACTTTCAAGATAGTGAAGAAACAGAGACAGACTATCTCAAGGAGGATTTTTTCCATTTCTGGTTCACTTCTCATAAAGCATGGTATAACAGCTTCTGTAATGAGACTAGCCCTCCAAACCCTAGCCAGAGTAATTTCATCGTGCTACGAGCTTCCATCTAACTGTTGCATGCACCAAACTGCAGGCAAACAAGCCATACTTCCCCTAGTGGGACTAGCAGAATCCCTGATTTAGACAAGTACCATGCATTTAGCACAACTAACTATCCCAGAGTTTGATTTTATCTGCGCCTTATGTTTCTAAACCTACAGTCACATTTATTGCTTCAACACTCAGTAGTGCCCTCTACCTATGTTCCCATCAATTCTGCTGTAGATTTATAAAATAGGAGATTGGCAAGTGGGGGCCAGGAAGGACAGCAACTTCTGGGAAAATGGAGCTGTTGTAGTCATCCACAATTCCCTAAGTAACTCCTAATAAACTCACTTCACTCATCACGATGAACTTGAATGAGTCATTTTTTGGGCTGTTCAAGCAAATCACAGTTGGGGTTATGATGTTAATTTTACATCTCCCAAAGAAGGTCATGCACCAGCTGAAAGACCGCGTAGTTCATTTAAGCACAGCCATCCATTTATCAGCAGATTCCAGGAGGCTGTGGGCCAAAGCTACACTTCTAGACCCACAAGGCACAGGAAATTGACACCTTGAGTTGCATGCTCGCCTCTATCCCTGGAGACCACACCAGGACAGAGCATTCATTTCAAAGGACACAACATGGGGTCCAGACAGAAAGGGGAAGAATTATAGGATTCTTACTTGAACTGAACAAAACTGTTTCTTAAGCTGGATGTTTTGAGCATCAATTGTGACCAGTTTATCATGTTTTTAGCTTGTCTTTCTCTGTCCAGCTCACACCTACTACCTTAGTCCTAACACCATGATGTGTATTCAGAGAACCTTTTTATTATCCTCCCAGTTTCTCCCAAACAGAAGAACTGAGGAATGCGTACATATTTGTTTCCAGAGTATATCATCATCGAAACATATAGCAATCAAAACGAGTGTAGTATCGCTCCAGGCAACATGCAGGGTGAAACTAATAATGCAAACACAACTTCAAAAGATTACAAAAGCTGTGATGTTCTCTTCTAAATTGAAAGACGTGGAACAGTATATGGCTTAAATGTACACAGATATAACAGACACAAATAGAAAGGTAGTTTGAGAAGTGGGTGCATAGAGCAATAAATCCACCAGTCAACAGAGAAAGACAGAGAGATAGGGGAAACATCCACAAGTGTAAGTCAGGATTCTTTTCCTGTTCTATTATCCATTGTGTAACAGGGTCACAAGTGAAGTCCTACTGTTTACAAGTCCACAGCATCAGAATGAGACATCTTTAGTAAGCCGTTTTAGACCCAACACCTGCTGTAGTTGTTATCTATTCCTATGGCTAAGAAGGGAGTAGATAGAAGCAAGAGTCTGATGTGAACATTCTCCACCTGTTTCATTCATGCACACATCACCATTCTCAGAAAATCCATCCATTACCGTGTCTTGATGAGCAGAATCCACTCAGTTACTTTTAAGGAATCCTAAGCCCTTGGTTCAAGGATTTATTGGAGAATTTTTCTCCATGCAGACAAACGGCAGAGCTGGAGAGATGGTCAAGAACACTGTTTGATCAGACAGAGGACCGGAGTTTAGTTCTCAGCTACCACATCAAACCACTCACAGCTGCCTGTGAATCCAGCTCCAGGGGATCTGACATCCTCTTGTGGCCTCTGGTGGCATCTTCATTCAAGTACACATAATCCCACAAGGAAACACCTACACACATTTAAAAATTAAAACTAAATCTTTAAATATTTCTTGAAAAAGACAAATAGTAAGAAGGATGCACCATTAGCCAAGACTAATGTTTGTGTGACCCAAACATGAAAACTGTCTGTAAAGGGATCACACTGCCATCCTTCTGAAAATGTTGAGTCCAAGACCTGCCATGGATTGAATGAATCAGAACCTGATTGTGCAGCTTTGTAATATCCGTGTTAGTTGCTTTGACAACCTCCACCAATTGATGGCTCAAACAATACACTTTTTTTTTTTTTTTGTATTCTGTCATCTGGAAGTTCCAGATCAGGGTGTCAGCAGAGCCAAGCTCTTGATTGGAACCATTCGCCTGATCTACACAAAACCATCTTTCTGCTGTTCCCTCAGAAGGCACAAGGGGAGGGAGGAAACTAGCTAGCTCTCTGGCTCCTTATACTGGGTACTAAAATCAGTTTCATCTTCATTGCTTACCTATGATACCAGTATGGGTCACTTGGACGTTGCCATGTTTTTCTTTATGCCAGGATTCCAGAAGATTAAACAGTACTGCAGGCTCACTACTTGCTAGCAATGGGAATCAGAAAGCATGCACACTTTTGGCATGACTGAAGGACTCACTTGAATGTTAGTGTTCAGTTTGGTAGAAACTATATTCGTGGTGGAAAGAAATGGCTTGTTTTTTGCTGCCATAGGTTGTACAGCCCTTGCCAACCTTGTTCACTTACCGAGAGAAGGGTGCCTTCATAAATGTGGTTCCAGCAGGGCAATGCCAGATAGGGGTCCAGGTACCATATGGTAGCCAGTGCCTACTGCAGGGTGGGATCTTTCTTGCCCATGGGTAGTGTTCCTGCTGTAACTGTCTTTTTGGATGAGAAAATGTATCTGATTTGGAGAATGAGGAAGCAGTCTAGAATTAATAGGAAAACTGAATAAAAAAATTGGGGGAGGAGCAAACATGGGAGCCTTGTTGGCTTCTATTGGGATCATGTCTCAAGAAGCCTGTTCATCATCTGGGAAACAGCATGTTTTTGCATAAAAAAAATCAAAGCCAAGAGTTCCTTTCAGTATTCTACACTGAGATTTGCCTGCTGCTGGACAGAATCTCCCAACATAAAGCTTAATTTATAATAAAGAATGAACTATGTTGGTACTTCTTTTTTTTTTAAATACTTTATTTTTTTTTCTTCAAGTTACATCTCAGTCACAAACCCCTCCCTATTCCCCCTTCCTATCCCACCCTTCCACCCTCTTCCCCCCAGAAGTTTCCCCTTTCAGTCCAACATATGGTTCCTTCTCTTATAGCAGTAAGTATTATACAAAACAACAGATATAAATATGCCACATTTAGGAGAGTTAAATGGCCCAGTATACCTTCCCAATGTCCAGTTTATACACATTTGGCCCCTGACTTTAACATTCTACTATCTAACCATCTCCATGAGTTTAAAGGTCTATATCTGACTCAACATTCATACTAACTTGCAACACACTTTTAAGAGTATCTTCTTAGATCTATAACACCCTCTTGATTCCTAAACAACTCAAAATTTAACTATGAGACTCTAGCTGTCTATTCTTCAACCACCTCAGAGACCTGAGAGGGATAAATATATCTGCTTATATAGGAAGTGCAGGGCCTGCAGCTTCCAAAACTAAGAAAGGACATACCAATGACTGCCTGGACAGTTCCCATTTTCTCTCCATACATTCCTGCATCAGTCTTCAGCCTTTGGGTCCTGTTTCTCTGACAGACATTTGTTGTAGAGCTGGGATTATGAAGGACTTACCTACCCTGTCTTGGCAGAGTTAGGCTGTCGACTTCCCTGCTACCAAATTTTGTCCTTTTTGGACAGCAGTCTGTCTGCAGTTGGTGCAAGGGGTTTTTTCATGCCAAGAGATAGGCTTGCCACTAATTCAACCATCTTACAGTGGAGGTTCTTCGATGCTTATCTTCTACTTGGAGTAGAATAGGGGGTGCTGTCAGGCACTGATATGTCTCGATATCAAAAAAAAAAGAAAATCTTAATTTAAGATAACATCTTTGAATGCCATATTCTGCAGATCTCTTGGGGTTTTTGAAGATGCCCTATCCATCTCTTGTATTTTACATATATGCATCTGACCACCGGTGTCATTCCAAAAGCATATTTGGTATGATCCCCCTTGCTAGCCAGCTGTGAGGCAGTGGTAGGCAGATTGAACTACCTTCTGGAATCCAGGCAGTAAGATCCTCTTCAATGCAACTCACTATATAGAATGGGTTGTTCATCTCACAATCATGTGGCTATCCTGGAGCTATAACTTGCTTCCACTGCCCAAGATCAAGAGACAAGGTGATACCTCAGATCTCTAGCACAGGAAAAGCAAAATTCATCATGTGAACTATGGTTTCTTTTTTTTTTTTTTTTTGGTTTTTTCAAGACAGGGTTTCTCTGAATATCTCTGGCTGTCCTGGACTTGCTTTGTAGACCAGGCGGGCCTCGAACTCACAAAGATCCGCCTGCCTCTGCCTCCCAAGTGCTGGGATTAAAGGCGTGCGCCACCACCGCCCGGCCAAACTATGGTTTCTTAAAAGTTTATGCTTTCGTGCCAGTGTAAAGCTGAAAGGTTCTAAGATGACCCCTTGACATATGATGGGCTTAAGTCCCAAAATATCCAACATAAATTGAAAATGTCATAAATGAATTTGGCAAATTCAACCCACTGAAACAGAATATGTGTATCTTTTTCTTTTGCTTACCCACTCTTTCTTCCCCTTCCTTTCCTCCCTTCTTCCTTCCTTTCCTTTCTGTCTCTGTATCTCTCTCCTGCCCTCGATCTCTCTTGCTCTCATTTTCTTTTTTCCTTGAAAATCAAGACAAAGAAACTATAACTAGAAACATTCTGCTCAACCCCAACCTCCAAAATGAGCAACTCCATTCATGCCCATTGGGATTGCAGAAAGCCTGATATTCATTCTTTGAAGCCCAATGACCAGGAAGTGAAGAGGGAGGTGGACAGAAATGATTGCGTTTAGAGTTAGCTGATGCATTGTGCAGTTTCTCCTCACCAGTCCTTCAGAGGTGATAGCATAAAGAATTCCAACTGGGCTGGAACTTGCAAAATACCTCTTGCTGATCCCAGAGGGCAGAGGTGTGCTGCTGTGCTGTGTCCAATGCCTGTGGCACATATCCTGTCACCCCTAGCAACAAGCCTCAAACACAGCTGCACTGGCTTGGGTCAGTGTTCCAATGAGAACTGACAAGATCACAGCTCTGTTCCCAGCTCCACCGAGTCACCTACATGAAGCCCAGAAGGTACTACTTCCTGTTCTCAGTATGTGGAGTGAGGCTCGACAGAGTCAGAAACCCCTGTGTCCACCCACAGTCCTCACCACCACTAGGCTTTGCTCTCAAAGATGATACCTGAGGGTGATTCTGCTCTCGGGAGAGGCAGGAGACAAATGATGCCACAGCAGCTCTGCCTGGCTTTGTTTCCTGAACAAACTTGGTACCCGGCCTGTGCATGTGGCTTTGTTGGATCTTCACAAACCTGGCAGAGAGAGTGCAGGCAGAGAGGGATTGTCCCTTGTAGAAATTAGAACTCACAGCTGCAGATGGCTTGCCCCGGCAGCAAATGCCAGGCAAGCACTCCTGAGCCTGCCAGGTGAGAAGCACTTCCAGGACCTGAAGCTGTTTGTGTGAAAAAAAAAAAAAAAAATGCAATAGAAAGGTTGAGAATTGGCCCAGCTGAGGTGACCTCTGAACCAGTCCCTCTAGTGAGCAGAGATAAGTGGGGTCAGACAGCCCCTTCCCCTTGCCACTCCATGAAGGCACAGCTTGATATTTGAATCTAAAGGTTAATTAAGTGCAGCTGCCAGGCAGAAAGGCCACAATCAATTACCAGGTCTTCCTGTCCATTGCAGCCTATTCTTAATTGTGTTCGTTGGGTTTGGGGAGGGAGGTCTTTTCAGCTGATGCTTTTTAAGAGGGAGCTGTTCTGCTTGGAACAGATGGATTTGTCCTCCAAGACCACAGCATTCATCTTCATCACCTCATGGTGTTCAACTCGCCAGTGAGTCCCAAGAAAGGGGGACTGGACAGAGCCAAGCCAACATTTCCCGGTGGGGCTATGAGTAAGGAATGAAGGGCTTCCTTGTAGCACTTACTTAATATAAGTGCCACTCTTTTTGTCATCAGTGGTGGCTCTGGAACTGTCTTCCCTGGCAGTGCTGGGAAGCCCAGGCCTGCACTGTGACTGAGGACCCCCTTACCCACAGTGTGCAGGCCATAAGCACATGTAGGCTCACCTGTTCACACGTGTGCGCCCGTGCTGACGCCTTGTCATAGTTAACTATTTAAAATTCCACTGCTGCTAATCGAAGCTGCATGGGCTGCATTCTCATTAAGGAGATCAATGCCTGCTGAATATTCACCTCCAGGGGAGGATGTGGTGGGAATGAGCTGATGGGTTCTGTCTGGCTTGCCAGAGCTAATGAATGGCTGCTGCCATTACAAAGCAGCCACTTGCCTGTAATCAGTCAAAATAACAAGCCCCAGCTCCTTGCAGTGACTCTGGGTGTTCCACATAAATATACATAGAATGACAGTTGTAAAGATGTCCTGCACATCTCAATGAGTATGGCTGAGGGGGGTGTGGCCTCCTCAGATTGAAATGGATTAGAGTCATCCCCATTTTGAGTCTGAATCTCCTCTGCCCAATTTTCTCTTCTCCAGCTGTCTTTCTACCCCTTCCATGTAAAGCTCTCTACAGCGGTGACTGGTATGACCACTTATAACCTTTGGCTATCTCTGAAACTGCTTGTTTCCACTCTCTAGCCTTTGATTCCACAGGATCACCTCCAAAGAAGCTTCCTGTGAAAAGAAGTACTGAGCTCCAGCACTTTTGGGGGTTTCGCCCTGCCTGAGCTTTCTCCCTTCTGTTTTTGTTCTCAGGTTCCAGGGACTCAAGGTAAGAGAAGAGGTGGGTGAAGAAGGGTTTCCAAGACAGATCAAAAACAATCCCAAAGATAGCTTGTACAACACGGGTACATCATAGGCAAGTTTTTCTGAGTTTTGGAGATGCAAACCAAAATATCAATAAAACTGCTGCATAGCCAAAATAAAATTCAGAGAAGCAATGCTTTCTTCCTAAGCTTTCAGCCCACAAACAACAATCCTACCTCACTCCATTATGGTACTCAGTTTTCCCATTTAGGGAATCTTGCATCCTGAGCAAAGTTTGGGTTTTAACCTTGGATCTCCCCTATGGCCTACTTTGTGCACAAAGGCACTGTAGAGACTGTTCCGAACCACGCATCTGGCATCAGGTTCAGGATCCTGCTGCGTCTGTCCTTCTGCCTTGCTGCACTCATCTCTCTGTTTACTGTAGAATGCATTCCCTCCTTACACTTTCCTTCATCTGTTTTCAGTGGTCAATCTCGTTAAAGGCAGGATTTTTCTCAACAGCAACTGGATGTCTATATCAGCTACAGAGGACATAAGCAGGTAGGCGAGGAGTGGCTAGCTTCCTCTCAAGCCACAAGCAGGTGGGAAAGGCTCGCTCACTCGAAGGGATGAGCCACATGCCAATGGAGGAAAGGTGATGATAAGTAGGCGTCATTTCTAATATTGCCTCTCGTAGTCAAGATTCGAGGCACCAAGGAAACAAGAAATGGCAGCTGGGGCCATTCAATATTCCAGCTCCCTCATCCTTTGATCCTTATCAGCCATTAAGAAAGATAATTAAGCCAGTGTCTTGCTCACACAGCCAAGACTGAGCTGGTCGGAAAATAACCTGCACCCAGATCACACCAGAACAGCACACCCCATTGCTGACATCAGGGGACTCCTTAACACCCACTTGCCCGTGACTGCTGCTGGGTTCTGCACTACAGAGGAAGCTGGCTGAGGGTTTTCTTGGCATGACTGCTGTGCCAGCACAGGCACTGATCTGAGAATGGAGATAAGGTCAAACTGGAGATGCAGAGCATGAAATGAAGTCACAAGTGAGAGAAAGCCACTAACATTCTATGCAGGACTGAATGCGTGGGGTAGGAAAACCTCCACCGCCAATTAGCAGGAGGCCCTGAGGGACTCACCCTGATTTTTTGGACCTCGGTTGAAAGAAGCCAGCAATTTCTTGGTTGATAGAAATGACAAGAACTTCTTGTCCAAATGGTGAGGAAAATGATCTCCTACAGTAAGCACTGTAGATAAATAACATATTAAACCCAGTTGGCAAAGCCCAGGGAGAGGAAGCTTAAAGAATGAACTTTGTTTCCTATCAATGAGACACTTTGCCCTAGTGGTGCTGCCTTGTAGGCCCCCAGTGTATGAGGAGGCTCTTGGCCCTCATATGACTGCTGAACTGGGGCGGGGGGCTAATATGTAGGGACACTCCACCCCAGAGGAGTGGGATGGAAGGGATAGGGGGTAGAGGGTGGAAGGGTGGGACTGGGAGGGGTGGAAAGAGGACACTGAGATGGAGATGTGACCTGAAGTAATAAATAAATATTTTTTAAAAAGAGAGAAAAAAATGAACTTACTCCTCTTTCTAGTCATGCATTCTCTAGGCTTCTCATTTTGCCTTATAACCAATCACCATAATTTTGATGTATCTAGTGCTGCTCAACCAAGGGAAAGGAAAACAACTCCCCAAAAAATAAACAAACAAACAAACAAAAAAGTCAAATTGAAGGCTCCAATTTCCGGATTGGACTTAGATATAATCTGTGGAAGAACAGCAAGCCACCTGCCCCTGTTGTACAATGAAGGCATGCCAAAGTGACTCAACCTAGACCAACATCCCCTCTGAGATTGATCTAACATGTTGGGCGGCCCCTGTGCCATGTCTGTCTGTTGGCAATTAAAAGGAAAAGGAAGAAAAGAAATGTTTCAAAAGGACATGCTTATGAGTGTGAGGTCATTACAGCAATATAGATAATGAAGCTGTAATGGTGAACATGCCTGGGGTGTTTGCAGAAGTTAAACATCACACTCAGAAATTAGTTCTTTGAGACAGGATCCTTTTCATGCTAACCTAGTAAACTGGTCATAAGACTCAGTGTCATTAGCAGGTGCAGAGCAGGTAGGTGCTTGGACATACAGCTTAACCCCACTCCTTCCTAGGAACGTCCAGGTATTGCCTTAAGATTGCATAGATTGGCCTTGATGTTTTTATAGTGTCCCAGGCTGTGGTGCAGCCCAGCAGTGAAACCAGACAACCTGTGCCCCACCTACAGCATGTATGATGGATTTCTCCATATGTCATTACTCCCTCCACAGAGCACTTCGTAATGCTTGGGGATGAAAGGATTATAAATGAAAGATATTATTATTAATAAGAATGTAGATGAACAAAGGGAAAATGCACTCGCCCTCACTATCTATCACCTTAGCACACTTCACCCAAAGCCAAGGATCTGCAGGAGCCTCAAGGAAAGCCTATTTGCAGAAATCAATAACTGCTTTTTAAAAAATAGATCTCAGCTCCACTGGAGCCGACAACTCAGGGCTACCTCATAATTCTATGCAACAGTCAATATTAGCTATCACTGCCACAAATAAAGATTGAATTCAAATTTAGTTAAGACTAGTTTTGTATGCTAATCTACCAGCTGATTATTAAATGTATTTACTGAGGGTGTTGAAAAATAGGCTGTTGGGAGAGAAAAGGGGACGAGCAGCCTGAGGGAGTTTATGGAATGTGAGCTATGATGTGCGCTCACAGTGATGGCTTCTTCTGCTTCCTATAAAATTAACTCTTGGGGAAATTGAGTTTCAGTGTGTGGGTGGCAAGAAGCATAGCTGCTCTATGCATCATATGGGGAAGAAGGAACCAGAGTCAGAGCCATTGTACAGTATTGATCCAGCCATGGTTCGCCCAGATGTCCTGAGCCAATTGTGTACAATGTTGACTTGTGTTTCATGATCCATAACCAAGAAACCAGTAGCCTGTGCTTTCCTTAAGATCCTTATGGTCACTGGGGAAACTGAGACAAACATGGAGACTCACGTGTGTGTGTGTGTGTGTGTGTGTGTGTGTGTGTGTGTGTGTTATAGAAACACGTAGGTACAGGCTTAGGAGCTCCTATCCAAAATGCTTGGGGACTGATTTGGAATTTGATACTTAAGGATATTTGCATATATGAAGTTTCTTAGGTTGTGGGTCACAAATCTAAATAAAAATGTCCTTTATATTTGGTACATCCCTTAGATGCTGAAGGTGGTCTTACACATTAATTTTAGTTAGTGAGGGTGTGTTCTGTGATCTGTCATGTGAGCTCATATAAGAAATTAGCATTTGTGACATGAGGGTTTTAAAAGGTTTCAAGAAGTTGGATGTGCAGCATGGTGGCCCATGCATCCTCGGATGCACAATCCTGGCCCTCACTCAGAGAAAAGGTCTAGATTTTGGAGCATTTCAGATTTTTGAATCAGGGATTCTCAGCCTTCATTGGGAGGGGAGATTTGATGCTGCTTGTAAGAGAAGAATAGAATACAAAGAAGGGAGAGCTCTAGAACAAGTAGGGGGAGCTGTGAGACTGTCCACCGGGGAGCCTTGGAAGAGAAGTGTGCCCTCAATAGGAGACACAGCTGTGAATCAGTGAACTCACTGGCGAAGATGTCGATACCAGGGGAGGTATAAGCATGGAGGAATTGTAGGCCATGTACATTCAGGAAGAAGCCATTTACCCAGTAGAAATGGCCTGATGTCAGTAAATATGATGCACAGTATGGAAATGCTCCCAGAAGAGCTGGTGCTGAAGACAAGCAGAAGAGACCCTTGTCTGTCATGCATGAGGTCCTGGGTTCAATCTCTAGCACAGAAAAATGGTTTTTTGGTTTTGTTTTTGCCTGCTATAATGTACCCTTGGCATGTGGTTTGTGTACAACAAAGAACTACCCAGAAATATTTGTCCTGTGAGTATTTGATTACAGTTACCAAAACATGTCAAGCAAGTCTGTCTATATAATTCTGATGGTTATGAAGACATGTGATCAATAAAAGGTTGAAAAGCAATTCTTATTCTGCTTGCTTTTTTTTTTATCAGCTCTCCTCCATTTGAACCTGGATTGGTGCAGAGATTTTGTCCAGGACCCAGGCCATGGAACAATTTCATCCCTATCATAGACAACCTTGTGAGAGGAAAATGCCCACTATAGCAAACCTATGTGTCCTGTTTGGACCTAAGACTGCATTTTAACATGCAGCTATGAAGGCTTGGTGACAGGAAATTCTAACTTATACTTGGAGAACACTTGTGGGCTGATGGGTGGAGGTATCTCCACAAAGTGGGCAGGGATAAGTCTGTAGCTCATTTCCCTCTAGAGAGAGAAAAATAGGATTGATTTGAGAGTAATTAGAATAGTAGGCTGTAATATACACCCCAGTGGCAAGCATAAATATATAAATATGGAGTTGATCATTCTATAGTTCACAGGAATGTAGATTATTTTTATTTGTGCAAATATATGCACTCTCTTCTCACTTGTGAATTGCACCTCTAAGGATTGGGCCTGTCAGATTTTAATTCTGGCATTCTGTGGGTGATTATGGCTCTTATGACAGTCTTGATTACACAGCTTGTTGTCTGTTTGCTTGAAACCAATACTGGGCAAAATTTGTGGCTCAACTAAACTTTAGATGACTGTATTTAAGAAATGCAGCCTGTAGAGCCCTTAATGATCAGGTAATTCAGCTGGTAGAATCTGCCAGGAACACCAAGTGCCACAGCTAAAAGCAAGGCTGGAAACTTGGCGGGGGTGGGGGGTTGGGAGGGGAGAGAAGAAAACCTCTGTCTGGGTGATTGTCACTTTGAAGCTTCCCTCCTCCAGCCTTGGTGAGTACACAGGTGTGGGTGCTAGGGTTTCCGTTTGCACATCATAGAATAACTCACAGGAAATACCACCTACCTCGGTGCTTTTGCTGTGACAGTCTTATAGTGGGGAGAAGTTGTAATCTGCAAAGTTGATAAAACAGGCTGCAGAACTGACTGCAAAACGTCCTCTCCCCCCATGCAAATATGAATATGCAAAAAAAGCAACTAAAATAGGGTGAAGTGGGGCTTATTTAAGACAAATGGACTTGAAGACTTTTGCAAAGGATCCCATGTAGCATCCATGTCTATGGCTGGAAGAGTGAGAGAACATTGCTTGGTCTCATCTTTAAGGAAGGTTACACTTCTTAGCCTCTTTTCTGTCTCTCTCCCTTCTCACCCATCTTAAGCTTGCTCCTTGTGATGGGTTTTGCCAGTCCGATGCTTGCTTTCTCACCAAAAATCTCTTCCTTTGTCTAAATATCTAAATCGAGGTCAAACTGAGATTCCTTATATTTCATCTCTCTCCTTTCACATCTTGTCCTGTCAGTCTGGGCTGCTTTGAATCTTCCTTATGTTCCTGTAAATCTCACCTTGAGCAGGACATGCTGAGAGACCCTACCTAGTACAGCCATGGGAGTATGCATCATTGATAGCCTATGAGTACTGGAGTTGTGCTTTGCAACTAGACAATACATTATTAGAGTTTTATGTGTTAATTATTCCCTTCTGGTTTGGCCAGTTATATGTAAGTGTTCTGACACACCCAATAATCTGTGGTATCCTTTAATAACTGTGACACATTGTTCTGGTAGACTGATCATAGCAGGAAATTGTAATGCAAGGGTTGGGTGGGTTACAGGGAGCACATAGTATTTGGGGAATTTGTACAGAGACACTGGAATAGCTTCAAATCCCAAAATAGCTTGTGATGGTTAATTCTGGTTGTCAAACTGGAAGAATCTAAAATAACCTATGAGATAAACTTCTGGGTGTATCTGTGAGATAGTATCTAAACTGGATTAACTGAGGTAGAAAATCCAACCCTGGATATGGACAATACTCCATCATGAGCTAAAGTCCCAGAGTAAATAAGATGAAGGTGAGCTGAGCAATTGCATTTCCCTCTCTCTGCTTCTTCACTGGAAATTCAATGTTTCCAACCACCTAACACTATTGTCACCATGCTTTCCTCACCAAGATGAATTGTGTCTTCAAACTGTGAGCCTGAATAAACCCTTTCTCCTTGTGGAAGCTTGACTGAGAATGGCACCCATCCACTTGTATGTTTGAATACCCAGTCCCCAGTTGGCAGAGTTCTTTGGGAAGGACCAGGAGGAGTGGCCTTGTTGGAGGAGATTTGTCATTGGGGACAAGCTTAAGGTTTCAAAAGACTTTCCACTCCAGCGTGCCCCTGCCTCCTGCTTTTGGTTGGAGACTCAAGCTCTCCAGCTCTCCGTGGCTCTCCCAGCTGCTTGCTGCCGTGGCTTTGCTCTACCATGATAGACTCTAGCCCTTTGAAACTAAAGTCTCAAATAAAGACTTTCTTTTATAAGTTTCCTTGGTCATGGTGTTTAATCACAGCAATAGAAAAGTTTCTAGCACACTTCCTTAAGTTGCTTCTGTCAGATACTTTCTCACAGTCATGAGAAAAGTAGCAAATTCACAGCTTCCCTGTTCACTGACTATACAACCTTCAAGAGGTTGGTTGCACACGGTACTTGGGAGATGGCTTGATGCCTGTGTTTCCCTATACTTCTAATACTGAAGAGTAGAGACAGAAGATTATTGGAGCTTCTAGTTAGTTAGCCTAGACAAAAGAGTAATTTTTAGGTGCAAAAATAAGCCCTGCCTCATGAAGAAGAAGAAGAAGAACAAGAACAAGAACAAGAAGAACAAGAACAAGAAGAACAAGAACAAGAAGAACAAGAACAAGAAGAACAAGAACAAGAAGAACAAGAAGAAGGAGAAGGAGAAGAAGCCTGGTAAGATGGCTGTGTAGGTAAAAGCATTTATCACCAAGACTGATAATCTGAGTTTGATCCCTAGGATCCACATGGTGGACCTCCACATGTGAGCATGGTATATACACAGGCATATACATAAATAAATGTAGTAAAAAATTTTTTAAAGAAGTACAGTGCAATGGAGGAAGGTACCTGATACCTCCCACATGTATACTCACATGGGCACATGCACACACACATATATGCAAACTTCACACACACATGCATGTGCACACACACACAGAAGTTACACAGCCTCTCTGTATCATTTTGTTAGTGATCCATTTTACCATAGTTTCCCTGGTATTCCTATTTGAATACTGAACTTTGTATGTTCCTGAGACTCCTCCTGTCCCAGGTTGAGACCATTGATTGCTACCAATTTTCTTCTCCACAATTAACAAGTAGGACAGGACCAGAGCAGTGGGACTCAGCACTTGGAGTCATTACAAAACTAGGCACAGTGAATGCTCAGCATGTGCTGGGTCTACCTTAGCGGCTGTGTCAGAGGCTCAGTTCAGGGACAAAATGATTCCCACCACAGATCTGTGGGGTAATGACCAAATGAAAAACCAGATAGTTGTCCTAATTCTCTGGTTATACCCAACCGATATCTCTACCACAAACATGTTCACTGTAACAGAAGAACCTTGTATATGCTTGAAACAGTGCTGTCCATGCACACCAATGTGGCTGTTGCTATGACAATGTTCTCCTGTGTGGTATATGATATGTGTGTATGTGTGTGTTTGTCATGTGATCTGTGCTTGCATATGCATGCATGAACACACACATGCATGCACGCACGCAGGCACACACTCAAGCTTCCATCTGCATGCAATACAAGCCTTTCCTGTGTGATAGAAGGCTGATAGAGACTGAGAAAGTCAAGTGAGAAGTCAGCCATGTGTGAATGTGTTTTTGCAAATCCCACATGCAGTGAGAGGGTTTGTTAAAAGCTGTTTTCTAAGTGCATGAAGGTTTAGCGCCCCCCCCCCTTTAAGTAATAAAGAGAAGTTTGAAGACTTCATCTCAGAGCTGATACAAAGCCCCTCAAATAGGAACTTGTTTGTTTTTGTCCTTCTTGAAAACGTGGCACCACTTGCTATGATACTTATGGAGAGTGTAGGTCCTCAGATGTGTTTAAAAGACACTTCAGATTCCTTTAAAAGCAAAACTAAGAGGTCCAGGATGGTATTCCTTTCCTCATCTGTTCTTCTCTGTCTTCCCTCCCTTCTCTTCCCCTCCACTCCCCTCCTTCTTTCTCTCTTCTTTTTTTTCTTGTTCTCTTCTCTTCTCTCCTTCCTTTCCCTCTTCTCCCCTTCCCTCCTCTCCCCTCTTTCTTCTCCTCCTCTTACTTCTTTCTTTCTCTTCTACAAAGAGACCCCAGGGCCTTCTGCATGCTGATAAGCATTCCACCACTGAGTAAAGCATCAGCTGTAATAGAAGACCAAGTGCAGCCGAAGGCTAGGGAAAGACCTGTTTGGAGAGGGTGAGCCTCTGCCCCACACTCTCCAGAAGGCAATTTCCTAGCTAGGTCTGCCCTACTGCTCACAGGGAACTTCCTGAGATAATTATCTGCCCAGATCCCATCTTGTCATTCATCTTGACAAGTGTACACATCACTTTGAGAACTTTGTGGCATGCATATAAAGTTTGAATTACTGATGTGTGTGAAAGAAAGGGAAACAGAAAAAGGAAAGGAAATGTGGAGAGTGGAAAATAACACACACACACACGTGTGTATGCATGTGAGTGTGTGTGTTTATATACATACATATATGTATATATGTGTGTGGAGAGAGAGAGAGAGATGAGAGATAGATGCTGGTTACAGACTACCTAGCTTCATTTTTGGCAATAAGACTCACAAAACACCTTCAGCAAGAGAAAAGGGGCAAGGCTCATCCTTCTCTTCATATAGAAAAAGATAAAGAAACACAACACAGAGACATAACATAGCTCATTCAGGTTCACCATAATCTCAAGAGGCAGCTCATGGATTTTTGGTCCTGATTGACTAGCTCCACATACTGCTCTGGACGATTGCTAGGACAACCCCTTTAAGCCAGGAGCAGATGTAGGGGGCACTACTCTCTCCTGGCCCCTCAGCTTTCTAAGCTATGGCCCTCCAGGAGATCTTCCCACAATGGAATAACTCTCTGGTTGTAAGAACAAAGAAATCCCAGCTCACTACTTAAGCATGGGGAATGGGGGAACCTTTCATATTCCAACTGTAACTCTAAGTTAAAACAAATATATGCACAAGGCCTGCAGAGTGGGTAAGGATGTGTGCCTCACACCCTCTGCTCCCATCACCATGCTTTGGTACACTAACAATAAATAGGCTGGGAACAACATGGAACCAAAGCCCCAAAACACGAGTTGTCCGGCATAGCTGCTGCTCCTGGTCCTTTATACATAACAAACTCAAGGCACTGAGCTTTGTTTTTCTAACTTCCAGGATCACAGCACTCTGCCCTGCCTACTGAACAGAATTATCATGAGGCTTCCAGAAAAGAATCTGTATCAGTGGGTTCCATCCCCAGTTACACACACACATACACACACACACACACACACACACACACACACACACACACACACACATGGGTGGGTGGAGACAGTAAAGTAGAAGGTATTAACATCCACAATATTCATAAAAGAAGGCAGAATATAAGATGAAGCCTACTGCTTCGTAAATTTTACCTGAAATTAATATGAAAGCTATAATATTCATTAAACATTTAATTAACAAGACTGTTCCTTTTAGATTTAAAAGGGTCATTTGGAGATGCTTTTGGATGTCTGCATCTTGTGCCAGGCAGGGAAGGTTGAACTTTTACCAATTTATTTTTTAATTCTTACCTTAAGAAATTTCTCTCTTGGCAGAGATAGCCAAAGATTTTCCACTAATCTTTGTATTGTGCACAATTTATGATTTTTTCTCCCCATTTAAAACAATATAAAAATCTCACAAAGGTTTGCACTAGGAAGGATAAAGAAATGGGCTTCCACAGTCTTTCTACTGCCTTCCTTCACTCTACACAGTGACTTAAGTGGGATAGAAATCCTGAAAGAGAGCTTCACTGTGTAGCTCCAATAGACAGGCACTTCATAGTCAGCATTTAGCAAAATTTCTAGTGTTTAGTAGGTACTAAAAAAAAAAATCTCCCAAAAAGGTTAGTGGAACCCCACACCCTAGATGGTGTGCCTTATCAAGCTCCAGTACGAGTGGAAGCTCTTGGGCCTCACATGACGCAAGATCTGAGGGAGTATATGTGAGGACCCACCTCATCTGAGGAGAAGGAGAGTACCAAGTAGAGGAACAAGGAGGGAGGGGGGGAGGGAGGGAGGGAAGGAGAGAGGGAGGGAAGGAGAGAGGAAGGGAGGGGCCAAGAGGGGGGGAGGGAGGAAACTATGTTCTAGAAATAAATAATACTTTTTTAAGAAAAGAGTTAATAAGCTTAAAAATACAATAAAAATACAATATAAAATTTTCAAACTATAATTTACCTTACTGGCATGAAAGAAAAATGGCCTTAATTTCAGATTAGAATGTTAGACTGCAGGTGGCTACAGAGATTACACAAACTTGATAGCAGCTTAAAAGTTTTTTTTGTTTTTTTGTTTTTTTGGGTTTTTTTTTTTTTTGTAAAGGTATAGGCTATTTCCATGGTTTGGCATTAAAAAGCAGGTAACAGGTTTAAAACACTGTAAATAAATTAAAGGTGACAGCTGTTCAACCTGGTTTTACAAACCTCCAAGAGTTGAAAAAACTTAGAGCTAAGGTAAAATAATGCATGGTGTTAGCGCATGCCGTTACCTCCAGTAGAGACAGGAGGATCACTATAGAGTTAGTTGTCTTATAAATTCTAGAGTTACAAGAAACAGGGTGGTGATGGTGCACACCCTTAGTCCCATCATTGGGGAAGAATACACCCTTAATCCCAACACACTAGAGACAGAAACAGGCAGATCTCAGAGCTCAAGGCCACCTGATACAAAACAAACTCTAAACAGAGAAAAACTTTGATCCAGGGGTGGAGGAGCACATCTTTAATCCCATCAGTTGGAAACCACATGTCTTTGATCCCAAAATTTAGAATGCAGAGACAGGCACATAGGATTTGGAAAAATTTAAGTTTAAAAGCTACTTACAAAAGGCAGGCTGCAATTCAAACAAATTGTCCTTTGAGATCTCAAAATATATACACTAAAGGTTTGTTTAGCTCCAAAATATCAAAATAATTTCTTCTTTAATCCGGATTGAAAGGTAATACTTTATATATTATCAAAAAAAACAAATTTGCTCCAGGAAAAATATTACCTGACCCCCCCCCCAAAAAAAAAAAGGTAATTGTCCCAGAGTTAGGATTAAGGCAGGGCTCTGTTCTTATCTTTCCAGGAGATTTAAAGCATCCATTCAAGGAATCCAGGGACAACTGGACAACGGAAACCTCAGCAGAAAACAGATCAGACACCAAAAAAGACGAGTGGCCCAGGTGATCCAGCCTTGCAGACTTCTTCAATAGCAGTTTCCTCAAAAGTCTACAACCACAACACCTCAAAATCGATAAGATCGTTGAGCTCCACAGACTACTCCAGCCAGATCTTCAGTAAAGCTCTGAAGATCAGCTTCTGTCTATGAACTTCTTAGGACATCTAAATAGCTGAGCACAAAAGGACTGAACATCAAATGATTCTATTAACATTTTTAACCATTTTTCCATTCTTATTTGGGCCCCAAACAGGTTCACTACGTCCCAAATCAGCAGGAAGTCATTTTAAGAGAACAACGTCCCATCCCCAGAAGGTGGGGAGGGTGTTCTTCCCCTTTGGTTATTTGATAGATAATAGAAAATTTTGTTATTTGGGGAAAAGACTACAAGCTGTTAAATGATCTTGTTAAATGGGTTTTGGAGGTTAGACCCAGGGACTTCTCTCTTTTGCTTTTCTGTATCCTCCTTTCTCTCCTATATAGGAGTGAACAGACTTGAGAAAAATGGGACATAGACATAGTATAGGAAAGAACAAGAAAAAAGGACAGATTATTGAATATAGCCTTATACCTTTGTATACTGATACAAAATTAATATTATATTTGGCTAAATTGGTATTGATCATTGTATATTAATGCAAAATTAAGATTGTATAGGGCTACATCAGTATTGATCTTTGTATATCGATACAAAATTAAGATTATATTTGGCCACAATGGTATTGACCCTTGAATATTAATGTAAAATTAAGAGCAGACATTTTTAACTTACATATCAATCTAGCCTTAAACAGGATCACTGCAACTCAGTGTCTTGAACAACAACCTTTACACATCACCTGAAACACTTCGAAACTTAAAACATTTTTTTTTTTTTTTACTCAGAGAAAAAAATATTGCCAAAATCCACAGTGTGCTTTTAGATTGGTTAAAAACAAAATCTTAAACCTCCCTCCATTTTAAAAGTTGCTCTCGCTATACTGGGAAACATGAAGACTAAGAGCCTTAACAATGGTTTATCCAGCCGGGCGGTGGTGGCGCACGCCTTTAATCCCAGCACTTGGGAGGCAGAGGCAGGCGGATCTTTGCGAGTTCGAGGCCAGCCTGGTCTACAAAGTGAGTCCAGGACAGCCAGGGCTACACAGAGAAACCCTGTCTCGAAAAACCAAAACAAAACAAAACAAAACAAAACAATGGTTTATCCAATTTCCTGGTTTGTAGCAGGCATGGAGACATGGATTATAACTGAAACTGTGAGAGGGGAAATGACAAGGCAATGTCCTTTTCTTCAACAATGGAACACAAGGTTGTAGTACATACTTTTTTCACCTTGTATTGCACCACACAGCGGTTCTTCATGAGGCTTTCTTTGTATGTTGTCATGCTAAAGCGCATTTCATTTTGTCACAATGAATCTCCTTGGTTGCTATTACCTATGGACCTGCCTATCTGCCAGAGTGCTGGCTATCCTCCAATGCCAAGCTGGCATTAAAGTAAGTAAAGTCGCTGGTGTCTGTCCAAGTGTTCAATCGAGGTAGCTGGAAAATGTCACCTACACCCGGATAACTTTAAAATTCCTCACTCTCTTTCTCCCCATGCTCTGAAATTACCTCCAGCTTATTTGTCTGGCTAGAGGTTAATGGAACACTAATGATGTTAATGAGCCTTTCACGGTGAAAGTTTTTCAAGAAAGAGATATAATAGCTGTTTTCCTTCCCTTTTAATCTTTTTCATCATTTAAGACTTACAGGCTGAGACAATTAGCAAGTTGCACAGAGCTCTGTCTCCCTGCTCAGTCACAGCCCAGTGGGGCAAAAAAGCAGGAGCCGATTAGACAGCTTCGCGTGTCCACAGGTGAGAGCATGTGGGTGTATGTAACACACCGCTTCTTGCCAGAAGGCATAGTGCTGTTCAGGGAGAAAGGGGGGAAATTAGCAATCTGTTGACGAAGCTCCTCTGTGGCAGGCTGACTGCTGGCACCACACGGAATGCTGAAGAACCACCATCTCTTCTTCCTCTTTCTCATCATGAGTTGGAGGGAAGGAAAAAGAGACATGAACCTCATTAATTGTGGAGTCTGTTTGCCCAAGCATCCAAATATTTAGTTACTTACATAGCATTCACTCTACACTCACAGGAGTCTAGAAAAATGAAGGGGTTTTATAAGACAAGTTAGTTAGCAATATTTCCCAATATCTTGGGCATCCTTCCATTCAGTGACATTTTGGCATTCTGCCTCTTCATGCTTTGAAAGTGTACATAGATGCATATGGTAATTAAAACAAGAACTCATAGCGCTGCTGAAACGGAAAAACATTGAAAGTAAAACATGTCCAAGACTTGAGCCAATCTTGATTGTGACTCAGCTGGCATTAAGTTTTATTTTTGGTGAAAAAAACCCAAAATGCCTTCAGCAAATGCCTTAAGAACAAACTTAGAGTGCTCAAGGGAATGGGCCGTGAAAGTGGCATTTCACTTTTTCTCAGTTTGTTGATTTCTTTTGTCTCTAAAAGTAGGTTTTAATTAAATGAATCATGATTCATAATCAAGGTACAGAGAAAAATACTAAGGCTCAAACTGCAATCAGGAATTTTGGGTGCAATTCTTCTCCTAGAAAGGTCATTCTCAGTCATAATTCAACCATTAATGCCAGCTAACCCAGGGTGTAACACAAAGCAAGATATTAATAGGCCAAAATAATTTTGAGCAAATTATACGTTATAGATGTATAATGGGTTGCTGGGCCCATTAAGAATTTTCTATGTATCTTTAAACTTTCTAGTTCTGACATATGCTTGGGAAGTCAAAATCAACCAAAGGCTTGTGGCCAACCTACAGTGTGCACTCCATCTACTTGTGCTTTAGAGAGGTAACAATGGAACAAACAAAACACGAAGTAGGACTGCAAATGCAAGGTTAGTGGGCACCTGAAGTAAATAAGAGCACAATCGATTATGGTGCCAAATGAAGTACAAAGTTCATAGGAGAGAAAATGTTATTCAGATGAAGCTCAGTGGCTTACCAAGGGCTTTGCTGAAGAGACTATAAGGTATATGTAATGTTAATATAATAAAATGATACACAGAGAGGATGTCTAGAAGCAGAAGACAAGAAAAGATGTGGGTCCAGAAAATCCACTGATGATCCACAGAAATCAGAACAACTCTGAATGCCATTGAGCAGATGGACAGAAATCAGACAAAAAAAAAAAACATCAAAGATAAAAATCTAAGGCTTGCCTTAAATTTATTTGCCCAAATTCAGAAATTGATTTAATAAAGGTGGTGAAAAACATGAATGCTGAGATTGAAAATATTAAGACTCAATGGCAGATTTGATTTAGTGCAAGAAAACAGAAGAGCTAGAAGGCTGTTGGCCAGGGCAACTAAAATTAGTGGGCCACAAAAAGAAAATGAATAGCTTTATAGAAAAATCATTGCGTTCAATGTTCAATGGCATTGTTTTGGAATGGCATTACACAGATCTATTGCAAGTCTAGAAGAAGTGAACCATTCTAATGTTTAAAAATCCTCATTCCCAATTTAACACTGTAGTTCTAGTTGCTCGATAGTGCAGATATGCTCTCTAACTCATTTAACAATAATTTTACCAATTTCCTTCATTCAGACACTCATTGGAGTAACGATGCTTTGAGGACTGCAGTTAGATATCATTATGAACATACTCTCACACTGTCCATTTGGAATCACAGGCTTCAAGAAGGCAAGTGTTACACCCATTAGCAAACTCTGCCACTCTGTGAAAGTACCCAGCAAATCTATAGCAAAGACTTTCTGCAAGAAATGATGATAGCAACCAAAAATAGTCCCAAAGAATTTATCAAGTGCCTGAGATGGTAACATCAGCACGAAAGCTTTTATGCGCATTGCATCCTTGTTTTCTAAAGAAATAACGAACCCCCCCCAGCAGTGTAAGGAACTACATAATTGTGTAGATGGAGCTGCAGTGCTAACAGCAATGTGCTACATCCAGATGGCAAATGGGATGATGGTGGAGCCAGGATGAGGAAGCAACTAATGATACTTCAAATAGCAAGCCGCAAAGCAAATGTAAGCATAAATGACATATCCAGGACCAGACAATGAAGCACATGTCAAAGTCAGCTGCTTGTGTTGGGGGAGGAGGAGACAGAAATAAAAAGTAAATATACACTGCATAAACATAAATATGGATGCATGACACCCATGCAGAAGTACTCGGTACTTGCCATAGATCGGCCCTCGTTCTCCATCCTTTCTCCCATCCTTCTCCTGGCCCAACTCCACTCAACACAAAATGGACTGTGGACCAACCACTCCAGCAGTGCCAGCCATAGGCTCTATCCATTGCCTAATGAGATCTTCCAAAACACAGCAACTTTTCATTGAACCAGCAATAAAACCATCGGTAGTGTTTCCACATATTAGGCACCACTGCCAATTGGAAGGTAGGGAAAATGAAGCTCAGGGTATCTGTGTTGCTTAGCAAGGACTAAGATTGGAACTTTTCTCTAGCTTAGTCAGACTAGCTTCTCTTCTACACCCAGGAGACTTAAGATGGGTGACTATCCCATGGATAAGCTATGAGCAGTTTTCGAAGTGGTGGACAAATGTATTTAGGCAGAAATGTCAAGGGACATCTATGCAAATGATTAGGAGGAATGCATATAGATTGTAGATCTGTTTGCATTTTCATTAGGGGTTGTATATCTTCATTGAAAGCTGCTACACTCTGACAAGGGTGAAGGAACGCACTCTTCAGAATTGCCTGGACAAATGCTGAGATAATGCTTTTCAGACAGACAAAATGCCCTTGCTGATTTATGGGGCCATTGCTGTCCTTGTTCATGCTTCTGGAGCTCCGAATACAACTGGAAGGAGAAACTTTCATCACAAAGGAGCATTTCTAGACTTAACCTGTTTATCCAGACAATCTGTCAGCCCACCAGAGCCAAATTTCCTATTGACCTGGACAAGACAGCAAGACAATGACCAGGAAACCATTTCCTCACTGTAACTGTTCAGTGTCTTCTCCTTGTATAGATGCTTTAGCTAAGCTATAAATAAGAGAGACCTGCTGTGACTCAGTTTCCATTTCAGTCTCCTTGCTGACTGCTAATTTATGACTCTGTGCCACAAAGGTGCTTTCACATAGAGATGCTGTCAGAGCAGAATGGTGTGCTCTTGACATTGAACGTTGGAATCTGGACAACTGTTCTGTAACAACTCATTTTAATGTTTGCCTACTTTTCCTAATTTATTTTTTTTATTTCTGATTTGCAGTGTACTCGAGACAGAGGGAGGTTTGCTTCAGCTCAGGGAGACATGCCACAAATCTAGCTGAGACCACAGATGGCGTGGGATGGTATGACTACCTCCTTTCCAGGCTTGCTGGGGTGATTTGTATGCAGTACACTACCATACACACTCATCGAGATTGTTAGGGGAAAAGGTTCAGGACTCACAAAAGCAGAGCAGAGGAATTATGCTTGTTTATGGCAGAAACGGGTTCGCTTTCCATAGAGACAGAAGTATATTAATAAAGGAGCAAGCCTTGGGAAACACTTTCCCTTTTGATTCCAGAGAACCGCAGGGTGCTGCTGTTGATCACTGTCAAAGTATCTTTTGAGGTGGGGCCAAGAGGTGAGTTTTCTATGAATTGCTGTGCAGTTTCTCTTCCTATTTTGGTATGAGCTTGTTATTCTCCTATGTGGCCACTGACTCTAAAATCATAGCTTTCAAAGTACACAGCCGCACAGCTGTAGTGGTGTACTCATCGCTGTGAGTTCAAGGCCAGCCTGCTCTACATTGTAAGTTCTAGGTCAGCCAGGGCTACACAGTGAGACCCCATCTCAAAAACCCAACAAAACAAAACCAAAACCAAAATGAAAACCAAACCAAACCAAAACAAAACAAAATAAACCAACCAACCAACCTGTCAGACTTTTAGAAATTGGATAATGTAAATTCAATCTTCCTACTAAAGTCATGGCCAAAAATCTGTGATATCTCAGGGAAAAGGATCCATTAGTCTTTAGTCTTGTGGTGTATAGACCATTCTGTGCCTTTTAAAAAATGTTAAGGCAACATGGAGGCATTAGGAATCTAGAGAAAAAACCACTTTACACATCTGACCTATGATTCCATAATTAGACTAGGCTGAGTCATTTGACCCTTCCTCAGACTCCATTGACTCTCTTTTATTGATTATGTACAAATATATCACACATTCTAAGTTCCAATGAGATAAATTCTATATTCAGTGAATTTTGATATCTCCAAAGACAGCACTTTACAAACTATAGGTAATCAAAAATACATGAAATGTACAATAAAACATACTCTTTTAACCACATCTGGCAGGAAAAAGTTTTGCTAAGTGTTTCCCCACATCACTATGTCCTGGAAGCCTTGTAAGAATAATGCTTAAGGCTCTTAGCAAGCCTCAAAGCTCCATCAATACTCACTTCTTAAATTAATCACTTCAAAACAGGTCTGACTCTCCTCTCTTACCCTTCTGCCTCTTCAACCCTCTGTAATCTCCCCCAAGAGCCTGGTGTTATTTTCTGTCAGAATGAATTGAGTTTTGCAGCTCCCCAAATGTCCCTTCCATGTTCTCCAGTCTCTATTCATTATTATCTTCTCTTATACTTTCAAAAGTCTGCTTTGGTATTGACATCCCTGGCGGTCTGTCCTCCTTGACATTGCCCTGGACTCAGCCATGAATCCCTTTGTTACCCTGCCAGGAAGCATTGTTGAGCTCTAGAAGATCAGGTTCAGAATGAGAGACATGAGTCACTGTATTTGAGAATAGGAAGTCAGAGTTTATCTGGTCCAACATTCCATTCAAAGTAGAAGAAAATGAGAGAGAAGCCGAAAGCAAGCAGAGCCTGGTATTTAAACTCAGGAAGACTGTAGCCTAGGAATTCTCAACCCAGGGCAAGTTTCTTCTGAATTTGGAATATTAGAAATATAAGTAGACATTTTTGCTTAGCATGACTTGGGTTCAAGATGCTACTGGAATGTAGTGAGTAGTGGGCCAGGAAAGCTAAACATTTTAGATTATACAGCTCATTTTGTACACAAAGAAAAGTCAGTGGTGATATGGTTGAAAAGCCTCATTTTAGCTCATTAAGGCAACATAAAGCCAACATCCAAGGATGGAATGAAAGAGAATACATCTTTGTTCATGCTCCACAGAGTGGGAATTAGAATGGTAGAGTCTCTTACTGGTGGTAGTGAGTATACGGCAGTGCTTAAATATCAGTGAACACACATGATACATGGAGAGCCTTTCTTCATCAAGTCCAGGAAAGATCACCTGCTGTTACATGTTGCATCATCTTGGGAAGTGCAAGGCTTAGTGGCTTGGTCTCTGAGTGCTTGGCAGGGGGTCACAGGGCATTGCAGGAAGACCCACAGGGACTCCAACCCATTAACTGGGTTGGCATGCACATGAAGAAAGCAGGGTTTTGACCTAGGAGTCAAGAGTTGGCTCTTAAAGCAAGCTCAGATTTAATTTTTTTTTGTGTGTGACCTAGATGGTCGTGGCTTCTGCACTCTATATTCATTTGTCAAATAATATGACCCTTTCACCTGAATGTCTGTAGCTTCAGATGCTAAGAATCTCCAGCATTCTTTTTCTGCCCTTGGCTATAAGAGTAAGGTGACTGACAAGGCATGAAATAACATGTCCTACCAAACACTGGAGTGCTGTCCAGGATACGACTGAGGAGAATAGATGGAGGAGCATGAGACACAGGATAACTGGGGAAGTGGGCATGGCAGTGGTATTAAAGATTAGAACCACATCTCTGTCATCCATTAATTCAGTATGACTAGACATCTTTTAAATCTTCCTGGTTCTCAGCTTTCTCATCTGTGAGATGAGAATGACAATAGTGATAACTACATATATCTTTGTTGATAGCAAAAGCCAACACATCTTACACATATGCAGCCTAATCTAATGGGACAGTCAAAGTCACAAAGTCAGCACAGCTGATTGACCAAGCTCCAGCAAAGCTGTGCCTCGTGATGTAATCACTGTACTGCGGTCTGCCACCCTTTGGCCTTGATCTCCACATATTGCACACGTGGTGGGGGGTTATTATTTGTACAACTTGGGGATATTGGATTGATGGAAATTTTCTTATGAATCATTTATGCCTTCCCCCAGAAGCAATACTTCTAAGGTTCCCCAGGAATGCCCTGACCATGACACCTCTCCTGCTTTTAGGGACATATCCTTATCTGACCCTACTTGAAGGTCTTCCTTACACCCTGGAGGTTGTGACTCAAACAAAAAAACCAGATACCTCCTTATGAGGCTCTGACTCAAAGATACTCTTGGAATATCTGTCCCTGCACTTACTCAGGAACAAGTTAATCAGAACAAAGTAAACTTGGAAACATAAACAAGATTGGGTGGGCTTGAGAAGTTGGCAGCAGATCATATTAAAAGTTTCTTTCTACTGCTTGCTCTGCACTTCCTGTTTATTCAGATGTGTTTATCCTTCTCAGGTCTCTGATGTGGTTGAAGACTAGATAGTTATAGTCCCACAGCTAAGTTTTAAGTTGTTTAGGAATTAAAAGGATGTTCTAGGTCTAAGAAGATGTTTTTAAGTTGGTAATGAAAGTTAGGATGGAAATAGAGTTAGGTATAGAACTTTAAACTCATCAAGATAGATAGATAATAGAACATTGTTATTAGTTGCCAAATAAATATGGACTGGACATTGGGAATGTATGCTATACCTTAAATTTTCGTAATTGTGGCCTAATTATTTTTATTGTTCTGTATTGTATTTGTTGTCATAAGAAAAAGAACCTTTTATTGGACTAAAAGGGGAAGATGTCGGGGGGGAAGATATACCTTAAATAAAGAAAAAAGAGGATAGGAGGAAGAGGGGGAGGAGGACAGGAGGGTGGCACTTGGAGGAGAGGAGGGAGGGGTTGTGATTGAGATATAACTTGAAGGAATAAATAAATGTTGAAAAAATAAAGTTTCTTCCTACTACTGATGGACAAAGAATGGTGTGAATAAATGATAAAAGAAAAAAGTATTAAGGCCTCTCTTTCTTAGAAAAAGTTAACTCATACAGGGCTACTAAGGTGTCATAGGCCCAAGGAACAAAAGGGTACCAAGATTATACATATAAATAAATTTATACCAATATAAAAATATAAACATTGCATTATGGCAGAAATTGAATAATAACTGTAGCAGCTTTGGCCTTAAGATTTTTCCTGGGCCTAATGACAATTAGCGCTCTGACTATTAAGAGTTGATAATACACTGCTTGGGACATTAACAATATTCCCAGGCTAGCTTGAAAGTTTTCTTTTTGTCTAATTCCCTTGAAACCACAAGAGCAAGCAGCCTGAGAACAGGCTGTCATGCTCTGGCAAAATATGCCTCTAGATTGTTCAAAGTTGGGTTACAGGTTGATGAGGGAAAATGATTGTAAAAGATAACTATGTTCTGTCATGGTTTATCAATGATGACTAAACTTATGACCAAGAAGAAGTTGTGACACATGTCCAGGGACAAAAATGATATGATCTGTGTTTTGAAACAACATGAGTCTTTCCCTACCTATTACTTTCTGAAGGGGCTGGTAGATTAATATAAGTTAGATTTAGTGAATATCTAAGTTTCTGATACAGACTCTTAATTCGGGGCATGAAGATCAACTGCTGTGAGCAATTAGCTTATCAGCTTATGGATGAAGTCAGGTGAAATGAGGGGAGTCTCTTTGGACTGAAAAACAAGGTTGAAGCCAGGTGGAAGAAGGAAAGACTTTATGACCTGGCATTGCTTTCAACTGATAAGTGGGCAGAGCCCAACTTAAGCTGAAGCAGGTGGAACAAGGAGTGATCCTATTTAAGGACAAGTGGATGACGCCAGAGGGGCGCGTGCGTGCTAAGGGCCCCCGATATGAGAGAGCTCCGAGAGTCCTGCTGGAGAAAGTTCTGGTAGACCAATGGCCAGATCTCCCTGAGGCAGAAGGAAGCTGGTGAGCAGAGAAAGCCTCGGCAAGACAGCAAAAGGCCAAGGACTAAACCCTGTGGCTCAGCTTTTGCCTAGAGGGGTTTGACCTGTCCGAACAGTGGCCTGAACGGAACTGTGGCCAGCTTTAAAGACTGAGGCAGAACGGCAGAGTTGCTGATACGAAGGAAGTAAGGTGGCCTACAGACGGCTGAGGTCTCCCAGAGAGAAGAAAGCCTCAAGCCTTATTTAAAGTGAGACTTCGATAGCCAATTTACCCTGACGAACCTGCGTCTGAGAGATCCAGAAAAAGGACTGCTAAGTGCGTTAAAGAGTCTACCCCCGAGACTGGTTTCCTGACGACTGAGGACCTGCCCCAGAGACTGTATCATTCTAAAAGGGTATGAAAGTAGTTGTTATGATTATCAATAGGTTTAGTGGATAGGTTAAAGGGGTTGTAGGAATTTATAGGATTAAGAGTTAAGAAATTAATGGTGTTTGTTATAAGTGAATTTAGTAATAAATAAGTGTTAAAAAATAATTTAAAAGTTCGGTTTCAACTTTCTGTATAAATAAAGTCTGTAAGAGACACAGGTTGTTAGAGTAGGTCAGGCCATACCGAGATGTGATTCCTTTCTGACTCATCTTTCATGCAAGGAAACTAAAAGCTGTCCCGTGTCTGATACCTCCCTCACTGCTCTTGTATCTACCTACTTCTGGTCCTGGACCCCATCCCCCAGAGCTGGACTCTGGCAGCCCAGAGGTAAAGACATGGGACCAGATAATAGCAGTTGCTTTCTGAATGTAAGGAACATCACTAAGCCTCCCTAAACCAATCTGTTCTTTCTGCATAATAGAATTAATTGTGATATTGTTTTGGGAGTAATATTCTTAAATCTGGGCATGTGAGAGAAACATGCAAACACACTGTGACCCCAGCAGACTCATCTTGTGCCATTTACAATATATGATGGAAAAACACATCACTTGCACACACTGGGGCTGACACTGTCTACACTGGCTCCACAGGGTCCTTCAGTGTGATTTAGTCTAAAACCCCAGCATACTGTCCTCTTTCTTTCACTTCTGTCTGGGGAAAGGAGGTTTTTCTGAGACCTCAATCCTGTTGTCCTTGCTCTCCAAAAGGTCTCTTGGCCCTTTGTCTTGGCTTGCTCCCCCATGGTAGTTAGCACAGGCCTTTTTCAACATCAGACCTCTCTCTAGTTCTGCTGGTTTCAAGGGCTCTATGGACCCAGTGGATGTAATATTTAACACACCCGAGAGAAAAGTGATCCACTCAGACAGGTCTTTCATCATCCCTCCCATCTGGAGCTCCTTTTTAAACTGAAGGAGCACACCTGCTAGGAAAACAATGAACTTCAGCCACTTTTCTTTGTGTGCAGACAGAACTCCTGTAAAATAAAGCTGGTACCAGAAGAAACACTTCCTGACTGGTGCTGCGGTGGGCTGGCTGATCCTGAATAGATGCCACCGGTCCTGTCATTTTCTGGGAGTTTCACTGAGATTTGATTAGATTTCCACCTTTGATTGGCACCTGTTAATAACCCCAAATATGGGTGGAGGACGCTTATATTGTGAGCCAGAGTTATCTATGACTTTATTTTTCATCAGCTTTGTCATTCAAGGGCAGCAGAGAAGGATGTTATTATTATTATTATTTTTTCTTAAAATGCTGTTATGGCTCCACAGATACTGGACAAGGGGAAATGGTCCTATGTGTCTGCTTTCATGATTATTCTCAGGAAATATATTGCCAGGATTGTCTGCAATATTCAAAGAATTCATTTGTGTGGTTTATTACCCCTGTTTTGATGTGTGATAGACATCTTGGTGACAACACTGTTTATTCCTTATATTAATCTTGGCAGTAGCATTTCATTCCCTCTTTTCAAATCATATTATGCACTTAAAAATATAAACAAGACTCTGATCATGAAGTTCATTTGCTCTTCACCAGTAAGGAGGAAAAAATGGTAAAAGAAACAAAATACCTAACAGTCATTTGAAAAAAAAAAACCCTAAAAATGAATGTTGACATTAAAGAAAAACAGTCATTGTGGGGCTGAGTATGTAAAAGAACTGAATGGAATTGAGTAAAATTCCAAATAAAGTAGCAAGTACAATCTGATCAGTCTTTATTTTCCTCAGTCATAAAATCGGCAAATCATTTTCTAGGCATGGACAAGAAGAGACGTCCGTGTGCTTTCTCCTTCCACAGATGAGAAAATGAAGTCATGGTGCTTAGAATAAGAGGCAGAGTGAGCCAACAAGCCTGCATGGTTGCCCAATTTTCTCTTTACATGAATGCCATTGGCGTAGCCATGCTAGCCTGAAGCAGGAAAATGTCACCCCCGTCTCACACAATAACACAGTGATGTATCCCTTTGCCACTGTCTGTAATGTGTCACCAGCACTTACTTACAAAGCCAGTGCGAAGAGCAAGAAAGTTAGAAGGCCTGGGGGACTATAATTACATCATGCTCAATGAAAAGCAAACTGCCCTGTGGGCAACTTCCCCATCACTGCCCCTGCCATGAGTTCCGAGGAGGGATGTGGTGACATCTGTCTTCTTGGTATGCAGGCCAAATTTAGGCAAGTCCCAGTAGTTACAATTTATACCTGCAATTTCAAAATTCTGTGAAATAAGCCAAATTCATTTTTAAATGGCTTATTTAAAGCTCATTGACAGAGCTGGGTTTGCTTATAGTCCCCATGCAAAAATGGTCTTCCTATTCTGTCCTTCCCCAGAGAAATAGTGGACCAGTAAAGAGCATCCCCACCCCTTCCCATCTGCCTGACTATGCGGGCTGTAGGGATGGTTGGCCACCTGCCACCTATTCCTTCTCCTCTTGTTGGGATTAGCTGTTAGCGTGAATGTGGATTGTTCCTGTGACTCGCTAAGAGATTCCTTCAAACCACTCAACAAATCATCACTTCATACTTCGTCTCTTAAGAATGCATTTAGACCTGAAACTTTGAAACTTACACAGAAGGAAGAAGAACAAAGAGGAAGCAGAGAGAAAGACCAGGACCCACATGGTGTCTGTCTTCTAAACAGTTTCCTGTATGAACTCTGAATTCTCATTCTTGAAACACAATATACTCCAAGGCTGCCCAGAGTCAGAGAGTAAGGCCAGTTTTTCCGATCCAGGTTCCTTGCTCTTTTTCGGCAGCAGCATGTAGTCAAGTCTCTTAGCGTGGAAACAAGGAACTTGAGTCAAGGCGAAAGCCAAATCCTGGCAAAACATGCACTGATTTTCCTAGCAGTTAATGGACAGCACAATTTTAATCCCATATGGGAGCCATAGAGAAAACAAATCCCAAATAATTTAGGGTCTTCCTTAGCTTCTTAACTCACATGAGATTTGCAGAAGCTTGGTGGCAACTTCATGCTCTGACCTTTGAGTGCCACATACCTTCTGCCATCTGGATTCTTTCCTCATTAGAATGCACTACTGTCCATTATAAAAGTGCCATTACTGAAGAACAAGCAAGAGAACTACAGACCAAGATGGGAGCTCCATGGGAATCTAAGCCCTGTTGGGAAGAGGCCACAGTAGGCCCTGTGTTTCTATAAGCTCCTGGGTTGTTGTTTTTAAGAAACAGCACAACAGAAAGACTAATTCCTACTATGTACAGTTCCCGAAGAGTTTCTATATACTGTGCAATCTTACTGCTCTCAGAAATCTAATCCAGCAGACTGATTGCTGGCACCATAGTGCTGTTCTCACCATGGGACTTTCCCTGGATTTCTTGCTCTGATTAAATGTCTATTATTGCCTGCAGTGGCACTTCTGGTCTATGCACCAGCATGTCCCCCCTGCCTCGCAGTGCCAATGAGTGGACATGCCGTTGTTCTAGTTGCTCTTAAAAGTATCCTAGAGCCATTCTGATTCCTTCTTTCACTCCTTCTTTCTCCCACTTCCACTAGCCCTTCCTTCCTTTTTTCCTTCCTTCCTTTCTTCATTTCTTTCTTTCTTCCTAATATCATTCCCCATCCATCGAATTCCCACTGCTTCTACCTTTATGATACATACAAAACTGTGTATAATCACTCATTACCTCCACAAGACACAAGATATTTCTATTTAACATTCCAAACCTATGGTGCAAAATGATGTTTGGCACACATCTAGTACTGAGCTAGCTAATTATTAGCAGCCAGATTATGTGTGGCTAGAAACGTATGACCATCTATGCAATAAATATGCTATCGCTGGAGGAGACCTCAGTCAAGAACTTTTACAGGAGAGTCTCCTAAGAAGAGAGTCATTCTGTTTAAGAGCATCTAGGGTCTTAAACAGAACGCAGGCAGAGAGGGTTGTGGGCATAGGTGAGGGGCAGCACGTTTGCAGAGTATGTGTAAGACCCTCTGTTATACCATGAACATTGAACAGGCAAGCAAATAGACAGGAAAACACATAAACAAGCACTGGGCAGCATCATGTAATATCCAGGTGCATCTTGGGAACACAGGACATTCCTCCTGTATCACTTTGGCAAACTCTCCATTTCTCAGCAGCAACCAGCAATGAAGCCTGGGCTTTCAGTTGCAAGCATCTCCATTTCATCTAAGTCATCACAGTGTTTAAGACCTGTTTGGAGTACTCTAAAATGTAAGTTTGTTTTAATTTTCCTACCATTTAAAATGTTCAGAAAGATGCTGGAAAACTATCTAGAAAATTTTGTGTAGTTTCACCATTTATTAACCTATTTTTACAATTTTCCTTAAAATTGTTACTCACATGTTTGTTTTTTTTTTGTATTTTTATTAGTAACTGTGAGGAAATTATAATAATTTCCTAATCTCCTAAAATACTCCCGTGTTTAGTTCCTAGTAAGAAAATTCCTTTTTAAAAGATAAAATTTATTTTATTTTTATTTATTTGTCTGTGTGTGTTGGGGAGACTGTTGGGGTAGTGTTAAGCATTCTAAATGTTAATTAATTGGTCCTGTTTGCTGTCTGTTACTTACATTGACTCCGATTGGTTAAATAAAATGTTGAGGCCTGAGATTGGGCAAAGACAGAGAAAGGTGGGACTTCCTGAGATTAGAGCAGGAAGCCTGCACTTTAGACAGAGGATTAAGGCATTCCAGCCAGGAGAAGCAGGAAGGAAGACACATGCCATGGGTTAGAAAAAGGAACCTCATTCCACATGGCAAGGAACATCGGCATGGCATGGAAAATGGCAGTCCAAGGGGACATATGTATATATGGGGTCGTATTTGGGTAATAGAATTAAGAGCTAGCTTAGATGGGCTAGGATTACACAATTCAGGCTAAGGCTTGTAAAATCCATGTGGTGTCTGTGTGCTCATTTATAATGTCTGGATAAGAATTAACAGCTGCCGAACAAATTAACAATAATCTAAATACTGGTTAAATAGTTTAATTAGCCATATATTTTTTATAGGAGACAGAGGGACAGAAATTGAGAGAATGAGAGGAGGAGGGAGAGAGACAGAGCATGCTGGTGGTACCTGTGTAGGCAGAAGAGGAGATCAGATTATCTGGAACTACAGTTATAGGCAGTTAGAGCTGTCTAGAGTGGGCTTTGGGTGTTGAACTCAGATCTTCTGCAAGAGCAGCAAGCATTCTTAACTATTGAAACATTTCTCCATCCCCTCTCCCCCAATATTCTTTATACAAGAAATCCTAGCATAATTTTTAAAATCTAGAATTTGGGGTTAATACTACTCCCAATCCAATATTGCCTGGCATATGCAAGTTTAATCAATGTTATTAATCCTGGCTCACTGGCTCTAACTGAAAATACAGTCATGGCTCTTCAGTCTCCTCACAAGCTTGCTCTCTTCTAGCCTATACACTTTTGAAGATGCAGGCTGTTTGATGGGCAGAATACTGGGAGCTTTGGTAAGGAAGTGACTCTTTTGGTGATGATTACTGGGAAGTTCCTGGGCTAGATGGATCCCATTGTAGGTGTTGTTTAGCCTCATTGCTTGGGTCAGCCAACATATGAATCATTCTATCATCATGTTAAGGTATCATTCTTGTTTTCCTTTGTAATTAAAAGCAGTTTGGAGGAGATATCTTAAAACAGTATCTTAGTCTCCTCAAACAATTCTTGACCCACTATTTCAATATTCATTGATGATTTCAACCTAGGTTGATGATTGCTATAGTAGTTGCAAATATTGACACTGGGGTTGCTCTTTTATTCAATATTCCTAATTAGAATAATACTGTGGATGTTTTTAAGCTTTTAGTCTATTTATTTATTTGTTTGTTTATTTATTTATTTAACTACTTATTAGTTCTATAGATTCATGGACTTAATTTCACCAGTATTATAATCTCTTCTAGACTGGCTTATTTTCATACTCAAATTGCCCCAGGTTTTCCCATATCCAGTACCCAGTACACATCCCTTCAAGCTAGGTCTTCAATCATTTCAGTGTGTGTGTGTGTGTGTGTGTGTGTGTGTGTGTGTGTGTAAAGGTATCAGAGCCTGGGATGAATAAGGCTTTCTTTTCTGAAACTGACCTGTAGTTATGGTCTGAAGAATAGCCCATAGGCCAATACAGATTGATAGGAAACCAAAGATTTTGTTTCTTTTTTCAGAGTGACCAGTGTGGTGGTCACTTTGACAATAAAAAAAAAGAAAGAAAGAAAAAGAAAACATAAAGATGTACATGCTGCAGTTGCAAGGAAAGAAAAAACCAGAGAAACTGCTTAGACCACAAACACATAGACCCTCAGGATGGGGTCATCATAATAATGGAGTAATGATTCAGAGGGTATCACCGAAGGTTTTCTAGTGTGTTTGAAATAATATGCAAAACAAGATGCAGCTTCTCCTCATAGAGCTAAGTGTGCAGAATGCCAAACACTGCTTCCCTTTTCTACCTTTGCCCTAGGACGTGCCTTCCACAGGTGAAAAACACTTCATAAAAACATGCCCCAGCCTTCATCCCAGCTTTCTTATTATCAGACCATGATATAGATAAAAATTCTGAAATAGAAAACTTACTTGTGAATAGGTCTCTAAAACTTATACTACCTGACTTCATTAGCATGTCTTCATCCTGGAGACTCTAAATGACACTGTATCTAGATCCTGGACTTTGCTTCCTTCAAAGATATAGAAAGCTCTTTATAATGAAATATGGTATTTGGGGAGTTTGAAGCCTAGTACTAGAATATTGCTGTGAAAGGGCATTCAGAGTGAGAGATAGCAACTTCAGTCTCTGCTGGCTTCACGGGGAGGAGCTGTCCTTTCATGGTATGGATGTAAGAGTCTTGAATAATGTGACAGGGAGCTGGAAGAGATGGGATGGATTTTCCTTTAGATCACCCTTTTCCAAAGAGATGGAGTCAAGTGAGAGACAAGCTCAGTAGCAGTATGCATAAGGCAATGTAAGGCAAGCAGGATGGAAGAAGAGATGGCTGGCCTCTTGGACCACCTGTGTGCACAACACTCCTCCCAAATGAATGATCATAGGGTGAAAAAAGGTTTGCTCATCCAGTCTCGGCTTCTGAGCACAGAACACTCCTCACCTTGCAAGCAGCTCTCCAGCCCTTTCTGAACCAGGTCAGCTGTCAGCTTAGTTCTCCTGTCTTGCCTTCCTCCACGAAGGGTTCTCTGCTACCAGGAGCATAGCAATGTGCTCTCCTGCACAGACTCAGGCATGGATGAGGTCCAGAGAAGACCCTCCACTGAGCAAATGCATGGTCTGGTTTTTAATTCAAGTATTACAATAGCCGTAATTTGGCACTGATTAGCAGTGTTAGTCCCGGAGGCCAAAGGAGGACTGCAATCCAGTGTGAAGCTCGAAACAATTACTTCCTTTAGATAATCACTTTTTTTAGAGGCCAACTGTGCATATAAATATCACATCATGCCAGGACTTGGCAAGTTTTTATCAGCCTCAACTCAGGCAACTTCTGTATCCTTTCTGCCCCAGGCATTGAAAGTGACTTGTCCTTTCAGCCAAGCCCAAAACAAGCCTACTGGCCAGGAGACAATCAGAGATGGAGATGGGGTGCCTTTAGCATCCTCCCCTCCCCCAACCCATGTTCATCGACTCAACCTCAATAAACTAAATCTCATTATCTATGTTTCTTCTAAGATATTTTTTAAATTATATTACCTCCAAAAGCCCCTGTCCAATTTGTAGGAAACGAGAGCCATGTAATTTGGAAAAATTGCTTGGCCTGTAGCAATAGAGGTATAACCATTCGTTCACCCCAGAGTTCTTTTGCCAAACTTTTACCAAACATTCTTACAATAGGCTCTAGAAATGGGCACCAGAGCAGGCATTTAGTAATATACTTGAATCTATATGAAAAACATATATACACCCAGCTTAGGTGGTTCTAAGGATTAAAGCCAGGGTTTCACGCATGCCAGGAAAGCAACTGAACCATATCCCCAGCCTCAATTTTTGTATGCATATCTTTTGACATTGATGCAGAAACACAGATCTCATCTCAAAGATCATAAGAGACGGTTTACTGTGGAGCTCTAGATCAATAACCATGGACCAATTATCCCAAAACCAAGTTCCAATGAGGTAATGGTTTCATGTTGTTTTTTTTGTTTGTTTGTTTTGTTTTTTTTTGTCACACAATAAAAAATGTGGTAAGTCAATGTATTTAAAAATCGATTTCTAGAAATATCAGATAGGTGGGGTATAGCAAAGAAGGGAATTTCTGCTCCAGGCCTCCGATGTTATCTGATGGAATCTAAGAGGGCTGTTGGTGGATTCCAAAAAGGATTTTACCTGATAGTCACAAGAGTGTTAAATCAAACATGGAGGCAGGCAGTGAGTGGTTATTGATGAGGCTGCAGATAGCCCCTTGGATTGCTTGGAATTTGGAACATTCTGGTTCCCCATGATCACAGGACCCACCAGCCTTGTAGGATCTTCAGCACAGGTATGGCTTCATTCTAGAAACCTCACTCCATACTACAATTTATAAGTTAGTGACACTAAGATTTTAAGAAAAATGAAAATAGCAGAATAGAATAGTTATAAGAGCAAAGTGTAATATGTAATATGGATATTCCCTTTCTCTTGGGAATCAAGACATGCAATTGTAATCTGTGACTGACTAAAAGTAACTGGAACCAATGATGCATATGATTTAGTGAACAGAGTCCTTTCATCAGGCCTGGGAAGTATCATTTGCATTTCAAAGACTACATTCATTGGCAAACTATTTCATATCGACTAAGGGCTAGGCACTATTCCAGGCTTTGTTAATATAGCAAAGTCCATGACCTCATGAGGCTTAGAATCTAGTTGGAAAAAATCCAAGTGCTAAGCCTTTGTAGGTGCTTATCACCCCCAAAACACTGAAGCATTTTGCATGAACCAGCCAATTTCATCCTCACCGCTCTAGAAGGCAGGAGCTATAGCCTCCAGGGTACTTCCTAGCTGAAGTTCAGACATGATAAGAATGTTGCCCAAGGCCATCCACCTAATAAATATCAGCTACTAATTAAACAGGAAACTTGGCTTTGGTGGATGACGGCCTTTTAAAGCATGAAGTGATTCTGTCCCTGAAGGATGAAATCAAAGATCACAGTGCCTAAATAATCATGTGATATCACTCTGAAATTCCAATATGCCTCAAAATCTTTTGCTTGGACCAGTCTACTGTCACAACAGCATCATAAATGTTTCCCTGTTGGCAACTCTGGACCCTTGACCCAAGCTTCCATTGACGAGGAAGAAACCAAACGTCGTGATTTATTCTGACAGCTTATTCTGATCATTTCACTTACTGAGATCCATCTGGTAGCCCACCGCACTCATCTAGGTTGGATTCATCTACAAAACTGTATATAGCACTTTCATCTGTAAGTGCATGGAGCCATTTCTTCTGGAACCAGAATTTTCTAGAAAGCCTTCCTACTCCAGGTCGTCAGTTCTTAGGTTAGACACACAGTGGTCACTTTTGTTGGTAGCCAACAAAGGGAAGATGCTCTTGGATTATCTAGATTCAGATGGGCAAGGGGTGATGGGGTGTGGAGAAGTTAGAGGTGACTTTAGTTGTTTCTTGTCATTCTCATAATTCAATTCTCAACACTTCCCTCTCACTCACCTGGTAAGAGCTAAAGAAATAGTGGACATATTAGCTTATATTTTAGGACACTAAAGTTTGTTTCTTGCCTACCTTGTTAAGAATCTTCTCCACTGAATGACTTCTCCACAATGAATGGCCTCTTCAGCAACATAATAAATCCAATTGAGCCAAATGTATAATAAAAAGGCAAGTTTATCCGGAAGCAGCTTGCAGGTGAGTTCAGAGACCTCACAGTAAGAGGTCCATGAAGGAGCCAGGCTGTGGTGGGATAGAAGCTTCTTAAAGGAGAATGGGAGGAAGTTGTGACATGATGGTTGGGTACTGGGGTTGTGGCCTTACTTGATGAGTTCCGAGCTCTGTTGGTGGGTCTTAGGTCCAGTGGTCATTTTAGAATCTGGAAGTAGAAGCTGGCTTTGTCCAGCGCTTTGTCTGAGCTTTCAAAAGTGCAGGGTCCTTGCCAGAAAAGGAGGGTGGGGATTGCTTGGCTCAGGCCATCTTGTCTTTGTCCCAAGCCTCCCACCTAATATTTCCTTCTATCAGATTAAAAGAAAATTATCTATACCACCTCCCTTGACACTCTTAAAGAGATACATGTTCATACAGGCACGAGACAAATGTTTACTAAGATCTGTATTTTCAAGTCTCCCTTCCAACCTGATATTTATGCATACTTTATGACTCTGAAAACAATTTGGGACAAGCATAAACACATGACTCCTGATAACACAGAGACCATAGATTATAGAAAGCTGTCTTTTTCTACTAATTGTGTTCTGGGGCAGCTCTTTTATGATGGAGATTGTGCAGACAGCTCTGCTTGGGTATTCTTGACCCAGTTCTCTTGAGGTTCCTATTTTGTTCTTAGCAAGAACTGTTGGATGAGATCACCTGGGAAGATGAGGTTTACAACACCATCCTGCTGGTTGGTGAGGGGCTTGATGTTAGGGAAAAGATGCATTGTCTTCATCGTTCTCTAGTCTCAGAATGCTAGCCCTACTTTCTCCTGCAGGATGGCCTCTGAGAGTCGGTTGGTTTATTTCTATATCCTCCTTCTTGTTGAGGTTTATTACATCCCTCTACATTTTTTTTCACTTTCCAGGAACCACTCCCACAGACCTGAGTACACAAAGCATAAGAGAGGCTCCGAGGGCCTTCCAATGGAAACTACCTGTCCTCCTCCCCTCTTCTTTCCTCTTCCCTCAAGTCTGCCTTAGCCTTGATTTACGTGGCTCCTCACCTGTTAATTTACAGACGATTTCAACATGTATCTCCCAATTTTACACAAAAGAAGCACCAACAAGAAGTCCAATACACTTTCTTCCAAAGTTAAACTGAAAACAAGTGTCTTCTCCAATATCCCTTGGCAAAAACCATTTTCACAGCTGTGTCATTTTACCTGATGGCCAGTGAGTCACTCTCCCGTTTTCCCACTACCTTCTTTCCCAGAAGGTATTGAAATGCCCCATTTATTTGGAAAGCACTAGAAGACAACTCCAAACTACTGTGGAAAGGTGTTTTATAATTTTCTTCAAGGCATCTTAAACCAGAATTATGTCACTCCATAACATCTTAAGAAGTGAGCTGGAAACTTTCAATCTGTGGAGTCACTTCTCAGTTAGTATAGTGTATGCACCATGACAGCCCCAAGGACAAAGACTTAATGGAAAACTCTCTCCCATGACATCATTCAGTAAGAGAGTCCCTCCATTCCGGACACTTCATTGATTATATGGTTTGGACTCCGCCTGTTCACTTGGGTGACAGATGATTCTTGCCCTTGCATTACCCTTACATATCTCAGGCTTTAAAGATTTTGGAAGGATCATGAATACCAAACAGAGACCCTGATATAGAAATTCTCATGCTAGACACCATGTCCTTGTTTATCAAGGTCTGCATATGTTTGATTCAGATGTGTAGTTGCTGGGCACTTATTTTTATTGTTTGCCCTGATGAAAATGACAACATACCCACACACAAAAGCCTCACTCTTCAGATTCAAGCAAGGGATGCTCTGGAGTACAAGCAAGCCTGAGAAGGAGAAGCTGGTCTGAAGTGGTTTGCGTCTTCCCTCTCCAGAAGATGCCTCGCTAAGGGCCATCTGGTCAACTCAGCAGGCTTGCAGAAGCAACACAGGGTCCAGATGGTTGGGCTCTTGGAAGATTCTTCATAAGTCTATGCATTCAACCCCTGAGTCACCATATGCCAAAAGGTCACCCTATTCTGAGTGGCAGTCTTCCTGGGTATTTTCTCTGTGGTTTGTCCTGTGGAGTCTGCACCCTGATGTTCTCAGGGTTATGAGGTTTTAATGAGGCATCATCATAATCACTGTAAGTACTAGTTAGCATCATTGAGCTCAGCCTCACCATTGCTCCAGAGGTTTCAGAATTAAAGGAGGATGCAAATCTCACATAGGTACCTGCCTTTCTTGAAGGCACCAGAAGCAGTCTTATCTTCGTGTACAAGTTGGGTACCTGATAGCT
>CAJQZJ010003694.1:16571742-16585459 GCA_907164525.1 Lophiomys imhausi
CACACACACACACACACACACGCACACACACATACACACACACACACGCACACACACACACACACACACACACATACACACACACACACACACACACACACACATACACAGAGAGAGAGAGAGAGAGAGAGAGTTTGTAGGACATTGGATAAAATACATAATAAGAGCTTCAGTGGCAGGAACTCATTAGTACGGGGATGAGCAGGACTCACATTCTGCCTAACAAGTTTTGAAAGGATGATCCAAAGTAGATCCATTTTTTTTTCTCATAAAATTTATTCAGGAGAAACTCAAGAATATTTAAATATGGAAATATTCGGTGTACAAGAAGATAATATCCCAACATCTAGACTTCAATAAAAAATTACCAGACATGAAAAGAAACAGAAAATCATTACATGTATCTAGGAAAACAACAACAAACAACAACCAATTGAAAATAATCTAGAATAGATGGATACTAATATCAGCAACTAAGTATAGTACAATAATTGCTCCATATCTACAAATACTAAATCATGTTATATTCAAATGTTCACATATCTCAAATGTCAAGCACAGACATGGAAAACATTTTTTTTTTTTTTTAGGAAACCAATATAAATATAGAGAGACCACCAAAACTAAAAAGTGAAATAAAAAAAAGCCTACTCAATATCACATGCCATTAGAGAATTAGAACCTCGGATATGATTACACACCACCAAGCACCTAATAGAATAACTGAATTCCAGAAATATTTACAGTCTGAAATATTGGCAAGAATGTAAAGAGACAAGAGCCTTAATGTATTCCTGGTGTCATGCAAAGCTATGTGGACCCTTCTGAAGAGGGTTTGCAGTTCCTTTCCACTTTTAAAAGAGTTTCTTTACAAAAAAGGATATATATGTATATATACACTCATGAGTGTATATATACATATATACATACACACATATATATATGTACATATATATGTGAGTGTATCAGCCACCATGTGTGTGTGTGCCATACTGCACAAAAGGAAATCAGAGGACAATTTGTGGGAATCAGTTTTCTCTTCCACCACACAGATCCCTGGGATTGAATTCCAGCCATCAGCCTTGGTGGCAAGTGCTTTTACCTGCTGAGTCATTTCACTGGAATTATTATTATTATTATTAATCATTAAATCAGATGTCATGAAAAATATTCTAAGCAATTTCTTGCAAAATTAAACATAGACAAACTTATAATGCAATAACAGTAGTACTGAGTTCTGCCTATGAATTGAATAACTAGTGTTCACATAAAGTGCTAGCTATGAAAACCTTTATGTATTTTAAGAGCTAATATTTTAGGTGTTCATATAACAGCTCTGATCCTCATGTACTCTTTTTGTTATCATAGGAAGCACTGGTATTTGACAAATATATAAAGGCAATTCAGTAAAGAAATAGACCTTTTAACAAATGGTTCTGGAAAATCTCACACATGGAAAAATGGATTTTAATCATTATCTCATTCCATGTACAAAGTTTGAACTAAAACAGATCATAGACCTCTATGTAAAACCTCCAACCAAAAAAAAAAAAAACCTTAAAGATTCATGAAAGAATAATTTGGAAATTGAATTTCATCAGAACTAAAACCTGTTCTTTGCAAAACAGAGCTTGGAAAATGGAAAGCCAACTGGGTATTGGGATAAAATGATAAAAAAATTTACCATGATAAGACCTATACCCAGAATGCCTATAAAAACTCTCATAATTCAATAGTGTGAAAACAGCAGCTCAATATAATAGTTGGAAAAAAGTTTTAAAAATATTTCACCCAAGAATATATACTGCTGGAAAAAAAATGCCAGGAACAGATGCCCGGCCTTCCCAGTCAGGGAGAGAGATGCAAATTAGAACAATAACAAGAAACCATTGCATGTTTATTCAACTGGATGAGGTAAGGTTAGCTGGTACTGGTAAGAACAGAGGCTCCAGTCTTCTCATGCATTACCTGTATGTTTGTAAATAGCAAAACCACTTTAGAAAATACCAAAGCAATTTCTTAGAAAATTAAATACACAGCCAACATAAAGAAACTGACACAAAAGAAGTAAGGGTGTATCCTCATAAAGAACTATATGCAAATAAATGTCCCTATCACTTAAACTTTAATGCTTCTAAACAGGAAACTTGATTTTTGATTTATAAGGGAGTGTAATCCTGAACAATGGTGTGCTTATACAGTGATATGTTATTTATTAAGAAAAAAGGAATGACCCTGATATGTGTATTTGGCTGAATTACAAAATAATTATGTTGTGTGGACCAAGCTACATAAAGTGCATGGTGATTCTATTTTATTAAAAATGGAAGCATAAAGAAGCTATAAATTAATTCATTGTAATAGAAAGTAGAGTCGTTGTCTGGGGCTGAGAAGAGGACTACCAAGGGGAAAGGATAGAGTAGATGTCCCATGCATGTTCTACAGGTATTTTGGTGGTTTTGTGGGAGTGTGAACACAATTCCTGTGCATGGTGCAACTTATCAAAATATATGTTGTAAGTATGTGCAGATTCATACGCTCCAGTTATACACCCTAATAAAACTGTGAAAATGGCAGCAAAAACCTTGAAGCACTTCAGTGGGTTTTGCACTAAGATAAATACACGGGTTGGGAGAGGACCAAGGTCACAGGGATATCCAGAAACACGTGCAGTGATGGGCAGCAGGAGAGTGCTGTTAGTTAAATCCAGCAAGATGTCATGGCACTTTTCAGGAACTCTGAAGACCTTAGAACAGAAGCTAGAAAAACCAGAAGGCACATGGGGGCTTTAGGGGGCTAACAACGTGCGGATGGAATCCTTGCCAAGAAGTCTCTACTCAGTTAGACTGCAGGAAACAAGGGCCCTGGAAGCTGTGTGATGACAATCAGGGCTTAAGCTCCAAAGCCCTGACATCATCCTTCCATGCCCCAGCTCCTGGGCAGTGGTGGGCAGAGTCTGCAGGGAAGCAGTGTCCTGACTGAAATCAGACATAATTGCTTTCTAAGTCTGATCCCTTTCATTCTTTCCAGTTTCATCCAGGAAACGGTGTCTAGGTTCCTTTGTCAGCGTCCTCTGCTTCCTTACTGTCAACTGCTGACCGGTCTGTTGGTCTCCCTCCTCTGTCCTCTTGTGTCTCAGAGCCCTTCCCTCACGGTCTAGTTCACTTATCTTCTTGTCTTTCAGGGCACAGACCATTTGTTCAAAGTTTCTTCCTTAAGGGGGTAGGGGCACCTATCAACCCTGGATACAGTGCCTCCTGTGAAATCTAGGGGCCCTCTTGTTTCCCCATGAGGAGCAACTGGGGAACCAACCTGTCTCTCGCCATCATTTGACTAATAATATTTCCTTCTGGAAGTGGGGGAGGCAGAAAGAGATAGGTGACGTGAAAACAGGAAGGAGACTTTAGGGGTACTTACACAGGGGGACCAGTGGGCAGGGGTTATGGGAGATGACAGGGTAGGAGAATCTACTTAAGTTCACTTTGTTCAAAATATTCCATAATGATGCCTATGACTTTGTATGCTAACTTAAAGCAGAACAAAACAGAAGTCAACCCTGCTTCCATGTGAGTCTCTTTAAACCTACTATCCCTTTGCCAGCCTCCTGGGGCTTTACCTCACCAGTCCTGGCCTATCCTCAGATCCCTGTCCTCATGGAGAATGCTACTTAGTTTTTCCACAGAAACCCCAGTAAAGCAGATGTCATTTAGTCAGAGAGGGAGGAAAAATAGCCTAGGTTGCAAGGATTTTACACATCAATAAGACACATGTATGAAGCTGTTCAAATTGTTAATGGTTCACTGTGAAACACCCAATACCTCCAGGGACAAAGCACCTTACTAACCATTAATGAATAGGTGCACGCAGAATATGAGATAGCTCCCCAGCTCCTTTCACAGCCTTTGATAATGCGGGCTCCAGAATCATCCCTGCTGTATAATGAAAACCGCAGCCTGAATTGTATCAATGCAAATCACAGAGGCTGCCTGCAAGCTTGTGTATTATAACTTATCTGTGGGCCCAACAAAAAGATATGCCATTATCATCCTTGTCCACTTAACTATTAATAAGGTTCCTCCAGCCCTTTCATCTCACTTCTGTCTCCAGCTCCCGCTGCTCGAATCGGGGCCTCCTTGCCTTTCCCACTGGCAGGCTCAACCAAGGAGCAGTGGAGAGCAGAGTGCCTTAAGTGCCACAAAATGAAAAGCACAGAAAATAACTTGAGCCTTCTTCAGGAACGCTCAGGTTTTCATTCCAAAGCCTGGCGATTCCCCAGGACTGTGCCATGGCCCTGTCCTGAGCTACAACACCCTTTCAGTGCCGCCGCCGAGGGCTTTCCCGATGATGGTTGGGGTGTCTTCCACCTCTGTCTCTTGTCCTTTGGCACCGAAGGCAGGAGGGTACTGGGAGGCTGGCTCTGGGCCTTCTCTTCCAGTTGCGACGCTAGCCTCAAGGTGTGCTTCAGCCCTGTCCTCTGCCCTCCTGGCTGTTCTTCAAAGTCTTGTGAAAACTTCACCAGGTCCTGTCCTAGTGAGCTGAACTAGCACCCGGTTACAACCACCAGGTGGCGCTCTTCTCCCTCAGCCCAGCATCCTTGGGCTTCAGGAGAAAGCAGAGCACTGTGAGCCAGGACTCCACAGAGAAAGCCAGCAAGGACCTTTGGCACACAGCTTTTATGTGTAATTATTGTCTTTCCTCTGCTGGCATTTTCTAGAGCAGTTTTTACTCTTTCCTGATTCTCCTCCTTTTCATTTCTTGAATGTTTTTCTACTGAGCATTTTACCCAAATATACAGATGCCCTTTCTTTCTTGAAAGCAGCCTCACCTCACATTCCTCTGAGAGAATCAATCCAGGTATATGGAGTTGCAGTCACTAAAAGGAAATCTCCGAAAGAAAGATTATGGCTGGCGTTTTTCTTAGGGGCTCAGCTACCTTGCTGTGTCTGACACCGGATCTGGGTTAATCAACAGCATGGCTGACCTCCCGTTTGAAGGTGCTTGTGTCTACATTGTTTCTTGAGACCTTCACAGCATAATTCTTAACAATAAATGACACCTGAAGTACTATTTACTGCCACTTATTACAGAGGCCTGGGAGACAGACAGAAATAGTCTCCTGATTAACGTGTGGTTGGCGGGACAACTGTGAAGACCTGACCAGAACAAGCCTGAGCTTCTATTGTGCCCTGTTTCCCCTTTAGTGTTGTCATCGACTTTTTGTGCAAAACCAGGCACAAGGGCTGCTCCTCCTTGCCCTCCACAGCTTGTAACGTATTTCCTTAAATCGTTATTACACACGGAGCCCTGTTTTTGAAAAAAGATTCCCTCTGATAACAACATCTGCTAAACCTGTCCCCATCCAGTCAGACTTTTCCGTGTGGCTGACCAATAATCTCCCATGAATGTTTATAGCACTTTGTAAAGCACCTCCACTTGCAACACTCTGTAAGCCTGTGGTAATTTAGAGTAGAGGGTGAAACTTCCCAAATACAGACAGAATCTGAGGCCAGGTGACATTAATGTTCATCCCACCCCGGTCCCAGCCCCCGCCCCGGAATGGTTTCAGAGTGTAACCGTGCCCAGGGTTTCTAAGGCAGGGCTCTTTTTTAACTTGGGTACTTCTCTCCCACACATGGCCTCTGCAAACAGAAACACCAAAAGTAGTTTGCCTTTGTTTTATTTAGGAAAAGGCACCGAGAGTGAATTGTCTTAGACCCACAAGAGAAGGAGAGGAAAACAGAACACAATCGCCCAACTTGGAGCGTTGCCATAGACAGCAGCTGCAAGTTTCCACCGTGGGACGGAAAGGCAATATTGACGGAGAAGTAGCATATCACCCTTCACATGTCCATTCTGACAGTGTGTTCCTCACCCGTGTTTATTCAAAAGACCCTGGAATCTGCTTAGTATGAGAAGCTCATTACCAGCATCTGCAGATGCTCGGGGATGTAGTGCCTGAGACAGAGAGTGGGAGACAGGTAAGGAAAATTAATATTTCATGCAGTGAAGCCCATTTAGTTTTCTCGCTGAGAAGAAGGGCTCCTGTGAGGGAAGATGGAGTAAGCGGTTTGGAATGAGGACTATGGTTCTGGCAGGGTGAGAATACAGTGTCTGATGCAAGGTCTCAGCTCGTCTGTGAAAGCCAAAGGTATCCTCAGACAGTATCGGAGCTCTCAGTGCTGGCAGAGACTCCAGTTCTCCGTTCCTTGCCTCCCTGCAAGATGCCGACTGGAAGTACAAAGAGGCGTAAAGGACTCAAAGCTCCATAAAGCCACTTTCTAGATCAATACTGAAAGCTGTGAGGAGTACCAGGAGCCTAGAGCAGCTTGGAAACCTCCAAGTCTAGAGGCAGGCCTGATTTCTCGTGTGCTATGGAGGGTTTCGAGAGGCAGAGAGGACAGCAAGAAAGGCATTCCATAATCCAGAGTTCTTTGAATCAGACCTACAGGCTCAAAGGGGTAGAGGAGGCAAGAGGAGGAGCTAGTGAGACACACAGAGAGAAAATAAAAGCTGATGGGAGGTAGGTGCCCTCAGACTGGGAAAGAAACAGGAAACTCAAAGTGTGGCCGCATTTTGAAGGAGTCAGAGGACAGGGGGTTTGGGTAAGAAAGAACTGTATGGTGTATGGGGCTTGCAGAGAAAGTACGTTTTCTCAGGATTTTTAGAGAATATTATTTTTCAGTAAAAAAGGATATCATCAGAACTCTCTGTTTTTTTCAAGATTTATTTATCTATTCAAGTTACACCCGGTTCATATGCTCCTCCCCTCCCTGACCCACCTCCCACCCTCTTCAGCATCTTCCTCCTATCCTTGTCCTCCTGTGTGGAGGGCCCTGACATATCACCCCCCCACCCCCCTCAGTTCATCAGTCACATGAGGGCTGAGAGCTTCCTCTTGCTCTGGGGCCCGACATGGCAGCCCAGCTAGGGTAAGGTGTCCCACTAACAGGCAATGACTCATGACTGAGACTGCACCCCACCCCCACATACTTGCTAAGGAATAATCTGAAGGAAGACCCAGTTGTCAGTCATCTGTATATGTATAAGGGAGTCTAGGTCTAGTCTAAGTTTTTTTTCTCCTATTTTGGTTAGTGTTTCAGTCTCTGTAAGCCTCTAGGGGCCTAGGTTGGTTGGTTCTGTTGATCTTGACACCCCCAGGTCTCTCTATTCCTCCTCCCTCTCTTATTCGAGACTCCCAGATCTCCACCTAATGTTTGGCTGTGTGTCTCAGCATCTGTTTTGATCCACTGCTGGGTGGATTTTCTTGTGGGATAGATCTGCTAAGTCTCTGTTCTTTTGGGTCAGTGGGTTGTAGGATAGTTACCCTGTACTATATGGCTAAAATCCAGTTATAAGTGAATATATGCCATGTGCGTCCTTCTGAGTCTGGGTTAGGTCACTCAGGATGAGCTCTTCTAGTTCCATCCATTTGGTTGCCAATTGCATGATTTCCTTTTTTTCTGATAGCTGAGTAGTATTCCATTGTGTAGATGTACCACAGTTTTTTTTTTTTAATCCATTCTTCACTTGAAGGTCATCTGGGTTGTTTCCAGTTTCTAGCTATTATGAATAAAGCTATTATGAAAATAGTTGATCCAATGCCATTGTGCTTTGGTGAAGAATCTTTTGGATTGTGTGCCCAGGAGTGGTGTGGCTAGGTCTTGAGGTAGAACTATACCAAATTTTCTGAGATATCACCAGATTGATTTCTAAAATGGTTGTGCAAGTTTTCACTCCCACCAACAATGGAGGAGTATTTCCCTCCTTTCTCCACATCCTCACCAGCATGTGCTGTCATCTGAGATTTTGATCTTAGCCATTCTGACAGGTGTGAGATGGAATCTCAGGGTCATTTTGACTTGCATTTCCTTGATAACTAAACATGTTGAGCATTTCTTCAAGTGTCTCTTGGCGATTAGAGGTTCTTTTGTGAACTCTCGGTTTAGCTCTGTATCCCATTTTTTGATTGGATTACTTGGTTTCTTGGTGTTTAGTTTCTAGAGTTCTTTGCAAATTTTGGATATTAGCCCTCTGACAGATGTAGAGTTGGTGAAGATCCTTTCCCTATCTGTAGGCTGCCGTTTTGTACTAATGATAGTGTCCTTTGCCTTACAGAAGGTTTTCAGTTTCTTAGGGCTCCATTTATTGATTGATGATCTTAGCTATTGAGCTATTGGTATTCTGTTCAGGAAGTTGTCATCTATGCCAATGAGTTTGAGGCTTTTCCTCACTTTCTCTTTTGTTAGATTTAGTGTGTTCAGTTTTGTGTTGAAGTCTTAGATACACTTAGACTTAAGTTTTGTGCAGGGTGATAAGTATGGTTCTCTTTGCATTCTTTTACATGTTCACATCCAGTTAGACCAGCTCCATTTGTTGAAGATGCTTTCCTTTTTCCATTGTACAGTTGGCTTCTTTGTCAAAAATTAAGTGACCATAGGTGGGTGAGTTTAATTCTGGGTCCTAGATTTGATTCCATTGACCAACTGGTCTGTTGCTATGCCAGTACCATGCTGTTTTTGTTACTATTGCTCTATAGTACAGCTTGAAATCATAGATAATAAGATACCCACAGATAGAATTGTCTCTCTTTAACATCCATCTCCTTGGTAGCCCAGGGAAGCTGGCTCAGTTTCTAGTATCGGATATCATTTCCCTCTTTTTGTGTAGGCCTTAGGTCCAATTAGAGAACTGTTGGCTGCCACCAATGTGGGAGTGCTACTTCTTGCACTTCTACAGATGGCTTGCCATGTTGGTAATTTCCGTGGTTCATAGGCATTGCAACTGGTTAGGATTGTCTAATCGCTTCCCTCCTTTGGCAGTTTTTCTAGTGTTTCCATGAACCCTCTCTGCACTTTGCTAGAATAGCATAATTCCTAAGTACATTCTAAACCTTATTCTTGTACTCATGGATACATTTAACTGTCTCTCCTCATCCTAGATGCTTCTATATAGAGCAAATGGAGACCATCACAGAAAGCCCTAGGTGGACAGAATGCAGAGATCAACAGATTGTAGGGGTGCTAGCCACAACACAGACATCTACATCAGAGCTCCCCTATCTACAGCTCAGCAAATACCACTAAAGAGGGCCGGAAAGATGCCAAGAACCAGAACACCAGGAAGTCTGCTCTGAAACAGATCATTTCCCTGGGAACGGCTACAAGACCAGAACAATATAAGTTTCGATAGACATGTTAACACAGAATGGGGAAATTACACAGAATCCCTTCCAACCCCTAGACAAAGAATGACTGGCAACTAAGGACTGCTGAGAAAAAGAGAAATTAGCCTCTCCCAGAGATGAGCTTTTTTATTGGCTGTCCAATGTAGATTGGTGAGTTTGAGACCATGTACACACAAACAAGAAGAATGGAATCAGCAGGGTCTAGTTATAAATATTCATACACATGCATGCACACATATGTGCATGTAACACATATAATCAAAGAAAAAGAGGCTATCAACTTGAAGGGGAGCTTGTAAATATTAAGGAAGAATAACTGGGAGGGCCTAGAGGGAGGAAAGGGATGGGGAAATGATATGAATCCATTTTAATAAAAACAGTTTAAAAGAACTTTCTCTTTAAGAAGGTAAATTTGGTGGGGCTCAATACAATAACTCAGAAGAATTTGCATATCTCCAACACTGAAAAGGCTCAAAGTACTGCCAGTGTGAAGAAGGATTTTGTCAGTGCTGGTCCCCCTGCTTTTTAACAACCTGACTCCTGGTGCTTTAGGGGAGTTTCTAGGGTTACAGACATTTTTATAAAGCACAGGACCAAGTGTATCCGGAAGAACTCTGATATATATATATATATATACTGTTCTATTTGCTTTCATTTATTTCATGTAACTCTTCTACATTTTTTTAATTATACAGGAAGATAGCAAGGAACAGTGAGGAGTTAATGCTTTACTGCTAACTACCCTCTTACTTGCTATTTACATATATGTTATTAACAGAAGGTTGGAGACACGGAGCAGGAATGGCAGAGCTCTAGAAGTCCCTCAACCATCAGGTTTTTCAGGAACATCACATCCAGTATTTTGTTCCTGATATAAGTGGGAATCTTAAGACTGAACTTGGGGCATCATCATCCTACCCTTCCATCCTCCTCTAGACCCACTCTGAATATTAAAGTCCCTCAACCATGCAGAGGGCTGGTCTAGAGGGAGGCTCCTTCAACTCAACATTCCTTGTTCTAATTGAGAAAAAAAAACCTTAAATGTTGTGGTAATCTCATATTATTCTCCTTTCCACCATGTCTTACACTTTATCAGCAAATGGACTTCTTGGAAACATCTGGGAATAGTAAGCCTATAGGGAAATAAAGATTACCTTTATCTAAAGGGGACAACAATATGCACCAAGAAGCTTAAACACAGAACCTCTTGGAAGGAGTCAGCTTCAACACAGGTTACAGGGATTCTAAAACCTGTGTGCAGGTCTCCTCTACAGTTCCTTGAGAGTCAGGGTTGGCTTCTGCCCTGGAGCAAGTGTCCTCAAATCTCTAAATCAAGATTCTTCATCTTCAAAGGAGGCCAGCCTGCTGATTCTCAGTCTGTGACTTCACAGTACACACCTCTGTCCCTCAGCATCCTCTGGTCGTCCTCAGGACTTCCTTTTAACCCTAAAAGGAAGGCTGTCTTCCCACAGCTGTATCCCACTGGTACATACATCTCCCAGCCTTCCCCTGAAGGCCAGAGAGTTTATAAACTCCAAAGCCACTGGGACAAGTCCCCCTCTGGAAGCTTCTGGTGGCTTCAGTCAGATTCCCTCCCTGGCAACTTTCCCAAGGGCGCTCAGTGGTGAATTTGCTTTTCCTGGGTGGCTATCCAGTCATAGCCAGCAATGCTCTCATGGTCACCAATCTATTGCCATCGCATGCCTACAGAATGCCTTGTGCTGACATGCTTTGCTAAAGGAACACACTGAGAATATGAACAGCAGGATTTATCCTCACTTTAGAAACCTTAGAGAGAGCTGCATTTCTGAGCGGGCTGCTGAGCAACTGCATGGGGGCTCAGCGTGCATTTCTTTATACAGCTGCCAGTGTCTTCTACCCTTCTCCCAAAATAACTTGAACTTGTTATGTGACTGAGTGACTTGCACAATGGTGCTACTATCATGAAAATGAAGTAAGACCTAAAAACCATGAAACTACATGAACTAGCCTCTATTCCATGAGCATCTCAGAGGTAGAAAGTATGTTCAGTCCCCCTCAGAACAGCACAGTGGTAGTAACCACTGCTAGGGCTTTTGAAGAGTTTGGTGGGCAGAGATATTGTTCTGAATCTTGAAATGTATGATAATGTAATCCTTGCACAGTCCTAATGAATAGTTCCTTTATTGTATCCAGTTTACAGGTGGAAAAACTGAGGCCCAGAAGGATTGCTCAGTGCTCAGTAACTAGTATGTAGTGAAGCTTAAATTTGAATCCATTCTACACTAAGAATTCATCTGCTAGGCTGGCATGGTGGCACAAGCCTCCAATCCCAGAACTCAAGAGGCAGAGGGAGACAGATCTCTGTGAATTTGAGGTCACCCTGGTCTACAAAGCAAGTTCCAGGACAGCCAAGGCTGTTATACAGAGAAACTTTATCTTGAACCCTCCCCCCTCAAAAAAAAAAAAAACCCATCTGTTTCCCTAGAGAGCACTAAAAAGACATTTATTGTAGGGTTGGCAGTATAGCTCAATGGTAGTACGTTTGCCTAGCATGTGTGAAACCTAGGTTAAATTTATAGGGCAGAAGGGGAAAGTATGTACTGGATAAATATGTTAAAAAAAAGAGAGCTTTCAAATAGGGATGGCAGCGAAGAAGAGTGACACAGAGGACTGATATTCTTTAGTGAGAGCAACTCTGGGTTAGGGACTGGGGAACTGAGCATATTGTCTCTGGAATTCCCAACCCAAGCCTTCAGTGTCCATTAGGGTCCTCACTTAGGCCTCTCAAACAGACCAGCTATGGCCAGTCTTTCATACTGTCACTTTGCAAACGTAAGACAGAGCAAGTTTAACTTTCTGGTAGTGACTGAGAGGTTGTTAGCATGCAAGGGAAAGAAAAGTGCGTGGGAAGTGACATGCCTGCCCTTGAGAGCCTGCCCCAGTGAGTGACTATCACGTTGTTGCCATGGCTGAAGGCGCAGGTAACAAAGACAAGAAAACTAAGAAGATGGGAGAGGAACTGGGTCTGCACACCCGCTGGGCTTCTCTATGACCCTTTGCTCATACACCACTCACCTTTCAGTGGACACCCGTCACTCTTCCCAGCCCTCTCCTCACCACGGGTACATGTTCCTTGGACTCTTTTAAGTCCTACCTCTCTCTCCTTAGGTCTGAATCAACTACGTACTCAGAACTGGCTTCAATAAGCATTCAAATGTTTTGGGGAAAATGTCTGTCCTAGTTTTTCTTTTCTCTATTGCTGTGATAAACCCCTTGACCAAAAGCAACTTGGGGAAGGAAAAGTTTATGTGGATCACAGTTTACAATCCATCATCAGGGAAGCCAAGGCAGACCCTTACTCCAGGCAAGACCCTGGGGAAAGGAATTGAAAAGGGCCAGGGAAGATGACTGCTTACTGGCTGGCTCCTCATATCTTGCTCACTTTACTCTCTAATACAACCCAGGACCAGTTTCCTAGGGGTGGTACCACTCACATTGGGCTGGGACCACTTATATCAATTATTAATCAAGAAAATATCTCACTTGGCTTGCCTACAGGCCAATCTTTAGAATGCCTTCCTCTTCCCAGATGATCCTCCCTTGTGTCAAGGTGACAACAAATTAGCCATCCCAAAGTCCTCCATCTCTTTTGATTCCTTTGGCTAGTGTTCTACCCTAAGTTCTTCTTACTCTTCCTTAGGCCCATGCCTCCGTCTCTCCCTTATTTCTCATCACATCACACTGTGTAACCTCCATCTACATAAATGACTCACACATGTCTGTTCACTCCACATTTGTGGGTCCTTTACCTGGATTTTGTCAGCTACATATTGAATCTGATTCCTCTGCTTGAATAGATAGACTATTGCATGAAGCTATTAACAGCTACAATCTTTATCCACTCTCCCTGTAAATGCAACAGATTTGACATTGAAATCACCATTGCCCTCCTCCTCAAATATTGTTCACATAATTCCCTTAAGGATCCTTTTTTAGTAATCCAGTTAAAAAACGAGGCTTAGTATTTTCTGCTTCCTTTGTCCCCTATACACAATCTATCAGTGATGTGATCCATTCTTCCTGCCCAGCATCTGCCTCATCCATCTTTTCTTAGATTCTCATTACAACCACCTTGACTTCCAAGCTGTTTTCAAGACTATGCCAAGTTCCCAGTCTTCGAGGGCATGGGTGTCCTGGGTTAGTGCCCAAGCTTTGGCTGTTATTAAAGCAATTAAATAAAATAATCACCTCATAGAGTGGTTCATATAATTAAACAACAGCCACATGTTAAGCACACTTTCACTATGCAGCAGTTATTAATGTTAACGCTTTCCTGTCCTCCTGACACTGTATTCCTACCCACTGTGTCTTCTACCAATAAAAGAATTTCTTTGAACCTGTACATCTGACAATGTGACTAATTGTCATGTTAACTAATCAAGAAGAAGAAGAAGAAGAAGGAGGAGGAGGAGGAGGAGGAGGAGGAGAAGGAGAAGGAGAAGGAGAAGGAGAAGGAGAAGGAGAAGGAGAAGGAGAAGGAGAAGGAGAAGG
>CAJQZJ010003694.1:16585469-16613363 GCA_907164525.1 Lophiomys imhausi
GAAGGAGAAGGAGAAGGAGAAGGAGAAGGAGAAGGAGAAGGAGAAGGGAAAAAGAAAAGGTTCCAAAATATGTAATAAGTGCAACCAGGCTCTGTAGCTGGCACTCAACACCACCCTATCCCCCCACACCTCTCCCTGCTGTCTATCTTTATTCTATCTAGTTAAAGTGATTATTTCCTTCTCCCAAGACCCTGTCTATGTTCATGCCACCCCTGCTTTTTCAAGTCTACTCTGACCCATTTGGAATCCTAGGAACCCTTAGTACATTGTATTGACCTTCCCGGGAGCACCTGCTTCAGCTCCCCTCCCCCACTCTGCACTGTCATCAGCATTGCTCCATCGATAGGACCTACCAATGGTATTTGTCAGTTTTAGCCCTAAAGTCTATAGCCACAAAGGCCTAGTCCTGATCTTACCTACTCCCATAGGCTCAGTGCATGCTATATGATAGTTTCTCAATGACATTTGCCAAATAAAGGTGTATCTGGTACAGGCAAATGTTTGTGGAAGGGACAGGAAGAAGAGGAAATAGTATCTTCCACACAATAAAGTAAACATGGATGGAAATAACCGTCAACTGATGAGCAATGTGATGATCATAGACCAAAGTACAAATAATTTTGTCCAAGAGCACGGGCACAACACCATCTGTATTCTTTTCGACGTCCTAGCCTGCATGTCCTTTGATGTGAGTGCAGCTGTGTAGCTCAGTGCCAGGCCACTGTGCTGTTTATTGTCCTCATGTGTGGCTAACACCTGCAGAGGCCACATGCTCCCTAATGGGTAGCTAAGTGTCTAGTCTAAGGATCCTCAGCAGGCCAGTGTGACATCAGAGGATGCCTTGAGCTCGGATGGCAGTGAGGTGGAAGCACTTCAACTTCCATTGGCTACCTACAATGATAAATGAGCTCAGACTGGTCATCTGTGAGGACTGGGACAATTTGCCGTCTGCACCACACTCAACTGCCTTTCACAGCTTCCTAACATATGAGTGGAATACTATGATTGGTCTTCCTGGAGATTACAGATGAGAGAAATACTATGACTGGTCTTCCTGGATGAGATCACACATGAGTGAAATGTGATGATTGGTTTCCCTGGATGAGGTCACTCATGATTGAAATGCTATGATTGCTCTTCCTGGATGAAGTCATATATGACCAGAACACTATATCTGTTCTGTTCTTCCTGTGTAAGATGAAAGTAAGAGTTATGTGACCACTCAAGTTAGGGCTGAGGCAGGCAAGCACAGGAATAGCTAAGTAACTTGTCACTCAACATGGCTTGGGTTTTGCATGTATACCTCTCTGAACAATGCACCTAGCAACTTGCTGTGTACATGAACCCCTCATCTGTATCAGGGTATAGCAGAAACACTACTCTCTGAACAGTGAGATATGTTTCTCTTCCTTTGGACAACAATCATACATTTTATTCAACTTTACTTTAGTTAGATCTGGGTATGGAAGATGGGGAACATACACGGAGCTGGTTTGGGCTACATGTACAATAAGACAAGATTGTGCCCTCAAGTGAACTTTTAAGTGAACTTTTGGGATGAATTCCTTATTTAACAATTTATGCTTATACATAATTGGGTGTGAATAAGATTGAAATCAGATGCTTACTGGAAAAAGCAGCAGAAAAATGATTATATGACTTAATATATCAATCAGACCAAGAGAACCGAACCACCGTCATTATCCCACTTGATAACTAAACTCCTTCTATTGAACCCCATCAAAAGAAGCCTCAAACAATAATTGGGTTCCTCAAATATTTTCACTCACGTGGCCTGTGTATTCTGATCTGTTCTATCAGTTTGGTTTAAATAAAGCTTTCTTGTTATTTTTTGCAAATCTATGGAATCCTTTATTTAAGTTCTTTGGGTAAGAGACCATGAACCTGGGGATACTCTTCCCAGGTGCAGTGATCAAATAGCTAAGTCAATCTCTCTCTCTTTCTCTCTCTCTCTCTCTCTCTCTCTCTCCTGTGTGTGTGGGGTGTGTGTGTGTGTGTGTGTGTGTGTGTGTGTATGTGTGTTCCCTCTGTCTCTGTCTGTCTGTCTGTCTGTCTGTCTGTCTGTCTGTTTGCCCCCTTCTCTGTCTCCCTCTCTCTTTCTCTGTTTCCCTGCCTCTCTTGTGTGTCTGTCTGTGTTTCTCTGACTCTCTCTGTTTTTCTGTCTCATTCTCTCTACCTCTCTCTCTCAGCATAATTTATTTTTATTTATTTATTTTTATTTTATTTTTTGAGACAGGGTTTCTCTGTGTAGCCCTGGCTGTCCTGGACTCACTTTGTAGACCAGGCTGGCCTTGAACTCGCAGAAATCTACCTGCCTCTGCCTCTGGAGTGCTGGGATTAAAGGCATGCACCACCAAGCCTGGAAATTACAGACAGCTGTGAACTGCCATATGGTACTGGGATTTGAACCCAGGTCCTTTGGAAGAACAGTCAGTGCTCTAAACCACTGAGCTATCTCTCCAGCTCCTGGCAATCTCTCTAGCCCCTCTCAGCATAATTTTAAAGTGGATTATGTGAAGAAGAAAGAGGATGGAGCCTTAGTAGGATGGGTGTCTGAAAGTAGAGTGTGGAGACTGCTTTATGGTATATGAAAGGGAATAGACAGTGGTTTTTGCATTCAGCCCTAAGAATCTCATTCATTTGTTGTAACATTTAAAAATGTTTACAATTACATACTGTTCAAACATTTCCCCATATCTCATCTCAGTTGAACCCCAGAGCAAACCTAGATAAAGGTGAGATAAATCTGATTATGCTATTTTGCTTCTGAGGTAGTAGACTGCAGGCATATTTATTGGCCTGTCCTTAATCACCCAACTAGGACCTAGAATTTTTGAGAAAGTACTTTCTAGTTTTCCCACTCTACCACATTCTCTGTCTTAAATATCCAAGCCGATGTTTAGAGAATTTCATTGTTGTTATTTTCTTCTGGGGCCCCCAAACAGCGCATCATTGTGGTAAGAGCTGCAATGCATTCTTATAAACCACATCATTCTTTTTAAGAGGGAAGAGAAAAAGAAGAAGGAGATCTCTTAAGAGGAGGCTCCAAGAAGATAGAAGGGGTGAGTGTGCTCCACTCAAGACTAGGCAGCTGTGTCTGAAAGCCAAGGGGATCCACTCGGTCAGCGTCTGCGTGCCTCTTGTATCTTGTCCTCTTCTGTGACAAGAGGACTTTCAGGGCAGCTTCCAGAATACAATGTGAAGGAACAACTTACTTTCCTAGAAGGATGGATGCTTCATTTGCCAGAAGAAAAGGGGGGGGGGACCCAGGCACTCTTAGGTAGTCCCTGTGTCCTTGCTCCTGAGCTAGGATTTCTTGCGATCTATTCCTAGTTCCACCGATCTATCTCTAGCCATGCCCACCCACTGCCTGAGTGCCACATCACCTGGGTAGACCTAACTTGACCCAAAGGGAGATAGAAACCTAGAGACCAGTGCCGTGCACCTTATACTTTCTCTCTTAGATTACCTTAGTCCCTGCTTGGCATTCACGAATCCTATGCCTGTGGGTGGCTGGTCATCAGTCTCACATCTTCCACTATAGGGAAGTAAGGGCAGGTAGATAGGATCTTGATTTAAATAGAATGGACTGAGTTACGGTTTCCTTCCAGGAAGTTCAGAGGGTACTGGTTGTTATGTCCCCGACACTGAATACTTTCAGCAGGTTCTTAGCACAGACTCAAAGCTTCTTAAAGACTAGTTAAGAGAATCGGTGTTACCTTTGGGTTATGAACTAGCTTCCTCCTATACATGTGTATCTATCACTTTCTTCCTGTCAATCTTGTTTCAAATGAATCAGGGAACACTTACCTAGAATGTGTGAAGCCCTGAAGTCTGTCCCTAGTGCACAAAACAAACAAACAAACGAACAAACAAACAAAACAAAACAAAAAATACATAGATTCAAATGTCTCCATTCTAACAATTAGAGCCATCTGGTCACAGAAGATAAGAGGTTCTCCTCTCACATTCTGGTTGAAAAATAGGAGTTGTATATACAAACTTAGCCAGTAGATCAAAAACCATACTTAGACATGTAGGTAACAAAGTGAATTTAGTAAGCAGAGAATTGATTGAATTAATATTCTGGAAAGCAGAAAATAGCTTTTTGGAGGCAGGTAGGAAAGAAATACCTTGACCCCTGAGCAACAATGGGGATCACATAGAAACTGAGTCATAAAGTGGTACATTTGGGCCCATAGGGGATGGTTGTGATTGACAAGTTGAACATTCAATACGCCCACTTTGGGTTCTAAAGCATGCTTGCTAAGTTCTTTGAGGGAAACAAACAAACAAAAAAATATAAGAAAGGTGTTTGCCAATGTCTCAATTTAACCAGAAAAAAAGATGTGTTAACTGATGAAAAGTTAACGTTATTAATGATGGATTCTAGAGTACAATCACAGCCTGGGACTCTCAGGGAAATCTGTGCTTTGCGCAGTGAGAGACCATGAGAACATAGGTTGGGCTGATATGGGGTAGAGGTGGCACTGAGTGAAAAGATTTGTAAGAAAGAAGTCTGAAAAAGTTGGGCGATGCTGATGGTGGGGGTTCAGTGCTGAGAATGGGACCCATGGCCTTGTGCATTCTAGGCAAACACTACCGTAGAGCCACACCCCTGGTTCCAGAAGCCCGGAACATTTGACAGAATCATGTTGCATAAAACTTAAGAAGAGCTACAGCTTGTTGCATAAAACTTAAGAAGAGCTACAGCTTGTGAACACCGGAGTGCCACCCTCAATAAATGCACGAATCCTTAAATCAGTCTTCATAGTGCACTGGACACGGAAGAACCTGCAGGAGGAAGGCCTATTTGAAAGTGGAGATTTGATCACGGGGAGATGTTTTCATTGACTGGCTTTATCACAGAGATGAGCTCTGTGGGAATGTGGGGATTTGAGAGAAAGAGGAAGGAGAACAAAACCTTATTAAGTTGGAAACAAGGTTTTAAGAGGGAGAGTAACACCAAGTAAGAGATCACTGTGGATGGATCTCAGGTTATATTGTTTACACACAGAGCAAGGGCCACTCTGAGTTGAGAGAAAAGGTAACCCAAGTAGATTTAGTGGTTTTCAGAAATAACAAATGGGGTAGGGGTGTAGCTCAGTTCATAAACTGCTTGTCCAGTGTGTACAAGGTAGTGGGTTTGATCCCCACTGTCACACAAGCTAGACATGGTGATGGGAACCGGCAGTTTCTGTACTTGGGAGGCAGAGGAGCGGGTATCAGATATTCAAAGGTATGTCAAGGCTCAAGGTCATCCTGTAGTTCAGGATAAAAACCTTTATTTTTAAGAAATGGCAATTTTTTGAAGTACATATTGGGAACTAGTTTGAGAATTAGGAAGGAAACAAGGAATGAACAGTTTCCTTGTATTCTAATGGTTTGAAGAGTCTGCCTGGTATTAACAGGTGCTGACCTACAGTTGGGAATGGGCCTTCTCTACCACAGTGGCCAGTGACTTTCCCTTCATGTTTTATATATGGTACCAACTCGGGGCAATGTGTTCTCATTTCTTCTAGCTTTCAAGGTCATTGTGATTCATGTTAAATAGCCTGCAGTTGGATCAAGTACAAAGTCTTATTGAATGCAAGTTTCTCTGTGTATGATAGCTTCCCATTTCTACAGAACTCTTTTCAGCTTGTGACGTTCCAGGTTTAGGTTATAGGTTACTGAAATTAATGAAAGAAGTAATTTGTTTGGCACTTTCAGGGCTGTATGTTTCTCATCCTTATGATGCCAAGATTGTGGTTCTTCTTGACCTCAACAAGGTAGAAACTCCTGCTTTGAACTTCAATGATGTGTTCCATGGGCAAGGCCCACCTCTTGACTTTGAGAAACACCTTAAAAGGTATTAAGGTCTTAAGGATGATCATCTAGAAATCTATCAATGCTAACTCTTGGAAAGATGTATTAATCCCAGTTCAAACTATCATAGATCTATGCTCAAGTTCTGAGCATGGGGTTTACTACTGGCTTGATGGTCATTGGCTTTGTGTTCCTGGAGAATCATTCATCCTTTATGGGACTCTGGTTGCATGCCTACTGCCTACTAGTAGCCCACTTGAGATAAGCATATGGTGACAAGTGAGCCAATGTAAGAGTTCCCAAAGGAGAAGCCATGATCAATTAGTGGGTAGAAATTGTCTCCATTGTAGCTCTTTTTCTCAGCCTTGTCTGTCTGATTTAAAACCAGGGAGTCCCTTTTGGGTTAACAAAATGACAAGGCAGGACTTACTGTTCACTGTAGAAAAGGGAATTAAAAAAAACCATTTGATATTAAATTCCTAAAAAGAGCTGTCCAATTTGCCAGCTCTTCCCCTCCTGACCTTCCCTGAGTACTAAGAAGGTGAGGTGTCTGTCAGCACCAACGTCTTCCCAGTAGGAGACTCGGACAAACAGAGCATGCTTAAATAAATGTCTCTGAGGCCATCCCACCAAACTGACCACGAGGCATGAACCCTGAGAGTCAGGTCTCTCCCTGTCTTTGACCACATGCACCTCAAGGACCTGCCAGGGGCACAATCTATTGTGTTTTCTATGCTCCCACTCTTAGGCCTGACTTGCTGAATCACTTCCCATGTGTAGATTTGGCATTACTTTTTCTAGCAAGACAGAAAGGAAAAAGGAAAGTAAGTAGCTACTCAGAAAGGGGGAAGTAGAACAGATTCAAGGGAACAACAGGCCATGGGAGATTTGAGGAGTCATTCAGTTTGGACAAGATGAGGGGCAAAGTTGAGACAGGCTAATCCCAGGCTGAGCAACTTCTGGAAGCAACACATGTATCACATGACAGGGAGATCAGAGAGGCCCGCCTGCTTCAAAATGAGAAGAGACTATCCTCTGAGCCAGAAAGACTGACTGACAAGCGTGTGTGGATTTATGGCATGCAGGTCTAATTCTTACCTGGTAGGGTTAACTGAAGTAACATGTATAACAGTGTCTACAACCTCAAGCACTGAACAAGAGCTAACTGTCATGAAGCCATCTCTCTATTTCACAGTGGTCTCGCCCTCTGTATTAAGATCTAAATGGCTAAAAGTACCCTACACAGAATTTGAAATTAAAGAATACCAAAAGCATTTTTCTCATATTTTTTGACAAATAAAAAGTCTTAATAAAATTATGAGAAAAATCAATCAATATATGATTGCATACAAGATACATTGTATACGTGTATAGAATTTTCAAAGAAAAAAAAAAAGAAAATTGAATAGAAAGAAATCATAGATGATTAATAAGCCAATGACAATAAAAATCTATGCCTACCAATTTCCAGGGAGTGACTGTAGCAGGCAGGCCCTTTGATATAGACACGTGTGTGATAAAAACGTCTGCCCTTGAAGAATTCACCCGATGACACTTTGTTATTTGTTCTTCAAACATATTCAGTGAGTTTACCTGTATCACTTCATCTGAAGAAGTGAATGATTACCACATAAACTCAGAGATGCCTAGACTAATGCCAGACCTGTAGCAGACAGTCAGCCAATGCCTGTGGTCCATGTGTCCCTTTTGTCTACCGGTGTACTCAGCACAACATTGAAGTTGGGTTTTAGCCCATGGCTGTGGCCATTAATGAGCCAAATTGCCAGCTTGCCATGATGCCTTTTCCCCTTAGCTGTTCAAAAATGTAGTGGCAGTGGACCCCCACAGCACTTCCTTCACCACTTTAGAATCCAGACTTTCCCCTCTGGCATTGAGGGTCTCACCTGGAGTTTCTGTTCTCTGACTGAGCAGTTTTTCTCCCTCCTGGGACCCATGTGATGTGAAGAGATTTACACAGTACCCCATCTAATACTCTTTGGGCTCATGACTTTCATTAGAGTGAAGGGTTGGCAGACATTAGTCACCATGTTCAGGATTTTGTTTCCTGATTTGTTAATCAGGCAGGGTGGCTCAGATCGTAAGAAGGAGAGGAGGGATAAGGTGAAGGCAGAGAGGAAAAACAAAACAAAACAAAACAAAAAACCAGCTCCCTCTTCACTGTGGGTCCTACTATCACTCCCCTTCTCAGACCACCACAATTTATGTGCTCTCTGAACTGGGAAAAGCAATGGACCCAGACAGCCTCCTCAATTCTGTTTAGCAGCTTAAAATCTAAATTGATGGCTTCTCCTCTTCTCCTCTGAAGGTCTTTTATTTAAGTTTTGTCATTTGTTCGTCCTAACTTTGTTATGCACCATGATACTTGCAAATGGGGCAGCATAAATTAAGACGTGGTGATGATAACATTTGGAGCAGGTCCTCCGGGAGATTGGTATGAGTCTGGCTTGTGGATATGAGCAAATCTTCCAATTTGACACTACAGCATACAACTCATATTTCTCTCCCTGCAATTCCATTTTCCACTCCCGTCAGCTTACCTCATTGAGCCAATGCCAGGAGAGGCCCCAGGCAACTCCTATGCTTCCTATTTCAAGTAAAGCAAAGTTAATTTACTCGAATGAAAGATGCAAAATTTAAATCTCTTCTCTTTCATCCTCTAGATGACTCGGTTTGTTTTTGACAGGCCAGTTGCCCTGTTCAAACTCTCCTAGTCTCCACATTTGCTGCTGTCAGGAGGAAGACCTAGTAGGGTTTTATATGCTGATCAGCAGTGGGAGCCTTGTCTACTTAGATGTTATAGCTTGTGCAGTGTGGTCTTGCTAAGAGCCCCCAGCTGCTTCTCCTAATGCCGTGGCTGACCTTTAAGGAAGCCCGAGCTCTCATCAGCAGCTCGGTAATCATTAGGTCTGAACTGCAGTCACTTGATTTTGGACCGCAAGCCCGACTGCTTGAAGGAAGTGTCTGGGAGGCTACAGTGGCACTCTTTGCCTTTGTGGCTAGTGTGATGGCTCTTCCCAGGGAGTATCCATTAGTTAGAGTTTATTGCTGTGAATAGACACAACAACCACAGTGACTCTTATAAAGGAAAATATTTAATTGGGGGTGGCTTACAGTTCAGGTTTAGTCTATTACTGTCATGGCAGGAAGCATGGCAATGAGCAGGAAGCCATGGTGCTGGAGAGGTAACCATATCTTGAGAGTTCCCTATCTTGATCCAAAGGCAACAGGGAGTGAGAGTGGGCCGGCTTGAGGTTCTGAAACACTTCCTCCAACAAGGCCACACCTCCAACAATGCCACTCCCTGTGAGTCTATGATGGCCATTTTCATTCACACCACCACAGGGTGGAAGTTACAAAGAATACCAAACTGGAATGCTTAAGGAGAACCAAGATCTTTATCCATTACTCAACAGTGGACACATCTAGAACCCATGTGAACTCTGCCTTTGTCCCTGGGCTCCAGCCAGGTCCCTGGATAAACACTTGTCCCCCTCAATTCTCTTCCTCTCACTCCCTACTCCCAGGCAAGGCTCAGAGCAGTCCTATTTCCTTAAGAGCTTTAAAGTTTAACACACAGCCATGGGATGCAGCCGTGCCCTTTACAAACAAGTTAAGTATAGACTCACAATAACTGCCTGTAAGGCCCATGGCTGGTGACAGGACACCATGCTCATGAACCTACCCTATCCTGGGGGTCAGAAACTATGACAACCCTGAAGGGGAACTGTGTGTCACAGTCATTTCACCTAGGAGGAATCTGAGGCTAACACATGTTATGGTCCTTTCCGGAATGGACGTGTTAATAAACAGTGAAGCTGTGATTCACACCCAGGTCTCTTAGTTAAGCTTTTAGTCAGCACACCTACAAAAGCCAGAGCTGAGGGCTTAGGCTTGGACTCCACCCTTGTGGTAAACACCAGTGCCCACACTCTTCAAGCTCGGCTGACTCATTCACTCCATGCGGCTGCTCAGCATTCTGCTTAAAAGGCGAAACCAAGCTGTGCTGGCACCTGACTCTCGGCCAATGGACCCAGCAACTCCCGGTACAGCATCCAAGTTTCTTTTAGCACTACACTTCTCCATCAGGATCCACAAGGAGTTGTTCCAGGATCCCCACAGATGACCAGAGCCTCAGGTGCCCCAGTCCTCCACAGGAAATAGGATTCGGATGTAACCTACATACATTCTCCCACATTCTTCGAGTCATCTCTAGATTGATTCCAATAATACAATGTAACTGCAACATAAGTAGTTTCATTTTATATTATTGGGGGGAATTACACAGAGAAAAGCCTGAGCACATTTAATGCAGATGAAAATTTTAAAGATTCTGTTGCCCCACAGGTGTTTGAACCTGCGGGTAGACCCTACAGCTATGGAGAATTAGCCTACTGCAGGTGATCCCTACCAACCCCGACATCCATTTTTCCCTCCCTGCAAAGATGTCTAGGCTTCTTAGCAAGCCTTCCTCCTCCCTGGTTTCTCTCTCCAGCTCTTCCCACAGCCCAGAAAGTTCTAATTAACCATATGGCCCCAATGGTGGTAATGGTGTCACTTCCAGTCCCTAGCATTGCCAAGTCAATTAGGCTATGCCCAATAGCCACATGGTGGAGCAAAAGAGTGGAGGTGCTAGCAGTGGGGACAGGCTAAGGGACCCATCAGAAAACCACACAGTCACCTACCTCAGAAACATTCTTATAGGAGAGTGGCTTGCTTCTGAAACCATCTCAAATATATTAATAATTTATCAGCCTCAGGAGGGAAAGTCAAAAATTTTTTTTATTTTTAAAATCTTTTTTTTTAAAATACTTTTTTTTCTTCAAGTTACATCTCAGTAACAAACCCCTCCCTGTTCCCCCTTCCTATCCCGCCCTTACACCCTCTTCCCCCCAGAAGTTTCCCCTTTCAGCCCAACAGATGGTTCCTTCTCTTATAACAGTAAGTATTATACAAAACAATAGATATATGCCACATTTATGAGAGTAAATTGGCCCAGTATACCTTCCCAATGTCCAGTTTATACATATTTGGCCCCTGACTTTAACATTTTACTATCTAACCAACTCCATGAGTTTAAAGGTCTATATGTGACTCAACATTCATACTATCTTGCAACACACTTTTAAGAGTATCTTCTTAGATCTATAACACCCTCTTGATTCCTAAACAGTTCAAAATTTAACTATGAGACTCTAGCTGTCTATTCTTCAACCACCTCAGAGACCTGAGAGGGATAAATATATTTGCTTATATAGGAAGTGCAGGGCCTGCAGCTTCCAAAACTAAGAAAGAACATACCAATGACTGCCTGGACAGTTCCCATTTTCTCTCCATACATTCCAGCATCAATCTTCAGCCTTTGGGTCCTGTTTCTCTGACAGACATTTGTTGTAGAGCAGGGATTATGAAGGACTTACCTACCCTGTCTTGGCAGAGTTAGGCTGTCGACTTCCCTGCTACCAAGTTTTGTCCTTTTTGGACAGCAGTCTGTCTGCAGTTGGTGCAAGGGGTTTTTTCATGCCAAGAGAAAGTCAAAATTTTTAAACAGGGAAACAAAGATCTAATGAGCCCCAGAGACTCACACTCAGTTGGCAAAGGTTGCTTTCATATTTGTCTGCTGCAGACATAGGAATCTCAGCCAAAATGGAAGAAGGAAGGAAAGGAAGCACTTACTTATAAGAAAAGAAAAATCCGCAAAGCAAAAGAACCCAAATACTTCTTTTAAAAGAAAGAAGAGCCTACAGAAGTATGATTTCAAATCCCCTCAGAATTTATCAGGGTTTTTGTATCTGAATTTTGACCACTGAAGGTTCTGGATGAGGAGCATGTGGGAATTATTAACCTAGCATTTCTATAAGAAAATGGAGTGTGGGAGGATAGGGTTAAAGTTCACACAAGCCAGACCTGGGCATCACAGCTCTGAACAGGAAGTCAAGCATCATAACATGTGGGCTCCTCTTTGCTCCTTCCTACTTTTGTTCCATCCCAGGGAACACTAGATGACAGAAAGAGAAGGGCAAGGGGGCCAGGTGAGAACCTGGGGCCAGAGGGTTCCAGGGTTAGGTCAGTGGGTATCTCATCTGTGACTACCGCTGCCGAAAAAATGATCCTTGTCCTACGAACATCTGTCCTTTCCATTCAGGATCCTTAAGGAGGCCTTTTTTTTTTTTTTTTTTTTTTTTAAATTGTGCTTTGATGAGATCCCTGAGGAAGAGAAATCTGTACTTTGACCATCTAGAGGTTCTAGTGTTTCTTGTGTGAAGAAAAATAACATTTTGGGGGAGGAGATGTAGCTGAGTTGGCAGAATGCTTGCCTTTGGTGTGGGAAGGGCTGGGTTGGGTTCACATAACATCACAAATTCCTCCCTGTTCACGTACACTTAGGGGGAAGAGACAGTTGAACAAAAAGTTTTAAAAACATTCAAAAACACGAAAGAAAAAGAAAAAAATGTTTGTTTATAGTTATTGGAAAAGAGACAAAATTATTATTGAAGTTGTTTTTCCATATGGTTTTTCTACCTTGGAATGCAGGTATCCAAACCTATCTGAACTTATTTTTGTTGTACGTCTTCAATGTTCTACAAAAATTGAGGGACTAATTAAAAGGAAATTCAAGCACTCCCTTGTGCTAGTCACTTTTCCTTCACTGTAATCATTTATCTGATAAGATTAACTTAAAAAGAGGAACGATTTCAGTCCTGATTTTCTGGGTTCCAGGTGATAGTGGGTCTCAGGTCACTGTTCAAGGGGCACAGACATCAAGGGTGGGAAGTGAGTGGCAAGGAAAATGGTCATGTGATATGCAGGGAGTGACAGAGGAAAAGAAAGGGGCTGAGTTCCCACATCTCCGTGGGGCACAACACCCACGATATTAAGAACTTCCTCGAAGGCACCACTCCTAAAAGTAGCATCCTGGAGACCAAGCCTTCCAGCAAGGTATCTTGGTCCAAATCATAGAATCCTTTTCACTTTGTACATGTCCCTCCTGCTTCTGCTGTATTCCCTGGCTGCCTTTGATTCTGTCTCCTAGTGGCAGAGGGGGCCTCTTGTTATCAATGGGTTCCTGCCATTATTTCTCAAGTGACCACTTCATTATTCTAGAACTTGGGGATTCTCTTAGAGCTTGTCTCAGCAAAATACGCCATCCATTACAGGGGTCTACCTGAACACAACCAGGAAGAATTCTAATTGCCAGCAACCTTTATCATCTCCAGCAATATCCACTCTCCCCAGCCCCTCTCTATTCCCTCCATGGACACACAGTAACCCTTTCCCTCCCGATCTCCCACAAAGCAAACTGTTTTGGATTTTTCCCTTGTAGGGAGACATTTCTTTAGTAATCTGGGAGTGTTAATGTGCTGATGCAGGTAAATTGTAATTAATTTCTCTCTAATTGGTGCGTGGGTCTACCTAGGCCCCTCATTTTCCTCCCTTCATTTCTTTATAAATATATGATTTGACAGGTTAATTTGAAAGCAAAGTTAGATGCTTTACAGCCATCTAAGAGAAGCCCCAGCATGCAATTTGCTGTCTAGTTGTGTGAAGCATAATAAAAGGGTTGAAGTCAGGTTATCCTTTTTTTAAAATCATCATTTGCTAATTTAATATTTTTCCCCTTCGTAAGGTAATAAAATATTCATTTCACAGCCCGAAAACCTTGGCAAAGGCTGTTTGAGGGGCCGTATGTACACAGTGTGCCTGCTCCGCATGCTGACCTTCTTCCAGGTGGGCCCAGAAGTTTACCCCAGATCCTATGGGTGGCTCTGGGGGTGGTCTGCTTTACCATCTGAATCAGGACTGAAGAAAACTTCCCACTTTTTTTTTGCTGCAGCTCAGGGAAAGAGCTTAGAGATTGCTGGAGGCTCTGAGGTTACAGGAGAGCGAGCCCTGTAGTCAGCAGCCTGGAGACATTCTCAGAGAAGGTCTGGGAGGGAGGCCATTTTCTCTCAGCAGGGGCCTGGGCAGGAGGGTATATGACTGGGAGAGAGATGATTTTTCTACAAGGGAACTAAGCAAGAAGAAAACTCAGCTGACTAAGAGGTCGGCTCAGGTGTTCGCCAAGTTTATGAGATTACACTGAGGTGAGCTTGGGGAACCTAAGGGGCATGATGCTCTCCCCACATATGAATATCCCCTAATGCTGAAATTAGAGTCTACACCATTTGTACCACCATCCCTGGTGATTTGCTAAAAAGGTCTCTGCTCCCAGGCTTGATCACTTGAGAACGGACATACAAGAAAGATCAAAAACTCCTCAAAGATTTATCTTAACAAGCAGAGGTATGTCAGGGCCATTTCTTATGGCTCCAGAGTTTCTTCCTCTCTGCCCCTTCTTTCTCCTTTCCTTGTCATGCAGGATCCATAAGGAAAGGATGCTAGTGGTCCCCTATAGGAGGTGGTAAGGTGACTGACCCCCAGGAAATAAGACGTTTCGTTAACTATAAAATTCAGAGGTTCCATCTAGGCCCTGAAGTTCCCAGTGAGACATATGTATACAGGTGTGCCAAGGAGAGAGCTTCATCAGCATTTTCTGTTTATCTCTTTCTACAGAGCACAGGAAGTGCCTACTGTGGTTGGAAGACCTTCAGGGAGAAGTGCGTCTCAGGAAGGGGAGATGATTAGTGTCCAGTGATCATTTAGTACCCTAGTGGTCACCATGGTTCCCATGCAATGTTAATGAGGAGGTGAAGCTCATCCAGGGAGCTTGGACCAGATGCACGATACTCAACCCAAACCACTCGAATGTCCCGTCTGTGGAGGTTCCTTGGGGGACATACAGATTGCATTAAACTAGGAAGGAGACAGATGTCACTCTGCCCTTTTATCAGGTGTGTTCTTGATAAAACGACCCAGGCATTGGGCGTTTTACTTTTCATAATTAATCAATCACTTCAGTAGTGCTAGGGAATAAACAGAGACTATATCTCAGCCCCTGCTCCTTTTTTTTAAAGTTGCCACGAGTAGGTTAACCTGTCTCACCCTCTATAAAGCTACAAAATAAGCAGTCTGATGAATGCTTTCAAATAGCTAATTTTTCTCTAAATTTTATACAAGTGCACATTTTAGTGGCTATATCTCCCTGCCATTTTTGCATGTCATTAGGATCTTTTATTTTCATAACAGATTATGCAATTATGACTATTCTTCCATATGAAATTTAGTTTCATTCTCTCTGTCCAAATATTTGGGAAACTTCATTCATTAGGGAGAAGGTCTCTTTCACTCACTGTTATTTTTAATTATCAGCATTAAAATATCTTAAAAGGCTGCCTGAAAACTGAAGAGGAGAACCATTTATCAGGGAAACAACTCAAGCACATCAGAGGGGAAATACTATCCAAAAATGACACAAGCAGATGGATTGAAGAGACATTGAGAGTGCAGAATGCATCCAGATTGGGACGTGAGTGTCTGGAGTGGGAGGAAGGAAGGGAGTGTGAGCTTGGAGCTGGAGAATGGAAGAAGTGTGTGTGGGGAGTAGTCGAACCTTGAATTTTTCCAAGGAAGGAGGCTAGATTTCGAAGGGCAGGGCAGAGGGATGCTGCATAGCCCCATAGTGCAATCTTAGAGCTTTTAGCAAATAGAAAAGAGGATGAGAACTTACTTACTCTATCTCATCATTGTTTGATGGTACAGCATTTTCTTTTAGGAAACAGAGCTGACTGTAAAGAGAGTCTTGCCTTTCAGTCTTCAGGCCAGAATAGGGGCAAGTGAGGGGATCTCAGTCAGTAGAGAAGAGCAACAGGCTGGGGGCCAAGGGGGCAAGTGAGGGGATCTCAGTCAGTAGAGAAGAGCAACAGGCTGGGGGCCAAGGGGGCAAGTGAGGGGATCTCAGTCAGTAGAGAAGAGCGACAGGCTGGGGGCCAAGGACTCTTTGTGCTTTTGCTTGCTTTGTTCTCATTTCTATTACCTCCTTCAACAGAGAAACCTCATGAAAGGGTGGTGTCCACATTCATCTTTACACATTCTGCTTTTTTTCCCCACCCTTCTTCTCACTGTCTGTCATTTGGCTTCCTCTCCTTACTACAATATTAACCTCTAAGGACTTCAGCATTAAAAATCTCTCTACCTGTCTCATAAGTGATTCTTTTGGCCCCTACCTTTGAAACCTCATCTTACTTTAGTTTTCATGAAATCTCTTTCTTGAATATTTGCCCTCTTATCTTCGCTGGACTTATACAACCCTTGCATGTGCCGTCCCCTTCAAGAGTCCTTTTTTTTTTTTTTTTAAGAATGTTTCCTAATTCATACATCACTGTTTATTATTCATTCTGTACCAGCAGGGTCTACACATCTACATCTATATACATCTGCCTGTTAGGTAACACTATAGACCCAAATTAAATGTCCCTCTCCCTCAAAATGCCTGCTTCCAGCTTGCTCCTCCTATTCCCATCCCCATTTTGAATACAGCTCTTTATACATCCAGTTTCTGAGCTCAGAACCCCAGGGACCATCCCTGCCTGCCTGTCTCCCTCTTCTCTCCATATCTAAGCTATGGCTAGGTCTTGACCTTTGTGTCCACCAAGCTCCACTCAGATCTCCCTTTATTCTTGTTTTTGTTCAAGGTCAAGATCTGATCCCTTCTTATTTAATGCAAGAGAGCTGCTAATATAACACCTGCTAGCAGTGTTAATTTCTTTTAAGTCCCATTTTCTTTCTTGCCAACAAGCAGCCTTAGAAAATGCAAACTCCCATCACTCCTAGGCTTAAATGTATGTAACATTTGGTTTTGATCTTGAGTACAAAATTCTAAGTTCCTTGGCAAAGGAGGGGGGAGGCCTGAGCTTCCCTTTTCCCATTTTTTTTTTTTTTTTTGAGACAGAGTCTTGCTGTATAGCCCGGGTTGGCTTCAAACTTGTGATCATCCCACCTCTGTCTTGTGGGAGCTGAAATTTCAAGTATCCCTCCATCAGATTCAAGCTTTCATTTCTGAAAATTCTTAGATGATGTTCCCTGTCCGTCTTCTTGCTCTGCTCTTAGTCTCCCTGACCCCACCAACCTAGTTCTCTCATCTTGGATTTTCTTAAATCCGAGCAGCCACAAGAAGGCATGTGTTCCCACACGGACTGCCTTTTCAACTGGCTGACTAGTCCTCTACATTGAGGATTCAGGTTTACCACCACAGTCTCTAAGGTGCCTTCAACCTATGGCCTATGAGCCACATACACACCCAGGATCTCAATGAATGCAGCATGCAACACTGCAAACTAACTTAACACAACATGAGGTTTTGTGTTTTGGTTGTTTTGTTTTCAGCTGTAACACTGTAGATGACAATGCAGTAAACCAATGTCAAAAGTCAGGAACACCTAAGGGAACAGTGCCTTCTGTGTCTCCCAGTTCCTAGAATCTCCAGAGCCTTCCTTAGGAGTCCAGCTAGTTTCCAGGCATGTGACTCACCTCTGTCCCCTTAGCCAGTTAGCTCATGAACCATAGGGAGGAGCCATGGTTCGCTGTCACACGATGGGCGCTAACAAAAAGTTTGTTGAGTTGTTTAAGAACTAAAACTAAAAATGACATATAATAATTTACCCTAGGTTAGGTGGTGGGTGGTGGTGCATGCCTGTAATCCCAGCACTAGGGAGGTAGAAGCAGGCGGATCTCTGAATTCAAGGCCATCCTGGTCTATAGAGTGAGTTCCAGGATAGCCAGGACCACACAGAGAAACCTCGTCTTGAAGAAACAAAACAAAAGAATAATTCATCCTAAATCTATCATGAAGATTATTTAGTCTTTATTGAACAAATGTCTTTCAAATGATATCCCTTGAGTAAATAATTTTTAAGCCCCCAAAGCAGAAAAACCCACTTCTAAGACTAAAAAAAGGAAACCTATGACATCGAAATTATAATGACTTTAAGATATACATAATATATAATAACATATATACATGCATATATCTGTATATATATGCTTAGACATATACATGTACATACATATATGCTTAGACACAAGATTCAGGCTGGGGATGTAGCTCAGTGGTAGAGCACTTGCCTACCACTGAGAGTGGGAGAGTCTGGGTTTAATCTGTACACTAAATAATTAAAATAAAACAGTAGAATGAAAACCAGCCTCAGACACCTCAGAGTTTATCCCTACCACAGCTGGGGCTGAGGAACCAGAAAACCTGGTTCTCTAGCCATTCCTGCAGTTCTCCCAATCATCCCCAGCCACACTGGATCTCTCCTCCGTCTGGGAAGCAACTTAGAAAAATGCATCCTCACAGCCAGGAGATAGCAGGCACTAGGCTCCAGCTACATTTGCACATTTGCATTCTGCTTATCAGGTCACCCAATGGCAAAATCTTCAGAGGGAGTCGGCAATTTCTCCCTCATAGTGAAGCTAATGAGCAAAATAGCTTTTGCTGAAGGACAAGGAAAGTCGGAGCGCGGATGGCGTACTGCAGGCTCCACGGGCAGGCTGTCATAATTATGAAAAGCCATCATAAGACTTACGAATTAAAAGCCAAGGAGGAAACTTTTGCCCTATCAGGTTCGCAGGGAAGCACCGTGCCATTCGTCAGGACCAGGCAGCTGCGGAGGGAGCTCATCTAGAATGCTGACGGCCCACAATTTCCCAGGGGCTCCCAGAGGGGACACAACATCAGCTGTCAGTTGGGAAGCCAAGGGGGTGTTGTTTTACATCCACTTTGGGCTATCCTTTTATTTCTCGTTCCAGAGGTAACTTCCATTACCTGGTTAACAACCAGCAAGCTTGCCTGAGTAGCAGTAAGCAATCACTGACTCTTTTCACTTCCTCTTCCTCCACCCTTCTCCAGTCTGCAGGGTTTTTTGTTTTTTTTTTTTTAGCTGCTAGCTGCCACCCGGAGCATCTTCTCAACCAGCTCACGCAGGGACTAAAGGAAGCTCATTTCTGAGCCGGTTATCAACTCCCCCTTTGGATCAAACTGCAAACTCAAATTGTTCCAATCTTTCTAAACAACCCAAGGAAAATGGGGCCTAAATTGTCCAATTTTGGTGTGTCCACCTACCTTGCTAATTTAATTTTGCTTCTCAAAAACCCGAGACCCTGTACTGCCTCCTCTGCATTGATTTGAGAAAATGAGAAAGGAAAAATATATATATATATCACATCTCGGAAAAACAAATCAACTTTCTGTTGGCCCATGTGGCACTGGAGATACAAGAGGCTGCATCTCCAGGGTCCATATTCAGGTTTCCAGAGACAACAGAAAGCGCAGAGCCAGTGATATTGAAAAATAATAGCAGGAAGGAGAAATAAGTATTTCAGCTTTGTCAGAAATGGGCATTTCAGCTTGACTCAGGAAAGAAAGTGACAATTGTGACAAGCTCTCTCAAGCAGTGGTAGATGCTCAGCTGGGCTTAAGGGATCACCTCTGGATGCTGGATTGGTTGTTGGTCTCTGGTGTCTTTGTCCTCAGTTGAGAAAGGGATCAAGATCTCACCTAAGTCTGAGGCCTGAAACTGAAACTTTCTCTGCTACCAGAAGGTGGTCTGAGATTCTGAATAAAATAGGAATGGCTTAGGTGGGAAACCAAACCCCAAACAAAAACCTCATCAGCAAATGGTCATTTCAAGGAAGTTGTCAAGAATGCAAACACTGTATTCCTAGATGTCTTGGCTTTATTTCTCAAAACTAAACTCCACAGGATGGGAAAAGACTCTCCTTAGGTGGACAGCGTCACAGTTTCTTTTTGTCCACAAGGGGTCGCTCACACGGCTAGTGAGAACCAACAGCGCAGTGGACACTCCACTTTCCACCACTGATAAGTACCAGGCCAAAAAACAAAAACGATGACCCTGGTGAATTGCACACACAGGCATCATGCCCCCCTGCCTGCACCACAGGGTTGTTAATAAGAAGAGTTGCATGTCTGCCCAATTCCTGCAATGACTTGGCATGTCCTCTCTGACCTTTTCTTTCTTGTGTACAGTATTCACAGGCTACCAAAAAAAAAAAAAAAGTATGGAAACAGGGTAACAGGGTGGCCTGCTGGTGCTGATTGGGGTTGATAGCACTAGAGAATGAGGGGGAAAAACCCTTCAGAATTTGGACATAAAGTCACTCCATTCCTCAAGTTGCATTTTTTCTTTTTGGGTTTTTTTTTTTAACTTATATGTTATGCCCACGGATGCTCTGTGCTCTATTCTTGTTCCTGAAGAAATGAAGAGATTGGAGGTCTCTATGAGAAGGATGTATATGTTAGTCAGGATAAGCCAGGTTATGCTATGATCACAATGTTCTCAAGCATTAGACTACTACAACTTGCCCATTCTCTTTTGTTTATGAGCACATTTCCATCCCTCTGCCGCAAAAATCTGCTTGCCACATATCAAAACCAACAGAGCGACCATTAAGTGGCATATTATCACTTTAAAGGGACTCTAGCAAGATGGTGAATGGGATTTCTGATTGGAATTGACTCCATCACTTCTTTCCACACTCCATTGGCTAAAGCTAATCATGTGACTAATCTAAATTACCAAGAAGAAAGCAATTGGTCTTCCACGGTGAATGGAAGCAATATTTGTCGATCTTCCTGGAGTTTTCTACTGTGGTAGTTAGTAATTCATTACCTTTGGGATACGGAATGCTTCCAGTATTGCAAATTTTCTTACAAGCAAGCCCACTGTCCTTCAGCCCAGTGGAAAAACAAATGCAAGACTGTCTATCCATCCTGACCCACTCCAGCCTCATGTTTGTTCACAGCAGTTATGAGTTATCAGCAGCAGGGTTTTGGTCTTCAGTACATTTGTTGTTTGGCTTCTTACAGGGACCCCTAATTTCAGCTTTCTCTTAGGAATAAAGCATCAAAGGCCAGGGGAGTGCAACCTGTAGAGAATTAGCTAGCAATTAGAAACCCTCTTTGAATGAGGAAGGGGAATAATAGGTTAATTACATAATGTTTTTTAAACAAACCCAACTGAAGGCTTAGTGTAATTTATCTATATACCTATAATATCTCTCATACATATATGTGTATATTAGTTTCAGGAATTCAATATCATATGTGGGACATTTGCAGAAACTTTAATGTAAATTGTTATGTGAAATACAGAGCTGAAACTATCTAGATACATCCAACAAATTAGTTGATACAACCAACCACTCTCACACCTTGGTGGTCCTTGGGCAAAGTTGAAAGAACAGAGCAGGTAATAGCTGATCATTTACTGTATGCCAGCAGCCAGTTCCTGCTTCCAGAACTGACAGTTTTTTTCATAACTGGACTCCATGTTAGTTGTGATCCTTTCTTGAAGCTAAGCATAGCATGTCTTAGTTCTGTTCCCCCACTAATTTCATTGAGCCGAGGCTTCTCCATGTTGGCTTCAGACTTGAATATTCTTGCTTCTTGACCCTTCAGGCTTGGTTCTGCCATCTCACTGGTGAGGTGTCTCCAAGGATCAAGCCCTAAAATTTTTCCCAGAATGCTATTAGCCCTGATAGCCTTGTCTGAACTTTTCCACACCCTGGCAAGATGCTCACATACATTAGAACTGGACAGGATAGTCTTTTCTGGAGGAGCCCTGGAGAGAGGCAAAGCCAAGGAAGCATGTGGCCAGCCAGAGCATGGTTTAGCCTATTGACCTAAGCAAGCACTCTGCTATGTTCTGCATGGCATGAGGCTTGCCCTGGACTCAGCCCAGTTACGTGCACCTGGATCCCCACAGAAACCAGGCCACAGAGCCTGATGAGGAGCAGACAATGGGCTGAATAGGAACAACATGGATCCTGCCTTGTATTTATTTTAAGTGTCTATAGCTTCAGAAGTTTGAGGAAGCAATCTAGACTGATTTTGGTGGAAAGACATAAAATGTAAGAGAAAAAGTGAAATGGAAGTTTTGTGATTCAATAGGAAAGACTTTGAGTTGCACACATGCCATAGAATCAGGAGGTTGTGGGCTCTTTGGATTGAAGTGATGGTGGAGAGAACAGGGAATGAACACAGAACTGAGCGCTTGGAGATGGGCATGCTGGTGGGTGCAGAAGGGCGAGGGTGGAGCTGTAAGAACTGAGTCCAGATGTTGGACATAGTGGGATGTGAGGACACAAGCTGGTGGGAAAGCTTAGGTACCATTTATAGTGGATTAAAAGTCCCTCCCTCTCAGTCCTCACATGTAGAGATTCACTCCCAAAGAGAAATGGTGCTTAGTTTTGTTGATAAGATATCAAGTGGAGAAGTTTAAAATACATGCTATCATGTGACTTGATTATTATTAACTAAAAAATATGCACTTACCTGTATTCAGCCTGAAAGGCAGGGATCTTAAGCTCTTTGTAACTCCTTACCATCAGAAAGCATAATTTTATGCACATTACAGGACTGGGAAGCACATACAGCCAGACATACAAGTAATATTTTGACACAAAAGGAAATAAAGCTGAAAATTATTGCAATAAAAGCCTCAGCAAACATCTCCCAAAACCAGAGTGCTTGAATTCTTAATGCTACTTCTATAAGCCAGACCAAGAACAATGTGAACAAGAAATTATACTATTCTAAGTCACTAAGAAGTACATTCCTTTGCTTTTTACATAAAATGATGATGCTACTGAGCTCTCTGTTGAATGATTACTTTCTAAGATATTGTCTTCTAATTAGAACACAGGCTGGCTTACTGTCAGCTGCAGGGAAGGGGGAAGGGAAGTCAATGGCAGAAATGATGCTGACGAAAGGAGATGTAACCCTCAGTAAAACCAAGGCCCTGCAGTCCCCACACTGGAAAATATACCCCTAGGTATTCAGGGCAAGGCACATAATGTATAAGCGGCACACTCAGAACTAGTCATCTGGTTGACCTTGCCTTCTGCTTAGTTAAGCCTTTTGCTGTGAGGCATTACTGATCTGAAGTTAAAAATGAAACAGTGTGGAAGTACACCAACTCTAATCATGCCTGCTTTATGTGCCTTCTACCATCTTCCTTAGGCTGGTGTTCCAACAGTAAGATCCCCTACATTGGCCCAACACTAGTCTTCATGGGGAAATTGGGGCTCATTGTGTACTTGCTACTGATAACAGCAAAGTAAAGTTGATGGTAGTAAATACATTGGTGCGACCCAGCAGGATTCCTATGCAAGAAGTCTTACAGTTCCCATAAAGGGAACAAGGAAAGGGGTGAGTATGTAGATAAGCCAGAAAGATATCACAGGCAGGCACACGTCTCCTAGTTTGCTATGGACCTTGTTTGTTACATGCACATGCTTTTGCTACCTTATGGAAAATTCAGAGTCAATCGGCTTCATGTTGCGTTTGATGGTAAGCAATGTGAGCAGAGCCTACAGTTTCTTAATTTGCTAACATCATCTTACAGCCCAGTATAAATGTCAGACAAGATTTAATGGATTCTTGGAGAGCTGGTTTATAAAATATTCTGAGGCTACCTAGTTACAACCAAGGTGAAAGGTGTACTGCTGTAATCATAGTCTAAAAGCTGGGTAGATAGAAAACGTAACAAGCCCCAATGTTATTGATCTTGGAGCACATGCCAAGGAATACAATGCAGTGCTCAGAAGTAAACATTTTTCTTCTGTCAGCCCTGTGCATAAAGCAAAAGGCTCATCCTTACCTGAGGTGAAGGTGCACGTCCATGAAGGTTTGAAAGGCAGAAGCGAATTGAGAATAATAGTTTGTGTAAAGGTTACAGACCATTGCAAAACCTCTAGAATGAGTTGTTTCCTGTTGATTTCTGTATATAGGGCTTGCTACCTTCTCTCCTTCTTTCTGACTGTTTAGACATCTCCCTCTAGTGACAACTTTCTCTCCAAACACATGGACACCAAACATATTCTCTTTCAGAGTGATCTCATTTTAATCTCTAGCAGTGGGGAGAAGTAGCCCTGTCTTCTGCTGTAATTGTATTAGATGGAGAATAGCAGCTGTGGTTCATATGAGTAGGCACCATTACTCCCTTCAAATTTCATTCTGCTTTTGCTCCCACAGCAACTCCAGCCAGATTTTCATTTAAAAAATCTATGGCTTGGCTTTCAACTTGTCTTTGTATGATTTGGACAAATTCTCTCCCAGTTAATGAACTGAATAAGGATACTTCTCCGGTTCTGTGAATACAGGGTCAGTGCCTTGCTCACAGCCTTTCTACTTCAAACCCAGCAGCCATCCTACCAGTTTTTCCTAATGGGTGATCTTGGAAGCCACCAACCATAGGGATAACATGCCCTTTACTCAGTGGTTCATGCCAAGTGGCACTAAAAAAATAAATAAATAAAATAAAGCTATTCAAATTATAGCAGGTAGAGTGCAGTGCCACCAGATGACCTTTCAGATAGAGTTTGTCTTAGAGACCCAGTGACAAGCAAACAGGTAGAAAGAAAGAAAATCTGTAAGTATCATTTCCTAAGCCCCCCACTCCCGTTGTCAGATAGAAATGGTGCTGGCCAGCCAGCAGTGTTAGTATGTTAACTTAATGCCTGGAACTCAAACCTTCAAGGCACATTTCTCAAGTGAATGAACAAATATTGAAAGGATTATATGGCGTAGTTCTGGACACAGTAAAAATCCAGCTGGTCTCTTTCAGTCTAGGGAAATATCCAAAGCCAGTGGAAGGGAGATGAGCTGGGCAGTTAGAACAGCAGGACCCTATATCCTTTCTTGAGGTCTAGGGCAGGAAGGTATACATCTCTAGGCCCCATATGAGTAGATAGTCTTATATGAAGTTAAGACTTCCTCCCATCACCATGTGCTAACATGTGTTAATGGCTTGGCTTCAAGGATCATGCTACTAGGAGGTGGTACTTAGGTGCTACATGGGAGCTGGGGTGAGTATGTGTTGGCAGGGTCATTATGTAACTGGAACACTATTCTCTTAAAGGGGATTGTGGTTCCAAACTCCTTCTTCATACTCCTTACTCTTGCTTTCTGACAGTATGGTGAGCAGTTTTTTTTTTTCTTTCTTGTGTTCCTGTCATGATGTCACAGGCTCAAAGGCTCAACAATGACAGGGTCAGCTGTTCAGAGACCGACATATGCAGCGAGACAAAACAAACTTTTTCTCTTTATGAGCTGGCCATCCAGGGTGTTTTGTTACAGGGATGGAGAGCAGAGTATCACTTTCCAAGTGTGCTAGAGGAAAAAGGAGCAGAGAACCTGTAGCTGTTCCACATTTGATGTACTATTTGTTATTTCATGTTAGGTTATTTCATCAAGAGTACCAGAAGTTACTCTTTCACTTCCTAAGAACACATGTTAGACAAAATATCAGAAAAAAGACAGTGAAGACCCCCTGTATAGAAGGGAGTATGTATTTCATGAGGGTTAGGCCTTTTGGTTTACAGACACACTGAAAATTCCAAACCAGATGAGCAGCATCCTTTGGAACTCTGAATCCATTTGCTCCTGACACAACTGTTGTAATAAGAGAAAGAAGTCTTCCAAGTGCTTATTAGAATGTCTAAAAATGCTCTTTGAATGCCTAATGTTCTTAAACAGCATTTTAATGATTTAAGAGTAAATGAACCAGAAACCCATGGATTTAATTTCCCTTGAAATTCATACACATTTAAAAATTAGGGGGGAACATACTCAGACAAAATATATTTGTGATTTGGGCACAGCCAGAACACTCTCAAAGTTAGCTAAGCCAAGCTCCAGCAATCTGCACACACAGAACATGGACCAGGCTCTCCACGGAGCTTTAAAGGGACCATGGGGTCAGGAAGCCTGTTATCTCTCCAGCTGCTCAGTTCCTGGGGCTTCCTGTGTCCAACTGTGCCACTGAAGCAATGAACAGGGACCCTGGAGTGTCATGCTTGTTCAGACCACAAGGACATAATGGAATGGACTCAGAGAAGGCTCCTATTCATAACCCAGAAGTCCTAGTACCTGATGAAACTTCGGGAACCTGGTGAGAGCCTCCTTGATGGGAAGTCTGATTTCCTGCAATACTGCCTGACACCATTGCTCACCTCTGGGGAGATATCTTCCTTCATTCTATATTTGAGCCTGGAGCCTTATATTTCTAACTTTTAAAATCAATTCAGTTTTCTCTTAGTCAGGCAGATTGGCTATGGAGGTTGTGCCCCCAAGTTCTTGGTCTGTGAATCTCTTGTTTGTTTAACCACAGCACCAATGAGAACAGGCACAAGGCAGTTTTGTAGGAGATGTCCTACCTCATACTTCTTGATCCTGATCTTCCTTCCAAGCTCATATCCAGTGGTTCTCCAGGATGCTTCTTTGATGACTTCAGACTACAAGGATATCCAGACCCCCAATCCCACAATGCACCTAGACTGTGGCCCATCTAGATGAAAGTGCTGGGAGGAGCCACAGAATCTATCTAACATGGGGAAACCTAGACATTGAAGACAATGGCTTTCACCTTGAAAGTACTAAGCTGTGTGGGCCACTATGTGCAAGTTTTGTATCTACTCTGTCAATCACTCACTTGATTCATTAATTGTCCAATGGCGCCTCAGTCATGTGAAGATAAAAGTCTCCCTCTCTACTTTCATACATCAGTAATAGAGTCTTTGCTCTGTGCCAGATGGAGCTGGGGAGAGATAACTATGGGAAAGTAAGGAACAGCCAATGCCTATTAGGCCCTGACAATTAAATAGAAAAGGGTTGAAAGATTATAATATACCATAACAATAAACACCACCTATATAGGGATTCCTGGGTCTTTATGTTTCCTTTGTGAACTTATTTAATTCACAGAGTAACCCCAAGAGTTCATTCAGTTAGCTTGAAAGATGGGACTGGTATACAGAGATTAAGTTACCTGCCTTGGCTCACACACCAAGTGAGAGCAGAGCCAGACTTTGAAGTCAAGGATTTAAATGCAGAGCTATATTATTATTTATTTTCATTTTTTATGTGTTTGTTTATAGTGTATTTATGTGGTGTATGTATGTGGTACATGCACATGTGTGCCTCAGTACATGCATCTGGAGGCCAGAGGAGGACATTGAGTGTCATGCTGTAGCCTTACTCTTTTGAGACAGGGTTTCTAAGTAATCCTAGTGCTAACCTAGCAGCCAGCGAACTTCAATAATCTTCCTGTATCTGCTCCTCCTCAGTGCTAGGGTTGGTTAAAGGGAATTGGAGAACTACTTCTGGTTGTTTACATGGGTGCTGGGAATTTGAACCCAGGTCCTTAGGCTTGCATAGCAAGTTCTCTTACCCACCAAGCCATTTCCCCAGTCCCCAGAGCTGTACCCTTAACACAGTTCTACATAAGAGAAAGGTTTAATGCTGCAACATTGGCACAGGTCATGGGAACACAGAGGGATCAGTTGTCTTTGCTGTGAGTAGCCATGGAGATGGCAGGAGATTTACTGAGAATGGCCAGAACGAAGAAAGCACACAGTTGCGTGTAGACATGTGTAATGTACATGGACTTCCTGACTCTGAGCTGAATCCTGCACTTCAGCAAACCTTCTCCCTTAACAAGAAGAGCTTGCAAAACTGGAGCTTGACCTGACCAACTCAGGCATGGGGCAATTGGGACAGAAAGCCCAGGGTAATTCAGATGTGAAGCAGATTAAACTCATTTACAATTATCAGCCCTGTGCTCTTTGCAGGGAGTGTTAACACTGCTCTGCAAGTCAGTTCAGTGAGTGTTGGCATTGTTTTGGATCACTACCCTAGCATCTTTTGCATATTATCTAGGAGAGAAGTGTCTGATTAAAGGCAAATAGGCTTGCACTTTTCTCCAGTATTTGGCTGTTCCTATTCTTAGCTAGAATAGTAAAATAACAGTGGGAAAAAAGAAGAACTAAAAGGAGTTAGACTGGGGGGCTGGAGAGAAAGTTCAATTAGTAAAGCATTTCCTTTGTAAGCCTGAAGACCCAAGTTAGATCCTCAGAACTTATGTTAAGTAGCTGGGCTATTACATGGTATGCACTTTTGATCTCAGTGCTGGGCAAGTAGAAACAGGTGGATCCCTGGTCCTCCCTGGCCAGCCAGTTTAGCTCATTTGTCAAGTTCTAGACCAACAGTGCCTAAAACATGAGTCCTAAGTTTGTTCGTTGACCTTCACATTTTGCATGTACATGTACACACACACACACACACACACACACACACACACACACACACACACA
>CAJQZJ010003694.1:16613373-16627067 GCA_907164525.1 Lophiomys imhausi
ACACACACACACACACACACACACACACACACACACACACACACACACAGAGAGAGAGAGAGAGAGAGAGAGAAAGAGATTGAGAGAGAGAGAGTCAGAGACAGAAAAATTGAGAGGTTAAACAGCCACAAGATGATCTACATGAGGTGCTGAGAAAGAAAAGTTTCCTTAGTGGAAGGGAGGGATGGAGGGTTGGGCACCAGGCCAGGAAGGCTGCACTGGTGCTAGGGGTATTCTCTGCTTGCTTGCATCTTTATCTCATTGCTTCATTGTTTGTTTCCCTCATCTTTAATAATACAATAATACAGCCCAAATTGCAGAGCTGCTGAGAAACGCAAAATAAATAATGTATGCAAACCCACTAGTCTCGTGTTAAGAATTATCGGCAAACACAATCCCATTTTCTTGTCTAACTCAGTCCAATTCCAAGAAGATCTAAAAGCTAGCTGCCATATAATTTGGGGCAAAAAAATTCTGACCACAGTCCATTTTGTCAAACGCCCCCTCCTCAGGCTTATGATGGGTCTGAGAGATTTTTGCAATATTTTTATATATTTTTTCTCCAGCTGTGGATGTGTTTGCGCCTGTATGTCTTCTCATTACTAAAGAAATTACAGCTCAGTGTTAGTGTTTCCCAGCTTTGTCTTCGGTACCGCATCCACCTCTTTGTGCAGCACCTCCAGGGTGGTTACATGTACCGTGTGGCTGTCAATGCCCTACCACAGGTCACCTGCTCCCAAACCTGTGGTTCAGAATAGTCCTCTTGGGTATAGATTACTCCATTGCTGCTTGCCCAACAGTCAGGTCCTACCCTTTGATATCTTTGTTGGTTTCTCTTTCTCAGGGGTTATCTACCCCACCTACATGGTGATTCAACCAGAAATATTGATGGATTGATTGATTGTCATCTGTTCCCTTCTTACCCTTAACTATCTTTCATTCATTTTGTTATTGCTCCACCTCTCAGGGGACTTGCAGATCATTCTCCCCTCAGGGTATTAAGTTCACTTACTTTTCGTACACTTTAAGAGAACATAAGGGAACAAGCAGTTATGGTAAGCAACTTCTTCAAAGAGAAATGAAAAAAATGCTGAGGATTATTCCAGTCAGAATGATGGAGGGACTTTGCTTGGCTACAGTTGGCTGGTGAATGTAATGCTGTGGGTCATTTTTGCATTCATTGATGCACAGCAGCAGCGAGTGTTTGAGGGGATAGCCTTTGTGTCCAGAATGAGGGGTTTTGTGCATGGAAAAAGAAATACCTGCTAGCAAAAGCAATCCTCCAAAGTTCAGATGTAGAGAGTGGGAACACATGAGTGGAAACTATGCAGTGGACAGACAGGAGAGTGGGCTATGTGATTACACCTCATGGTTCTGTTTGTCTGGAAGACAAGTAGGAAAGAGACAGTCCTCAAGGTTTTCATGTGGCTCAATGTTAAATAAAATGCTGTTTGGAGGTAGGCAGTCAGTGACCTTAAGAGATATTGGTGTCCTGAGTACAAAGGACATGGGAGAGTCTAAAGAATAAACCTGGGGGCTAGATGAAAGAGGTCTTATGTAATCTAAGGAAATAAGAAATATGGTACCGCATAGGAAATCCATGATGAATCAATCACTTGACAGCATGCCTTGACCCAAGCTGCCCTGCATGAGAGTTGATGGATCCCAGTATTCTGGAGCTGTTCAGAACCCAATGAATCTTTCAAGAATAAGGAATTATACCACAAACAGGGATCAGACCATTCACATTTGGTGTCACCATGTTAATTTTCACAAGTTAATTAACACAAGTAATTTCTTGTGCCCTAGAAATTACTAAAACTCCTTTTTACACATGTCAGTCCTCCTTATTTTCTCAGACAAAAGCAAATGTATGATTCTATCATCACACATGAAACCAGGCACTGGGAATTCAAGCATCTTCCCCAAAGTCATACAGCTACATCATGACCAAGTCTCATTTGTACTCTTTCAGGGTCTAAATTCTTAGCATAAAAGAAACTAAAGATGTCCTGTAGGCAATCCTAATCTGATTCTTTACTTGTTAGTGGGATACTTTGCCTTAGTGGAGCTGCCATGTAGGCCCCCAGTGCAAGAGGAAGCTCTTAGCCCTCATATGGCTGCTGAACTGAAGGGGGCTGATATGTAGGGCACCCCACACCGGAGGAGTAGGATAGGTGGGAAAAAGGAGAGAGGGTTGGAGGGTGAGAGGGCCTACCTGGGAGGCATGGAGGGAGGGGACTGTGATGGAAATGTAAATCGAAGTAAAAAAGAAACAGTGGGGGGAAATAAATATAAAAGGTTAAAATAAAAAAAATCACACAGGAATAAATGAGAAACACAGATGAACAAAACAAAGAAAGGGACTATTTGCCTCTGGTCTCTGTCAGTTGTCAGCCCTCCAAACAAAACTATTTTTCACTCTGTGTCGGGGTTCTGGTGCTGCCCTCCCTCATTTTGTTACTAAAATCTCTTATATGCATGGTCAGGCACATATCTGCTAGGCTTCCAAAATGCTGGGGATATAGAAATAAAAATGTAAAAAATCAATCCCCCACCCCACAAATGTGCAGGGACAATGTTTCTGTGGAGATCCTGGGTGGACTGGAGACACAGTTGACCCAGAGGCGGAAGTGTTGACTGCTTCCCAGTGGGCTCCGAGAATGGCTCTTGGAAATGTAAAGTAAAAAATGCACTTTAAAGAAAAGATCTGAGACTAATCCTGGGACTATGTTAGAACAACAAGATAACCAATTCGAAGGGAAGGATGCTGTATCATAATTTGATATTTGGAAAACAACGAATATTCAAATAATAATATTGTCACACCCAAATGAAAAGTAAGTAATACTGTTGTGTTGGCAGGACATGAAGATTAATGAACACTGGGATAATATTCTGTTCATAAAGTTCCAAAGACTGAGATGAAACATTGTAGAAGTGGATTTCTATCCAAAGCAGCTCAAGGAATATGCAATGTGAACCCTTCCATCTAGCCTTAAGACCAAGTGACAGTTAATAATATAATATAGTTTATTTGTATGTGTGTGTGCATGTGTGCATATATATACAGATGCTACATACATATTTTTATATTTAGACTCAATGTATATAGCCTTTATATTAGTTTTGACAGAAATCCAGTTTGATTCCAGTTCATATAAAGACCAGAAACCAAGCAGGAAGGAGGTGTTCAGTGTATCAGTTTCATCAAATAAAAACCCAGAACAACCCAACTCAACCTGAGCTTTCGTTGAGTGAGTGGGACACATTTGAAAACATTTGGTCACTATCTGAAACGTGGAAATGCAGGTTTTCTGGTGCTTTGCATTTTACTTAGTAGCTAGACAAAGGGTGGAAATCACAATCTTACATGACTGGAAGTAGGGAGGGGTTTCTGGGTACCTAAGGCTCTTCATCTGGAGGGAGTCAGACACTGGTGAAGAGAAGGCTGTGCTGGATGGCCTGCTCTAGAAAGCGTGATGACAAGCCAGGCTCTGTGTGACATAACTGGGTTGTTGAGGAGAAATGTGAACTCCAGATCCAGGCGGTAAGATTTTGGTGTCACCAGTGAGGGGCAGAGTAAATGTGACCAATGAGATTGGCATCCTTCTATTGTGTCTTCATTTGACACGAGGAAGTTCCCCATCTGCACACTGTAAAGAATACGCCGTGGGCAGTATTCTGAGAACTTTCTCCTTATAACCTAATGGATAAACCCAGCTGAACAAATAGTTACATACATGGAGAATGCAATTACTCACAAGTAAAGGCGGGCTAGCAATAGTTGAGGCTAGGAAGACCGAAGCAGCTGATTAATCAATTAAATAAGTAAAAGAAAAATGGGTATTGAGTACCTACAATAGCACCGAGGTCATCAAAGCTGGTAAAGACACGTTCTCTTGGAACCTAAATAGTAGTTGGGGAGAAATATAATTCTCAAGCAACCAAACAAGGTCCTTCTCGAGAGCAATATATTCTACAAAGAAAGTAAAATGTGTGTGGCTGGAAGGGGTAGATAACGAGAGGGTAGTGCTTATTCAAATTGTTCAGCCAGACTCACTGACAGGAAGCTTTCAGATGAGGGATGGATGGTACAGTCCTTGATGCACAGATATAGAGGCTGGATGGTCCAGGCAAAGCAAGTAAATCACCCTCAGATGAAGTACATGTGCAATGCTCTGGTAAAAAGAGAAGAATGAGGGTAGCTGGAAGTGAGGAAGAAGAAGAAGAGAGAAGATGCTCCCAAGACAAGAGGGCACTGGAGATGACTAGGAATGGTATGACTTCATTCAAACCATGAGTGAAGGAAGGCTCCCGATAGCTAGGTTTCGGCATGGAGAAGGACATGCTGATATGTCATATTGGACGAATCTTTTAGAAGCTGCAGGTGCAAACTGGAAAAGCAGAAGCCGAACAAAGCTACTTATTATACTTCAGGTCATATTTGCAGTTAGATTCAGATTGTGGGACTGGAGAAGAAAGAGAACAGATGGACTCAGAACATATTTGGAGAAAGAACCAAGAGGACTGGGCAGTGAGAGAGGGTTCTAGAAACACAGGAATCAAAGCTAACTGCGGAACAATACAGCGATGTCATTTTCCAAAGTGGGAGAAGCCTGTGTGAAGAGTTAGTGGGCATTAGTTTCAAAGATCAAATGCTCATTTTGAACATTAAGGTTTATTATGATTGGGTATTTGATGTTGCTTGTTTCTAGTTCTGCGATCAGCTTCAGAGCCTCACACATAGACAAGAAAGTGCTCTACAACTGTACAACATCCTTAGATTCTCCATATGTTAAGTTTGAAATGTCTATCAGAGATGTAATTCTCATATCAGATAGCCAAATTACAGGTCAAATGGACAGATGTGATGTAACATGTAACACTTCATATTCAGATACATAATACATACACAGTATATACACATATAGTATATGAAGTCAGATTTAAAGATCCCCTAGGAGATGGCAGACATAGAAGTGGAGGCATGACACATGGGTATAAAAGGAGCTGGTGACATCTGTCTCCCACATATGTGGCTTGAGTATATGATCAGAGGTAGCTTCAGTGAGCAAAGGAGAACTAGGGGTGGAGAGATTCGCTCAGGCAGGCATGAAGTTAGACTGGTCTGTGGTGAATGTGGGTAGAAGTGCTCACTGGACCTTTTATATGTCTATAAAACATAGACAGAGTGACCTTTCAGGTAACCAGCCTGAGTGATGAGCTTGCATATCAGGAAAGGCTAGTGGGAAGTATGTGCTTGGAGAGCAAGCCATCTGGTTAGTGAGATAGAGCATATAATCCAGGATTAAATATCTAAGGAATGAAACGGCAAACACAGGTTTGCCATCAGCTGGTTGTAGGTAGTGAGGTTGTGGACTAGGACTGTAAGAAGCCGAAGCTTCCTAAGAGTAGAAATAATGAACACCTAGAGCAGATTTACAATCTAAAAGGAGCTACAGTGCTGGGAAGAATTCGGATGGGCACTCAGCTGCTAAAACAGAAAAACCCAATTCCAATTCAGTGGTCAGACTGGAGAGCACAGTGAGAAGTGGATATGTGCTACAAGAATTATCCTTCTTGGTCTCGTGATTGAAAACAAGTGCTTCATTTAAAGCTAGTTCCATGTAGCAATCCAGGGTATAAAAAGAGCTCACCAGCATTAGGTATGAGGTTCTCAAACCTGTCCTATAACCGTATGGACTGTGGGCCTGGAACTCTGGCTTGGGTGATGGAGACCTTACCAGAAGTGGTGCCATTCACAGATAAAGGCCAAGCTGGTGATGAGGTTTTCAGGGAGCTGGGCAGTCATATAGCTCATTGTTTCACATATGAGTTGGTCATCCAAATGCCCATTTTCCACCTGTCTGCATTCCCTGTTCTGTTGCTACAAGAGCAATTGAGGAAGGTATTTGCAGATGAGCCGTTATCTCTGCCCTCTGTTATCCTGTCGGATCGGCGCCTCGATGCTCTGCTAGCTCTCTTTTTCGAAAGGCTCTTATCTTGCCACTCCTAATACCTATTATTTACCTAGATCTGCTCCACAGTCTTAAAGTCAGATCAGTGACCCCTGAAGGGCAAGAGTGGGCTCCACTGGTCTCCTCTCCCCTGGCAGTCTCCCATAACCCACGATGCCAGAATAGCCTGTCACTTTCAGAATTTTTAGGTTTTTTTCAAATCTCATGTTTCATTTTCCCCCTGGATGCCAGAAGGATGAGGAAAAATGCTGTAGCAGAGAGAAAAGATCAATATCCCAAGGAAGCCCCAGACCTGACTGTTTGCTCTTGCGTCTGATGCTTGATTGTCTAGAGAGAATTTCACAGCCAAGATCTAAGACTGCTTGTCTTTCCCCAAAGTTTTATGGAAGAATCCTTCTGAATATCTGGTCTCCCAGGAAAAGAGGCCAAGGCACTCAAAGTCATCCTTAGCTCTGAAATCCTCAAAATATGCCAAAGAAATAGCAGAGGACAGGAGACTTAGAAGAATCTTTGCTCTTTTCTCAGTATGTAAGAGCGACCCCAGGGAGAAAGGGGATGAAGGTGTGAGGCTGAGGGGATGTCCAGGGGCCAAAGACTAGTGACTACAACGCCCCTGGCTTTTACCTGCTTCCTAGAAAATTCATGGAAATTGATTTAATGTTGGTCTCCTTCTGCAAAATTAGTCATGGTGGCCTCTGACTTGAATGCATAGCAGAAGTCCCTTGTATGGTAGTAACACATAATGCCAATGCTTTGAAATCCTTCGAAAGAGTCCCCCTTCTTTAATTCAAAGTGTTCTTTAAATTATTTTAAACATTTCTCTCTACTGGAATTGACTTTGAAGAAACCTTAATTTATTCAGCTAGCAGGGTGCCAGTGCCCTACTCCTCCAACTAGTGAAGGGGATGGAGATCTAAGCACAGTGAATGTAAGTAACTGATCATGGAAAGGGTGGATCAGTACTCAGAAATAGGGGTTTATTTGCAGTGGAACGTGCTAAGTGCTGTGGTGTGAAGAAGACAAGACATGTCAGTATGCTCAGAAGAAAAGCGTGGAGGGATAGAACTTGGTTGCTAGATGAGACCTAAAGGAATAAACAGTGGGAATAAGAACAGGTGGAGTGCTTCAAGCAGACAACTAGATGACCCAGGCTCTGAGGAGCCAGCACATGGCTTAGTGAAGGAAGTAATGAAAGCGCCAATGACTAGGAGACTTTACTGGGCTACTGGGCACCCACACATGTGGTGGTCGGTACTCAGTGGAGTTGTAAAAGAAGTAAGAACAGGTTTGAGTGAGAAGACAATCAGTCCAATGTTTTAAGCTCTGATTTGGAGGTTTCTGTATCTGATGATAAGCTCAAAAAATTCAGACAGCTCTGGCTGGGTACCAATAAATCAGCACATTTACCAAAATGTAGGAGATGCTACCAACTGTGTTAAACATGTTTAATACATTATTCCATTTAACTTTTTAATAGCTATTTAGAGATGAGAGAAATTAATTTTAGCCTAAGATACAGGCCTGAAAATAATAACATTAAAATTTGTATTTTTGTCCAGAAGAGTTTCATGTGTTGATAACTAAATAGCACTTATACAATTCTGAACTGATATCAATATTCATGAACTCAGATCTTCCATTTCACCATGTTTTCAAGTAACATTAGCCATATTGAGACAACAAAACCCATGCTTAAAAAATCACTTAAACTGGGCATGAGGTCCCAATTCCAATCCTTATAATACATGTCAGAAAGCAAAAGAGCCACATTATAAACCTAGAGCTTGGGGTGAGGGGCAGGTTGCTGGGTCACTGTGGTCAGCCAGCCCAGCCTACTTAACAAGTTCTAGATGAATGAGAGATCCTGTCTCAAAAATCAAGATGGATACCACTGAAGAGTGACATCTGACTTTGACCCCCAACTCTCCACATGAATAGATACACACATACACACAAACACAGCACACAAAACCACCTACCACTAACACATTTACAAACAACCATATGATCTTTCAAGTTGGTAATGCATCCATATTTGCCTGAAAGTTAGACTCTAGTTTGAATCATTCACCAGAATTGCTACATCTATAATCATGGGGTTAATCCTCTGTAATATATTTAATACCTATCTCTCCCACAGAGCTTGAAAGCCTTGAAGACTGGGACTCCTGCTATAAAATTACAGACAGACAGTAACACCAGACCTTGAGTGCAACATATAGTAAGAACTCGAAAAAAGAAGCAAACAGTGATGAGCATCCACCAGGATTCAGACATCCAGCATGAGCAGCAAAATGATTCAGCAATTTTTTTCCTATAAAGGAGTGTTGTTCCATTAGCAAATTAGTTCCACAAGACAAGAAGCCACCAACATTCAAACCATGTCATCTTACAAACCACCCTGGGTGGCTCTCATGACAGAAATGAGAAGTCATTGTGGACACCTCCCTGCAGGTCCACAGGTAACAGTGGGCTCAGTTGCTTGGCATCCTGTTAAAGTTTAAGACCTTCTTAGAAACCGTACTTGAAAAACAGTAGTAGAAATATACACATATATGTGTATCTACTGTATGTGTATATGCACATATGCATGTATATATATATGTGTGTATATATATATTTATATACATATATATGTATGTGTGCATGATTTATCATCTCTGTCTTCACAGGAGTATGACAGAGCCTAAAAATGCAGACACTGAGTTTATGAGGCAAACAATGAAGTTGACAGATGAGTCCTCACTCTGAGAGTTGGAATGAAGATTGGACCAGGGCGGCCAGCACTTGGTGCAGCCCCTTTCTCTTCCATCCATCCTCCAAGGATCCCTAGTCAGCCAATGCACTGAGACGCTGACATAAATCAGGGGCAACAACGGATGAGAGTGAAGAAACGGCCGGGCACATGCCACACGGTGCTGCAGCCATCAATCAGGAACTAATTCAATCCTGGGAGATGCCTCGTTTGATTAATTTATGTCAGCATTTTCTGTGTTGTCAGGCCCAGTCCATTGTGTCTTCTCTCTCTTTCCCTTCTCTACTTTCTCCAGCACAAAAAAGTGTTCCCCTCCTCCACAGCAACAATAAAAAGGAAGTGGAACTTCAGAGCAGATTCTACAAGGCTGGCTGTTAGTGCCATTTCCCGCCAAACTTACAGAAGGGAAAAGGAGAGGACAAGCTTTTGCAGTAAATGCAGGCTCAGAAGAAAATCTGCTTTCTATCCGCCTAGAGTCCCATTCCTTGCACTTGATAGTAACAGAAGGTGACCATACTTCCGCTCTCACTGTAGAGACCTGATGGTTTTCCTAGTGGCAATAAAAATGCACTTCAGTGTTTAGTAATCATGGTGGAAAGGTGGACACAGTTTTGGTCATTTATGGAACAACACAGTTACTCAATGGTGAAGTTTTGATGGTACATCCATGCAGATGTAGAAAGTATCTGCACTCATCTGCATGGGAACATGTACATCACATCCTGTGCAATCGAGAAAAGAAGCATGGGCTAAACATTTGGATGTGTAGTGTGTTTCTGTGACCTATTTTCTAGAAAAAAAAGATAATTTAGACAAATGTGTGTGTGTTTCTATTGACATTTTCAACTTTCTATACAACCATAATTTAGTCTGTTAATATCTATATCCTAATTTTTTTGTGGCTAATATGTATTTCTTCTGCCATGGGTAGAAGCACTTTAAGTATCATCTTTGTAATTATGGAAGAACTATAACTCTACCAAGAGCTTTCTAGCATTTTTAAAGATTGGCTTGATGGTACAGGATCCATCTGAGTATGCAGAGAATGGAGACGGTGCTATATTTGGGAGGACCGTGGTGTGTGTGGGTAGACAGAAGAAGGCCACAGCTCGATTCAAATGGAAGAGGCACTGAGCAGAAAGGATGTGGCCGAGGAAGGGCTGATGTGCTAGACGACCTCTGTAGGCTTTCTATTTTAGGGAGCTGATGGCCAGATCCTCTCCAAACTGACAGGCTGTCTCCTCTATTGCTTATTTATTCTTGTTATTAAAGATATTTAGACCTTGCTTACTTAGGTAGAGGTTTACAAGTATAACGGAGAGGGAACAAAAGAAAAAAGCCCAGACCAAAGATGTTTTCCATTATGGACTACAATCCATGACAGGCAACATCTATCAAGAGCACTGTTTCTCTGTTCATACATTTAATTAGGAAACCTGAAATTGAAAGGAAAGGACAAAAAGCCCTAAAAGAAAATCCTGTAATTCACTGACTTTTTTGTTTGTTTTTTATTATTATTTTTTTTCATCTTAGGACAGTCTGAATTTAAAGGGGCCCTCGGTGATCGGCATAGCTGGACAGGTTTGCACAGGATATGAAGGCACAATGGGGAATCCAAATTCCACTTTCCTTCCTGGATGAATGCTGAGAAGCAGTGTAGTGGCAAGTGGGAACATGCACTTTAGACCTGTATTTTGGGAACCATATTATTAGTTCCATATTAAAAAACAACAACAAAAAAAAAAACCCAAAACTGTGGTGCATTTACACAGTGGAATACTACTCAGCCTTCAGAAACAAGGAAATCATGCAACCTGCAACCAAATGGATGGAACTAGAAAAGCTCATCCTGAGTGAGCTAACCCAGGCTCAGAAATATGCACATGGCATCTATTCACTTATAGTAGGATTTTAGACATACAGTACAGGATAACCATCCTACAACACACAGACCCAAAGAATAGGAACCTAGAATAACTATCCTATGAGAAACTCCACCCAGCAGTAGATCACCCAGGCTGAGCTGCCATGTCAGGCCCCAGAGCAAGAGGAAGCTCTTAGCTCTCATGTGACTAATGAATTGACAAGGTCTGATATATGGGGATCCCCCTCACCCAAGGAGAAGGATAGGAGGGAGAAGGGATAGAGGGTGGGAGGGTAGGACCAGGAGGGGGCTGTGATCAGGATGTAACTTGAATTAATAAATGTTAAAAAAGGAGAACTTTTAAGTTATTTAAAAAAGAAAGTGTTCAGTTAACTTAGAACAGTTTAGTTAAGAATTGAAGAATTATGGGAGAAGAGTGTCTCTCAATTCTGATTGTGCATCAGCAATATCTATCCTACCATACACTTTAAAATTACAAATCTCCTAAGCTATTGTTCAGCAAAATGTTCAGGAATGCAGCCTCAGAGTCCCTGCTTTAGAATCATTTCCCATATTATTCTGTGTTCACCCACATGGGGGTAAATACTGAGTTTCACGCATTTATTACGATTCCAAAAACCAAACACAGGCTCTTAGGTGGAAGTCACAGAAAGCCAAGTGTTGTTAGGCTGATTAAAGCAAGCCTTTTTAATATAGCCAGTGGAGGCTGGAAGCTGGGTAAGCCTGGAGGACTGTGCTTTGTGAAGTGATGAGGCTCTACCAGAAAAGAAGGGTAGGGTGTCAGAGCCGAGACTGTTTATATCTGCGGCACCATTTCAACACAAAAATTCCAAAATATGTGTGGGAAGTTAACAGTGATGATTGCACCATCGCTATTGGGGTGTAAAAATAAGCTACATTGTGTCCAAGAGGGCCAATTTCCAGTGGCCAGGTATCACTTGTGCAAAAGTTTTGTAAAAGTGATGTTGACTCACTTATCAATATGTAGGGACACGCCTGCTACTGGACTTCAGGCAAACTGGTGTGTAGTTTGCGTATGTGCGTGCGTGTGTGTGTGTGTGTGTGTGTGTGTGTGTGTGTGTATCTTTGGGAGGACACTGATGTAAGCAGGTGTTGGATACAAGCCTAATGGAGATCTATGCTACAGTAGGAAATAAGGCTGGGTGACTGTGATGGCCTTTTTAAGATTCTGTAATTCAAAGAAGGAAATGAAGACGGCTGTAAATTGTGGCAGAGCCCCAAGGAAATCAGTAATCTGGAATCACTAATGCTAATTTATGATTTGGGGCAGGTTGTTTGAACTTTATTAAGCTTAGTTAAATCCAGTGAAATGAGTGGGGAAATAAATAAACAAGTCAAAATCCTGTTTGCCCCTCGACAGAAAGAATTGCATCAGTGCCTAGATTTCCCACGGAGAGTTCTGGAATCTAATTATTGGAGTAGCAAAGAAAATATGCACATGGTGCCAGATCCTTCTTCTACAATCAGTATGATTTGATGTCTCCAAAGAGTAGGACATCTCAGAAATAACCATGGAAATATCCCCACAGAAGGCTCTCCCATGATGTCCACAAGTCAGGCTGCTCCAGTAGATAAGGAATCTTTTGGATCTGGTACCTCATGCTCATCACTGTGGCTCCAAACTTGATTCAAAGCATTAAATCACATATCTCAAACCAGCTGCTTCAGACTTGCAATTGTTTGCTGAGAAGAACAGAAAGGATGAGGCTGGTATATGGGCAGAGGTCATGCAAACATTTTCAGGATGTCTCTGTTATTTTGAAAACACCTCAAAGGAGGAAAGGCTGAGACTTAAGGCAGACTTATGATGCCTCTGTAGATAAGTACATTCTAGCATCTCTTTTTGATCAGTCAGGTGGTATTCATCTCCAAGCACAGGTAAACAAATTCATAGTACTTTAAAGGCAGGAGCTCTTAGAAAGGTGGTTCTCAACCTTCCTCAACCTTCCTAATGCTGCAGGCCCTGAATGCACTTCCTCGTGGTTTGGTGACTCCCAACCATATAATGATTTTGTTGCAACTTCATAAATGCAATTTTGCTAATGCTATGAATTGTAATGTAAATATCTGATATGCAGGATATCTGATATGTGACTCCTAAATGGGTCAATGTCAACAGATTGAGATCCCTTGCCTAAGAAGTATAAATGTGATATCAATAAACTAAGGCCATGCAATATCCTTGAGTATCTTTGGCCTCAGATATACAATGAGAACCATAGCTTGGGCCATACTGACAATATCAAAAATTTCTGTATTGGAGCACAGGCTCTCTGTTTCATGTGCCAGGAAGGTCATAGGGAGAAGACACTAATGTGGGCTGTTATTCAGGTAGGAAGTCAACTGCATGGCCTGCTCTGTGTAGAATCCTGGCATGGTTGACAATGACCTTCCCGTGTAGTCTGACCTGGCTCTTGGATCTCTGCACCCAAGATCACTGTGATTTTGACAAATAAATATATAAAAGACTCTGAGGAAGCAAAGTATAGAATATGTTTTCCATCTTCCGAAATCCTAAGGCTATGTGAAGTTAATACCTAGCTCCCCGTGAACAAAGAAAAAGATAGAAAGAAAGAGCACCCTGGAAAGGAGACTGGAATGCCGTAGCAGGATTTTAGATGTGCAGGACAATGCTAGCCCTGAGTGTGATCTGGGTGTTCAAGGAAGCAGGATGCATAGAAGAAGCCAAAGTTTCCAGAGCCAGATCAGTTTTTAAGTATATTCAACTGAGGTAATTCTTCCATAGATTCCTTAATTAATAACTTGGGGGAGTTTAATAAGCATAATTGAGTTAATTACTGCTCAGACTCAAAGACAAGAAGACTAATTTAAGCATGCAGAGATGATACAAACACATGTATAGTATGCTGCGGTTTTAAAGAAAAAGGAAAATTCAAATTGTTTCTCTTCACTGTTTCTAAGGAGGGGGTAATATTGATTTAGTTTCTTTTGACAAGCCCAAGTACATGGTCTCACATGGCTTTGTATGTGAAAACCTAAATAGAACACACACACACACACACACACACACACACACACACACACACACACA